>OY747713.1:50317327-50999827 GCA_963556495.2 Valencia hispanica | reverse complement strand
AGGGTCAGGTCGTGGGGGCAGCAGCTTAAGCAAAGAGACCCAGACTTCCCTCTCCCCAGCCACTTGTTCCAGCTCCTTGGGAGCTCCAGGCCAGCCGAGAAACATAGTCCCTCCAGCGTGTCCTGGGCCTTCTCCTCGGCCTCCTCCCGGTGGGACGTACCCAAAACATCTCACCAGGGAGGCGTCCAGGAGGCATCCTGACCAGATGCCCGAGCAAACTTAACTGACTCCTCTCGATGTGGAGGAGCAGCGGCTCTACTCTGGGCCCCCTCCGGATGACCGAGCTTCTCACCCTATCTCTAAGGGAGAGCCCAGACACTCTACGGAGAAAACTAATTTCAGCCGCTTGTATCCGTGATTTCAACTATTCGCTTTCACAGCAAATATGTTCATTTTGTCCCAACACTACACTTTTATTGAGATGTTACCAAAAATTAAGACATTTGTCTCTGTGTGCATTTGTAAATTGTAACCTGACTTTTTAATGTTTTTTTGGGAGTAATGGCTTCACTTTCTCAGAGTGGCCTTTCAGCCCACATAAATCAGTTCATGGTGGACAATGATACTTTCTTATCATATTCAGCTAGCAAGTTATTTTGTTTTATTTGAATTTTAGAATTTATTCATACATTTCACACCAAAATCATCAATTCATTCTTCCCTGGGACACCTCCACTTTGAACTGTATAATGGATTGACATTATCATGCTGTAGCGTATGCTTTTATATATTTCTGAACAAATGAACATGGCACCTTTAAAATATCTGAAAACTGTACTTGAAGTTAACCTGGACCTATGGACGTCAATAATTCTCTTCCTGATATGTTGGCAGATTTTTTGAGGGTTTATGATGATGTCACACAAGGAAGTATTGTGTTTTAGGTGTTGCCTTAAAATGCAACATTAAAAAATGGGAAAAATATCTATACAGTTGCTTTACTAAAGGTGAGAGCACTCATGTATGACATTTTAATACATTTGTTCCTCTCAATTTTCACTGAGGTCAGCATGGCTCACATCAAAGTTATTTCTGCATATTTCAAAGGTTGACAAGAAAAATCACTTTTTTCAACTGACTGTAAATGCAATTGCAGCTTAGGAACACTAAAATATATCTCAAAAATATTTCTAAAACCAAAATATCTTTCTTTTAGATTTGTGACTGACTTTGAAGATTTATGCCGGAGGTGTGATTAGCATATGTTTCCAGCATACAGAGTGAATCTGACGGGGATATACATACATTAGGAGGTGTCCCATTAGTAGACCAGCAGAAGGGTTGATTTATGTAAGTTCTGCTGGCATCACCTGACAGGGACATTAGGGTTACAAATGGTGACAGGTGACGTTGTTAAGACCATCGGCCTCCAGATGATACACTGCTGAAATGATGTGAAAGGAGCAGGCAGCAAGGATTATGTGTAGCTTCGGCATTGAGAGAAAAGGCTTTTGCAACCACAGCATTTGCCTTTAAAGCACCTAATTGAAGATTACCTTGTCAGCATAGGGGAAGGAACAGCTCTTCAGCAAGACAAATGACAATTCAATAATTTTGAATAACTTGAAAGACTTGAAACTGTCTCTCTTTTTGCAGAACTCAATTACAGTGATGATAAAAGCAACTAATACAAGTTCACTGGGTATGTGGCCAGATGCTGACAGGATTTATTGCATCATAGGAGCTTATGACTCATTCATGGCCTATTATACAGTGTGATTGCTACCATTTGGTACTAAATACAATCAACACCATAAACCGTAACATTGAGTGAGTGGACTGTTTAAAGATGAAAGGCTAAGATTTTTTCTTTAAAGTTAGGCAACTAATCAATTCAGTTTATTTATATAGCGCTAATTCTCAACAGATGTCATCTCAAGGCAAGGCATCTCAAAAAGTCATTTCAAGTCATTTATACAAACATTCCAATCAGTTTAAAAGTTTCCTATTTAAGGAATCCCAGCAGATTGCGTCAGTCATTGGCATTAGGTTGGGCAGACTTTCCAACCACAGCAATCCTTCAGCAATCCCTCATACTGAGCAAGCATGTAGCGACGGTGGAGAGGAAAAACTCCCCTTTAACAGGAAGAAACCTCCAACAGAACCAGGCTCAGTAGGAGCGGTCATCTGCCACGACCGTCTGGGGGTTTGAGAAGACAGAGCAGAGACACAGAAGGAACAGAAGATCCGATATAAGAGAACTTTCTATGTTACAGAAAGTAAAAAGTTGATAACAGGACACAGTGGATGTTCAGCCACTGGGAGCACCATCCCAGTCGATGCCCCTGTCCAACAGGGCATTGCAGCCAAGAAGGATACCAGACCAGGTATATCTTCTATGGAGAGAAAAACACTGAGAGAACACAAAGTTAACAGTCAAAATAGCAGAATGTACTGTAATACAACTGGAGAGTAGTAGTAGAAAAGGAAGTAGCAGAGTGAAGAAAATTGGTAAGTCTGTCCTCCAGCAGTCTAAGCCTATAGCAGCAGAGCATAACAGAGCTAGCTCAGGATGACCTAAGCCACTCTAACTATAAGCTTTATCAAAAAGGAAAATTTTAAGCCTGGCCTTAAAAGTAGACAGAGTGTCTGCCTCATGGACTAAAGCTGGGAGCTGGTTCCACAGGAGAGGAGCCTGATAACTAAAAGATCTGCCTCCCATTCTACTTTTAGAAATCCTAGGAACTACAAGTAAACCTGCAGTCTGAGAGCGAAGTGCTCTGTTGGGAGCATATGAATAACTTTTAATGGCATTTTGTGGACTACCTGATAGTAAAGAATTACAGTAGTCCAGCCTTGAGTTAACAAATGCATGGACTAGTTTCTCAGCATCACTCCTGGACAGGATGTTTCTAATTTTAGCAATATTCCGGAGGTGAAACAAGGAAATCCTAGAAACCTGTTTAATATGGGATTTAAATGTCAAGTCTTGGTCAAAAATAACGCCGAGGTTCTTTACGTTATTACTGGGGGCCAATTTAATGCCATCCAGATGAAGTGATTGACTAATCAGTTTCTGTTTTAGAACTTCTGGTCCAAAGACAGCAACTTCTGTCTTGTCAGAATTTAAAAGCAAAAAGTTTAGATTCATCCATGTTTTTGTCTTCCAGACATGCCTGTAATCTACCTAACTGACTGGGTTCATCAGGATTTATGGATAAATATAGTTGTGTATCATCGGCATAGCTGTGGAAATGTGTCCCATGCTGTCTAATGATTCTACCAATTGGGAGCACATATATGGAGAAAAGAATTGGTCCAAGGTCACCATTCCTCTATTTCCCATTGTTGGCCAAAAACATGCAAGGTTTAATTTGGATTTTATGTTAGCAATAATATAATTATTTTATCTTTACCTAATCACAAACTTCAGTTAGAACTTATTTTTTTTCTCCCCAAGTGTAACAGTTCTCTGGTAGCTGTCCCGTTTCAAGAGTTTTATGAAAATCTACAATTTGCATAGCTGTGGAAATTTACCCCATGCTGTCTAATGATTCTACCAATTGGAAGCATATGTATGGTGAAAAGAATAGGTCCAAGCACAGAACCCTGTGGAACTCCACAAGTAACCCTTGAGAGTGAAGAAGATTGATCATTTAGATCAGGGGTGTCAAACTCCAGTCCTCGAGGGCCGGTGTCCTGCAACATTTAGATGTGTTCCTGGTCCAACACACCTGAATCAAATTATTAGGTCATCAACAGGACCCCATAGAACCTAACTGCATGCTGAGGGGGGAATTAAATTATTTGATTCAGGTGTGTTGGACCAGGAACACATCTAAATCATGCAGGACACCGGCCTTCGAGGACTGGAGTTTGACACCTGTGATTTAGATGAACAAACTGGAATCTGTCAGACAAATATGATTTAAACCAGCCTAGTGCTGTTCCTTTGATCCCTGCAACATGTTCAAGCCTTTCTAAGAGAATATTATGATCGACTGTGTCAAAAGCAGCACTGAGATCTAACAAAACCAGAACAGACACAAGTCGATTATCTGAGGCCATGAGAATATCATTAGTAACCTTCACCAGTGCTGTTTCAATGCTATGATGAGCTCTAAAACCTGACTGAAACTCTTCAAACAGCTCGTTACTGTTTAGATACTCACAGACTTGATTAGCAACAATTTTCTCAAGGATTTTGGATAAGAAAGGAAGGTTAGATATAGGTCTGTAATTCACCAAGTCATCTTGATCAAGGGAAGGTTTCTTGAGTAAAGGTTTAATTACAGCTATTTTAAATTATTGTGGTACGTATCTGTTTACTAAGGATAGATTCATCATATCCAAAATGGGGCCAGGAACCAAATGGAACACTTCTTTAAATAATTTGGTTGGAATTGGGTCCAACATACAAGTTGAAGGTTTAGATGAGGCTAATATTTTTGATGATTCCGAAAGCTCGACTGAATCAAAACAGCCTAAGCACAAATGAGGTTCTACAGTTCTTTCCGATGCTGCCTCATTTACTGAGGAAGAAGTAATCATGTTTGGGAGGATGCCAATGATTTTATTTTTAAAAGAATTAATATTATTTATGAAGAATCCCATAAAATCATCACTGCTAAGAGCTGGGGGAATAGTTGGCTCAACAGAGCTATGACTCTGTGTAAGTTTGGCAACTGTACTAAAAAGAAACCTAGGATTGTTTTTATTCGCCTCTATTAATGATGAAAAATAAGCCCTGAGGGTCTTTTTATACAGCAGTAGACTGTTATTACAGGTTAAATAAGAATCCTCTTGATGGGTAGAGCGCCATTTTCTCTCCAACATCCTAGTATTCTGCTTTAAAGTATGCAACTCTGCGTTAAACCAAGGAGTCAGCCTCCTATGGCTAGCCACTTTCTTTTTTAAGGGGGCTACACTATCTAATGCCTAATACAATGAGGACGTAACGCTGTGAACCAGACCATCAATTTCTGAAGGGTTAGAGATAGAATTGATGCCATCCACTGTCTTACTCTGAGACACTGAGGAAAGTAAGAATGGAACAGATTCTTTAAAAGTTGTTACAGCATTGTCTGATAAAGCTCTGCTATAATGAAATTTTCTTTCAGATTTAAGATGGTCAGTTAAAGTAAATTCAAAAGTTATCAAGAAGTGGTCAGACAGGACCGGGTTATGTGGTTGTACTGTTATTTCCTCACACTCAATACCGTATGTCAGTACAAGGTCCAAAGTGTGTTTACCCGAGTGGATTGATCCCTGTACTTTTTGAGTAAAGCCAATTGAGTCTAAAATAGCATTAAAGGCTGCATTTAGGCTATCACTTTCAGTATCCACATGAATATTGAAGTCCCCCACTATAATGACCCTATCAGTATTTAATACTAAATCAGATAAAAAATGTGAGATCTGATCCAAGAATTGAGAGTGAGGGCCTGGTGGACGATACAAAACCACAAACAAAAATGGTCTTAATGTTTTGCAACTTGGATGAGGAAAATTAAGGGTTAGATGTTCAAAAGAACTGTAGCTATCAATTGGTCTGGGACTAATTAGTAAATCAGAACGAAAAATGGTTGCAACTCCTCCTCACCCAGTATTTCTAGGAATGTGAAAATTTAAATGACTGGAAGGAGTTGACTCATTTATACTGACATAATCCTCCTGCTGCAACCAGGTTTCTGTGAGACAAAGCAAATCAATGTGAGTCATACAGTCATAACTATATGCCAATAGGAAATTATTTTTGAGACAAATCACTAAAATAGGACACATGGTTTCTACATGAAGCCGTCGGGAAAAGATCTAACTTTAAAAAGTGCTGGTAACCAAAAGGGATGCAGTTACCAAGTTTAGTCTTTAAAATTATTATTGTTCTTCTTGTTCTGGTGTGATTATTCTAAAGTACAAAAGTTATACCATAAAGAGGATCACGACCATTTCAAACTGTTTCCCAAAATAAAGGAAGTTCAAGACCACTTGAGGACACTCCAACCAGCTGAAGATATCAACTTATCACTCTATAGGTTTTTGTCTGTTGTTTATATATTTATTTATATATTAAGGTTAATTAAATTTACAAAGCTCTGCAATATGCCATACTACAAACCTGCTCCTTATTTTTGGAACCCAAGTTGTCTAACTGACATCTCAGGTTATTTGATTTTTAAGGTTCTAACTGTTATTGCAAATTACAGTTGAAATGACAATCTTTTGATCTCCTTGACAATACACCTTTTCATCTCTGCCCACAATTTTAAAGGGACTATGATCAGGGCTTTGTGATGGCCACTCCAGAACACTAACTTAGTTGTTCCTAAGTTCATTTGTAACTAATTTGGTTTTATTTTCTTTAAATGTATCAATGAGTATTCTTAACACACATTAGTTTAAGTTTCATTACATTACAGGACGTGTGTCCAAAACTTAAGTTTATAACTTTCAGTGCCTTTGCAAACTATAATTTGACTTTTAGTGTTTCTTTTAGAGTACTGGCTTCTTCCTCTCTGACTTTCAAACCGCTGTGGATAAAGACATCTTACCAGGTTCAACCAGCATCTTCAAAGCATCTGTTGTTTTTGTTTTGGGTTTACTTTACAAATTTACTCCATTTCCATTATGTTTGCCAATAGGAAATAAAACTCACCTTTTGAGTGATGACTGGTATCTACCACGTGGACCGCCACCACTCTAATCCAGTATGTGGTGCTCCTGCACCTTGTGGATGATTTGGGAGTTGTCTTCATTATTTAACTCCCAAAGGAGGAAGAGTAAACAAATAACATTTGCTTCTTATCCACTTGGAGCAGCACTCACTCTTTAGTTTTCTCCTGAGGTCCTGGTTTACACTCCTTTCTCGGGCAACACCAAGGTACGTTTAATCAAAATGTTTTGTCATGATGTATAGCAGAGACGGAATCTGGCAGGAACCACAGACAATGAGAAACAGTTTTAAAAGGTTTATTGAAATGATGTAGAATCGGGATGGAGATGTCGTTGGTAGTAGGATCCATATGGGGTGACTGGACTGAAGAGAAAAGGTAAGTGATTAATTCTTTGCACTGAGGTTTTATTTTCGAAGATGAGTTTATGATGAAGAAGTCTGAGGTGGTGGTTTACTAGATGTTTTGATCTGGTGTCTCCTTACTGTAGGTGAAGCGGCATTGTAGGGTGGACAGGCTGGAGATTGGCTGCAGGGGAGAACAGATGAGTGTTACTGGGGGCTCCTGGGAGGAGCGGCAAAGAGGCTAAACAGAGAGAATCCAGGAAATTAACAGAACACTGAGGACTCCATCTGGAACAAGGAATTGAGGAGGAGGAAAGTGTTGTGACACATAGTGAGCAAATTCTTGTCGGGTTTACATAAACATCAATAATTATGAGCAATAATTTAATATTAATATATTTATTGATGCATCAAACTTGAACATCATGAGGTTCAAGTTTTATCTATTAATATTTGGGACACCACTTCTGTATTAGAAGACCAGACATCCATTCTCTTCTTGAAGGGCGGCTGTAGCTCAGTGTTAGAGTTGTCAGCCTGCAACCCAGAAATTGTGGGCTTGATTCCAGCTTCCACCTGCTACATGTCGTTGTGTCCTTGGGGAAGACACTTCACCTACCTTGCCTACTGGTGCTGGCCAGAAGGGCCAATGGCGCAATATGGCAGCCTTGCTTCTGTCAGTCTGCCCCAGGGCAGCTGTGGCTATAATCATAGCTTGCTTCCACCAGTGTGTAAATGTGAGAGTGAATGAATAATAGAGTTGTTAAGCGCTTTGAGAGTCTTGAAAAGCACTATATAAATGCAAGCCATTATTATTATTATAAATTCACACGCCGTGAACACTAATTGTACGCATTACGCTGTTGGGCTCGATTTTTCATAAGATGAACTGACTTTTGGATGGCTGGAAGCCATTTCAAAGATGGACTGAGCAGACCACATTTCCCAGCAATCCTACCGTTGACCCCCAACACACTTCTATTGGTCCGTGGCCACCAATTGTGACATCAACGATAACATCACGGCCAAAGGGCTATAAGAGTGGTAGTGGCAGCAATTTCAAATTGTTCTCAGCAGAAACTCCTGGCATACAGAGGAAATCTCACCAGTGAAGATTCTCTTTTGTTCTGACCCGCTGGACCGGGAATAACTCTAATTTCAACGCTTCGAAGTGCTCATCCTGTTTGTGTAGCCAGTTTGAGCTATATCAGAACTGTTTCAATACAGTTCATTACGACATCGACCTGCAAGCCACTGGCCTGCAGTTGGGACACAAAGTCCTAAAAATCCTGCACAGGTTTATAACTCTTCTTTTTCTTGCTCAACTACGGAAACATTTTGCTCTCCTCCCTGGACCATACTTCCCTCAACTTAAGTAGGACTGAACCGGTTCATTTATGCTAATCTTGTGTCTGGGCGGAGATAAATAGAGAAAATAGAATTTTAACGAGTTAGATCTTGTTCGTTGTTGGTTTAAAGTGTTTCTTTGCATGCATGAATTTGAGCTGTATTTGCTGTGTTTGAAACAGTTTTATCCTAAGTGGATCCCACTCTTTCCTTGTTTTTCCTTCCTATCTTTTCCTCGCTCTGTCTCACGCTCTCTGATCACCTGGTCGGCAGAGTCGGACTCGGTCCGACCTGCTATAGCTGGTCTGTTAACTGAAAGGTTTACTCAATTTCAATTCAATTCAATTCAGTTTATTTATATAGCGCCAATTCACAACAGATGTCATCTCAAGGCACTTAACAAGAAGTCATTTCAATTTTTCCTTACTCTGTTAGCTAAAGCAGAGGCCTTCCACATGGACGCTTCACTCCATGTGCTCTGTCCATTATAGCCAGAGCTAAGTTTTATGGTCCTTTGTCTCCTTACTTGTGCTGCTCGCTACCTTAGCACAGAGCTAAGTTTTATGGCCCTTTGTCCCCTTATACTATCTGTGACTTGAGTCCCCTGGAGTGAGCCACCTCACCTCCCCTCCCCTGCGAAAGGGGGAGCTGTCTGTTTGTGTGTGTTAATTGTGTCTCACATATTATTGTTTTCTAAGATCTGTAGTAGTTAGTTGCATGTTTTAGAATAGATGGGAATTATTGACAATCTTTTGGTTGTAAGGTTAATCTATTTTCTTAATAAATTCCCCTTATCTTAAAAAGAAGTTGTCTGGGATTACTTGGAGTAATGCGTACAATTAATGTCCACAGCGTAAGAACTTATTCCTTCATCTATTGTTTAATTATCTCAGCCTTATCAGGCAGGTAATCATAAACATAAACTGAGACTGAACAATTTGGCTATTGATATTCCTGGAATCCACCAAGTGGTGCCCCTAAACTTGGTACTTTTTACATAAAATTATTAATCTTATTAATAATTGCCCTGAGCAATTATTCATAGCCAAATCCTACCTATCTGTGGCACAGCTACACCAAGTAATCACAGACAACTTCTCTTTAAGCTAAGGGGAATTTATTAAGAAAATAGATCAACCTTACAGCCAAAACATTTTGTCAATAGTTCCCATCTATTCTAAAGCATGCAACTAAATACTAGATCTTAGAAAACAATAATATGTGAAAATGAAACACAATTAACACAAAGTGGATCATGGACAAACAGACAGCTGAGGTTTTTTTTCAGAAAGGGGGGTGGCCCTCACTCCAGGGGGGTCAGGTAGAGATAGCCATAAAGGGCCATAAACTTAGCTCTGGCCAAGATGGAGTACAGCACCTGGAGTGTAAGGAGACAAAAGGCCATAAAACTAGCTTTGGCACACTTTGTGTACTGTCCACATGGATGGCCAAAGCTTTAACTAACATACACTGGAACACTGGAGTTAACCTTTCAGCTAACAGACCAGCTATAGCAGGTCGGACCGAGCCCGACTCTGCCAACCAGGTGATCAGAGAGCAAGAAAGAGAGAGAAAGAAAGTGTGGGATCCGCTCAGGATAAAAACCAGTTTAAAACACAGCAAATACAGCTCAAACTTATGCGTGCAGCAACGCTAAATGAGCCAACAAGCTCAGGGCTTAAAAACACTTTAAACCAACCATGAATGAGATCTAACTCAATAAGAACTCTAATTTCTCTATTTATCTGCCCAAGATTACGTTGGATGAACCAGTTCAGTCCTACTTGGCTTTGAGGGAGGTCCAGTGCACGAAGAGGGGAGAAAAATGTGTCCGTAGTTGAGCAAGAAAAGGAGAGTTAGGACCTGTGCAGGATTTTTAGGACCGTGTGTCCCAACTGCAGGCTGGACGGCTTGCAAGTTGACGTCGTAACTATATGTCTTGGAACAGCCCTGATATAACCCAAGCTAGATACACAAACAGCAATGAGCACTTTGAAGCTTTGAGATGAAAGTTCTCCCCGGTTCAGCTGGTCAGAACAAAAGACAGTTTTCCTCTGTGTAGCAAAAGTTTCTGCTGAGAACAATTTGAAATGGCCGCCACCACCCTTCTTATAGCCCTTTGGCCGTGATGTCATCGTTGATATCAACATGGGTGGTCACAGACCAATGGGAGTGTGTTGGGGTCACCACTATGAATGCTGGGAAATGCGGTCTGCTCAGTCCATCTGGGAAAATGGCTTCAAGCCATCCAACAGTTTGCTCCATTCATTTGTCAAAAATGGACCCCAACAGAAAATCCAGAGCAAGAATTTACGAAGAGGACAAGGAAGGTGCTGTAGTATTACTTTTTAGGGAAAAGTGATCTTCTTTTAAAGACATTGAGCATAGTCAAGAGATCGGCCTGTTACCACTCTACATGAGTGAACCATCTGGCATCAGTCTCAGGGAACCACTCCCCTTTTATGGTGTATCACTAATGAGGCTGATGAAATACACCCAGTGCAGCTCCTGCCAGTCACACCATCCAAAGAGGTACTGAGACACAAACACACTCACATTCCCAGCTCACAATCACTGAATCCTAAAATTTTTTCTTGTTTTTTGGAGTTGTTTGTGTGGTTTACACTGAATGAAGGTTGATTAGCAAAATGCGCAGTCCTGTCCAATTCAATCCAATTCAGTGTATTTATATAGCGCCAATTCACAACACATATCTCAAGGCACTTTAAAAGAAAATTAATTTAAATGAAATTCAATTTACTGTTTGTTTTTAGACACAGACAAACAGGTGTTATAGCTGTCTGTTTGGTTGAGTATAAGAAAAGAATTGTTAGAATCCCTTAAATCGTGTTGTCTTTTCCACTTTAACTGTGTACATCAACATCTTCCTAGACCTATGACACAATTCCCACCTGTCTCATTAGCAAAGGTGTCAAGTAACGAAGTGCAAATACTTCGTTACCTTACTTAAGTAGAAATTTTGGGTATTTATGCTTCACTGGAGTAATTATATATTGGCCTACTTTTCCCTTCTACTCCTTACAATTTAACGGAATTATATGTTCTTTCTACTCCTTACATTTTAAAAATAGCCTCGTTACTCCTGTTTTATTTAGTCTTTCATTAAAATGAAACACACAAAAAACCTATCCAAATATGTGCCAACTAGATAGAATTTGACTGCGGTTTGATAATAATTTTAAACATCTACCATTCTGACACCCTGCTTGTATGCGATCTATTGCATACACTGCACACAGTGGTTGCATTAACCAAATACTTTCCATATTCATCTTGATTTTTAGAACGATGAAGGAAAATCCAAAGGCCACTTGTTATTTTGACAGATTACAATTCAGACCCCTGACCATATCAATTCAATAAAAAAATACTTTATTGATCTCAAAGGAAAATAAAGTGTTGTTGTAGCTCATATAATTAATTCTTTAAGGAGTTGTTGTAGATATTGATGGCTGTGGGCATGAAGGATTTCCTGTAGAGGTCTCTATTGCAGCGAGACTGTAGAAGCCTCCGAATGAAGACACTCTGTTGTTGTATGACAGTCTCATGAAGAGCATGGGTTGTCCATAATTTTTTTTAATTTTATGAAGAATCATTCTTTGCATCATCATCTCCAGTGGTTTCATAGTAGTGCCAAGAACAGAACCAGCCTTTTTTATCAGGTTGTTGGGCCTTTTTAAGTCCCTGGCTCTGATGCAGGCCATTTGGTGCAGACGGGCTGACATTTGTAGCTTGGAATGAAAGCGTGGAGTACAAGTAAATATACAGTGGCTTGCAAAAGTATTCGGCCCCCTTGAACATTTCCACATTTTGTCACATTACAGCCACAAACATCAATCAATTTTATTGGAATTCCACGTGAAAGACCAATACAAAGTGGTGTACACGAGAGAAGTGGAACGAAAATCATACATGATTCCAAACATTTTTTACAAATAAATAACTGAAAAGTGGGGTGTGCGTAATTATTCAGCCCCCTTTGGTCTGAGTGCAGTCAGTTGCCCATAGACATTGCCTGATAAGTGCTAATGACTAAATAGAGTGCATGTGTGTGTAATCTAATGTCAGTACAAATACAGCTGCCCTGTGACGGCCTCAGAGGTTGTCTAAGAGAATGTTGGGAGCAACAACACCATGAAGTCCAAAGAACACACCAGACAGGTCAGGGATAAAGTTATTGAGAAATTTAAAGCAGGCTTAGGCTACAAAAAGATTTCCCAAGCCTTGAACATCCCACGTAGCACTGTTCAAGCGACACAGCACACATGTGGAAGAAGGTGCTCTGGTCAGATGAGACCAAAATGGAACTTTTTGGCCAAAATGCAAAACGCTATGTGTGGCGGAAAACTAACACTGCACATCACTCTGAACACACCATCCCCACTGTCAAATATGGTGGTGGCAGCATCATGCTCTGGGGGTGCTTCCCTTCAGCAGGGACAGGGAAGCTGGTCAGAGTTGATGGGAAGATGGATGGAGCCAAATACAGGCCAATCTTGGAAGAAAACCTCTTGGAGTCTGCAAAAGACTTGAGACTGGGGTGGAGGTTCACCTTCCAGCAGGACAACGACCCTAAACATAAAGCCAGGGTAACAATAGAATGGTTTAAAACAAAACATATCCATGAACAAAACTTTTATAATAAATGATCTGATTTAAGACCATAATCTTCATTGTTTATTTTTAACGGAAACTTGTGCAGATGCCCCTGTTGTTCTTACAGAGGCCTCCCCACCTAATGTGAACTTCACTTATTCTACGAGGAGTAGCAAAAGGGGAGGTGGAACTTCTTTTATAAGTTCATCAACACTTTCCGCCAAACCTGTTTTATTTGATAACTATTTTACTTCTGAATATGATGCAAATGTTTTTAGCACTCCTCAGATTTTATGTCTCACAATTTATAGGCCTCCTAAAAAGAGTGCACTTTTTATTCAAGAATTTTTCAGAGTTTTTATCAATTTTGCACAACTCCTTTGAAAGGATCATTTTAGCTGGTGATTTTAATCTACATATAGAAAACCTTTTAGATCTTTTATCAACAGATTTTTTAAACATCCTTATATGGATTTTAGCCAACATGTCATGCAGCCGACTCACAACAAAGGACACACCCTGGACTTGGTCATCACGCATGGCCTGTCCACCCGTGTGTCCTCTGTTGTTGACTTGGCTGTCTCTGACCACTACTGTGTGTTTTTTAACATAATCCGTTTTATTCAGCAGGAGACCTCTGTGAGAACTGTAAGGAAGCGCCATCTAACCCTTGAAGTGGCTGCAGGTTTTCTGGAAATTTTTAAAAAGAATCCTCCTATTGTTTTACCTGCCCCCTGTGATTTTATTGTCAAGGATTTTAACAGAAGGCTTCAGTCCACTCTTGACCGGCTTGCTCCACTACAAGTTAAAAGTTTAAAATCTAAAGCTGCAACGCCGTGGAAAAATGAAAACCTCAGAAAAATGAAGAGAAATTGTAGGGCGGCAGAGAGAAAATGGAGGAAAAGTAAAACCACAATAAACCATCAAATATACACAAATCTTCTCAAATTATACAACAATGCAGTAAGAAATTCAAGAAATTCATACTTCTCCAAAATCATCTCGGAACATAAAAATAATTCCAAAATCCTTTTTTCCACCATTGATAAACTTTTTAACAGAGCTACTACTGCATTTCCTAAAAACCCCTTTACTCTTTATTTTCGCAGACCACTTCAGAGGGAAAGTAGACACCATCAGATGTAAGATTTTATCTTCTCAGAGTAACATGGTTTTAGACAAATCTGTTTGTGTGTCTTTACCAGAGGAAATGCTGGACAGTTTTGTCCTGGTAGAAGCTGGGACTCTTGATAAAGTTTTCTCCTCAGTGTGGCCCACCACATGTGTTTTGGACCCGATTCCCACTTCCTTTTTTAAGCAATTTTATGGATCTTTTAGAGATGAGATTTTAACCATGATGTATTGCTCCCTTCAGATGGGGGTCTTTCCTGCCGCCTTTAAAGGGGCGGTAGTGAGGCCCCTGTTGAACAAGAGCAATTTAGATTTTAATGATTTTAACAATTTTAGACCGGTATCTAACTTACCTTTTTTAAGCAAAATTTTAGAAAAGTTTTTTTAATTCAACTAAATGATTTTATTAATGAGCAAAATGTCCTGGAGAAATTTCAGTCTGGTTTTAGGGTGAACCACAGCACAGAGACGGCCCTTCTAAAGATTTAAAAATGATTTTAGATTAAATTATGATGCTCAGAAGGTGACAGTGTTGGTTCTACTGGATCTAAGCGCTGCCTTCGATACAGTAGACCACACTATTCTTTTAACCTGTTTAAAACAGATTGGCCTCTCTGGTGCTGTTCACAAATGGTTCACATCCTATCTCACAGACAGGACTTTTATGGTAAGTTTAGATACCTGCTCCTCTAGGGTCCATAGGATTACATGTGGTGTGCCCCAGGGTTCGATTTTAGGCCCAGTGCTTTTTAACCTGTATATGCTCCCTCTTGGCAGTGTCATCAGAAGACATGGAGTCAACTTTCACAGTTATGCTGATGACAGACGGCCAATGGATGCACTTTTTAACTGCATTTTAGACATTAAATCCTGGATGGCAGAAAACTTTCTCCAGCTCAACCAGGACAAAACTGAAGTTTTAGTCCTGAGGCTCAGAGAGAGAAACTTTTACCAAAACTACAATCACTGTCTTTTAATCCCTCCTTACAAGTGAAGAACCTGGGCGTGATTTTTGACTCTGAGCTGACTTTTATTCCTCACATAAAAAATATCCCTAATATAGGTTTTTATCAACTAAAGAACATCGCCAGAGTCCGCCCCATTCTCTCTCGAGCCAATACGGAGACACTGATATACATATATTTATCTCCAGTAGAATTGATTACTATAATGCCCTGCTTTCTGGTCTTCGCAAAAAGAGTATATCGGGTTTACAACTACTACAAAATTCAGCAGCACGTGTCCTGACGAAGTCCAGGAGGCGGGAGCACATTACACCGGTCTTAAAATCATTGCATTGGCTCCCCGCACATTTCAGGATCGACTTTAAGGTTCTTTAAATGGTTTTTAAGTGTCTTAATGGTCTTGGGCCTTCTTATCTCTCTGAACTGCTTTTACCATATAAACCTTCGCGGTTTCTGCGCTCTTCTGGCAGCCGTCTCCTTGTCACCCCAAAAGTCAGGACACACACTCATGGCGAGGCGTCTTTCCAGTTTTATGGCTCTCACCTCTGGAACAGGCTGCCAGAGAATCTCTGGGCCGCAGAGAATGTTCATGTTTTTAAGAGCAGGCTCAAGACTCACCTTTTTAGCCTAGTTTTTAACTGATTATTTATTACTGTTTGTTTAATTGCTCTGCATGTTTTACAGTTTTTCTCGATTGCTAAAACCCATTTCTTGAAAGCAGCTCACCTTTTCTCTAAACTGTGAACACAAAACCCAATTTTCAAGCTACATTCACAAAACCTCAGACTCTTCTTGCAAAACCAAACTATCACCTCAAAACAGTTCAATCTGTGCTCAAAACTGAACTATGTTGTCAAATCGTGCCCCGAATCAATCAAAATTTAAAACATTACTGAACAGTCACTAAACACTACGTAGAAAAATAGAAAACACAATACTCAGGACATGAAGCTGGAGAAATAAATGTTTATTGTTCACTGTAGGCTAAATGCAAGTTGCAAAAAAGAAAAGTGCATTTAGCACTTGTACAAAAAGACAAAACAGAAATCTAGTGCATTTACATGTACTGTATCACTTTTAAAAACAAACAGAAATCATATGTGCTTGCCACTTGTGTACAGTAAGCCTATGTATACTGTAAATAAAGTACAAAAAATACAAACAAGTGAATTATTCAGCCACATAATCATGTCTCCGTACTGGGTCAGGCCATAGGACTTCATCCACATCACAGGCCACATTTTGTCTGGCCAGGCAACGGGGAAAAAAAACCCTGGCATGCCGTATCCAGGCTTGGTATGCCTCCACACCTATGTCACCACAGGCAAGTCCCATGGCTTGCAGGAGATTTACCCTGGTGTAAGGTTGGCGTTCATATACCTTCCACCGCCATGAGGAGAAGAATTCCTCAATGGGGTTTAGGAAAGGGGAGTACGGTGGAAGGCAAAGATTGATAAAATGTTGGTTCATATTGAACCATTCTCTAACCTGGAGGGCTCTGTGAAAACTCACATTATCCCAAACAACAACATAGATGGGATGCTCATCCTGCTGCCCCAACAGAACATCTCGCATGTTATTGAGGAAAATGAGGAGCTGGTGAGTGTTGTAGGGCCCCAGGTTGGCATGATGGTGGACAACCCCATGATTGCTGATGGCTGCACATAATGTGACATTGCCACCACGCTGCCCAGGAACACCAACAATAGCCAATCACATTACGGCCTCTCCTTCTCCTTTTGGTGAGATTAAACCCAGCTTCATCCATATAGATGTATTCATGGGGTCTTTCCATTGCATCCAGTTCAAAAACCCTCTGTAGAAATAGATATAGTTCTGTAAGTGATACGGAAAGTGATTTAGGCCACTACAGTAAATCACTACAGTAATCAACATTGAATGTGTTTGGATGTATGCCAACCTGTACATACTGGAATCTTTGCTCTTTTACTCTGTCTGAGTTGCGGTCAAAAGGCACTCTGTATAGCTGTTTCATGCGCAGTCTGTTGCGCTTGAGGACACGATCAACAGTAGAGAGGCTGACAGTGTTCATACCCTCAAAATTTACATGGTCCTCAATGATCTTCTGCTGAATTTCACGCAGTTTAATGGCATTGTCACGGACCATATCAACAATTAGGGTCTCTTGGGGTGGGGAGAACATACCTGTCCTGCCACCCCCATGTGGCAGTCTTCCAATTCTACAAAAAGAGAACATGGAGTTACAAAAAATATACATGGAATACTAGGCCTACAAACAGTTAGACCAACCCTCCATTACAATACTACAGTACATTGGTACAGTGGTGTACTGGAACATGTATTTACTTACAGTATACTGTGATACAGTATATAGTATGTCTTACGGTAATTGCTGTCAGCATTTACATAGTACACTATAATTAAAAAAAAAAGGTAATTACCTGTTCTCTTCTCTAAATCTTCGGCTTATGGTGGACACAGTGAATCTACTGAGGTTTGGTTGTACCCTTTGTCCAGCCTCCCTCATGCTCATACCATGGACAAGAACATGGTCAATCACAGTAGCTCTGATTTCATCAGATATTACTGTGATTTGTCTTTGCTGACCACCTCTCACACAGACTCTTCCTCTCAGATTTCTATCCATTGTAAGACCTCACAAACCAGTGCTCTCTGAACTGGCTTATATGTTCCCTCACATCATTAGCCACAAGTGTGATCAATTTTGAGTTGTTGTGTTCAACTGGTGACACCTGTGCTTTCATTGTGTTTTACTTTTGTCACTTGTGCTCACCATTCTGCAGCACAGGTGCATCACAATGAAAATGTGTTGACAAGTTGTGTCTAAACTGGTGAAACGTGCTTATGGTTTTGCCAAAGGAGTGATTGATTCAATCAGTGTGTTCAGGCAACTGAGCATTTGGTTCAGACAATAGGGTTTAGTGTTTTAGCAATTGAGAAAAACTGTATATGATTATATTTTTATCAGTTTTACTATTTAATCTTAGCACATTAATTTACTGTTTATTTTTATACTTTAATTTATCTTAATCCCCGTTCCAGTGTTTCCTCTGTGGGAGCCCTCTGCCCCGGGAGCGGTGGTCGGCTGTGGCTCCCTGGGTGCTCTCCAGGTGGAGCTTGGGTGGAGGTGGGGGTCTTGGCCTTGCCTCCACTGGGTGCCCTGTGTCGGTGCCTCGGCTGCTGCTGTTAATCTACCGCTGCCGGGGCAGATGGCTCCTCTGATGGAGTTTCCTTGCATGGTTCATCTACACTCGGCCCAATGTCCTTTTTTACTTTTTCTTTTAACTGTGTGTGTGCATGGGAGATCGGTTGGGGGGAGGGGGGTATAACTGTGACCATGCTTTTAAATCTGTAAAGCACTTTGTGATGCAACTTCTTGTATGAAAAGCGCTTTATAAATAAAGTTTGATTTGATTTGATTTGATGTGTTAGAATGGCCCAGTCAAAGTCCAGATCTAAATCCAATCGAGAAGCTGTGGCAAGATCTGAAAGCTGCTGTTCACAAACGCTGTCCATCTAATCTGACTGAGCTGGAGCTGTTTTGCAAAGAAGAATGGGCAAGAATTTCAGTCTCTAGATGTGCAAAGCTGGTAGAGACATACCCTAAAAGACTGGCAGCCGTAATTGCAGCAAAAGGTGGTTCTGCAAAATATTGACTCAGGGGGTTGAATAATTACGCACACCCCACTTTTCAGTTATTTATTTGCAAAAAATGTTTGGAATCATGTATGATTTTTGTTCCACTTCTCACATGTACACCACTTTGTTTTGGTCTTTCACGTGGAATTCCAATAAAATTAATTCATGTTTGTGGCTGTAATGTGACATAATGTGGAAAAGTTCAAGGGGGCCAAATACTTTTGCAAGCCACTGTATAAAAAGATTCCCATGAAGCGATTGTTGTAGGAATATGGCACGTACCCACACATTATTCTTTCATGAGAGTACATGAGGTAATGTGTAATATGATGGAATGTTGAAGGTGATGTGCATGTCGTGATGCTATGAGGTAATGGAGAATGATGGAATATAAAATGTGATGTTATATTTACAATAATCAGGGTCTAAAGTCAGAAAGGCAGGTTGAAGCTTAATATCTAGCTGATAAAGTGAATTCTTGAAGTTGTTAGAATACATTGCTAGGAGAACTGTCTCCTATCAAATAGCTTGTGTGTTACAAGGGCACGAAATGGGGCTTAAAAGGAGGGTGCGTTGAGTCGAGAAGCAAAGTACAGGGAGGTTCTGGAAGGTGCAGAGGGTCCAGGGGGTGCAGAGTTTCTTGGGAGAAGGCTAAAAGATGCAATAATCTGTCTTTACTCTCAGAACATTGTCCGGAGGTATGTATGAACAATACACCGACCGGCTAAGGCTGCATATTTCAGATGAAGTGTCATGACTGTTTTATTTAACTACTGACCTCTTCTGCCTGGTGGAAATGACCAAAACCATCTGAGCACAAGCTCAGACCGGGAGGCTTTGGAATGAGTCTGGTGAAAGAGCCCGGTGTTGTCCCAACACCAGTGCAAAAGAACGCATGCTACAACATTTCCTGCTGCTGAAGAGACAGGAAACTGGATTCAGAGAGTCTTTTTGACTTATAATCACTTCAATCAGAGAAATGTTACCTGATTTGAAAACTTTGGTTGAAATTTAGCCTTTAGTTCCAGTCTCCAGCGCGGATTCAGCCTCTAGAACAGTGGCTCCCAAGATGAGGTCCGGGAGCCTCTAAAGGCCCGTTGACACTTCCCAGAACGGCAAGATTACATGTTAATAAGTCTATGGTTGAGGGCGTCAGAGGGCTGCCAGAGTCTCTGCGGTGCTTTTTGTGCTTTTGCTGCTTTCCAAGCTTCAAAGTGGCAAAAGCCAACCACGCAGAAGTTAAGCTAGCTGAACTTTCAGCACCATACCCTGAGCATCAACCAATCAGAGCATCTCATTGTAGTGACGTCACTACACATTTAAAGTAGCAGTGCTACTTTAAAAGAATTGTGTGTCAAACCAGGTGGTCAGCAGCACAGGAGCACCACAGGTAACCGTACTCTCACCATTCCTTTTCACTCTGTATACCTCAGACTTCCAGTACAAATCAGAGACCTGTCATCTGCAGAAATACTCAGATGACTCTGCAATTGTCGGGTGTATCAGAGATGGACAAGAAGCTGAATACAGACAGATGGTGGACCGCTTTGTAACATGGTGTGGAAACAATCGTCTCACCTTGAATGTGAACAAAACAAAGGAGATGATTGTAGATTTCAGAAGAAACAGGGATAAGACAAAAACTGTTTCCATCATGGGACAAGAAGTGGAGGTGGTTGAGGAGTATAAATACCTCGGAGTTCACCTTGACCACAGACTGGAGGCGCAACCGTGAAACCGTCTACAATAAGGGACAGAGCAGACTGTAGTTCTTGAGGAAGCTTAGGTCCTTCAAGGTTTGCAGCAAGATGCTGGAGATCTTCTACAAGTCTGTTGTGGAGAGTGTAATCTCTTCAGCTGTCATCTGTTGGGGTAGCAGCATCAGAGCCAGGGATTTAAAAAGGCTAAACAACCTGATAAAGAAGGTTCTGGTTCTGTTCTTGGGACGACTGTGGAACATCTGGAGATGATAATGCAAAGACGGATTCTTCATAAAATCTTAAAAATTATGGACAACCCTGAGCATCCTCTTCATGAGACAGTCATTCAACAACAGAGCGTCTTCAGTCGGAGGCCTCTTCAGTTTCGCTGCAATACAGACCGCTACAGGAAATCCTTCCTGCCCACAGCCATCATCATCTGCAACAACTCCTTAAAGAATTAATTATATGAGCTATACCAACACTTAATTTTTCTCTGGGATCAATAAAGTATTTTGGAATTGAATTGAATTCATCAATACGCAGCTCCTGGAGCAAATGGTTAAACTCTCCAAACTCAGAACACCTCTCAACAAACGGCGACGATGTTGTTTAGCTTTATTTACCAAATAAAGCCAAGCCACTCTCTCGATATGATCCTCCACTGTTTAAAACATCTGGCAACAGAGGAAGCCCCGCCCACGTGCTCTTTTTTTGCTCAGCAAGTGGCAGGCTGTGCAAGCTTCAGGCCTGTCCGTACAAGCTTCAGGCCTGTCTGTACAAAATGTGCGGTATGAACTCGGCATTAGGGGGGTTAGATATTGCAGGGGTCTGCACAATTCTGTCTGTGCTAAGGTTGTAAAACTTTTAGTGATACTATTTTTTATTTTTTATTTATACATATATGCTTCATATTTTATACACCTGGTGACAAACAGAAGGAAAGAAAACTGTATAGATATTGATCTATCTTTAGTCATAATCTCCCTGTCTTTTTAAATTAAAAAACTGAAGCACTGTGGTTTTTAAGAACAACCCTTAAAATGGCTGGTCAACTATTTTTATGATACAGAACAATATGTATCTGGAAATGGTTCAGTATCTAGCAGGACAAAAATAATGTGTGGAGTCTGTCAAGGTTCTATTTTGGGACCATTGCTGTTCCTCATATATATTAATAATCTTCAAGCTGTATCATCCACCTTATTTCCAATACACTTTGCTGATGACTAATGTAATCTTGACAAAAATCTCAATTCTCTCATCTCCGATGTTATCTCAGAGTGACATGAAACTTATGTCAAAATGGTTTCAAGCTAATAAATTATCTTTAAATATGAATAAGTCAAATTTTATTATATTTAATTCAATTCAGTTTATTTATATAGCGCCAAGTCACAACAGATGTCAACTCAAGGCACTTAAAAATAAGTCATTTTAATACATTTATACAAACATTCAGTTAAAAAGTTTCCTATTTAAGGAATCCCAGCAGATTGCGTCAGTCATTGGCGTGAGGTTGGGCCCCGTTGATGCAGACTTGCCAACAACAGCAATCCTTCAGCAATCCCTCATACTGAGCAAGCATGTAGCGACGGTGGAGAGGAAAAACCCTCCTTTAACAGTAAGAAACCTCCAACAGAACCAGGCTCAGTAGGAGCGGCCATCTGCCACGACCGTCTGGGGGCTTGAGAAGACAGAGCAGAAACACAGAAGGAACAGAAGATCTGATATGAGTCCTTTCTGTGTTACAGAAAGTAAAAAGTTGATAACATGACACGGTTTACTGACAAAAACAAGAAATACTGCAAAGACCCCACTAAAATTATAAATAATGAATCAGAAATTTCTCAGGTTACTTCCACAAAATTTCTAGGAGTACTGGTTGATGAAAGATTAAGCTGGAAAGAGCACATCAACCTGGTATATGGTAAAGTTACCAGATCCCTTGGTGTCATCAGGAAAATTCGTGACTTGGTTAATCAGAGCTGTCTTCTCACTTTATATTACAGCTTAATTTATCCACACCTCATATACTGCAATATTGTTTGGGCCAGTACATCCAACCTCCATAGCATGTATCTAGTAGAGAAAAGATTTGTTAGAACTGCCACATTTTCAAAACGACTAGATCCTTCTTCTCCCCTTATCAAAAAACTCGATGACAATTTTTCACATCAATATATATCAAATAAGCATTTTCATCTTTAAATATATGTATGTTCCAAACCTTTCAGTGACTATTTCCAAGTCAATTCACAATTACATAAACACAATACTAGAAAACTGACAAGACTTCAACCTCGTACCACACTTGATCAATTTTCCTTAAAATACAGAGGTACAGTAATCTAGAATGATCAATTTAATAGTTTCATACAGTTTTCCTCTTTAAACTCCTCTAAATCTTTTAACTCATAAGACCAGTTTAAGGGCCGCACATGCGCACACTCACACACATACACGCACGTGCATGTGCACATGCATGTGCGCACACACACACATCCACACGTTTATTTTATTTCCAACTATTTGTAACATAAGAATTTTGTTTTATTTTTATGGTTTTTTGTCGTTTTTATAGTTATTCTATTCTAACAACTTGTGAAGCTTAATATAGGTAGAGGCTCTGTATAAGCTCTATAGGGATTCTTGCCTCTACCTTGCACTTTTTTTTTCCTTATCTTTTTGTTTTCTATCTTATCGTTGTGCAAAATAAATTAACTTCAAACTTCAATAATTAAACAAAAAATAAAAAAATAAAAAAAATCAAACTGTGTATGTAGGTCATACCTGATGACTTAAAATGCGGATTTTTCTTTTTTTGTGTAGTAGACCTCTGGCTGTGTATTACACAAACCACTTCACAGTCCAGCCAGGAGAAAGCAGACATATGTTGCTGAGTTCAAAAATGCTAGAGGTAGAGACTCAGGCAAATGCAGCATTACAATATTTATAGGCAACTAGTCATATCTTAAACTAAATCGAACATGTATTAATGCTCAGTAGTTCACAAATGGTTATTTAATGCATTTGCATTCCACTAAAATCTATAAATTATAATGGACATGTATGCAGCTGAAACAGGTAGCCTAGTGTATCCCAAATGTTTCAATATTAACATTTTTACACAACATTATAATCATAATGTTTTAGGAGGAGGTGTGGCTTAAGCTTTATTCTTTTACACTTTAAGTAGTTTTGAATCCAGTACTTTTTTACTATTACATGAGTAAAAACTTGACTTGATACTTCAGCTTGTACAAAATTCTTTTTAAACCATAGTATCTATACTTCTACTTGAGCATTGAATGTGAATACTTTTGACACCTCTGCTCATTAAAACAATAAAAATACCTTACTTGTGGATAATAATAAAAAAACCTGTTCAGTCATCTCTGAATGAACCTGAATAGGTATCTTGACCTTAACAGCTGCTGTATCCGTCCCATGGCATTCGTTGGTTTACCACATTTGGATCACTCAAAAACAAAATATTAAAGAATATATCTTAGTAATGCTGACCATGTGATGTTGTGAGATGAGGAAAAACAAGATGAAAAACTTTGCTGGAACTTTAAACAAAGATTAAAACTGAATAATAAAAAACATGCCCAACAGAAACATTACAACTAAATTGATCAGGCTTGACAAAGCTGATGGTGCAGACTATGTCTCTCTCCTTGGTGCTGGGTGTTTTTTAGTCAGCATTGAGGGTTCTCTTAAGAACAGCTGCCCATAAATTTCACAGCTTACCAGTAGATTAAATGGTAAATGGACTGAATTTATATAACACTTTTCTAGTCATACTGACCACTCGAAGTGCTTTACACTACAGCACCATTCACCCTAAGCACTCACCAACGTGCACCTGTCTGTCTGTCTGTCGTGTATGTATATATTTAACTAAGTCATCAATTTCAGTGATCAACTCTGGTCTCAGACAATGTAAGACACTCAGATAGACAAACCGAGAGGGAATAGGGGGGGGGGGGGGGCGTGCTGATTTTAAGGGAAGGGTTTGTTTGCAGAGAACGTGCGTGACTGAAAGAAAGAGAAAAAAGAGAGAGAAGGGGAGATAGAGAGAGAGAGAATCAAACGCTGGCTGAACTGGGCCCAAATATCCAAGGTTAATTTTGTGAGAAAGCTGCAGTGCCCAGATAAGACCATCCCTGCAAATGAGTTCTGCCTGCTTGGATTACAGCTAAATTTATGCTGCTTTCCTTATCCTTTCACAAGCTCCTGTGAAGTGGCATAATTAACTTGCGCACATGAAATGTGCACATTTTCTGCATGGTGGAAACATTCCTCATTTTATTGCTTTGATTTTTCCTTGGACTATTCAGAAAGGTACTTAAAATGCGCTTTTTCTTAGAGTTTGGAAATTTGTCATACTAAGAGTGCAAGATGAGCCTTTCAGTTTTTAATCATTCTAATTCCTCAATGGCTAAGATGTTGCTGTCGTTTCAGTTGGCATAAATGCAGCAAATACACAAACAGCTTTCCAATTATTCTCTTTCACTTATGGCGAATGATCATGAGCTGAACAGATGATTTAGCATAACCTTTAACCTCAGACTAATTTTTTGTGTTTTCTAAAGTGCAGCACAGGTATACACAGAACATGGAAGGTAGACATCAGGCAGTCTGGAAGTAAAGGAACAGAAATTCATGCTACCCAGACCTAGAGAAATGCTTGAATCTTCAAAGCACAGAGTTGAGATGCAAATATGGTAAGCTGCACTTGAGGACAGGGGGCTATATACTCTGCTCTTAAAGTTTTTTTTATTTCTTTCATGCTCCAGGCTGCTCTGTTTATCTGCTCCACCCACCACAAAAAGTTGTCTAAAGAATGCCTCTTGCAGTGGTCCCCAGAAACAACTCTTACTCAAGGTTTCCTTTGTGACCAGTATGTTTCAGTGGTACGCATAACCACTCTACTATTCAAACCACATAACCACTCTAATTAAAATTCAAAAATACTTTACTGATCGCAGAGGGAAATTAAGTGTTGTTGTAGCTCATACAGTTAATTCTTTAATGGAGTTGATGTAGATCATAATGGCTTGGGCAGAAAGGTAAGTCAAGGCAATTTTATGTATATATATCACACTTTCAACAAGTTAATTCAGGTGCTTCACATGATTAAGGGGTAAAATAAAAATAGCAAAACACAGACAAAGCATATAAAGTAAAAACAGCAAAAAAGCACATAAAACATATACAAATAGGGATGGGTACCAAAACCAGGTATTAAATTGGCCCCGGGACTGATTCTGACGGTCCACCCGGACCGATAAGGCTGAAGCTTATCGGTCCTCTTAACGGTAAAATTAAGGTCGTATTCATGTTTTGCGGGAGATAAACACAAGCCAAACACTGTATTGCAGTCCACTCCTCCTTAACAAGCACACACGCTGCGGGGACAGAGTGGCGACTGCTGCACGCACACGTGAGCAGTTGCCACACTGTCCCCGCAGCGTGTGTGATGGCAGAGCGAAAAGAGCCAAAATTTTCATTTTACGAAATGCCGGCAATGCACGCCGTCACACATGTAGCCTAATAAAAGCTTTGCTTGCAAAGGCGGGAACACAAGCAATTTGACCAAACACCTTGCCAAAATACACCAACTACAAACCGAAAGATGAACGGTGTTTGACCGCCAGAAGTGCTGCAGCAACAACCTCTGAATCAGATACAACAGGTATGTGTGTTTGTATGCAAAGCAAACACGTGAAGCATGGACAGAAGTTTGTCATTTCATTCTTACAATTAAATGCTGGATGTTTAACAGCTTCCTTCTTATCTAAGTAAAGAAAAAAAAATCTTAAACTACAGTTAACCTGCCATTTTATTCATAAAATTAAATTTAAAAAAACAACAAAAAAAAACAAAGTACCAATAAGGACACCGATAAAGTACCGGATCGATGAGAAGTATCGTTAAGAGTAGCAGTATCGGTAAATCTTAAACGATAGCCATCCCTACTTCAGTCGGAGGCTTCTTCAGTTTCGCTGCAACACTGACCGCTAAATTAGCAAGTAAAGATTAGATTAGCAAGTAAAAAAAATATTAAAAAAATTATATAGCGCATTTTTTTTTTTTTTTCTTTTTTAACGTGTCCTGTTTGGCAGTGTGGAGCTCAGAATTGGTGTCTGAGTACCAAGTAGAAGCCCAACAGATTTACTTTCACAAGCGGAGCAGTACAGCTTTTGCTATAGTACTCCACTTGATTTATGTGTGAAAAATCTTTATTATGAATTGTTGGGGTTTTTATTTCCTGATGTTATGGACACGGAGACGGAAAATTAAGGAGAAGAAAGAAGGAAGATGAAGAAGAGAGGTAGGAAACAAAATGTCATGAGAGAGGGTGAGTTGAAAATACAAGAGAGGAAGGGGAACAAAGAAAACACAGGAAAACATTGAAGTCTGCCTCCATACCCACAGGACGGCAGAGAGAGGGGGAAAAACAAAACACGAAAAAGGAACATCGACAAAACCAACCAAACATTGTGAACTAAGAATTACACAACCACATCACACAAAAATAGATATAAAAATACAACAACAATGTCACAGAGAAACTCATGGTACCGATTAATCAAGCTCTAGTAATGATAACCTCAGCCCAAGAATGTATCCTTAAACACCAGAGACCCCACATCAATGTGTGTGTGTTAGCATGCTGGTGCATATAAGGTTTCTCCATAAGAGTGTTCGATAGTTGGTGTGAGCAGGCATCAATCCGTCTCCCAGGAATTGATGCAGACATGAAGGAGATCGGAGCAAAGACGTCCAAAGGACCGCCAGAGCCCCAGGCGGACCCGGGCGGAGCCGACCGCATCCCCCAAGAGAGGAGCAAAGGAGAACCCCAGGGGAAAATCCAGCGGCCATTATGCAGGGGCCCGGGGGGCAGCAGTGACGAGACCACGGGCCCCGCCGGCAACCGGCCGCGCCGGGGCGGGTCGGTCAACGGACCGGGGGAGCCGGGGCCCAGGGACACCCCACCGCCCAGCAGGGACCCGACAAGGGACCGGCCGACGAGGGGCCCCCGGTCTGCAGGGGCCGCGGCCGGCCACCGGCCGCCACGCGTCACCTCCACCCTAGGCCAATCCCCACCGCCAACATCCCAGCTCCCCACCAATAGCCGCAGGGGACGGACAGCATCCCCAGGCCGGGCTCAGTCAGCATCTGGACGCCAAGTTGTACCAGCTCCCGGGTCCTAATCCCACGCAACGCAGGGCGCCGAGACCAGGCATCCAACGAGGGCCAGGGCTGGTCCAACCCGCCAATGAACCGGCCACGCACGGTGCGCACAGAACAGGTGATCAAACGAGCAGAGACGCCGGATCCGCATCCCGCCGAGCCACCGAGCAGGCACCACCCAACAATCCCAAACCTGGCACCTCTAAAAGAGGTGCCCCAACCAACCAAAGGAAGATATCGGCCCAGCGCATCGGCCCACCGACACACCGGGCCCCCCAGGCACGGCCAGGCACGCACCAGGTCCGAACCGATTGACCACCGGCGCACCGGCAGGCAGGGGCCCCCGTCACCGGCGGGGAGTGACGGAGGGGAAATAGGCCCCCATTAAGTGTAAGGCCTGAGGTGCGCCAGGCTAGCGGGAAAGACCAAGATCCAACCTGACAGGTAGACAAAGACATACAGACACAGTCATACGTTCCCTCCCTCTTAAACACATACATTCTCACTGACTCACCAAGACACCCAAAAAAATGACACTGTACCCTCATTCACACACCCCATGCACACTTTATGCTCCCAGGTCCAGGTACTGATGCCCCAGTAGAGCCACCAGCCCCCGGACCCGGGAGGTGGACCCCCTACCTTCTAGGATGGAGACAAGGAGACTGCCAAGGGCCCCACAGTGGCAAAGCAGCCCGACAGCCCAGGACCCCGACCAGAACGCCTGTCCTCCTCCGGACCCCAACCCCTGATGGCCCGTAGCGAACAGGGGTGGGATAAGACCCCTAGCCTCCATTCGCTCTACTCTCAAAAGACACTAGACGGCCCGGCAGGAGACCAAACCCAGCGCCCCACCCACCTGCCCTGCACGCCCACCACCCGGCCAGTCCACCCGCAAGTCCGACCGATCCCGGCCAAATGCCCAACCCCAGCGCCCCACACAAAGACCAAGACCCAGGAGCCAAGTCCAGTGCAAAAAAGGACTGATCTGGCCCAGAAACGCCACCCAGCCACCGCGACCAGCAGCCAGGCACCCCAACCAGCAAACAAGGCAAGACGCCATACAGGGACTGGCGATGACAATCGGCCCAGAGAAAAAGAGAGAGGCGGCTGCACATGCCGGCCGCCGGCCGGCCACGACCCCCACAGCCAACAGAGACCCCACGCCGGCCGATCCCCAGCCAGGACCACAGCTAGGGGGCGCGGCGCCCCCGAGCCCCGAATCCCCAGGCCCACCCCAGACCCTACCCAGGCGCAGCACGGCCACCAGGCCAGTAACCCATGTCCGCCAGTGCAACCCCCCCAAGGCACCGCATGCAGCCATCAGGAGTCACCACCCAAAGCCCAACCCCAGGCCGGCCACTACGTCCAGCACCCCATCCGCCCAGTGATCCCACCCCCCGGGGTCCCCCCCAGACGCCTCCAACCCCAAAACCCCCACATCAGCAACAGTGTCCCAAACGACAAAATCAAGTGCCCCCCACCCCCACTAGGTGATGGACCCGATAAAAGGAGCCCAGAGAGATTGATCAGATATGGAGCCAGAGGCCGTCTCAAGACCAATATGGTCCAACAAGAGATTTCTTTACTGATTAATATTAAGAGCTTTTTTATTTTTCCAGTTCAGGAGGATAGTTTTCTTAGCGATGCATTAAGCAATGTGAACCATTAGAACTGACTTTGTGTCCATGGTGACATCATTTAAATTTCCTAACAGGCAAATTGAGGGAGATGGTGGGATGTTACATTTCAGACACTTTGATAAGTCCTCACAAATCTGGCACCAAAATTTCTTAACAGGTGGACAGAACCAAAGCGCATGAGCATAAGTATCTGGTATATTGCTTGTGCATTGTAAGCAGGTATTAGACGATGTAAAACCCATCCTAAACATTCGTTGACCTGTATAGTGTACTCTATGAAGGATTTTGTATTGTATTCATTGCAAATGAGGATTTTTTGTTATTTTAAAGGTTCTTAAACATATCTGAGACCAGACGTTTTGGTCAAAGCTGGCTGATAAATCCACCTCCCATTTTGAAATACGGATGGCTATTGATTCATCTAATGTAGATAAAGTTTTGTATATTTTAGACAGCAATTTGGGGGGGTTGAGATTAAGAAAATCTAAAACTCTTGCTGGAATTTGTAATTCAGCTGTATTGAGCCTAAATTTACCTTTAATAATAGATTTAATTTGTTGATATTCTAAGAATTAGTTTTTATCAATTCCATATTGTGTAATTAATGTATTAAATGGGATAAAGTCTGTTCCATCAAATATATGTTCCAGGTATTCAATTCCATTGCACCTCCAGACTGGGAAACTTATCATACATTTTTTTTTGCAAGATGTCGGGGTTATTCCAGATGGGTGTACGTCTGCATGGGATTATTGTGGTCTCTGTAATTTTTAGAAACTCCCACCATGCTGTCAGAGAGGAGCTGATATTTATGCTTTTAAAGCATTCATATTGTTTTATATTTGAGCTAATAAATGGTAGTTCTGAAAGTTTTATCTTATTACATAGTGTCTGTTCTACGTCTATCCAGGACTCGTCTAGGTAGTGTCGGCTTTTCTCACAATGTGCTCTGCAACTCACTTCCTGCTCAGAGAGGCGGGGGCGCCGAACTCCAAAACCCCAGCGGAATCTGTTTCAAAATAAGACCCAGGACTGAGAGACATAGAAGAACAAAAAAGCACACACACTCATATTTCTGGTTTGGAAGAGACGCACCTGCAGATGGGAGTCAGACAAGATCTGACTGACTCATTCTCTTACAGGGCTGTATCATTTTTATTTCAAGAAGAACAAAGAACATATCACATGACTCCTCTCTCCTCCTTCTACATCTTGACAGGTCATTTATTTTCTCCAGGTCTCTTGACCTTACTATGAACTGGGTTATAACATGACTTAGAGTTATAGCTGATCCTCCCTGCTTTCAGTTCATATCTTTACTCAAGAGTTTTACTTAAAACCTTCAACCCTATAAAATACTGGTAACAGAGTCATGTTTTACTACCCTGAATAATATAAACAGGCCTATTACTTCTAAAGCTTAAAAAAGATATAATTAACACATATGTACTGCATAATAAAAATAGCCTCAAAAAAATAGAATACAACAAATCCCTCTTTCAATCTATTTTTCAAATAGATTGACCATTCCTCTGTACTTCCCCATCAGGCTCCATGTGAGCTATTAACAGATATTGACCTTGCACATTATCACCAACAGCTTTTTCAATACACTTTGTGAGCAAAGAACGTATACAAGGAATACAACAACATCCACATAACACCATAGTTGACACAAATACTGCTAAAGAAACCATTATAGACATTGCCAGAGTCTTCCATTTACCAAACATATTATTTAACAAATTGTCCCACATTGAGGTATCTACACCTGATTGTTCTTTCAGCCTATTTGAAAGTATTCTGAGTCCTTCTACTGCCCTAGTTAATTTACCGTCTGCATTAGTATTATTAGGGATAAAAACACTACATTGAGTACCAAAAAGAGAACAGACGCCACCGGTCTGAGCTAGAATCATGTCGACTGCTATTCTATTTTGAAAAGCCATTAAGGAGGTGGCTTTAAATTGCTCATGAACAGCCTCAAACCCATCTCTAGTATTATTAGCTAATTTCTGTACATTATAATGTATATAGTTTATTCTATCAACGTTCTTGTTCAGGGTACACCACCAACAAATACTTGATTCCCATCCTGCAGAGATTTGATTAACCAATTTATATTCGTCTGGAACACCTCTAGGAACTCCAATGGCATCAATATAAGTTGAATCATCTTCGTGGCTTAAGTCCCTCTTTCTAACATGATTATTCAAAGTGAGAAGAGTCTGGTCTCCTGTGGGATCATAAGTAAATATTGCTACTGGCATAATTAATGTAACAGGTGCACACAATCCTGTCCAATTACTAGGTAATATGGAGCGAAGAGTTTTTCCTCCACACCACCACCAGATGTCAGCACGAGCCTGAAAAGATTTAAGGAAAGTTTGAATTGAATTACAATATGTAATGTTGACTGAACCCACTAGTTTATTTCCAGGCTTACCATTTTTGAAACAAGTGAATTTATTTGGAGCTACTTTACTATCAAAGAAGGGTGGGGTAGCTCTGTTATCAGCTATAGGGAATAAATTTTCCCAGTCACTACAATCTTTGACTACTTTTTCACCAGATAGCAGGGAAACCAGACAAGTTGTGTTGAGCTCAAAAGGTGCAGGGACCACCTTGAGAACAGGTCGGGCTCCCATGCACACAACACAGTCCTGTCTCGCTTCCTTTCCGGCCTGTTCTACCATAAGCAACCAATTATTAGTGGAGCCCCCCACTCCTGTCATCATTTCAAAGTAATCGTCCACCGATGGTTCTTCTTTAATTATACTACCTCTTGCTGCTGAGGCCTGATTTTGACTTACTGAGGTGGAAACATTAAGAGAGTCTTGACATATTGTAATAGGAAATTGAACATCTTTTCCCCCTTTATAAACCCAAATTATAAAGAGAGTACAACTTTCCCCCTTCTGGAGATATTTTAAGGGGAGGAGATCACTCTTAGTTAAATTAACCGTAAGAAGTAATTTATCTGCAGTCTTATCCAATTTAACCAAAGGACGCATGTGTTTTGCAAAAGAGGTAGTGGTATACCTTCTCCAGTCATATCCTAAAGGATCAGCAATTAAAGTGGACCAACTAGTATCTTTTTGATCATTCGTTATGTACCACAAGGGGTAGGTTTTATATTTACTTGCTTGTTGTCCCTTATAAACCAATGTATTTAAAGGAATAGTAATCACTGCAGATCGTCCCTTTGGTATACAAAATTGAGAAAATCCATGATGTGCCTTAGAAGTGCCGCACCGTGAAGAGGGAGATGGTTTAGCCATTAAGTTTCTTCTCTGTCTAATTGAGTGAACTCCAACCTGCGTTTGATTTGAAGAACTATTATAGGGCCATTCATCACAACAGTAAAAGATAATATTGACCAATAACACCATGCAAAAACCTGTGGCGTACAGCACCTTCTTATTTCCCCAAAGATGCATATTTCTGTCTGTGGTGTGATCCTATGTTTATTTTATCCAAAAAAGAAGAATAGCGGTTTGTTTGTTTTTTTTATCCTAATTCTCAATATTCTTTTAGTAAAAGCAAACTCTAGCAATTGTCACCAACCCCAAAAACATCCTACAAAAACCACATCATAATGAAAAAAGAATAAGTAAAACAAGAATTAGTAGTCAGTGAACCTGATTATACTTTAAACACTCCGTAAAATATTTTATCTCATTACTAAAAAAGTTTTATAAAACCGTAAATACTAAAATTAAGAAAAAATCTTACCAATAGACTACTTAAAAATTATTTGACACCCTCTTAGGCAGTGTCTAGCAATCTGCACCTGTAAATAAAAATCGGTTAGACAGCCTGTAAAACACAAGAAAAATGATTAGTAAGTGTTCAGTCTTTATTATTTTGTTCTCTAGTCTTCGCTCTTGTTTATTTCTCTGGCAGCAGGTGGCTACCAGAGTGATGAAATGATTCAGTACAGTGGAGTCTTTATTTTCCCAAAGTTACTGTCTTTTTTGCAGATCGCCCTCACTGAAATGACAGTTACTTCATTAACTGAACATTTCCCCCAGTAAACACAAATGCACAGACAGGCCCCGCCTCCAATAGCTTCCCCCACCGATTGTGAGGTGGTCAAAACCTGCTGTGAAATGTGTTTGATTTCTTGCGATCTCTTCTCTTCGGTACAATCCCTCTTCGAGAAAAGCAAGTCCAAATTGCTTATCTCGCCCAATTTTGTTGCACATATAGATTACACTGGATGATCACAGCAACTTCAACCAATCTTCTGGGTGGGTCAGGCCCCGCCTCCTGGCTTCGGCAGTCGACACCGCCTAGTCAGAACCGACACCACCCGCTGCAAAGAGATTCTCCCAGGTCAGCAGAGAGCTGCTGCAGCGTGAGGGACAGGAGGGGGGTCGGGGGCCGGAGCACACTGAGACCAATGAAACCACGTAGAACCCTTTCCCCGCAGCTGGACAGCATGGGTTGTACGAGCAGCAACCTGGAACGGGCCAGACCACCTTGGCTCCTGCCACTTTCTTTTATACACCCTCAGCCAAACACGCCCAGCCTCGGAAGGAGACACCGCAGGTCCCTGCACGTCACGGGGAGCCGGAAGGAAGGAAGAGACAAGGCCCTTCAGCTGCTGATGGTCACTGCGAGGGTCCGGGTCAGGGTGCGGTGACACCTGTGGTTCTCTGCCCGCCCACGGACCAGGAAAAATTCGGCCGGTTAACATCTCATAAGGAGTGAGACCTTTTGTTCTACAGACAGATGATCTCATGGTCATCAAAGCAATGGGGAGTGCATTTAACCAATTAAGTCCCGTCTGAGCTGAAATCTTCGCCAGCTTTAACTTTAAAGTTGAATTAGACCGCTCGATGACGCCCTGAGATTGCGGATGGTAAACAGTGCCGAACTTGTGGGTTATTCCCATCTGTTCCTCAACCTGTCGGAGATGTTTATTTTTAAAATGTGTGCCATTGTCAGACCTGATCCTAGTCGGAAAGCCATGGCACGGAATCCAGTGGTTAATCAAAGATTTCACCACTGTCTGAGCATCCTCCCGTCTTGCAGGAAAAGCTGAAACCCACGAGGTCAGTGGATCAATCATCACTAACAGGTAACGGAAACCTCTAACAGGGGTCACCATATCTGTATAGTCGATAACGACCTCCTCGCCAGGCCTGCACAAGTCCTGGAAGGCGCCCATTTCTGGCTTGATAGTAGGCTTAGGATTAAATTGACCACACACCACACATTCACTCAAAAAACGCTTAATTAAATGTGGCAGGAAGGGATGCCACCAAAAACAAAGGTTACGTTTCATCTGAGTGTATGACACATGTGCCGCACCATGAGCCTCCTGAAAAAGAGTGGGTTTTAACGCGGCAGGTAAAACTAAACGGCCATCAGGCCCACGCCAAAAACCATCAGAAAAAAATCGCACCTCTATCCTTCCACAGTTATCTCCTGCGACGCAGCAGCCTGCTGTGCCAACTTTACTTCCTCAGCAAAACTGTCTGACATTTCCTGTGCTGACGTGACAATCAGCTGCGTGTGGACATGTGACAGGTAGCCTGCTGCTTCCTTTGCCGCCAAGTCTGCAGCCCTATTTCCCCTCGCGTCAACAGTGTCAGCCTTGCTGTGACCCTTACACTTAAGAACAGCGAGGTTAGCTGGTAACTGTACAACATCCAAAAGCTCCATAATATCTGCATGATGGTGTACAGGTTTACCAGTAGCAGTAACAAAACCTGCTCTTTTCCACTGTGGTAATTCATAATGTATAACGGAAAACCCGTAGTTCGAATCAGTGTAAATCGTTACGTCTTTATCTCTTCCCCATTTGCATGCTTCAATAAGAGCCCTTATCTCAGCACGCTGTGCGCTCTGCTTGCCGTCCAGCTTCCCTGACACGACAGTATGTAGTGAATCTCCATTCTGCTCAACAACTGCAAAACCTGATTTTAACTGGCCCTGTCCATCTCTAAAACAACACCCATCTGTATAAAGCACCAAACCTGTTGATAAGGGATCAGACCGTAAGTCAGGACGTATTTTTTGAGCAACAGAATTCAGCCTGACACAGTCATGCTGCTCCCCAGAGGCGGTGATTTGGTCAGCCATGTTTATTCCTTCATGCGTAAAAACAATGTTAGGTGCCTCCAAAACTCTGCTAATCCGCTGCTGACGCAAAGTGGAAAGAGTAAATGTTTCAGAATTAACCAATGCCATGACTCCATGAGATGTCAAAACATTAAGTGGATAACCCCTAACAATGTGTGAAGTTTTCTCCACTAGGTGTGCAATTCCTGCTGCATGTCTCGTGCAAGGTGGCTGTCTCATTTCAATAGCTTGCAGCTTTATGCTAAGATACATAAGAATGTATCTCTGACCACCTTTTTTCTGAAACAAAATCCCATTAACCACCCCATCTGTTTCTGATGTGTTAAGAAAAAATGGACATGTATAGTCAGGAGTGGCTAAATCAGCTGCTTGTGCTAGAGCCTGTTTTAACTTAATAAATGCCTCCTCAGCCGGTATGTCCCATTCTAATTTAGCATGCAGATTTTTCATACCATGAGCATTTACAAGAGCCCTGAGTGGTGTGGTAAGGTTTGTGTAATTAGGCACATAATGTCTGGAAAAATTTGTCAGTCCCAGAAATGACAGCATTGATTTAACAGTGAGAGGTTTAGAATGGGCCAAAATAGCATTCTTGTGGGTGTCCGTCAGTCCAGCCCCTTGAGCGGTCACCCTTCGCCCCAGGAACTGGACTTCCTGCCTGACCAACTGAAGCTTATCGCGGGAGACTTTAAATCCCTCTTTTCCCAAATGTTGCAACACAACTAGAGTCGCTGCTATGCACGTTTCAACGGTGGGGGATGCTAAAAGTAAATCGTCCACATATTGGGTCAGTACACAGTCTGGAGGGAGCTGTACAGTGCTTAATGACTGCTTTAACACCTGATTAAAAATACCTGGGGATAAAGCAAAACCCTGCGGAAGCCTACTATAATGTAGCTTCCTGCCCCTGAATGTAAATGAAAAAATATCCCTGACAGAAGGATGGAGCGGTAAACAGAAAAATGCATTAGCCAAATCTATGCAGGTAAACCATTTTAAATCAGGAGTCAGTGATGCCAGAGCTGTATACGGATTCGGTGTAGAAATGGGAGGGGTTCTAAGGGCCTCATTAATAGCACGCAAATCATGTGCCATTCTGTATTTACCAGTACCTTGTTTTTCCACAGGAAGAATAGGGGTGTTATATGAAGAGTTTGATGGTTCTAAAACTCCAGCTTCAAGTAAGCCTGCAATAGTGTCTGCAATACCTTCCTCAGCCTGAGGTTTATGTGGGTACTGAGAACGCCAGATTGGATCAGAATGTTTCATGTCAAATGTGATGGGTGTGGTTTGCACTAGACCAACATCAGTGGGACCATCTGACCACAAAGAGTCAGGCACGACCTTTAAGGCCTCCACTGCATCAGGATGATCTGTTTTTTCTCTGCCATGATTTCTAGACAGCTGCAAATGTTCCAGAATGGTAGTATCAGAGAGCTGCGTGTCTATTTTGTACATCTGAGTAGAAGGAGAAAAAGAGACTGAAGATATCTGGGTGGGAACCCAATCCTTTAATTCAACTCCCCTTTTAACCATTCCCCCCAAATCTTTAGCTTGATGTTTCGGATGCAACAAAAGTGATATGTGTGGAAGTGCTTCAGCTCCCATCATATACCATTTATGCTGCTCTGAAGTCAGACGAGCATACAGTGCCACACCCTCTTTTCCCACAAAGCATGGACCCGAAGCCACAGACCAACTTTGGCCTTCAAGTTCTGTTTCAAATTGTTCCTGGTATAAAGTAGGATCACCCCTCTCATAAAGGAAGGTCACATGGAAAGGATCAGGCGGTAGAATAAAAGGCTGGAGTTCAAGCAGCCAAGGCTTCCAGCATCTCAGAAAGTCAGCCGCAGAAGATTCATGTGCAGACATCGTAGTCAATCTGGCCCAGAAAATATCAGCCACTTGTGAAGTGTCATCCTTCAGCAAAAATTGACCACTCATGGTGTCACAGCAATGCGTACGTCCATTCGGAAAAGTCACCATAAGTCCATCAGGGGTACATAGAATAGTAGCACCAAGTTTGATAAGCAGATCTCTGCCTAACAAATTGACAGGCGTCTTTTGAGCAATGACAAAAGGATGTGATAGTCTTTGATCACCCACTGAAACAGGCAATGGTTGAGTTATAGGGAGAGTCATTGGAGCCCCAGAGATTCCGATCACAGACACTGTGTTCCCAGAAAAATTGACGTCTGGTAAAACTCTGTCCAATGTGCTGAAAGTAGCACCAGTGTCGACAAGGAAAGGCAATGAATGTCCATGTACGTCTATTGTGAGCATCGGATCCCCCTTTGTCCTGCTCACTAAGGTACTCTGTGGGCATTGTCAATACTGAGGCCCACTCTGTCCCCCTGGATAGGAGGGAGGAGCCATATGCTGATTCGGAGCCATATGTAGAGGTGGCTGACCGGGAGGTATAGCGCCCCCTTGTGGGTGTGGGCACTCCCTCACCCAGTGTTCATTGGAGCCACACCTGTGACAACCGTTAGCACCCGGCTGCCCTCTCCCCATGCCTCTAAAATCCCCAAACCTGGCCCTGCCACGCGACCTGCCACGGGGCTGCCATCTCCTATAAGGAGCAGTAAATGGCAAATTCGGCGCAGCTCCAGCATACATCACAGGAAAAGAAGGCAGCACTGTCGCTGATCCAACAGTAGGTGCTGCTTCAGCCACCATCTGTTTCACTTTCTTAGACTGATACAAGTCAGTCAATTTATTCTGAGCCTCTTTTAACTGTAGTTTTAACAAAGCAGTCTCCATTTTCTTATTCTCCTCAGCGTCCTTTAATGCAGAATCTTGCACGTCTTGTAAATAATATGTTACGTGTCTTTCCCATGTAGGCTGATCATAAATGTGTGAATCAGGATTCCGTTTCATTAATGTAGCAACAGACTCTGGCATGCCTGCTAAAACTGCTTCTCTAAACCAAATCCGATTATTTCCCGGATCTCGAGGGTGTTCTCCAGTAACTGCAACCCATTTATCTTTACATTTTGCTATATGTTCTGCAGGAGTAACATCAGTTGACCAGGGAAATTTCAAAATTTTAGACGCAGGCGGAGTAGGATATTTTCTTCTGACCCACTCTGCGAGCTCATATGCATGATGTGTGAATGGGACCTCATCAAGTACACCTGCTAACTGGCACTGGAGCATCATCTCATTATAATCTGTCAATGTCAACATTCTACCCATAATAGCTTTCCAATCCCCCACCGCTAGGGTTTGCCCTGAAGTCAACTGATTTAATTTATTTATCCAACAGTTTCCTCCACCAGTCAAAGCAGGGAGTTGCAGAATGATGGTAGATATGTCAGCCATCTTCCATGGCTTGTAAATCACCGAACCATCTGAAACACCCACTAAAGGAAGCATTAAATCAGGGCCTCCACTTGTCCCCAGTGACACCTGAGATCTGGTATTCTTAAATGGTCCTTCACTCCCCTTGTCTCCCAACGTCTGCATATTTTTTACCTGTAAAACTGTCGTACATTCATCACGTTGACTGGGGCTGGGATCTTTTGAAAGGTCTGTAGCTTGACCCCTTACCACAGATGCTAATCTTTCCTGATTCTGCAGCAGTCCATCTATTTGTAGCTGAACTTTAGTTAACCTGTGTTCGTGCTCCATCATCTCATCCATCAATTTAGCATTATACGCCAAAAACAATTTATCGGTGTCTTGTTCTACTAATTTTAATAGCTGTCGTTTTTCCTCCCCAGTGTGTTCTACAACCCCTTTACCGGTGACTTCAAAACGCAATTTATAATCTTGTCCATCATCTTTTACCTTTAAATCACCCTGTGGTTTTTTAGTCAATGGTTCATGAGCTACAGACCTTTGTGGAAGGCCACTCCAGTGCAACACTGCACTGCTTGAAGGAAGGGGGGGAGTAATGCCCACCGGGGGTGGCTCACAAAGAGATGGTGAACTCGGTGGGTCACCCTGCGTGTTTTGAAGTATAGTCTGGCCATTGTCTGTCTCCAAGCCCCATGAAATATGTGTTTGACCAGAGGTCGTCAATATGGGGTACATAGGTTGATATGGGGGAGGGATATGGTCTGCCGAAAAACTATTTTCTGCAGTAACACACAAATGATCAATACCCTGTCCTGCTAAACCCCATGTTTTCCACATTTTCTCAGCTTTTAAGTGTCTCATTTTAGCACCAGTGATGCTCTTTGCTGTTTTAGCTTTATCTGCATAACGTTTCCCTTCCTCAAAACACATTTGTGACAAACTTCTTTTGTCGTCTCCTCGGGCACCATGACGAGCCCACATGGCCGTCATAAGGCCCTGGAATTGGTTTTTATCTTCTTTACCGGGCTTATCAACTAAAACAGAATATAATTTAGAAATGTATATTAACAATTGGGCATCTAAAGTACGCCAGTTTCGTCCCTGTGGAGCAGGAAGTAATTTATATTCGGCTGCCATTGAATATTCGTAACAAAAATCCAAAATGGATTAAAATAAAAAAATAGGTTATTTATATTAACTATAAATTATTTATTTTAATTGATAAACTATCAATTTTTAGGCCCAAATTTATCCCAATATTAATGCAATTAACAGTAAAGGCAGGCACAGTTTTTATTTATTTAATTTATTTCTTTTTATAGTGAAGGAGTTTATATATTATTTATCCATGCAACATTAACCTTAATAATGTTTTAGGCAAAGCCGAAACGAAGGAAAGCTAAAAAGGTTTATAACGCACTGTTTATCTTATCATTAATTTATTTATATACGGAGATTATTGCCGTTTCATCTAAAAATCAAAGAATTCCTAATAGGGTTTGGGGTTGAGGGTTTGGGGTTTGGTGAAACACACGAAAAATAGAATTCTCCCAATATAAGGCAATTTTTATTTATCATTAAAACATATACCGAAAGAAATACGTTTAAAACTCGCTTTGCAACACGAAAACGTCAACAGTCTGCTCCAAAAAAAAAAAAAAAAAAACTCCGCCGGACTGACAGATCAAAGTCCGGCCCAATAAAACTTCCGTGTCACACCGCGGAATGAATACGCCGGTGCACAGATGGCTAATTCTGCACTACGATGCTAAACCGTACTCATAAGTAAACCAACCAAGAACAAAATGCCTCCAACAAAACCACACTTCGCCATCAATACTCGAATGACTGTTTAACCGAGCCAAATAAATACAGTTCGGAAGCTAAGCTACCAAAGATTAGCTGTCATCATGAGCAACCTAGCTCAACCGGAAGCCAAACGTGACCGCTCAGTTATCATAAAAAAGTTTTTTTTTTTTATATATTCTATATAGAGTTTACTACCAGTTATCCATAATAACAGTCATATATATATGTGTTAGACAATGCTTTAGACGTCTTTACGTAGTTGCACAAGGTTGAACGCCTTTATTTCCAGGCGAAAAACTCATCCAAACTGTGCGTTAGCCGTAAGCTAACTTATGGTGGTACTTTAGCTGACTGAAAATGATATTCCCTTATTCCTCTACAATGTCAAGCTTCTACGCTTATTGTCTGTACAAGAAGCGCGGACATTGTCTAGGCGTTTAAGATTCGCAGAGGAATTATGGTTTTAGATTCAGTCGGTTAGTTCCCCTAAATGAGGAGTTTATATACGGCCGGAGTGCAGGAAGCTACCTGGTAGCTACTTTTCCGTCACCGCGACTTCTCCAATCACACACACATTCATCCGAGAGAAAGAAAGAACAACAATTTTCACAGTCTCATCAAACACTAACCTCTACCGGAGCCACCTAAAGCCGGACCTTTAAACACAATCCAATTCACGTGGCTCAATCGTGCGTTTGGAAGATACGCCGGCCTCTCCAAGGTAATCCGTCTCGACACAGAGAGCGCCCAGGCTCTGACTGGTGTCTACCTGTCCGTTTGTCAGCCGAGGAGATTCCGATAGCGTCCCATCGGAAATGAGCGGCCAACTCTCAAGCCCCCTGGTCCGTACTTTGGTCGACCCTCAACCGAAAAAACAACACGTCAACATTAAATGGAGAACGTTTAAATCGATCAATACCTATTAATTTGGTGTTAGCGCTTTTTCAGATTGATACAAAACCACCCGGGTGTTGATTAGCAAGGATCAATCCAGTCGCTCTCCGATTCTCTGTTGAACTCAAAGAAAAAACACAAAATCACTACAATTGCCACAAACACCTGTATCAATCAGTTATGCCACACTCATTACTCACACTCAATCTCTCCCAGCCCTGAGAAAACTCAAAACCAAATCAAATGCCCGCATTCTCCACCATATTGTCGGCTTTTCTCACAATGTGCTCTGCAACTCACTTCCTGCTCAGAGAGGCGGGGGCGCCGAACTCCAAAACCCCAGCGGAATCTGTTTCAAAATAAGACCCAGGACTGAGAGACATAGAAGAACAAAAAAGCACACACACTCATATTTCTGGTTTGGAAGAGATGCACCTGCAGATGGGAGTCAGACAAGATCTGACTGACTCATTCTCTTACAGGGCTGTATCATTTTTATTTCAAGAAGAACAAAGAACATATCACGTGACTCCTCTCTCCTCCTTCTACATCTTGACAGGTCATTTATTTTCTCCAGGTCTCTTGACCTTACTATGAACTGGGTTATAACATGACTTAGAGTTATAGCTGATCCTCCCTGCTTTCAGTTCATATCTTTACTCAAGAGTTTTACTTAAAACCTTCAACCCTATAAAATACTGGTAACAGAGTCATGTTTTACTACCCTGAATAATATAAACAGGCCTATTACTTCTAAAGCTTAAAAAAGATATAATTAACACATATGTACTGCATAATAAAAATAGCCTCAAAAAAGTAGAATACAACAGTAGCTATGTTTTAACCATCTTGATATGTCTTGGAGCCTGTTGGCTAAGAAATAATGATGGAAGTTTGGTAGATCTAGACCTCCTTTTTCTTTGGTCTTCTGCAGTGTTTTTAAGATGATACGTGGGGGTTTATCTTTCCAAAGAAATTTTGAGATAGGAGTCCAGAGATCTAAACCAGTCTAGTGATGGTTTACTTGGGATCATTGAGAATAAGTAGTTGATTCTGGGCAAAACCATCATTTTTATTGAAGCAACCCTTCCCATAAGTGATATGGGTAGAGATTTCCATCTGGCAAGATCATCTTCCACTTTTTTTAAAAGTGGGATGTAGTTTAACGTTATTAAATCTGCCAGTCTTTGTGAGACATTGATACCTAAATAGGTAATATTCCCTGACTGCAGTTGTGTATTAGTTGGATTCTGGACAGAACAATTGATTGGAAGAACTGTAGATTTTAACCAATTTATAGAATAATCTGAAACATTTGAGTAAGAGTTTATCAACCAGATTACCTGAGAGAAAGAGGTTTGTGAATGCTGGAGAAAAAGTAATACATCATCTGCATAAAGACTGATTTTATGTTCTATGTTATTGCATTTTATGCCTTTAATATTGTGAGTTTGCCTGATCGCTGCAGCTAGTGGTTCAATAAAAATAGCAAACAGGGAGGGAGAGAGAGGACATCCCTGCCTGGTACCTCTCTGAAGATAAAACCTAGATGATGTTTGGTTATTTGTTCTGATACACGCTGTTGGTGAACTGTATAATATTTTCAACCAGTTTATAAAAGAATTTCCAAAGCCAAATTTATGTAAGGTTACAAATAAGAATTTCCAGTTAACTCTATCAAATGCTTTTTCTGCATCTAAAGATAATATATTAGTTTTAATGTTTTTACAGTTAGAAATATCTATTAAATCTATTAATCTACGTGAATTTGTGGATGAATGTCTCCCTTTAATAAAACCAGTTTGATCAGGATGTATTATAAGAGGGGTTACTTTCTTTATCCTTTTTGCGAGGGCTTTGCAGATTATTTTAAGATCAACATTAATGAGGGATATGGGACGATAGCTGGTAGGAAACAAAGGGTCTTTACCTGATTTTAGTAGAAGACTAATGTAGGCAGAATTCATATTTGGTGGGAGTCGGCCATTTTCCTTGGTTTCCTGCAGCATTCTGTGGAATGTTGGTGCCAGAATATTCCAGAATTCTTTATAGAACTCTGCTGGAAATCAATCTGGGCCTGGAGCCTTATTATTGGGCATGCCTTGGAGGGCCTCCTGGAGTTCAGCTGCTGTTAGTGGTGAATCCAGGGAAATCGCTTGACTTTCAGATAATTTAGGTAGTGTTATGTTATCAAAAAATTGTTCAATTTCATGATCCGATGGATTTATCTCTGGTGAGTATAAAGCCTTGTAAAATTCTTTAAAGGTGTTTATTCTTCCAGGATCATATACTGTATTCCCGGTCTGATCTTTAATAGCAGATATAGTTGTTTTTTCTTTATTAATTTTTAGCTGGTTAGCCAAAAATCTACCTGATTTATTACCTTGTTCAAAGTTTGCTATCCTAAGTCTTTGAATTAAGAACTGGGTCTGTTTATTGATAATTTGATTTAATTCAAGCTTTGCTGTATGGATTTTGCCTAGTCTCTCCTCCTCTAGAGAAGCTTCTAATGAATTAATAGTTTCTTCTAATTCCTGAATTCGTTTTTTTTTCCCCTTTTTCTTTTTATTTGATGAGAATGAGATTATTTTACCTCTAATCACAGCTTTTCCTGCCTCCCAAAGAATGGATGGCGACGTACCAGGGAGGTCATTATATTCTAAATAAGAAGCCCACTCTTTTTCAAAATATTTTATAAATTCTTTATCCTTAAGTAAGGATATATTAAATCTCCAATTTTTGCTTTGAGGTGTTTCTGTTTTATTTACTAAAGTTAGAGAAACAGGAGCATGATCGCTAACAGCTATAGGGTGTATCTCAGTGTCTGAAATGTCAGTCAACAGTGAGCTGCTGACTAACAAATAATCCAGTCGAGAATATGAATGGTGGACATTTGAGAAGAAAGTATATTTTTTGTCATTGGGGTGAAGAGATCGCCATGCATCACAAAGTCCATAATCGCTCATGTACTGTTTCACTATATCTATAGATTTCCAGCTGCGCTGAGTCCCTGCTGTGCTGAGCCTGTCTATTTCTTCATTTAAACCAAAGTTGAGGTCGCCCCCAAGAAGAAGTGAGCAATCCATGTGTTCAAGGAGCACAGAGAAGAAGGAATGAAAGAATGAGGGGTCATCAACATTTGGACTATATATACTGACAATACATAACTTTTGGTTATGTATAGATAGTTTTACTATAATAAATCTACCCTCTGGATCTGTAACTGTGTCTATTACTGTAAAAGTTACATTTTTATTTATTAATATTGCTACTCCCCTTTGTCTGGAGTTATAGCATGCAGAAAACACATTAGGAAACTCAGGGGATTTAAGATCATCTGCAGCTGAGGTAGATTTATGGGTTTCTTGTAATAAGACGACATCTGCGTTCAATCTTTTAAGCTGGTTAAAAATCTTAACTCTTTCCTCTCTGGTGCCAGCTCCGTGAATGTTCCACGTGACAAACCTTAGAGTAGTCATAGTTTTGAGATAAAAGTTGTAAAGTCCATATCACCATGGAAACAGATAAACACAGGTGTATTATTAGTTTGTGCCTGGGGTTGCCTGATTGAAAATCCAAAAGCCGAGATATAAGAAAGAGAAAAATAGAAGAAAGTTGTTAAGGTGTGAAGGGTGAGGGTGAGAGAGAGAGAGAAAGAAATAGTTATGTTATGAACAAATTCTGTCTGTGTGTGTGAGTGATAAAAGAAGAAAAAATGAGTGACAAAGACATTTGGTGATAGACATGTGAAGATGAGAAAAGAAAAAAAAGCCAGTATCCCAGTGCTTAGCCCTGGCCCCGCCCACATTGAGTGATGTAAACAACTTTACAAAGCTGTGCTAACATTACATTATAGTTGACTGATAAAACAACTCTTATCTGACCAGTGTTACATGACTAATAAAGCCAAGGAGTAAGCTGGGGGTCCCTGAACAGCTGCCCATTAACATAGAGTTTATCTACCGCTACTGTAGCTCTGGTGCCTTCACTGATATATTTCTTCCTGATTGGGAACAAAACGCGCCTTCTATCCAGGATCTCCTTCGGATATTGATCGTTAACGCTATAATTCGTTCCCCGCAGCTCTCTGCCCTGGCCTCTGACCGGCTCTTTTTGCTTGTAATGCTCGAATTTAGCAACGATTGGTCGCGGCCGGCTGTTGTTGGGATTCTTACCTCCGAGCTGGTGGACGCGGTGAAAAGTGATGTGTCGCTTGGGAGCTTTAACTGATGTTGGAGAAAATCTCGGACGGTGGATTCAGCGTCGTCCTCAGCCTGTTCTGGGATCCCGGAAAAATCAAGATTGTCCCGCATTCCCCTGGCCTGTATATCCAAGATAGTTTCTTTCATCCTCTTCCCTTCTCCGGACAGCTGCGTCATCCCCTCGGTAAGTTTCTTTACACTCTCCCTAAGCGTTTGTTTTTCTGCAGTGAGCGATGCTACCTGTTGTTGGCTGAACTCCAGGGATTCCCTTAGAGCTTGAAATTCTTTGTGGAGAACCTCAACCAGGCCCAGACAGGCATCTAGGCTGGTTAGCTTCTTATCTATTGAGTCCAGGACATCGCTGTAGCTTTTCTCTGGAGAGATGGTGGAGGTGCTGGCCTCAGAACGAGTGCGTTTTTGTGATGGTGTGCTTGTCGGCACAGCAGAGGTGGATTTCTGTGGCTTGGCCATAACAATGTTGTCAAAGCACTCGTCCAAGTAGCTTTCCAGGCTGTGCAAGGTTTCCTCGTCCAGTTTGTTTATGGAGAAATACAAAATAATGGTTATTATTATTAAACGTTTGCTATATTTGGCTCAAATGTTATTGTTTGTTTTTACCCGAGTTTGTTTGTTTTACCAGTTTACCGCCATATTACTTACGCACAGCTCTCGCGAGATCTCAGCAGCAGCTCATCACAGCCTTCATATAGCGCCTTTCAATTCAAAAACACTTTGATCCCAAAGGGAAATTAAGTTATCATAGACATTGGTCACAAAGCACTGCACAAGATGAAATACAAGGAAAATGCATTCGGTAACAACGTAATTTACAAAAATCAAGCAAAACAAAAACGTGAATATCTTTTGTTCCTTCTGTGTTCTGCTCTGTCTTCTCAAACCCCCAGACGGTCGTGGCAGATGGCCGCTCCTACTGAGCCTGGTTCTGTTGGAGGTTTCTTCCTGTTAAAGGGGAGTTTTTCCTCTCCACTGTCGCTACATGCTTGCTCAGTATGAGGGATTGCTGAAGGATTGCTGTGGTTGGAAATCTGCCCAACCTCACGCCAATGACTGACGCAATCTGCTGGGATTCCTTAAATAGGAAACTTTTTAACTGATTGGAATGTTTGTATAATTGTATTGAAATGACTTCTTGTTAAGTGCCTTGAGATGACATCTGTTGTGAATTGGCGCTATATAAATAAACTGAATTGAAATTGAATTGAATTGAATAACGGTTTTAAGATGCCTTTTAAAAACCTTGACAGAGTCAGCAGATGGAAGCCGCAGAGGAAAACTGTTCCATAGTCTCGGAATAACAGACTGGAAGGCTCTGTCTCCGTTAGTTTTTTGCCATGTTTGAATTAATTATTTTAACCCACATACAGTAGATCACCATCTGGACCAGTATAAGATTTTAAAAGGTTTATTGATAAAAAATGAATAATGGCACTGGAGTGGAACAACCAGGAACTCTATCTGGATATAGCTGGAGAATACTGCAGAGAGAGAAGTAGGTGAAACAGGGTCCTTAGAATATGTGATGGTAGAATAGTTTAAACTCAGGTGAGGCTTACTTGCAAGATGGTGAGTATGAACGCCAGGGAGGAACACTAGAAGTCCGGGATGATTGCGAGAGCTTCCTGTAGAATTACTCAAGAGGTGGATGTAGTCCGCGAGCGACAAGGAAATCCAGAGGGCGGACAGGCTGAGAACGGCGATGAGCCTCGGAGGAATTAATCATCAGAAGGCAGCCAGACATGGAAGGAACACCAGGGCTACTGAAAGCCAGAACACAGGTGTGAGTTGAGCTGACCGAAGAAAAATCCTGGGAAGCACAAAGAATAAAGAAATAACGCTGAGGATCAAAACAGAATCATAGAAAAGCTGTTCACAGAGGACTGGTGGTTTACCACACGGCTAAGACACTACAGAATTGAGGTTCTGGCTGCCAGCCTAGATATACACCACTGATGATGAGCCTGATGAGCTGCACCTGATGGTGCAGCAGGCAGGAACCGCCCTCAGGATGATTGACAGCTCCGAAGCTCTACCGGGACCTCTGGTGGATGGACTTCGGAATGACGGAAGACACAAGAAGCAAACAGACAAAACAAACAAACACCCCAGACTCCTCAAACAGTTTTGAGAGGAGTATGGGGGACTGCCAGTAGATTATGGGCCAGGGAACGGAGACTTCAGGTAGGACAGGGTTCAACTAAGAGCTGACGCAGGTATAAGGGGGCTTGACTATGCAGAGCTCTAAAGGTCAGGACAAGAAACTGAATTCTGAATTCCACAGAAAGCCAATGAAGAGAACTAAACATGCAGATGCAGCTTTCAGTTTCTATGCTGCTCTAATCTGGAACCAACGTCCAGACAATTTTAATGCTGCTGAAACACTGCGTTCTTTTAAATCACAACTAAAAACTCATCTGTTTAGAGCTGCGTTTGAGTAATGTTTTCTTGCATGTAGGGATGGGTATCGTTAAGGATTTATCGATACTACTACTCTTAACGATACTTCTTATTGATCCGGTACTTTATCGGTATCCTTATCGGTACTTTTTTTTTGAAAGACTAAAACAAAAGGGGAAAAACACAAAAAATAAACTGTAGTTTAAAAAAAAGTAACTTAGATAAGAAGGAAGCTGTTGTTCAAAAATATCCAGCATTTATTAATTGTAAGAATGAAATGACAAACTTCTGTCCATGCTTCACGTGTTTGCTTTGCATACAAACATACATACCTGTTGTATCTGATTCAGAGGTTGTTGTTGCTGCAGCACTCTGGCGGACAAACACCGAGCATCTTTCCATTTGTAGTTGGTGTATTTTGGCTAGGTGTTTGGTCAAATTACTTCCCGCTTTTGCAAGCAAAGCTTTTATTAGGCTACATGTGTGACAGCGTGCATTGCCGGCATTTCGTAAAATTAAGCAAAATTTTGGATCTTTTCGCTCTGCCATCACACAAGCTGCGGGGACAGAGTGGCGACTGCTGCGCGCACACACGTGAGCGGGCAGCAGTCGCCACTCTGTCCCCGCAGCGTGTGTGCTTGTTAAGGAGGAGTGGACTGCAATACAGTGTTTGGCTTGTGTTTATATCTACCTCAAAACATGAATACGACCTTAATTTTACCGTTAAGAGGACCGATAAGGCTGAAGCTTATCGGTCCGAGTGGACCGTCATAATCAGCCCCGGGGCCAATTAAATACCGGGTTTTGGTACCCATTCCTAGAATGAAGACACTGTTGTTGTAGGATAGTCTCATGAAGAGGATTCTCGGGGTTGTCCATTATTTTCTTGGTTTTTTGGAGAACCATTCTTTGCATTCTCCAGTGGTTCCAAAGTAGTGCAAAGAACACAGCCAGTTTTTCAGGTTCTATAGCCATAGAAGCTTTCCATGCAAACCTTGAATGACCTTAGCTTCCTCAAGAAGTACAGTCTGCTCTGTCCCTTCTTGTAGAAGGCTTCACTGTTCAGTCTCCAGTCCAGTCGGTTGTCAAGGTTAACACAGCCTTAACACAAGTTTTTAGGAAACCCACAAATACAGACAAATACCTACTTTTTGACTCACACCCCCCTCTGGAACATAAAATATCTGTCATCGGAACACTACAGCATAGAGCTGAACATGTCCTCACAAAGAGATAAGGAAAGGACAAAGAACAAAAACATGTAAAGAGGACACTTCTAACTTGTGGGTACCCTAATTGGGCATATGTCAAGGCATCAAAAGTCAAAGAAACCGTCAACTCAGGCCAGTGTAGGGGAGGAGAAGAGCAGATGGACAAACATTATCCCATATATGGTTGGAGTCTGAGAAACTAAGAATATTTTCCAAACATAACATCCCAATCCATTTTAAATCTGGTAACATTCTCAGGCAAAGACTCATGTTCATCCTAAGAACAAAACCCCCAACACAAGCTCAGTGGCGTGGTATATGCAATCCAGTGCAGTGAGGAATGTTCAGAGATGTACACAAAACGGCACCTACACAAAAGTATGGCTCAACAGGGAAGACCAAACTCATCAAGCCAAGACTCAGCAGTCCATATACATCTAAAGGACAACGGTAATTTTTTTAAAGACAATGTACACATTTTAGATAGAGAAGACAGATGGTTAGAGAGAGGAGTGAAAGAAGCCATCTTTGTTAAACATATGAAACCAACCTTGAACAGAGGAGGTGGTTTGAGATTCCCCCTTTCAAACACATTGTTGGGACACACACAGCCATTGAGTGGCGCTAACCCACATTCTAGATCCAACAGGAGAAGAGGAGCCCTTGAGTCATTGCAGAATGCTCTTTTCCGTTTGGGCTTTCGGCCAGACAGCGCCAGGAGAGACCCCATTCTTCCTTCGCTGGCGAGGGGAAAGGACGTGAGTTTCTGGGAGAAACTCACTCCAAGGACAACAAAGACTGCTGATCGATCAGGTGAATCGCAAACCAAAGATGAGATAAACCCCACTGTTCTGCCCTAAACCCTGCAGAAACTCTGAGTTACAGACGCCGTGTGGAAGGGACCGCTAAGAAGCTACTGAATGCCGTAGAACTGCGTACAGACTGGAGCATTACCCCACCGCAACAAAGCCTGGGACAAATGCTGTGCTGCAAAGCTGCAGAAAAAGGTACTGTCAGTGAAGGAAGGTGGACCTGATCGCTCCTTAGCCAAGCCGGAGAGGATGACACGCCGTCCCAGCTAACGGCTGCAGCCCGCGATCCAACAGCCATAAGGCCTCCCACGGCTAACCGACCGCAGCTATTGTTAGCTTGCCGGCAAACATTGTTTTAGCTTCCCCCATCATCCACGGAGGAACCTGGAGAACTTTAACCGTTCAATAAGGTCTGTCTGGGCAGAGGCGAGATTAGTTTAGAATAAACAAGATTTAAGGGATGCTGTCAGGCTGAAGAAGGAGTCCTACCGGGTCTTTTTGGCTTGTGGGACCCCTGAAGCAGCTGATAGGTACCGACAGGCCAGGGGATGGGGTCCTTCCCCAAGTGGAGGAGTTTAAGTATCTGGGGGTCTTGTTCACGAATGAGGGAAAAATGGAGCGGGAGATCGATAGACGGATTGGTGGGGCATCTGCAGTTATGCGGGCGCTCTACCGGTCTGTCGTGGTGAAGAGAGAGCTGAGCCAAAAGGCGAAGCTCTCGATTTACCGGTCGATCTACGTTCCTACCCTCATCTATGGTCACGAACTCTGGGTGGTGACCGAAAGAACGAGATCACGGATACAAGCGGCTGAAATGAGTTTCCTTCGTAAAGTGTCTGGGCTCTCCCTTAGAGATAGGGTGAGAAGCTCAGTCATCCGGAGGGGGCTCAGAGTAGAGCCGCTGCTTCTCCACATCGAGAGGAGTCAGTTGAGGTGGCTCGGGGATCTGGTAAGGATGCCTCCTGGACGCCTCCCTGGTGAGGTGTTTCAGGCACATCTCACCGGGAGGAGGCCCAGGGGAAGGCCCAGGACACGCTGGAGGGACTATGTTTCTCGGCTGGCCTGGGAGCGCCTTGGGGTTCCTCCCGAGGAGCTGGAACAAGTGGCTGGGGAGAGGGAAGTCTGGGTCTCTTTGCTTAGGCTGCTGCCCCCGCGACCCGACCCCGGATAAGCGGAAGAAAATGGATGGATGGATGGAAGATTTAAGGGTTGTTTATTCTCACTGTAATTTGTTACTTTGTTTAAGATTTCATTTATTGTTTGGGTACAAACAGGGTGGTAGGCCTAGATGTTTAAACTGATTTTCGAGGTTTCCAATGGAAAGTCGTTTTATATCCTGCAACCTGAGGTACTCAATCCGACAGTTTTCCTTTGTTTGGTGTTTAGTAAATGAACCAGAGCGCCTTTAAGCGACTCCATATGAGTTAGCTGTAGGTTACACGCTCTAGCGAACCACGTGGGCCCGCCTTTGACTGCTCTGTCATTATTGAAACCACCTTCTTGGTAAGTCAAAATACTAAATTAGATCAACATAATTGGTCCCCCCCTGTGAGGCCCTTAAGTCAACATAATGTCTAAATATTAAATTACATCAATCACTGCGGTGACCAATCCATAAAATAGAATCAATTCTCCAAAGGATATTGATTTCTAATTCAGCAGATGGTTTAATGAAACATTACTTCTTCCAAATAATGTTTTTCTTTACTTCTGCTTTGCATTGTGAATTGGTGGTTTGAAAACAAACCAGAAGGAGTGGATTAGTCTTAAACTAACCACAATTAGTTAAAACTAATTTAGCTTTTTTCCCAAAACTCTTCAATACAAGCCTTGGTGTTTAAGTAAACATATTCATTCTGAACTGTGACATCATTACCAATTTATTGCTTATTGTTTCTATTTCTGTGCATATTTATCACTTTTACTATTTACTTTTATATTCCTTTTTGTAATAAACTCTTGTATATTGGAAAACCTTTGTTATTTCACCTACATGTGTAGTAACTTGCTATTCAAAGAACGACAAGAACTTATTCCTTCATCTATTGTTTAATTATCTCATGGTTATCAGGCAGGTAATCATAAACATAAACTGAGACTGAACAATTTGGCTATTAATATTCCTGTAATCCAGGTGGTGCCCTTAAACTTGGTAATTTTTACATAAAATTATTAATCTTATTAATAATTGCCCTAAGGAATTATTCATAATTATTCACAGCCAAAACCTACATATCTGTGGCACAACAACATACAAAGCAGCCTTGAGTTGCATACCCAAGAAGTTTCACCAAAACTCACACATTGAGGCATGCGACCAAAACAGTGAATATTTACATAACCTTGGTCGTTTCACCATTAACTACACCTAAATCACCAAAATTACTTAGCCCTCTGGGCTCCATGGACGTGTATACGTGTCTTTTTACCATGTCTGACATGAGATGATGAAGCAGCAAGACTCCGCCTCTCTGACTCTTCGTTTCAACTTATATTTAAAGTATGGATTATAAACTTCACCCCAGTTTTTAAATTGTGTTAATAGGCCAATTAAAATCGGAGTTATACTAAGATAATTAAACCAACTTTTTTTTCAGAATAGTAGAGAGACGGTAAAAACTCTGAAGGACCATCCATGCCAAAATTGACTATAAATAAATAAATGTAGAAATAAATAAATAAATGGGTAAATACAATAAACAAATAATTACATCTGGAAATACATTTGAAAAAACTATTTAATTTCACAATCATGTATTTATTTCCACATTTATTAATTTATACATTTATTTATTTATCTCTGCATTTATTTATTTATTTCCACATTTATTTATTTATTTCTACATTTATTTATCTCTACATTTATTTATGTCCACATTTACAGATCCGATTTATTTAGAGAAGTGTATTCTAATTAGGGGGGGTGTTTCTAACACGGGCCTAAAGCCTGATTGGTAAGTTCCAAGTCTGTGTAAGCTAACACACAACAGTGGCTCTCAGCTGAGGAGCGTTCGCATCGACTGGCTACTCTGTGTGTACTCTGAGATACCCGGAATCTCAGGGGCTGTTTACACTACGTTTTTCAGCAAAACTGAGGTTTTTCTCTCCGAGAACGGGAGGGCGAAAACGCAGCTTTTTGAAAACAGTTTCCAGAGTGGAGAGTTCTGAAAACAGTGGGTGATTCGTTGTCATGTAAACGCAAGCTGTTGAAAAATATTAACGTCATTGCCAGCCACCGACGGACATGTTGGACTTGCACGCTCCGCCTTTTTACAGAAAAACAACAATGGCGGATCCAGGTATGCTGTTACTGCTGATGCAACTTCTGAAGTTATTTGGTCTCTGTAAGCAAAACTTAGAGATCATCAGGCTTCTATGCGATCACCAACGGAAACGCATAGAGTATGTGCCTCAAATAATCAATACGCCATTATTTAAGCGGAGGAGAACTACAAGAAGACCACCGTTGTTATTTCTCATGAAATGTTTCTTTTCCAGGTTGTGAGGGGGGAAAACCTTAGAACACTGCATACATGGGGCACACTGCCATCTAAAGGCCGGGCATATGTACTACATCGTTTTCCATTGCGCGCTCTGTCGTGTAAACCCAGTGCGTTTTCACCTGCGTATTCAAACAAAAATGGCAACGTTGTCGTGTAAACAGCCCCTCACTGTCAGAGTGATGCTGGTTCCAAACCAGGCCTGTCCTTGTTAGGGAAGTCTCCTGGAAACAGACGAAAACGGAGGTGCCGGGGTGCAAAGGTTAACAATTGAATGCTACTCCGGTTAAGCTAGTTTACCAAGCGAGAAGCTGCCAAGTAGCACCTTACCGCCCTTTGCATCTTGTCTTAAGTTTTTGACAACAGTTCACAAGCACATGTCCATGTCTCATGTTGAATTCCCCACTCGGGACCACGGTCAAGGGAACAGACACCTCGAACATTAGGATGTCAAGCCTGCTGACGTTAGCGCTCTTATAAAGATTAGCTTTGCGCATATACTGTGCATTACGGTAATAGAGAATTGAACAGAATTGAAGCAGCCTTGCAGGCGAAAACAATGAAAGGATGAGGAAGTGAGAGGCTTTAACAGTATATATGAATATGAAGTAAAATACCTCATATTACCCATGTTTGGGTCACTTTCAGGAATTAATTTCTAAATGGTGACCATAAACTGTCTGTACATCACGTTAAAGAGTCATCTATACTGACACCACAATAAATATATCTTGATTTTACTGTAAACTTTTTGGAGAACCATGACATATTCTGTCTGTCATTATTATGGCATTTAGAAATAATTTTGGTAATTCTAACTGACCTAAAACAAGAAGTTTGTTCTGATTTAACTTCAGACAGTGAGCAAAAAAATGTATCTATTTTTGCGTGTATATAAACTTCCTTGACTACAGTATATAAAGTCAAACTAAAAGAATCTTTGAATGATAACAACCGGTCACATTTATGTTTTTAGATTCATTTTTGTGGGGAACATTTACATTCAACATGATAGCTGTGGTTGGTTTTAACATTTGTAACGTCAACAGATAAACCCAGCTGAGCTGACAGGTCGAAAGAGAAAATAGTGGGACTGCACGTTGTGTCAGCTGAAGAGATAAAAATTCTGTAAATGTTGATAGTACATTTATTTTGTGTGTATGAGGGTTTAATTCTGTAGTGCATGTGGAAACACTTAGAAACAGTGAACAATCAATAAGAATGTAGTACATCATGCGTTCCTTATGTGAAGAGGCTTTGATCCTTATTCTGTGAACAAAGATCTATGTGGGAGGGGTTTCATGCAACTCGTGTTTCAATAAAAACTCTATGGTGACGTAGAACTGTGCTCAGTTAAGAGAACTGAGTCCAGCGAACGACGTCTCGCTATTAAAATCTATAATTGTTGTTTGTTGTTCTTATTGCTCCTTTTTACAGAAATGAACGAGCATGATGGAAGGTGAAACAAGAGCCTGAGAGAGCCTAGGGGTCATAAAATTAAATGGGTGTCTGCTCCTTTAAGAGAGGGTTTAAATTAGAGTAAAAACACCTTTCCAACAAATGGTGACCCCGACGTGATTTCTGGAGCAAAGGAAAACGTGAGTTTGGAATAATAGGATTTTGTTGAAATTGTTGTGATCGACAGATATTGGAGATCGAAGTACGGAATTGACCTGGGTTTGAAGTTATTTGGTAAGCGTTGCCACACGAGACGCAAAATTGACTAATCTAAAATTATGTTCCTTCTGTAGTTCTCCAGTAAATGTTGATTTCTGTTTCTACTAAGGTAAATAGACGCTGACCGGGCTGGTAAACTCAGGGTGTGGCCTGCCCTAGGTAAGCTAGGACGCTTCTTGCTGAAAGCCTGCGTGTTGGACAAGCAGGAAGGCTGAGTGGGATAAGCTCGTGGGTGAGATCCACAAAATATCTAAAAAACAAAAACCAGAGATCACAGAGCGATTTCAACCCTGGCATTTCTTGTTCCATTGAGCAGGATCCCAAATCTGACTGGATCTCCGGGAGGAACCGCAGGCTGCTGAGAGCCCGTGCACGGCCTGGTCTAGGACCAGCTCGATCAAAGCCCTTGAGCACAACGTTAGGTAGGAGGCCGGCAGATCCACGGGGTTCCTCCCCAGAGTAACAGTTGGTGAAGTCTTCCTTCACAAGGACACTAGCCAGTGAGTACAAAATTTGATGCGTGAAAAAAAATAAAATAAGAGAAAAGAGAAATAACTAGGTCCGGGACCTTATTAATACAAGTTTGTGATTTTGAAAATAAAGATCAGGGATATCTTTGAGTGACTGCAGGGACCTCACAATGAAAATCCATGGTAAAACAAAATATAACTGGGGTTGGACTCCAAAGCACGCAGAGGTCTGGGATCTCTCAAGAAATAATAATAAATAATATATGATAATAATAATACTAGTAATGAAAAAAAACATGATAATAAATACATAATGATATTAATGTGTGATAAACCAGTTGTGTGACTGTGTGTGTGTGAATGGAGATTTCTTCCTTTTGAAGCAGCTGAAGTAGGCCGAGAAGAGTCTCATGGTTAGAAAATTAAGTAAATAGCACTACGATAAGATAAATAGATCAGATAAAAGAGAAATAAAAGCTGAATTTAATTCATGAACATGGGAATGATAAATATCTAAAAAATAAAAATAAAAACAGCAAAATGTAACTTATCGAAATATGGGGGAGAAAAAAAAGAAGATTTAAAGGAAATGCAAAATGTATGTAAAAGAAAAGACAATACAACATTTCTTTAGAAATAAATAAAAGATTATGAATTTGAAGGACGAAAAACTGAGGAATTTCGCGCACTTCTTGGTGGATGCGATCTAAAATAAAACTAAAAAGATCAAAAATTGAAGAAAAAGCATTGCCCATCTCCAACAAAGGAATTCCCTCAGAGGAGCAAAGCAAAAAGGAGAGGAAAAGGGGGGCCTTTGGGTCGTGATGGGTAATAAACGACTGATAAAAAAGCAGATGTTTTTAGTACCCGGGAGGATGAAAAATGTTTTGAACTTTCTATTTTCTCCTAAAGTTCCGCCGAAAGAAAGTAAGAGAGAAAACTCTTACTTCCACATTTTAAAAACATCCTATGTAGAGCAAGGTAAACCACTTTACCCTGATCTTAATGAATTATCTCAAACAAGCGACGCCCTTCCCCTCAAGGAAGAGAGTTCTCATTATAAACAAGACCCTCTCTCTCTTTCCCTCAACAAAGGGTCGTTAGTCGTTCTCTTAATAAACAAACCAACTGTGGTGGGGTGCGTCAGCAACCGGTAAATGCGCTTCCTGACAGAAAAGACTTGTGTTAGAATTTTTATTGCTTTCCTAGCATTCCTGCACTAAAACCAGATTCACCATGCGTTTCAAAATTCCTAAAGCTTTTCCAAACTTGCCAGTAAACAAAAAGGAATGCAGAAGGGAAGGAACACACCTCCCCCGTTAGCTGATAATGAGGGGATGTTTTATGAGCTGCGTGCAGCGCTATATCCAAAAGGTTGGGATTTCATAAGTACAGCAGCAACTGTTACTCTATAATAATAATAAAAAATAACTTAGCTTATATTTGAATGATATTCATGGGATGTCTGGGAGATCTCTTGTATAGTAGAGAAAAAATGGTTTAACAATGACGGATTATGAGCAGAGTGATTTTTTTTGGGAATTCAGGTGGATGTCTACAGGTCCTGTGAGGTAGCGACAGCTGGGTGGCGTGGATTTACTCTTTGTAACAAGTGACAGCTTCAATTGCTTGCTTCTAACATTTTAATGACAGATAAGATACCTGTTGAAAGGAAACAATCTCGCAATGCGGTGGGTTAGAGACTGCAAAGAGAGGATTTTTTTCGTTACGACTGTACCGTAGGACAGAATTTAGTAACGCACTCCAAAATTCAACTTTAGTTTCCGTAACACACTGAGTATAAGCGCACTTCAATATTTACACTCAATGGAGTTGTTGCTAATGGGATAAAATCAAGGTGATTAAGCAGGAAAGATGTCTGGACCTACACCTGAGATTGGGAGAAGTTGCCGGCCCTCGCCCAATCTGAGTTGAATAAAGGGAACACGTTGTGGACATCTATCAACAGACGCTTCCACATATATTCATAATAATAAGCTAATTTGTAGAATCTTTATGAAAGAGCAGATAAGCAGAGAGCAAGGGATAGAGAATGTGAATAGAGATGTCATGTTTTATTTTGGAAATATCAGTTGCTGATTGTGTCATTGACCGAAGTAGAGGACTGAGTGAAGCCAGATGGAGAGGAAAATGATGAATTTAGAGGATTCTTTGTTTTCCACTACAAAAAATGAGATTGAGTTGTTAAAAAATGAAATAAAAATAATAGATTTAGCTACAGGAGGAATCTGTAGTGGTAATTATATTATTTCCAGATTGTTTTCTAATTTGTTAGGAAGAGATTTCCTATTTCAATTGTAGATTTTCATGTTATTTATAGGGGATACAGTAATAATCCAAATTGTAGATTTTTATAAAACCCTTCAAACGAGACAGCTACTAAAGAACTGTTCTACTTGGAAAAGAAACAAATTTAAGTTTTAACTGAAGTTTGTAATCAGATTAAGATAAAACAATCATATTATTGCTAACAGAAGATCCAAATTCAACCTTGCATGTTTTTGGCCAACAATGGGGAACCGGGGTATGGTGACCTCTAGTGGCGAACTAATTAGAGCATTTATTACAGACAATTCAATTCTCAAACTGATTAGTAGGTGGATATAGAAGTGTGTCAGACATGAAAAAAAAGCTACTTATATAAAATTAAGAAACAGCTTTGAGCAAACGAAGGCTGTACTGAAGAAGTTCTGTTTAGTAAGAAAAAATAATTTCTCCAAATGGATTGAAATGTTACCAGTGAAACGTCCAGATACACTAACTGTTGCAGAAATGTTTAGAGAAATAATGCCTAGACATGGGATCCACAAATGATCTATAGTGGTAACGGAACACATTTTGTGAATGAAATAATTGATAAAATAGGACAAAGATTATAGATTAAGAGACAATTGGATTATGAAGAAAGGCCATGGATAAGACTAAACAGAATTGGATTTACTGTTTGGTTATGATTAAGCTATATATGAATATAACACAGAGTAATGGAACAGATTTGACACAATTTGAAACAATCTGTGGGAGACCTTAAACCCTCCTACAGTTTGGTATATTAAAATAAGAGGAACAATTACAAATTGATTTATGATTTTATGATAAAGATGTTGCAAATTGAAAAAAAGCAATGGAAGAAACAGGACAAAATTGGATATTGTCTTGATTTAGTAAACTATACATGCATATACCACCAAATTTGAATACTGGGCTAATTATATTTGAAATAATCTATGGGCGTAGATATAGAATTCCTTAGTTTGGTATACTCTCTTCTGAAAAACAATGTAATTAAGATCTGTTGTTTTCATGATCAAAATACTGAAAAGTAAATAAGTTATAAATGCAAACTAATCATATGCCAGATGATCCTATATTCCTACAGGAAGAAGTGAGCTGAAAGTAGGTGACTGGATCCTGATTAAAGCTGTAAACAGAAAACTGGTCATCACCCAGGTGAGAGGGGTAATTCCAGGTATTTTTGACCACACCAACGGGTGTAGAGACTGAGTTGGATACACTTAACCCATTGTAAAAAGCAGAGACCATCACTAGATATAGGGAAAGCAGTCTAAGAAAAGTGGTGTTTCAGACTGATTACAAAGGGAGGTAAATACATAAGGTTTCACTTCAGTGAAGAGAACCAGGAGAGCCACTCTTCTATAGCGTCTGCTTGAAGGGAGAGACAGTAACTATGAAGGTTTTCCTGCTATCTAGTACTTTTATTTTTACAGCTTTTTGGTGTTATTCAATTGGAACGTTAAGACTCACAGAAGAACGAAATATAGCACATGAGAATACTGATTTATTGTCTTGGTTCACTCAGAGAAGGACACACAGAAACCCATTTGAAACTAGCGTAGAGTCCGCCTGGGGCTCTGGGGGTCCTTTGGACGTCTTTGCTCCGATCTCCATGTCTGCATCGATTCCTGGGAGACGGATTGATGCCTGCTCACACCAGCTATCGAACACTCTTATGGAGAAACCTTATATGCACCAGCATGCTAACACACACACACCTGTGTGTGTGTGTGTTAGCATCTATATGTGGGGTCTCTGGTGTTTAAGGATATATTCTTGGGCTGAGGTTATCATTACTAGAGCATGATTAATCGGTACCATGAGTTTTTCTGTGACATTGTTGTTGTATTTTTATATCTATTTTTGTGTGATGTGGTTGTGTAATTCTTAGTTCACAATGTTTGGTTTGTTTTGTCGATGTTCCTTTTTCGTGTTTTGTTTTTCCCCCTCTCTCTGCCGTCCTGTGGGTATGGAGGCAGACTTCCATGTTTTCCTGTGTTTTCTTTGTTCCCCTTCCTCTCTTGTATTTTCAACTCACCCCCTCTCTTGACTTTTTGTTTCCTACCTCTCTTCTTCATCTTCCTTCTTTCTTCTCCTTAATTTTCCATCTCCGTGTCCATAACATCAGGAAATAAAAACCCCAACAATTCATAAAGATTTTTCACACATGTATCAAGTGGAGGACTATAGCAAAAGCTGTACTGCTCCGCTTGTGAAAGTAAATCTGTTGGGCTTCTGCTTGGTACTCAGACACCAATTCTGAGCTCCACACTGCCAAACAGGACACATAAAAAAAGAAAAGAAACTAGCATATGGTACCAAATGCAAGATATCTAGCAAATAAATGAAGCATTATTAACTGTTTTGTTTGTTCTCAAATGCCATATTCTGTAGAAAATGTACCCATATATGTAGAAGCTTTTACTAATCTTAATTATCAGTTTCCAGATGTTACACTCCTCTCCAGGATTTGGACAAATTCTGAGCGTGAAGTACATGAATGAACAGGAAGTTATATGGGTAAAAATTTATATAATTCCATGACAAAAGTGAGACTGGGACGACATGGGATTAATCTAAATCGTTAAAGCAGGACCAGTACACCTAAAACATAAAGACCTGACCAAAGATTTATTTGTTTTGAACATGATAAAAATCTGACCACACTTTCATACCAATCTGTGTACATGGGAAAAATATATCGTATGTGCTCCATACTTTGAGACCGTGAATGTGATGGGAACTTTTCTATGGACGACCTGCTGACTCTTTGCGGATTTTGGCTCTAAATTCCATCACCCTCCAAATGGGAAGGGTAGATGAGCTTCTGTTTAGACTTACAGAGCATCCTTTCCTTGTATTTGCAGTGGAGATCCGACACAGCAGAAGGAGGAAACATGATATTTCAGCCCCTCATGATCCCAAATAAATACCAATATACCTCCTGAAAACAAATTATGGAGTGATGGAAATAAGGTTCTATTATCTTTTTTCCCATGGTGGGTAAGGTCATGTTAGAATTGGACACCTTAAACTATAGATTCAGTGGTTTTGTTAATTCTTCCCTGGCAGGTCTAAAAGGTATAGCAGCTGAGATGCAGGAATTGAGCCTAACAACTATAACTATACATGGAAATTAATCTACAATACAGGTGCTTATTGAACTAAAATAAATCTCTCCGTAACAGGCTGTAAATCTAGTCACACCTGATTAACAGGAGACTTTTATAATTGGATGTTTCTGAAACAGACTGGCTGGTACTAAAGTTCTGTTTCAGAAAAGGGGGGAGATCCTTAGGCACAAGGGGACTTATATTTTAATAATTTTTTACCGAACAAAGCCTTTCAATTGGTCGCTTTAAAAGCATTTCAGAAAAAAAAGCATTTTTTTAGGGTTCAACAGTCTTTTGGTTAAATAGGTTAAAATTATAGTTTTCTTTTATAAAGTATTATGGCTTCATCAGCTTAGAAAATGAACAATAGTCGGTGATGTAGTAAAATAAAACTATAGGTTTAATGAACTTAGGCTGTTAGTGTAAATGAATAAAATTAGACTGTGATCCTTCTCTGGGGGGTTGAGCTTTAAGCAGCAAAGCATTTTTCTTTTGAGAGGTCTCACATGCTCACTATACCATTTGCACAATCCAAAAACCAGATGTTTCCTGTTTTCCATCCTGTTTTTAGCACACAACCCATTCATCTTACCTTGTGGCCTGTTTATGCATTTTGTGCTTGGTTGGAAGTTTTTATTTACATTATGTTGTTAATAACTGCACAAATGTTTTATTTTGCCAGTAAGCCAGGACATGAAATTGGTGTTTTAATGAGCAAAAGATGGGGGGAATTGCCTGGATAATGATTATGATATAATACACTTGGGTATATCTACTAAAAAGTTTAATTAATAAATAAATGTGGAAATACATAAATGAATGTGGAAATAAATAAATAAATGTGAAAACAAAAAGAAATCTGGAAATAAATGCTTAAATAAATGTGAAAATATATCAAATGTAGAAATGCATAAATAAATAAATGAATAAATAAATGTGGAAATAAGTGTAAAAATAAATGTCACAATGAAATAAAATTGCAAATAAATGAATGTGGAAATACATAAAATAAATGTGTAATTAAACAATTAAATAAATGTGTAAATAAAAACTGCAATAAGTAAATAAATAAATGTGGAAATAATTGAATGTGCAAATAAATAAATGTAGCAATAAATAAATGAATGTTGCAATGAAAAGAAATTATAAATGAAAAAATGTGAAAATAACAGATTTTCTTTTGATTTATTCTTACATGTAGTTATATATTTTCAATTGTATTTATTTATTTCCACATGTATTTATTTATAGCTTTATGTATTTTTTTAGTTAAAATGTATTTTCTATTATATTTATTTATATCCACATGTTTTTATTTCAGAATGTATTATTCTTTTCCTATATTTATTTATTTCCAAATGTATTATCTCATTTATTTAAATATTTCTACATCTTTTTATTTATTTACTGTCAGTTTTGGCAGGGATGGTCCTTCATAAAAACCGGCTATTATTTGAACTGTGAGAATGTTAGAAGGAATGTGCTTGTGAACATAAAAAATAAAACAAAGCAACTTTAGATCTTTTTGCTGTTGGTGAAAATCTCCCATATTTAACCAAGAACTCCGTGTAGGATTTTGTTGTTGATGGACAAAAGGCTGCGTGAGTAAATCACGAAAAAGTACCGATTAGGTGTAATGCGGGAATGGAGTAGGGACACGAACGTAATAACAATAAGCAGTAAGATAAACATTGACGGCAAACTTTAGCTATTGGATTGATCATTGACATTTAGGCCCCGTTTACACGAAGGAGAAACGCAGATAAAATCTGCGGTTTGGCCTCTCATTTACACGAAAACCCAGTTTTTAATCACAGAAAACTATTTCTAAAAACTCCGGCCAAAGCGGAGTTTTGCATTTTCTCCGTTTTAAGAGTTTGCGCATTGGACAGAAATAACCGGAGTTTTTGGTTCTGCAACGTCACTTTCCGCGACAAACATGCTCCGACATCACTTGTGCAACCTGTGTTTACACTCAGAAACAGCATTTATGCCCTCAGAGATGTGTTGGCATGATCGATTGTCCAAGCGCTTTTTGCTTGCTTGTTTTTACAAGCTCAATTACTGCTCTATGTAGAAGTTAGAACATAGAAAGTTACTCTTGAGTGGATAGGATTTGGGGGAACTACTGCCCCCTACAGGTTTGGCATGTCTATGAATGTGCTTAACAACACACTTATGCGGTTAGGTGTGGATGGAGATTTTTTTTTAAACGAGGTGGTGAGGATATTCGTTTAAAAAAAACCTGGCTACGTGTGCACATAGCCTTAGATTGTATCTTCTCTGCAGTTTAGAGGGTTTTTCCATGTATAAAGATGATGCGACGGATAAATGTCCAGCAGGCAGCTCAGCTGTTTTTTTGAGCTAGAAGACAAAGAGGGAGACGCACAGCCGGAGTCTGAGGCAGATAGCGAGATTTTTGATGATGTGGCAAATCGATCCTTCCTCTTAAAGCAACACTATGCAAGTTTTGATCCCGGGGCCCCCCTACAGTTTGGAAAAATTAATTGTTTTCTACTACTGTCGTAAAATCTGTTACGGTTACACCTGGGTATTCACATGCATTGACGAGCGATACCCTCTAACATTACAGATTTTCACGTCTTGGGCAACCTTCGTTGCGTGTCAAATGTCTTCACCCCAGGTACATTTTCTATATTTCAGCATGTCATATGTACGGCGGCGTAGAGCTGTCAGTCATATAATGAAATTAGACCGCAACACGTTATAACGTGATACGGTCTAATTTCTTTTTTACATGGCTGACAGCTCTACGCCAGCACACATATGAATACAATTTCACAAAGAGCTGGAGGATACAGGTTTGATCTGTGATACGTGGAAGACTGGATGAACACGGAGATGGGATGGAATCTTGAGTTTGACCGTAGATGGACTGATTACTTTTTTGATGGGGAATGGACCAAGGAACCGAGGAGCAAATTTTCTAGGATGAGATCTGAGCGGAAAATCTTTGGATGAGAGCCAAACCTGTTGCCCTGATGAATAATGGAGTGCTGGTTGCCTTTTCTCATCTGCTTAACGTTTGTTCTGGGCGGCGGTTCGTTGGAGGGTGGCGTGAGCCTGGTTCCAGACACGTCTGATGGCGCGGATACGAGCACGGACCGATGGCAAAACTGGTTCAGGGAAGGAGTCTGGGAGAAGAGATGGTTGGTAGCCGAGTGATATTTCAAAAGGAGAGAATCCGGTTGCTGAGGAAACGTGAGAGTTATGGGAGTATTCGACCCAGGGGAGATGGATAGACCAGGTAAGTGGGTTTAAACTGCAGTGACAACGGAGGGTGTTTTCGATTTCTTGATTCAGTCTCTCACACTGACCGTTAAACTGAGGGTGGTATCCGGAAGTGAGTTTGGATGTGGCTCCCAGTGCAGAACAGAACTGTTTCCAGACGGATGAAAAGAATTGTGGACCTCGATCGGAAACTATTTCGGATGGAATCCCATGGAGCTTGAAGACGTGAAGAATGAGCTGGGTGACAGTTTCTGTGGATGAGGGAAGTTTGGGAAGAGCGACAAGATGACAGGCTGTAGTAAAACGGTCAATGATAGATAGAATGACAGTTTTACCTCTGGAAGGTGGGAGTCCGGTAATGAAATCTAGAGCAATGGGAGACCAGGGACGAGAAGGGGTGGATAGTGGTTGCAGGAGACCAGCTGGAGGTTGATGGGATGATTTATATTGGTTGCAGATATGACATGCTGAAATATACTCAGCTACGTCCTTGTTAAGAGATGGCTACCAGAAATACCTACGGAGGAGGGCTATGGTGCGACTGGTACTGGGATGACAGGAGAATTTGGAGGTATGGGCATAGTGGATGGTCCGTGCGCGGAGGGCACATACAGACGGCCGGGAGGTCCCCCACCTGGGTCGGGTTCATCTTGGAGAGCGGTTCGGATTGTCTTTTCAATGTCCCAGGTGAGGGAACCGATAAAACAGGAGGATGGAAGAATGGTGCTGTCTTCAGGAGGAGCATCATCAGTCTGGTGAATTCTGGAAAGGGCATCTGGTTTCTTGTTCTTGGATCCTGGACGATATGAGATATTGAGGTTGAATCGAGAAAAGAAGAGGGACCAGCGGAACTGTCTGGGGTTGAGTCTCTTGGCGGTTTGGAGATAAGACAAGTTCTTATGATCAATCCAGACGATAACCGGGATCTCCGTACCCTCCAGCCAATGACGCCATTCCTCTAGGGCCAATTTTATGGCCAGTAACTCTCGGATTAATGATTTCTTCAACTGTTGAAAGGCATGGTTAGCATCAGGAGTCCATTTGAAGGTTTTTTGTACGTAGTGAGGGTATTAAGTCGTTCAGCGAGTTTACTGTAGTTGATGAATCGTCAGTAGAAATTGGCAAAACCTAGGAAACGTAACTGTTTGCGGGTCTCTGGGACTGGCCAGTCCCTGATGGTCTCGGTCGCGTCTGCCCTCACCTGCCCGTCTCCCAGAATGAAGCCAAGAAAAGTTACAGATGTGACATGGAACTCACACTTCTCTGCCTTCATGGAGAGAGTTTTCCAGGAGCCGTTAGAGGACTTGTCTGACGTGGACCTTATGTTCTTGGAAGGAATGAGAGAAAATGAGAATATCATCGAGATAGACAAACACAAACTTGTTCAGAAAGTCACGTAGGACGTCATTAACCAGATTTTGGAATACGGCTGGGGCGTTGGATAATCCGAATGGCATGACCAGTGACAAGATGGAAATTCTGTTAATGTTGTATGAGGGTTTAATTCTGTAGTGCATGTGGCAACACTTAGAAACAGTGAACAATCAAGAAGAATCTGGTACATCATGTGTGCCTTGTGTGAAGAAGCTGTGACCATTCTTTGAAAGAAGATCTTTGTGGGAGGAGTTTCCTGCTAACTCTTGTTTCAATAAAAACCTTATGCTGACGTAAAGCTGTGCTCAGTTACTAGAACTGAGTCCAGCGAACAACATCTCACTGTTAAAATATATAATTGTTGTTTGTTGTTCTTATTGCTCCTTTTTACAGAAATGAACGAGCACGCGGGAAGGTGAATTGAGAGCTCAGAGAGAGCCCAGGGTCATAAATTAAGTGTGTCTGTTTCTTTAAGAGAGGCTTTAAATTAGAGTAAAAACACCTCCCCAACACCAGGTACTCAAAATGTCCAATTGGTGTCTTAAAGGCGGTTTTCCACTCATCTCCCTCTCTAATGCGGACAAGATGGTATGCGTTTCTGAGGTCCAATTTAGAATAAATGTTTGCTTGACTGACGGGTTCCATGGCGGAAGAGAGTAATGGGAGTGAATATTTATTCTTTATGGTGATTTGGTTTAATCCTCTGTAATCAATGCAGCGGCGAAGTGATCCATCCTTTTTACTTACAAAGAAGAAACCTGCTCCGAGAGGGGAGGAAGAGGGTCTGATGATGCTGGAATCCAATAAGTCTTGAATGTAATTTTCCATGGCTTCTCTTTCTTTACTAGAAAGGTTGTACAAACGACCGGAAGGGAGTGGAGCACCAGGCAGAAGATCTATTGCGCAATCATATGGACGATGAGGTGGAAGGGAGAGAGCCAGATCCTTGCTGAAAACTTGACATAAATCATGGTATTCGTTTGGGACGTTGGTAAGATCAGGGATGGATTCTGGAGTGGATTTGGGCTCTGTCGTGGCCGGAATGGCTGATGGTAAACATGATTTTAAACAGTGGGTGCTCCAGGAATCGATTCTGCGGTGTGTCCAATTGATTTGTTGGTTATAGGTGATGAGCCAAGGAACTCCGAGAACTATGGGGTTTTCACTGTTGGGGTAGATGAGAAACTGAATCTCTTCTTGGTGGTTGCCTGAAACTACTAAAGAGATGGGTTGAGTTTGATGGGTGATGGATGTCATAACACTGCCGTCTAAGGCGGTAACTGAAATGGGATGGCTGAGTGCAAAGAAAGGAATGTCCAAACGTTTTACCAGGTCAGGGTGAATAAGATTTTGTTCAGAACCGGAGTCAATAAGTGCTAGGTGATTAGAGGGGTTTTTCTTTTCTTTAACAAAGAGTGTTACAGAAACGGTGAGTCTGTTTAATCGTTGAGGCCCCGTCAGGACCCCTACCTTCACTGACGGGGAGCTCCTTTTGGGCGAACAGGGCAGTGGGAGATGAAATGATTTGGAGATTCACCGTAAAGACAACAATTATTCGCAATTCTTTTTTCTCTCTCCTGTGGACTTAAGAGAGTTCTGCCAATGAGCATGGGTTCAGGGGATCCCTCTCTTGGGGTAGGAACCGGTCTAGAAACAGGTGAACGTTTTCTTGCTTCAGGATGAGTAATAGATTGATCTCTTGTTTTAGTTCTTTCTCAGGAGCGTCTATCTATCTTGATGGCTAAAGCGATTAATTCGTTTAGAGTCTTGGGGTCATCTCTTATGGATAGGTCATCTTTGATCCTTTCATTGAGGGCTTGATAGAATGCTCCCTTAAGGGCCGGATTGTTCCACCCTGACTCCTCAGCTAGAATTCTGAAATCGACTGCGAATTCAGCTACCGGACGGGATCCCTGTTTGACGGACCAAAGCCTTCGGCCTGACTCCTCCTGATTCTTTATGGGAGAGAAGGTTAGGTTGAACAATTCCAGGAAATTTTCTAATGTTATGTCTTCGATTGTATTTTCATAGAAAAATGCCTCAGCCCATCTAAGATCCTTTCCCCCGGAGGAGTTCGATGATATAGCTGAGCTAATGCACATCAAGATGGAACGTACGGGGTGAGCGGTCGAAAGCTAGTTTGCACTGAAAAATGAAACCTTTTGTTTTTTCTAATTCTCCAGAAAATGGTTCTGGAGGTGGGGAAGCTACGTCTCGGAAGGAGGAAGTAGAAGAAAATGATCTTTCTTGAGAATGACCTAGTTGAGTGGAGATGTCAAAGATTTGCTGATTCAATCGACTAATTGTTGTAGTTTGCATGGATAATTGTCGTGATAAGTCCTGAATGACCCAAAAGTGTGCGTTGCAGAGTAACGGCATCCTGGATCTGGGCTGCTGAGTAAGGTTGGCCAGATGGTTCTGTCATGTTTGCTGGGTTTAATGACTCAAAGGCAGTACCAGATTCAGAAAACCAGACTGTATTGTTTGGATATGATAAAGATGTTTATTGTAACAGAATGAGAAGTCCTTGGTTGATTGCTGGGGAAGAACGAGTCCACGGTGGCAGACGGAGGAACTGCAGCAGAGAAGGAGATGTGAGGCGATATTGTGAGGCAGAGAGAGTGGATAGTTACTTACGGGGTGAAGATGATATCCGATCTTGGAGGGGGTATGTAGGATCCGAAACCAGGAAGTGAACGGAGGCTGATATGATAAAGATGTTTATTGTAACAGAATGAGAAGTCCTTGGTTGATTGCTGGGGAAGAACGAGTCCACGGTGGCAGACGGAGGAACTGCAGCAGAGAAGGAGATGTGAGGCGATATTGTGAGGCAGAGAGAGTGGATAGTTACTTACGGGGTGAAGATGATATCCGATCTTGGAGGGGGTATGTAGGATCCGAAACCAGGAAGTGAACGGAGGCTGATGTTGTGCTAGGACTTTATTATCAGCAAAGGTTTAAATATTTCCAACATCTCTGTAATTAATATTGCGTTATCTGACCATTTCTGTATTTTCTTTGAAAGTGCCATCTCTGCTAAATTATCCAGCCAAAGTAAGACCACTATAAAAAAGTGTTTTCTAGGGGACAGTTCAGTAGAAACCTTTAAACGCATTTATCCTTCCACCACATCTCCCTCATCTCCCAACTAAAACTCAGTAAATACGTTGGTAGATAATTTCCTCGCGAAAACTTCAGACATTATGGATTCCATTGCTCCAATTAAAGTGAAAGTAGTCTCAGGTAGAAAAAAAAGAGTCTCCGTGGACAAGTAATCCACTGGTACGTAGTGAAAAAAAAAAAGAGTGTCGACGAGCAGAGAGAAAATGCCCGAAAACTCAACTCCAGGTTCACTGTGAGATCTACAAAGAGAGACTGAATAGATATCAGCTAACTATAAAAGATGCTAGGGAATCGTTCTTTTCTGAAATCATCAACAGAAACAATAATGCACGGACTCTATTTGCAACAGTGGAAAGACTAACTAATCCTTTACTGACATTAGCCCCTGAACTAAACTCTACCAGGGCCTGCAATGAACTTGCCAGCTTTTTCACTGAAAAGATTCTAACAATTAGACGGTTAATCTGTACCTCGATATCGAACCCACAACCAGTGCCATCCCCAAACAACAACAATGTAGAGAAAATGTCGAAATTCCACGAATTAAACCAGAAGAGCCTTGAAAAAATTAAATTAAACCACTGCTAAAGAAGAAAAATCTGGACAACACGTTAATGCAGAACTACAGGCCAATCTCTAATTTTCCATTCATCAGTAAGATTATTGAAAAAGCTGTGTTTCAGCAGTTAAATGGCTTCATAACAATGACAAACCGTTTTGATGTTTTTCAGTCTGGTTTCCGTGCTCACCACAGCACCGAGAATGTCCTCGTCAAAGTATTCAAAGACATCCACATAAATACAGACTGTGGAAGAACCACAGTGCTGGTTCTGTTGGACCTCAGTGCAGCATTTGACACTGTTGATCATGATATTTTATTGGAACGACTGGAGAGCTGGGTCAGACTCTCTGGTACAGTACTTGGCTGGTTCGAGTCTTAACTAGAGAACAGGGACTTCTATGTTTCAATAGGAAACTTTTCATCAGAACGAACAGAAATCACATGTGGGGTGCCCCAGGGCTCCGTCCTGGGGCCCCTCTTATTTAATATCTACATGCTCCCACTAGGCAAGATTATAGCAACCAATAACATTAGCTACCATAACTACGCGGATGACACTCAGCTCTACATTACAATGTCACCAGGTGACTCTGAACCCATTCAAACCCTAAATCAATGCATTGACCAAATAAATGGATGGATGTGCCATAACTTTCTCTAGCTGAATAGAAACAAAACTGAAGTGATTATTTTTGGACCCAAGGAGGAACGATCACGAGTCAGCACACAGCTTCAATTAATACAGCTAGAAACTACTGATCAGGCTTGAAACCTAGGTGTAATAATGGATTCAGACCTGAACCTCCAGGGTCACATAAAGGCAATAACAAGGTCAGCGTTCTATCACCTGAAGAACATCTCTAGGATTAAAGGACTGATTTTGCAACACGACCTAGAAAAACTCATCCATGCGTTTATCTTTAGTCGGATTGATTACTGCAACAGCATCTTCACAGGTCTGCCTAAAAAGTCAATCAGACAGCTGCAGCTGATCCAGAACGCTGCCGCTCGCGTCCTCGCTGGAACCAGGAAAGTAGAGCACATCACCCCAATTCTAAGGTCCTTACACTGGCTCCCTGTAGCTCAGAGAATAGACTTCAAAATTCTCCTACTAGTTTATAAATCATTACATGGCTTTGCGCCAAAATATGTTGAAGGCCTGTTGTCACGGTACCAACCACCAAGACCACTCAGGTCCTCCAACTCTAGCCTACTAAACATCCCTAGACTCAGAACTAAACATGGAGAAGCAGCTTTCAGTTTTTATGCTCCCCTTATCTGGAACGGACTTCCTGACGAGTGTAGAGCTGCTGAAACTCTGAACTGCTTTAAATCGAGACTAAAAACCCATTGGTTTAGAATTGCCTTCGAGTAAATGCTTGATGTCACATGTATGAAATGTGTTCATGCTCTCTTGCTTTTTTTTAATCTTTCTCTTGCTTTATTGTGTATCATGTGTAATGTGCGTTTCTTTTATGTGTTTTAAAAAAAATCACCAAATCATGTAAAGCACCTTGAATTACCCTGCTGTTGAAAGTGTGCTATACAAATAAAATTGCCTTGCCTAGGTGGTGTGTGATAGCAGGTGGAGCGGGCAGACAGACAGGCGGGTGGAGAATAGGCAGACCAGCAGAGGAGACGGAGCAGAAACTGACCAGGAGGAAATCCAGAGCGATCGGTAAGATGTTTCCGGAAGGCTTCACCGTAGGAACGGAGATCAGAAAAGGAAACCAACTTTGGAGGATCAGAGAGTCTGGATCGGGACCTGGGAGGAAACCAGGAAGGATTAGCGTACCGAAGAAACACAGAATAATCTCTTCTGGAAATATTGGCTGGCCATGTTACCACGCTGGAAGCGAGAACCATCTGGCGTCAGCTTGCAGTCTCTGTTCCTCTTTTGAAGCTGGAGATGATGAGCCTGAATGAGCAGCACCTGTCACCAATCACCCACGCCCCTGCAGAGAGGTTAGGAGAGCACACACACACACAATTATATTTTTTTGGAATCTTGTTTTGACCTGTGGAAATAGTTGTACACAAACCAATTAAAAGTTTCTTTCATTTTTCTGCTAATAATTTTATATAACTGTGTTGTTTGCTATATTTGATCATAATTTTATAAATTTACAGTAAACTTTGGCATTCCTAATTATAAAAAACATTCGTCATACACATTTGTGAGTTTCACAGTAAAAAAAAAAATTCAACTCGGATTTTATGTTTCTGTGTGGCTTGAGGTCCAATATACAATCATAGTATGTCCAAATGAAATAAAAAAGTATAAATTTAGCCAGTCCAGGTTGTGCTGAAAAAAGTATACCCCATAAGTTAATATTAATGCTTTTTATTAGGGATTATAAAGGTAAAATAAAAATTAGTCAAAAATGTCCATTTACACCCTGGACCCCAGAAGGTTAGTGCTTAGAAACTTGGGCAATAGCCTCGTTAGGAATAACGATTGCCCCATTAGTGAGCCTTAACCTTAGACTTATAAATCTAAATCAATTATCTCCAAATAGGTTATTAAGATAAGATAAGATAAGATAAGATAAGATAAGATAAGATAAGATAAGATAAGATAAGATAAGAGATACTTTAATAATCCCCGTGGGGAAATTAAGTTTCGGTACAACCAATCCAAGATCATACAAACAATTACAAACATTAACACATTACAGGATTTGGAAGACCGCGGTAGCAGCCGGCTTTACCAGCGCCCCTTTTAGCAGATAGAAATGATTCACAATAGGAGGGGGGGTGAACAGGGGGAAAAAAAGGCAACTCTGCCCAGCCCCCTACAGGGAGCCGAGCCGAGGTGCTGAAAAAACCCACTGCAAAAACATATAAGCACATGTATCGGTCATAACATATGAGAACACAAATGGGACGGGGGGGAGGTTCGGGAACCCTCCGTACAGAGAAACCGGTCGCGGCCATCCAAAGCACGCGCCCATCATTTCGCTGTCTGAAGAGTGGGCAGGAGTCTTAGGGTGCCGCGAGCATGTTGAAATCCAGGACTGCGTGCATGTCTGTAGCTGTGGCGTGAGCGTGCGTGCATGTATGTGTGCATTAATGTGAGACAATGAAACTCCTCTCAGTTCAATCCCAGAGTCTGTCGCCTGTGATGTAATAAACAACCTTGGGGCTGAGTCAGGGAGCTCACAGGCTCATGTGGGGGATGGGGGAGTGGGGTGGGATGGAGCGTCCTTTTGCACACACATCCAAGGGAGTTTTTGTTTGGTCTACCAAGACCAGGGAGTCGAATTCCAGTAGATAAGAAGTTGTTGTTTTAGAGACAGGCGAAGATCACTTTTTCTCTTGCCTTAGAGTCTGTCAGTGGTCCGAGTTCAGTCCAAATGGCCAAATCGTGGGTCAGATTACCTTCCAGCCGGCTGAGAACTTCTCCAAGTTATTACCCAAGCAGTGAAACGAGTCCAATTTTGCTCGCACATCACAAATAGTCTGAGTGTTGACAGCACAGCAACCTTCCTGTAGCCCAGGCAGCCTGCCAATTGCTGCCTTTAAGCTTGAAGTTTACGATACCTCAGAAAATCCACCTGCAATAATCAGCAGATATCCGGTTATCATGAATCCAATTATATAAATGTTTCCAACGTCCTCGATGGCCAAAAGTGAGAGACACAAGATCCTCCACGATGTTCCATCGGAACAACTCGGCTCTCCCTTTTAGCCGTTCTCCGGGAAAAAAATTGATTAATTGTATCAAGAGACCAGCTGACCAGAACCAGATCCAGAACCATAGTTGTTCTTTCCGGAGGAGAATGCAAAGAGAGGCTCCAAAAATAGTTGACAAGACAAAAGAATGCAGAAGTAGACAACAGTAGGGAGGGAAAGAGAAAAGCGTCCATCCTCGCGGAGAGCAGGAAGAGAAAGCAACCCAATTCCATCTTTTTCTTGGAAATATTGATCCCCTGTCTCAGGAATGCTGTTTGAGGATAGCTGTGAAGATAAAAGTTAATACACAATAAATGAAATGTCAATCAGTTGAATTTGCTTCATCTGCTTCTAATACACTGGGGGGGGGGGGAAGTGTACATGGTCAAAGATTATGAGCATAACTTGAAAAGTTCTCACTAATCATTGTGGGATCCCAGTTCTGCTGCTAGAACCCCCGTGACATCATTCCAGTAATAAAACTTTTACAGTACCTCTTCCTTTAAAACTCACTTTTTAAACCATGTTTAATGATATCCCCAGTTTATTCAGAACATGCTTTTCAAACTATTTTTCAGAACCTGCTTTTAGTTCACAATCCCGAAGCTATATCTTTATCTTACCTAATTACTTTTAAATTAGTTCAGAACAATCCTTGAAAACACTCTCAGGGTGTATTTTATTCATCAGCATAATTTATTTCCAAAACCCAATTGTTCTCCATTCAGTCAGGTTGATACTGAACATAATCTGTTTCAAAAACTTCAACAGTTGACCAAGCTGCGGTCTGCGGACAAGAAGCGGACGACGGTTATCTACTGGATAAAACTGGGAACACAGAGTTCCCAAGGCCTTTGATCCTGGTAGCTAATTTCAATTCAAATTCAAATTCAAAAATACTTTATTGATCCCAGAGGGAAATTAAGTGTTGGTATAGCTCATATAATTAATTCTTTAAGGAGTTGTTGTAGATAATGATGGCTGTGGGCAGGAAGGATTTCCTGTAGCTGTCTGTATTGCAGCAAAACTGAAGCCTCCGACTGAAGACGCTCTGTTGTATGATTGTCTCATGAAGAGGATGCTCAGGGTTGTCCATAATTTTTTTGATTTTATGAAGAATCCTTCTTTGCATTATCATCTCCAGATTTTCCACAGTTGTCCCAAGAACAGAACCAGAACCTTCTTTATCAGGTTGTTTAGCCTTTTTAAGTCCCTGGCTCTGATGCTGCTACCCCAACAGATGACGGCTGAAGAGATTACACTCTCCACAACAGACTTGTAGAAGATCTGCAGCATCTTGCTGCAAACCTTGAAGGACCTAAGCTTCCTCAAGAAGTACAGTCTGCTCTGTCCCTTCTTGTAGACGGCTTCACTGTTGCGCCTCCAGTCCAGTCTGTTGTCAAGGTGAACTTAATATGTAGCCAACAGAGCCACTCCAACATGCAGCCACCCAGAGCAGCGCAATTCTAGAATTTGGAAAGTTTAGAACTTTTATTTCATTACGTTCCCCAGTTCAATTAACTTAATACATTTATTATTCTTATATTATACCTTGTCTTCTCATTTTTTTATGATTATTATTTCATCATTATTAACAATTCAACATTTTAAACTTTCTGCCATTCAAGATAGTTATTTGTTCTAACTTCTGTATGAATTAAGTTAGATTCATGGTTTGTTTATTTTGTCACCCTTGTATTAAGGTTAACTCTTAAACTGTTTGTTCAGTTTCTTCTTTGTTAGTTAATTGTGCAGATAATTGTTCCTGGTGTGTCAGTATTCAGGGGTCGGTCCGCCATAAGAGACCAAGTCCTCCCACTCCTAAATCTGCTGGGGTTTTGGGAGGCTGAGGGCTGTCCATCAGGTTGGCCATACACTTGACCTCCCAGTCAGTCCCCCCGCTCACTAAGATCTCCTGTGGGCAGTGGCGGCTGGTGAAAAATATTCTTGGTGGGGCTGTGCTTATTTTTTTGTATTTGTATTTTAATTTTTTTAAATCAAACTTGTGCTTTCTGAGCTATTTGCACAATTCCAGTATTTCCTGAACTAAGTACAGCTCTTTTATTTCCTGTCTTACATCATTGGACAAACTGATTAATCCAGGTGTGTCTGAGCATTGTTGTTGTGACTACTGAGGTCAGACACACATGGATTAATCAGTTTGTCCAATACAGACAGGAAATAAAAGGGCTGTACTTAGTTCAGGAAGTAGTGGAGCTGTGCATATAGCTTATCAAGTCATTTTCAATAATCATCCCAAAACAATTGAACATAAACGGCTGGATACCAGTACTATGTGAAATACTGATTATTTTAATGCCAATATTAACAACTTGAGGCATTCTTATTCCAAACATAAATACAATATTGCACAAACAAGTTTAGAACCAAACTGGAAACAAATAACTTATTGGATTTACACAAAATTTACACACAAAGCTGTTAACTCTTACAGCAGCGCCCCCTTGTGGCAGAGAAATTACACTGCCAATGTCACCACCAGATATCTTGCCCGTCCTCACACCAGCCTTGGGGCGATTTCTCTATTGTCCTTCATGCGGCCGAATCAACGACGCTGATTGGATAAATTCCTGTTGCTATGTGCGAATTTCTTGTCAGTGATTGGCTGGCTGCTGCACTGCTTGGGGCGATCTTTCTGTCGCCCCAAGCAATGCAGCGGGAGCTTTTTCTCTGAAAAATGATATATATTTTTATACATGATACTTACGAATTTAAACACACAATTAACTCAGAATGTGCTATCGCCCTCTATTGGCCAGCCGCCACTGCCTATGGGTTTTTACTTTCTTTCTAATTTTCTCTATTTTACCATCTTTATTTATTTTCATTATTTTTATTAGATTAAACTTGCTTACCACCCGTTTCCAGTTTTTTTTTTTACTTAAGAGAACATAGGACATGAATGATCTAACTAAACCATTTAATACAACTTTTATTGCAGATTCCTTTATTTAAGTACCTCTTTATTTTATTTTCCAACCCCATCAATTCTTTAAGGTCATCAATGTTTCTGAATTTCTTGTACACATCCATTCTTTTTTAGGCCTGTCAAACAAATGAAAATGTTAATATAATTGATCGCAGGATTGCTGTACAGTGGCGCAGTTGGTAGCACTGTTGCCTTGCAGCAAGAAGGGTTCAGATCCCGGCTTAGGGCCTTTCTGCATGGAGTTCTCATGTTCTCCCTGTGGATGCGTTGGTTCTCTCTGGGTACTCCGGCTTCCTCCCACAGTACAAAAACATGACTGTTAGGAGAATTGGTCTCTCTAAATTGCCTTTTGGTATGAGTGTGTGCGTGCATGGTTGTGTGTCTCTTTGTTGCACTGTGATGGACTGGCGACCTGTCCAGGGTGTACCCCGCCTTTCGCCCCGTGACTGCTGGAGATAGGCACCAGCACTCTCGCAACCCTGCATAGGAATGACGGGTACAGAAAATGGATGGATGATCGCAGCGTAGCTGTGAAGTAACCATGATTAATTATTTCTATATATGACTAATAAGAGTACAATTGGCAGTGTAAATTGAGGATAAAACGAGAAGTTGTTTGTTTGTCTTTTTCAGTTGCCAGGGCAAATTAGCTTGTTTGTTATTCAAGGCTTAGTGATTGCTGCAGATTGCTGCATTTCTAATCATCTTCTCTTTCCAATTGCTTCTTTAGATTGCTTGCAACCCAAAATGTCTTTCATCTCACTTGAAATAAGTCAAGTGAGTGAAGTAAATAAAGTGAAATAGAACTTCCATGTTTTGTTGTTTTAATCTGAGTGATTTGTGCAACTAACAGCATAAGTCATAATGCGTCTCTATTGTCCGCAAAGAGAAGTTCCCATGGAACCAATGATGCAGGTTGGGTCTGCCATGCTGTTCACGTGACAAGCGAGCACTGGAAGCAGCGCAGGTTGAATTGTGGGATAACCAGAGCGAGTCATTCTGCGTATGCGTTAAAACCAATTAATCACGTTAATTGATTTTGACAGCCTTAATTCAAGGTTTGTATGAGTGCTTGAAATCTTTGAAAATGCGTGAAAAGTGCTTGAATGTTACTGTGGGAAAAGTGTATGAACCCTTTTAATTATTAAAGGTAATTCCCTTAATGTTTTGTAAATTCTATGAGTTTTTTTTAAAAGAATTTCTATGACTTGCCCTCCATTGGATTTAGTTTCATTTAACATTTTTAGTCTCTGCCATTTTAGTTCTCTATAGTCTATTTTCATCGTTTATTCTCTTGTTCCAATTTCTGAATATTTGAATTACTTTTTTTTGCATTGCTGTTTCTTAGCTTGTTGAGGGCTTTTTCTCCTTGTGTCTTTCCATTTTGTGTTAAATTGGTTTACCTTTTCCGAGGTCGTTAAGTCTGTTTCATTTTCCTCTCGTGTTAGTACTTTTTCCTGTCATGCCATATCAGGCAAAGACTCCTGTTCAGCTTCCCTCTACTTCACCGACCATCCAAAATTCTTCCCATATGGTTCCAGCCCTGTGTTTATCCAGTCAAATGGAATAAACAGATTTTCACCTTGCTGTCGTATTCGAAGGAGGAAAAGAGGAAAGAGAGCTGGGTTTCAAATAAAGCTCAGGATAATCCTGAAGCATGGCGTTGCTAAGCAACAACGTGGCGTATTACTCTCTGGTGTTTCCTCCAACTTTCTGGTTGATTGGATATCTGCTCTCCAGCCCATGGACTATTAACTCAGGTGGAGTTACCTCAGGCCGGTCTATCCTAGCGTCCAAGGTCAGTCTGTGTTTTTCTCTTCATTTCCTGGGAGCCACAAACGCCATGGGGCCAATCCTGAGGTGTTGCGCTGCAGCCTATGAGAATCCGACCCAAACACCGATCTTAATGACGCTTCTAAGTGTGCGGTCTATTTCTAATAAATCCTATGTTCTGAGTGATGTTATCTCTGCTAAGAACTTTGATTTCCCGTTCATCGCCGAAACTTGGCAGCGGGATGCCGACTATACATTATTTAAAGAACTTTGTCCTCCTGATTATTGTTACTTCACCAAGGCCAGAATTTAGGGCAGAAGAGGAGGTGGACTTGCTGTAGTTTTTTTAAATCCTTTTACATGCAATGCGGCTGATGCTGGTCAGTTCTCCAGCTTTGAATTGCAACTTGTTAAAGTTGGTGTGAAAAACTACTTTTATTGTGCTCTGATTTATCACCACCAGGCCAAAATAGCCTCATCTTAAATGACCTCAGTGACTTTTTGTCCTCCACAATGAAGTGACAGGTTAAGATAATGGATGGATGTCAATTGTCCTAGTCATACTTTGGATTTGGTTTTCAGTTTTGGTTTGAACATTTCCAATTCCTGATCATTGTTGGGTTTCTTTTAGTTGATCTTTTGATCTTGGGTGTTTTAAAACCCTGCACATTATAAATTCTCATATTTTAAAACATTCATTTGCTAGGAAATTAGTATCAGCTTTCAATCTGTCATTACCTGATAGTGATGATGTGAGTATTTTAGCAGACTCTTTTAATACTTACTGTCATGTAGTTTTGGATCAAGTCGCTCCTATAAAACCAGACATGCACCTCCATCCCAGCCAGTACCTTGGATTACTAATCAAATTTGTTCTCTAAAACAATTATGTAGAAAGACTGAGCATTTGTGGAAATCAACAGGTCAAATGGTTCATCAAGGCTATTTGAAAGATCTCTTAGCGTTTTTTTTATTACATTGGGTTTTAATAGTTGCTATAATCCTAAATTATTATTTGAAACTGTTGCAAATATTGTTTCCCCTGCTGAAGCAACCTTTCCTTTCTCTTCAAATGCTGAGGTTAAAAAATGTTTGCTCAGTGTGTGAGGTCATTGCCGAAGCGGTTGCGCCCCTCCCGTCTTTGCGCACGAGTTGAAAGGGGACAGTCTGGCTCTTTACACACCCTCTCCGGACACTGTCGGTTGAAGGTCAAATTCACTCTGTCGATCATCACAGCAGCATTTTTCTGTGGCACTGTCCAGTCTTGCATGAAGGAGTGCCGCTGGAGGAGAGAGGTGCTTTCTCCTTCTTAAACTTTCTACGCGAGTAGACACGGAGAGCGACATAAGCAACCAGGAAAAGAAACAGAGATTTTGCATGTAGCCTGTTGCAAGACCACCATTCTATTCCAAGCTCAGTTTAATCCGGTCGGTAGTCAGTGCAAAAAACCCAAAAAACGTTATGTCTTGCTGTTCTGTCATTCTTACAGTTTTAAAGTCCACTATCAGGTGCCAATCTCCCTCTCAAAGTAGACAGAAAATGGACCTTTATGGTTGTTTATATTTTCCAACTTGTTTTTTTTTGTGCTCTTCAAGTCTGACAGTTCAGCACACTGTGTCAGACTGAGCCTCACCCAGCAACCGGGGTTCTCATCCTTTCTTGACTGTAACTTTTTCCCTGTCCACACTAAAGAGATAAAAAACCCATCCCCTGTTCTTTTGGTTTCGCCTGCTGAAGGGCAACATGTTACAGCAACATTTAAAAGTTATGTAAATTTATTGATTAATTACATATTATTAAAGGCATCTAGGGAATATGGCATAATTATTAGTTAGGGATGCGGCGTTTCACCTACTCTGATATTTTGTTTTTCTTATTTTTTTAAAACGTGTCCTGTTTGGCAGTGTGGAGCTCTAAATTGGTGTCTGAGTACCAAATAGAAGCCCAAAAGATTTACTTTCACAAGCGGAGCAGTACAGCTTCTGCTATAGTACTCCACTTGATTTATATGTGTGAAAAATCTTTATTATGAATTGTTGTGGGTTTTATTTTCTGATGTTATGGACATGGAGATGGAAAATAAAGGGGAAGAAATAAAGAAGATGAAGAAGAGAGGTAGGAAACAAAAAGTCAAGAGAGAGGGTGAGTTGAAAATACAAGAGAGAAATGGGAACAAAGAAAACACAGGAAAACATCGAAGTCTGCCTCCATACCAACCGGACGGCAGAGAGAGGGGGAAAAACAAAACAAAACACGAAAAAGGAACATCAACAAAACAAAAAAACATTGTGAACTAAGAACTACACAAGCACATCACACAAAAATGGTTATAAAAATACAACGTCACAGAAAAGCTCATGGTACCGATTAATCAATATTTAAAGTGGCTTGCAAAAGTATTCGCCCCCTTGAACTTTTCCACATTTTGTCACATTACAGCCACAAACATGAATCAATTTTATTGGAATTCCATGTGAAAGACCAATACAAAGTGGTGTACACGTGAGAAGTGGAACGAAAATCATACATGATTCCAAACATTTTTTACAAATAAATAACTGAAAAGTGGGATGTGCGTAATTATTCAGCCCCCTGAGTCAATACTTTGTAGAACCACCTTTTGCTGCAATTCCAGCTGCCAGTCTTTTAGGGTATGTCTCTACCAGCTTTGCACATCTAGAGACTGAAATTCTTGCCCATTCTTCTTTGCAAAACAGCTCCAGCTCAGTCAGATTAGATGGACAGCATTTGTAAACAGCAGTTTTCAGATCTTGCCACATATTCTCGATTGGATTTAGATCTGGACTTTGACTGGGCCATTCTAACACATGGATATGTTTTGTTTTAAACCATTCCATTGTTGCCCTGGCTTTATGTTTAGGGTCGTTGTCCTGCTGGAAGGTGAACCTCCGCCCCAGTCTCAAGTCTTTTGCAGACTCCGAGAGGTTTTCTTCCAAGATTGCCCTGTATTTGGCTCCATCCATCTTCCCATCAACTCTGACCAGCTTCCCTGTCCCTGCTGAAGAGAAGCACCCCCAGAGCATGATGCTACCACCACCATATTTGACAGTGGGGATGGTGTGTTCAGAGTGATGTGCAGTGTTAGTTTTCCGCCACATATAGCATTTTGCATTTTGGTCTCATCTGACCAGAGCACCTTCTTCCACATGTTTGCTGTGTCCCCAACATGGCTTGTGGCAAACTGCAAACAGGACTTGTTAGGTTAAAAAGTGGTTGACCTACAATGAATCACACACAAAGGTCGGAGAGAATATGGAGTCAATAAGCTCTGCAGAGGTAGATGTGGATAATCAATTCTGCAGAGGGAGACCAGGAAAATACTATAAGGAATGAGCCAACCGTGTCTGTCTGTTCTCAGCTTCCCAGTGTCATAGTCTCTGGTCTCTGGTCTCAAAGAGTACCCCCTCTGCAGTCTCTCTTTATTTAGTCACACTTCATTAACATATTAAAAGAACAGGATGTCATGCAAATGAGCATGTGACTGAAACCAAAATGACATTTAGAAAGTACATTAGAAAGACACCCTAAGAAAATAATAATACAACATTATTATTTTACCTAACAGGACTTCTTATGGTTTTCTTTTAACAATGGCTTTCTTCTGGCCACTCTTAAATAAAGGCCAACTTTGTGCAGTGCCCGACTAATAGTTGTCCTATGGACAGATTCCCCCACCTGAGCTGTAGATTTCTGCAGCTCATCCAGAGTCACCATGGGCCTCTTGGCTGCATTCCTGATCAGCGCTCTCCTTGTTTGGCCTGTGAGTTTAGGTGGACGGCCTTGTCTTGGTAGGTTTACAGTTGGGCCATACTCCTTCCATTTCTGAATGATCGCTTGAACAGTGCTACGTGGGATGTTCAGGGCTTGGGAAATCTTTTTGTAGCCTAAGCCTGCTTTAAATTTCTCAATGCTCCCAACATTCTCTTAGACAACCTCTGAGGCCGTCACAGGGGAGCTGTATTTGTACTGACATTAGATTACACACAGGTGCACTCTATTTAGTCATTAGCACTCATCAGGCAATGTCTATGGGCAACTGACTGCACTCAGACCAAAGGGGGCTGAATAATTACGCACACCCCACTTTTCAGTTATTTATTTGTAAAAAATGTTTGGAATCATGTATGATTTTCGTTCCACTTCTCACGTGTACACCACTTTGTATTGGTCTTTCACGTGGAATTCCAATAAAATTGATTCATGTTTGTGGCCGTAATGCGACAAAATGTGGAAAAGTTCAAGGGGGCCAAATACTTTTGCAAGCCACTGTAAGCAAGGTCCTTTTTATTCCTGTCTCTGTCTGTAAATAGTTATATTTTTCATATTTGTTTCTTTCTGTTTGAGATTTGTTGAATATTTTTTTCAAATAAATTTTGATAATGACTAAATGTCTCAGTTAGTTCTGCTACACAGCAAATATTGCCACACAACTTGATTTATACATTATGTAGTGTCCAATCAATATAATACAAAACCATAAATATACTACTATATAGGAACATAACACTGTGAAGACAAGAGAATAAAGAGAGGTTTGTTCATGTTGGAGGCAAGCTCCATTTATTAACAAAATAATAAATGATTAGAAAAATTGATCTGGACATGCTTCCCATCTAGAGCTCCACAACAGAGAGGGAAGTTCCACCGCTCCTGGAATCCCTCTGCAATGGACTGAATGCAAGTGTTCAGTGGAAGGTATAGCCATGTAGTACTCCACTAGACAGTCCCAGATGGCCGTCGCTACCTGGGGGACGATCTGGCACACTGAGGAGACACCAACTCGGAAACTGGACGCAATGGTCCTATAGGAGTCTCCGGCAAGGAATCTGGGGAATATTATCTGTACTGTAGTTACAAAATACATTATTCAAATTCAAAAATACTTTCTTGATCTCAGAGAGAAATTACACAATATATAAATATTATATAAAATATTTTATAATTATATGAATAATCATATAATACATATTTAATATTATACAAAACAGTCTGTTCTGTTTTGTCTTAACTTTGCCATATATTTATTTGATTGCTAGCAACTTTTACAACTACAGTGTGTCAAATATAGAGTCTGACAGCTGCAGGGATTATATACAAATATTAGACTGGTTCTATACCAGAATAAAACCAGGTCTAAATCAGGACTTTATACATTCTGAGTATCAACAGAACCACAGTTTGCTATCAGTAAACACCAACAGCATACACTGATAGTATAGCATATATTAGCACACATATCGATAAAGGACTATACACGTATTAAACACTTTTACTAACCGCCGGCAGATGGACAGGCGCTCAGCAGGTGGTATTGAGCACCTGTAGTTGGTGTCTTGGCGGGCGATACTTGGACCGATTCGGGACAACAGCTCCTCAAACTGGGCAAGGGACGGTGGTACTGCTTAAAGTGGCAATCATCCACATGCAGCTCTTGGAGCAAGTGGTGAAACTCACCAAACTGCTCACGCTTCTGGAGGAACTTGGTTGGACCCAAGTACGGCGAAAACGTTCTCTACGCCACTGCTCTGGTCTCCACAGTAAATAGAGAAGAGAGACTACGGCTGTGTCCAGACTCAGGGGTTGGATCCTCCTAAGGGCCTGTCCTCACCGGTCTAAGCAGGTCGGGTTATTCTTTAACGGGTAGACCGGATGTTGGTGGTTATGAATTTGGACGGTTCTATTCTTCAGGTGAATTCCCGCCCCTACCTCGCCTAGCAACCGCGACAGCGCTAAGCAGAAGAAGCTACAGATATGGAGGTAGAACTTGTGGTGAACTTTTTCATCACTTTTGTAATTTTGTAATAAGCGTTCTCATAAGCACAGAGTCGGTAAACAACTTCTACCTCCATGCCACAACGGCTGAGTTTAGTGCTGTCCGACATCAGATTTATGGCTGATATGTTTTCTGTGTCATCCAGCACAACTTATATCAGCAATAACTGATGTCGGTCATCATCCAAATGATTCAAAAATGGCATCCTCTAAAAAATTATTCCTATCAGTTTGATCTGCTAGAGTAACCAGAGATGAACGAAGTTCATGCAACTCCGACTCTTGACTTAGCATGTTGTTGCTAGCTGTACAGCAGGCTGCTCAGTCACAGTAGTGAGTGAGAATGGGTATCCAGGAAGAACTAGCCAATGAGCATGCAGTTCCCACCCACTGACTCTGGTTGGCAGATGAAGTTATTCTGCTGAAAAGTGAGATTCTAAAATAAATAAGCCACTGGGAAAAACACCAATAGGAAATAAAAGCTGACTTTGTAAAAATGACGTTTTGCAATAAAAACTGATTAAATTAAATACAAATGGCTAAAAAATAATTCCCATTATTAGCCAAAAACTTACGTTAAAATAATTTATTATATTAATAAACAGATATTTAAAGGAAAATGAAAAATATTTCATACTATTGAACCTAGAATTTTATATATATTCATTTTTTCACAATTTCATTGTCATGTTATATATTTGTTATTAATTGTCATCCGGATATCTATTTCAAAATGGTTTTAAATGGTTTTTTTATTTAATTTTGCGTAGTTTGGTGTTCCATACTTGGCTGGTTTAACTCTTACCAAAAGAACAGCAAATTTATTGTTTCAATAGGAAACTTTTGATCATAACGAACAGAAATCACATGTGGGGTGGCCCAGGGCTCCATCCTGGGGCACCTCTTATTTAATACCTACATGCTCCCACTACCCAAGATTATAACAACCAATAAAATTAGCTACCATAACTATACAGATGATACTCAGCTCTATATTACAATGTCACGAGGTGACTTTGAACCCATCCAAACCCTAAGTAAATGCATTCGAGCAAATCAATGAATGGATGTGCCATACATTTCTCCAGCTGAACTGAAACAGTTTTCTGAAGTACTTATTTTTGGACCTAAAGAGGAAAGATCAGGAGTCAGCACACAGCTTCAGTTAATACAGCTAGAAACTACTGATCAGGGCTGAAATCTAGGTGTAGTAATGGACTCAGACCTGAACATCCAGGGTCACATAAAGGCAATCACAAGGTCAGCCTTCTATCACCTGAAGAACATGTCTAGAATTAAAGGACCAATGTCACAACAGGACCTTGAAATACTAATCCATGCTTTTATCTTTAGTCGGATTGATTACCGCAATAGGTCTGCTTTAAAAGTCAGACAGCTGCAGCTGATCCAGAATGCTGCTGATCATGCCCTCACTAGAAACAGGAAAGTAGAGCACATCACCCCAGTTCTAAATACCTTACACTGGCTCCATGTAGCTCAGAGAATAGACTTTAAAATAGACCACTCAGGTCCTCTAATTACAGTCTAGTCAACATTCCTAGAATTAGAACCAAACATGGAGAAGCAGCTTTTAGTTTCTATGCTCCCCTAATCTGGAACAAATGTCCAGAAAACTGCAAAGCTGTTGAAAAACTGAGTAAAAAAAAAAAATCAAGGCTAAAAACCCATTTGCTGAGAGCTGCCTTTGAGTAATGATTTCATGTATCATGTTTTGTGTGTGTTTCATGCTGTTTTTACCTTATCCTAAATTCATGTCTGCTTTTGAGTAATGTTCTGTGTATGTTATTGCTGGTTTTACTTTATCCCCTAATCATTTTAGGCACCTTGAATTACCTTGTTGTTGAAAGTGTGCTATACAAATATAATTGCTTTGCCTTGCCTTGCCTTGTACTTACGTTCTCTCGCTACAGAACATGTCTCTACAAAGCACCTTCCTCAATACCTCACCCCTAGGCTGACCACCTGTACCTTCTTCGGTTGCACTGCATAGTCATTTAGACCTTTGTACCCATCTTTAATGACTCCGGTTTTGGAGTCATTAAAGGCATTGCAACAAATTGAAAGGGTTATATTTCACTTAAAAGTATTAAAGTTTTTCAATTTGGCATTAAATCCTAATTTCTTGATCTTTTATTCCAAAAATTATTATTTTTTAAGTATGGGCCAAAGGACATTTAACTGCATCACATAGAACAATGTTTAACCCATTTAGAACAGATTAGCCTCTCTGGTGCTGTTCATAAATTGTCCACATCCTATCTCACAGACAGGACTTTTATGGTAAGTTTAGATACCTACTCCTCTAAGGTACACACGATTAAATGTGTTGTGCCCAAGGGTTCAATTTCAGGCCCAGTTCCTTTAAAACGTTTATATGCTCCCTCTTGGCAGTATCATCAGAAGACACAAAGTTAACTTTCACAGTAATGCTGATGACACACAGTTGTACATCTCCGTGTCTCCTGATGACACACGGCCAATGGATGCACTTTTTAACTGCATTTTAGACATTAAATCCTGGATGGCAAAAACTTTTTCCAGCTCAACCAGGACAAAACTGAAATTTTAGTCATTGTCCTGAGGCTCAGAGAGAAACTTTTACCAAAACTACAATCACTGTCTTTTAATCCTTCTTTACAGATGAAGAACCTGGGCGTGATTTTTGACTCTGAGCTGACTTTTATCCCTCACATTAAAAAAAATACTAAAATAGTTTTTTTATCATCTAAAGAACATAGCCAGAGTCCACCCTATTCTCTCTTGGGCCAACACGGAAACACTGATGCATGCTTTTTTCACCAGTAGAATTGATTACTCCTCCCTGGGCTGCCACCTTATCGTGGTGGAGGGGTTTGAGTGTCCCAATGATCCTAGGAGCTATGTTGTCGGGGGCTTTTTGCTTCTGGTAGGGTCACCCATGGCAATTTGGTTCTAGGTGAGGGATCAGACAAAGTGCAGCCCATAAGACCCCTATGATGAACACAATAAATTAATCTAGTGTTGCCTCGCCCGAACGGGGGTCACCGGGGCCCCCCTCTGGAGCCAGGCCACGTTGGCGAGCGCCTGGTGGCCGGGCCTTTACCCATGGGGCCCGGTCGGGCTTAGCCCGAAGAGGCAACATGGGTCCCCCTTCCCACGAGCTCACCACCTGTGGGAGGGGCCATAGGGGTCGGGTGCCATGCAGGATGGACGGCGGCCGAAGGCAGGGACCTTGACGGTCCGATCCTCGGCTGCAGAAGCTGGCTCTCGGGACGTGGAACGTCCCCTCGCTGGTGGGGACGGAGCCGGAGCTGGTGTGCGAGGTTGAGATGTTTCGACTGGACATTGTCATACTCGCATCGACGCACGGCTCTGGCTCTGGAACCCGTCTCCTCGAGAGGGGTTGGACTCTCTTCCACTCTGGAGTTGCTCCCGTTGAGAGGCGCCGAACTGGGGTGGGCACACTAGTTGCCCCTCATCTCGGCGCCTGTACGTTGGGGTTTACCCCGGTGAACGAGAGGGTAGCCTCCCTCCGCCTACGGGTGGGGGGACGGGTCCTGACTCTTGTTTATGCTTACGCGCCAAATGGCAGATCAGATTACCCATCCTTTTTGGAGTCTTTGGAGGGGGTGCTGGAGAGTGCTCCTCCCGGGGACTCCCTTGTTCTACTGGGGGACTTTAACGCTCACGTGGGAAATGACAGTGAGACCTGGAGGGGTGTGGTTTGGGGAATGGCCCCCCAGATCTGAACCCGAGTTGTGTTTTGTTATTGGACTTCTGTGCTCATCATGAATTATCCATAACAAACACCATGTTCAAGCATAAAGGTGTCCATATGTGCACTTGGTACCAGGACACCCTAGGCTGCAGCTCGATGATCGACGTCTCATCTGATCTGCGGCCGCATGTTTTGGACACTCGGGTGAAGAGAGGGGCTGAGCTGTCCAACTGACCACTACCTGGTGGTGAGTCGGCTCCGATGGTGAGGGAGGACGCCGGACAGACCTGGAAGGCCCAAACGTGTTGTGAGGGTCTGATGGGAACGTCTGGCAGAGTCTCCTCACCGGCGGTAAGGGATGCTGTCAGGCTGAAGAAGGAGTCCTATCGGGTCTCTTTGCCTTGTGGGACCCCTGAAGCAGCTGATAGGTACTGGCAGGCCAAGCGGGATGCGGCTCGGATGGTCGCTGAGGCAAAAACTTGGGCGTGGGAGAAGTTTGGAGAGGCCATGGAAAACGACTTTCGGACGGCTTCGAAGCAATTCTGGTCCACCATCCGGCGTCTCAGGGGGGGGAAGCGGTCTGCCACCAACACTGTTTTAAGTGGGGATGGTGTGCTGCTGACCTTGATGCGGGACGTTTTGGGTTGGTGGATGGAATACTTTGAAGACCTCCTCAATCCCACCGGCACGCCTTCCAATCTGGAAGCAGGGTTTAGGGACTTTGGGTCGGGCTCTCCAATCTCTGGTGCTGAGGTCGACGGATAGTCGAACCTCAGATCCAGGAGGAACAATGCGGTTTTCGTCCTGGCCGTGGAACACTGGACCAGCTCTACACCCTCAGCAGGGTCCTGGAGGGTGCGTGAGAGTTCGCCCATCCGGTCTACATGTGTTTTGTGGACTTGGAGAAGGCGTTCGACCGTGTCCCTTGGGGGGCCCTGTGGGGGGTACTCCGGGAGTATGGGGTACCAGGCCCCTTGATACGGGCTGTTAGGTCCCTGTACGACCGGTGCCAGAGTTTGGTTCGCATTGCCAGCAGTAAGTTGGGCTTGTTTCCGGTGAGAGTTGGACTCCGCCAAGGTTGCCCTTTGTCACGATCCTGTTCATAACTTTTACGGACGGGATTTCTAGGCGGAGCCAAGGTGTTGAGGGGATCCATTTTGGTGGCCTCAGGATTGGGTCTCTGCTTTTTGCAGATCACATGGTCCTGTTGGCTTCATCGGAACATGACCTACAGCTTTCGCTGGGGCGGTTCGCAGCCGAGGGTGAAGCGGCTGGGATGAGATTCAGCACCTCCAAATCCGAGGCCATGGTCTTGAGCCAGAAAAGGGTGGTGTGCCTTCTCCGGGTCGGGGATGAGGTCCTTCCCCAAGTGGAGGAGTTTAAGTATCTGGGGGTCTTGTTCACGAATGAGGGAAAAATGGAGCGGGAGATCGATAGACGGATTGGTAGGGTGTCTGCAGTTATGCGGGCACTGTACCGGTCTGTCGTGGTGAAGAGAGAGCTGAGCCGAAAGGTGAAGCTCTCGATTTACCGGTTGATCTACGTTCCTACCCTCATCTATGGTCACGAACTCTGGGTGGTTACCGAAAGAATGAGATCACGGATACAAGCGGCTGAAATGAGTTTCCTTCGTAAAGTGTCTGGGCTCTCCCTTAGAGATAGGGTGAGAAGCTCAGTTATCCGGATGGGGCTCAGAGTAGAGCCGGTGCTCCTCCAGATCGAGAGGAGTCAGTTGAGGTGGCTCGGGCATCTGGTCAGGATGCCTCCTGGACGCCTCCCTGGTGAGGTGTTTCGGGCACTTCCCACTGGGAGGAGGCCCAGGGGAAGACAAAGGACACGCTGGAGGGACTATGTTTCTCGGCTGGCCTGGGAACGTCTTGGGATTCCTCCTGAGGAGCTGGAACAAGTGGCTGGGGAGAGGGAAGTCTGGGTTTCTTTGCTTAGGCTGCTGCCCCCACGACCCAACCCCGGATAAGCGGAAAAAAATGGATGGATGGAATTGATTACTGTAATGCCCTGCTTTCTGGTCTTCCCAAAAAGAGTATATCCAGTTTACAACTTCAACAAAATTCAGAAGCACGTGTCCTGACAAAGATCAGGAGGCGGAAGCACATTACACCGGTCTTAAAATCACTGTATTGGCACCCCGTGTGTCTTAGGATCGATGTTAGGGTTCTTTTAATGGTTATTAAGTGTCTTAATGGTCTTGGGCCTTCTTATCTTTCAGAACTGTTTTTACCATATGAACATTTGCAGTCTCTGCGCTCCTCTGGCAGCAGTCTCCTTGCCATCCCTAAAGTCAGGACACACACTCATGGTGAGGCGTCTTTCCAGTTTTATGTTGCTCAACCTCTGGGACTGTCATGGGTGTCACAGAACTGACTCTTAAGCATACACAGCAACACTCGGGACTCAGAGAAAGATTTTGAGAAGTTTTATTAAAGTTCTGCAGGTCGGGTTCTGAAGAGAGCAGACTGGGTCGATGGAAGGTGAGGACGGCACTGGAAGGTAAGGATATGGGTGAGGATTGATAAAGAATAATATGGAAGATTGGAGACAGACGAATAACTCACTGGAAGGACTGAAGATCCGGACTGGAGAGGGAGGTAAGGATTCGGAGGCCGGAGGTTATAGAGAGCGGTAGGAATCTCAGGTGAGTCTTCCTTCGTTGCAGGTGTTGACGGTGCTGAGCGCCGGAGCGGAACTACCTGGAGCAGTGACAGCAGGGCGATGGAGGAGGAGCGGCCACATGCCCCAAGGGAGACGAACGTCGGTGGTGGATTGTGAGACCGGTACTTCAGAGAGACGCAGAGGATTTCAACGGAGGAACCCAGGATCACGGGAGAAGCTCGGGAGGACGACTAGAGACCACAAAGGAGAATACAGGTAAGACTAGGCAGGATAACTTGTATCGAAGACAAGAGCTGAGGTCAGTTACCACTCATGGGAACGGAATCATCTGACGCTCGTCTGGTGGAACCGCTCCTGTAAAAAACTGCCAGCGCTGATGAGGTAACCAGCTCCAGGTGTGTCAGCTCAATACTCAGCACCTGAGGAAGGAAGAGGAAATGGCTCCCTCTGCTGGATCTTGCCGGATCCTGACAGGGACAGGCTGCCGGAGAACCTCAGGGCTGCAGAGAACGTTCATGTTTTTAATACCAGGCTCAAGACTCACCTTTTTAGCCTTTAATTGATTATTATTTATTAGCATCTACTTAATTGCTCTGCATGTTTGACCTAATTAAACTTTATCGATGTTTTACACTAAATAATTCAAAATTTTATCAGTGTTAAAATTTTATCAGTGTTTTACTATTTAATCTCATACTTATCTACTCTTTAATTTAATATTTTAACCTGTTATTTTAATATTTCTTCCAGTGTTTCCTCTGCGGGAGCCCTCTGCCTCGGGAGCGGTGGTTCGGCTGTGGCTGCCTTGATACTCTCCAGGTAGAGCTTGGGTGGAGGTGGGGGTCTCAGCCTTCCCTCCACTGGGTGCCCTGGGCTGGTGCCTCGGCTGTTGCGGTCGATCTGCTGCTGCCAATGCAGATGGCTCCCCTGATGGCGTTTCCTTACCTGGCTCATCCGTACTCGCCCAATGACCTTGTTCACTGTTGCTTTTCAGTGTGTGCGTGCATGGAAGATGGGGGTATAACTGTGATCATGTCTTTATTCTGGTTGGGGGGGGGTTATGTTGGGTCATTTTAATCTTTAAGCACTTTGAGATACTATTTTGTATGAAAAGCGCTTTATAAATAAAGTTTGATTTGATTTGGGACAATGTGAATTTCCGACCCCTCCATAAATTCTAAGTGGGAGAACTTGCAAAATTGAAAGGTGTTCAAATACTCACTGTACTCACATGCCAATTTTCTGTTTTCTATTTCTAAACAATAGTTTTATACATGTTTTTTTTTCATTTCATTCACCTACTTAGACTATTGTGTTCTGATCCATCACATAAAATTCAGATTAACAAAACATTTAACTTAAGGCAGTAATATACCAAAACCCGAAAATAATAATGGGGGTTGAATACTTTTGCAAGGCAGTGTACATGTGTTTAATGTCAGTTTTGTACCCTTTCACAGCTATAAAAGTAATGACTGTCGACTGCTTATTATTCACTGTTTGATTCACATTGAAATAAATCAACTTCTGGATTCACACATGTGAATAACAGGTTGAGCTTTCCTACTTTACCACTACTGAATGCCAGCTAAGGAAATTAAATTACAGTTTCAACATTTTTTCTTTCATAAATTTGAATATTAATAAAACAGTCAGCTGCAAAATGTATAGACATTTGATCCAGTTTAAATGCAGCAACTATTAACTCGTCCTTATGAAAGCAGCTTTTTCCTTGACCGATATGTCAGAAAAGGGAAGAGACAAGTTGCTATGCGAAGAACAACAACTTCCGCATGGGATTTCACGTGACTTCTGGCACAAAGTGGAGGTTTGTTCACTATCTTGTCTGCACCTAAAGAATTATTAAAACACTCTCTTACATTCTTTTTCTCCGTCATCACCCACTAAACAAAATATACACGAAGAAGAACTTCTTTCCTGCCCCACAAAGAAGAACAATTTCTGCTTCGAAAAAGAGCAACTTCCACTTTGGAGCTTCCGGCACAGAAAGGAGGTTTGTCCGCCATCTTGTCTGCAGCTGGGAACTATTGGGTATGTCTCCTCACCTTTTTCCTTTCAGGCTGTGACATGCAGGTTCTGCTCCAGCTGCAGCTCATCAAGATCATTCAAGGAAGCATCTTAAAAGAGAAGTGGTTGCCTGAAGCATACGCTAGATGGTAAACTCTACCAAGGTATAATCCGGCCACCTATCAACCTTCTTTGTTCTCTAAAGAACTTTAATTACCTTAGTCTATAGGCGTGTTTCTACTATTGGTGGACACTAGCCATGTCTTCATACACAATCGGCGCATTAAGGAATCAGCTAAAGCATCTGCATCTCACGACTGTTTCAGCAGCGAGTGCAAAAAGGCACCCAGAGCAGCAGAAATAACAATACATCGACATGGAAAAAACAGTAATTGTTGCCATGTTTCTGTTTGCTGTTGTTATAAACTGCTTCGCTAGTATCTCTTCTTATTTTCCCAAAGCCGGTTGTTTGCCAACGTCTGCTCATTTCCCTCTGAATTACAACCAATCAGCGCAACTTAACCATAGCTCCCACTGAGCGACTTGATCGGACCATTCCGAGTATATATCCCCATACAGGTACTCCATTGGTTCCTGAAATGGCCTCAAAAATGGCCCTGTAAGCCCGGCCCGATGAAGTGGAGGCACGCGCACATCGGGAAGGTCCGGTCAAATTACCCTGAAGTTCAGACAGTGGAAATGCGCCTTATGCTTCTCCCTTGCACTTCCTTCGACTACTCAAGTTAGTGGTCCTCTCGTGCCCTCCTCCCTGCTTATTCCCTTGCTTATCGGTGTCTGCACTCCTGGAGCCTTCCCTAAAGTTCTCCGTGCCGCTCCTCCCGACTTCCTCTCCAGAGCTTGTCTGTTCAGTCTTGTCGAACATACCTCTCTGTTCAACATCAAGGCCCGGCTTCCACCGGACACCACCGATAAAGCAAAGAGAGAAACAGGATTCATTCTTCCATCTATCTATCTGCTAACCACACACTCACAGGATCCACTTACCTTCCCCAGACATCTCCAGCTCCTGCGCATCGTATGAATCCAGTACTAATTAATAATCACTACTCAAAAACGGACCTGCTCTAATACCCACCCTCCTCTCAAAGCTCCTCTCTGTCCTCTCGTACAGGATCCAGTTTTCTACATCTTTAAATAAACACTTTTATCTGATTTCTGCTGTATGTGGGTTGTGTTAGCTCCAGAGTCTCTAAAATCATGACAGCAATTTGTTGCTTACACATGCAAAGACATTGACTGTGTGCCTGAAGGCAAGGCAAGGCAATTTTATTTGTATAGCACACTTTCAAAAGCAGGGTAATTCAAGGTGCTTTACATGATTTGGGGATTTAAAAAAAAACCACATAAAAGAAACACACATTACACATGATACACAATAAAGCAAGAGAAAGATCAAAAAAAGCAAGAGAGCCCGAACACATTTCATACATATGATATCAAGCATTTACTCGAAGGCAATTCTAAACAGATGGGTTTTGATGAGAAAATGAGTAATAATTCTCTAGTCTGTCTACTCCTTTTTCTCGACCGGTTCTTATTATCTGTCAATCTGAAAGAAAGAAAACACAGTCACTGAGAAGTTAGATTGAAACAGGCCTGGGGAGATGTGTAGCAATAGTTACCAGCACAATCTCCGGAGATTCTTTTGCGCCTGTTTTCTTTTATTGAAGCTACAGCATTATAGACCCTGCAAAGGGAGGGGCAGTCCCGCCCATTTGCGCACAAAACTACTTTAGAAGATACTTATACATTTGTGATAGGTTAATTGCCACACATTCTAATTTTGCTCTCTGTTGCTATGCTGAATCTGCTATCCTCATGAGTCTGCCTCTTTCAGTCTGAAGTACATCCGGTACTGCTGACACTCTGCACTTGCGGTTTCAAGCGTTTCCTGTTTCTTCATGCAGCTGAGCACAACACTTACAACTTCCCTTTTCTCTCCCTTTAATATTTAAAACCATTATTATAAAACTTAAGCAAATCATTATCATAGAACTTTAATCATAAAACCTTGTAAAAGATAACAAACAGAAAAATTATTACAACATCTCCCCCTTTCACCTTTAATCCTTAAAGGTGACGTCTTATGAAATTAGAATGCTGTATCCTCCTCCCGTATCTGAACCTGTTCGTCCGTTTCTATAATTGGTACCAACATGTACTTACCTCCAAGCACCGGAGTTTGAGAAATGACACGCTTTACTAGAATTTTAAAACAAGGGATTAAACAACAGCTTAAGATGAAAAATATGATAACTAAAATCATCAAATAACCAGCAATTTTCCAAAGAAAGGAGTACCAACCTCCTGAGAAAAGCCAATTCATCCAGTGTGGTGTGTTTGCTCTCTTTGATGTTTAACCAAAACTTCCGCATAGTTATACCACTGATTAAGATGATACCCGTGTAGAGGGGTCTTCCGTTTTAATACCCAGATGGGGGTCAGACACCCATCTTTTTACCCGATGTATAAGAGTTATAACAGAATGATTTTTCGCTCTTAATTGAGACATTAGGGCGCGTGTGGTTGTGATCTATTTTGCAAAAACTAGTTTGGTTATAGGGCCAGTCACAGGTCAGGAGGAGGATCAGAATAAAGATTAATAAAAAGAAAAATGCTACAGAGCACAATATCTTCCAATTTCCGCATAGAGGCCCCCTTTGGAAGGTCCATCCCAATCTTCTGTAAGTAAACATTTTTCTGCACTATCAAACCTTATAAAAATGACAGAAGATATATCGATTTTTTTTATGCTATCCACCTCTTTTTGATGATAAGGAAAAGAGAAAATTGGTAGCACAATGAGGCCCTTTAGGTAGCTACAATCTTAAACTGTAAAAGTATAGAAAAATATAAATGTAAAATGTTGTGGTTCTTAGAACCTTAAAATGAATATCCAAAACCATATACAGTATATAATCACAACAAACCACTAATATTTAAAACTTTAAAATGATTATATATTAAGAGTTAAAATAAGCATCAGAAACTTAAAATGATTATATATTAAGAATTAAAAATAAGCATCAGTTCTGACTTAAACCTGGACTCTTTTTTTTTTTTTCTTCAACCTCTGTTAGATGTCATCCACTGGCTCGTGAGGTGCTTGCAGAGGCTCTTTTGTTGCTTCCATTTTTATCAGAGTGTACTGTGTCAAAGTCTTTTTTTTAACACTCTATTCCCCCTTTGAAGTGAGCGAGGAAGAGCTCACTTCACCCCGAGTGACATATAAACCCAAATCTTCAGATGAGCAGCAGCCGGGCTATAAGCTTAGCTCTTGCAGAGCTACTAAGAACTGGCGTCACCCCCTTTGGCCTGCTGTTGTTCTTGTAGGTCTTTCCTTACATCTGATAGGGTGCGGCTTGGCTCAGGGGCTGTACTGCATTGCCTCCAATGATACCATGTGGACCCTTTACCTTTCAGTTGGACTGCATGTGTTGTTTTAGCTGTCACATGGTATGGACCGGTCCACCTGGGCTCATGCCACTTGCGTTTGATGACCTTTAACCACACCCAAGGCATTTCTGATGGTGGCGTGGCTGGACCCTGTACTGCAGGAGGCACAGTAGTAAAAGATGTGACCAGAGCTTTTACGGTTTGGTATTCTGCTGCAGGGTTGTGGTCAGTCCGTCCAGTCTGAGTCGGTAGTTGAGTCTGTGGGGCAGGAAAGTTCCTCCCCATAAAAAGCTCGTAGGGAGTGAGGCCTTTATTCCTGCACACAGAGGACCTGATGGCCATGAGGGCCACTGGAAGTGCATCCATCCAAGTCACTCCAGTCTGTGCCACTATTTTGGCAATTTTAGTCTTTAAATTCGGGTTCATTCTTTCCACTGATCCTTGAGACTGTGGATGATACACAGTGCCAAACTTGTGGGTTAATCCCAGCTGTTTTTCTACCGCTCTAAGGTCACCTGAACGAAAATGCGACCCAGAGTCTGACCTGATGGTTCGAGGAAAACCGTGCCAGGGTATGTAATGGTTCACTAAGCACTTAATAACAGACTCAGAATCTCCATGTTTGGCTGGCCAGGCTTCTGGCCAGCCAGTCAGTGGGTCAGTAAGAACCAGAAGGTATTTGTAACCTTTAACAGGAACCCCCATATCAGTGTAGTCAATCACTATTTCCTCACCGGGACGAGAGAGTTCCTTAAACGATCCCATTTCTGGCTTAATGGTAGGTTTAAGATTAAATTCACCGCAAACTTTACACTCATGCAAAAACTGTTTAATCCACTGTGACATATAAGGATGCCACCAAAAACATAAGTTCCTTTTCATTTGTGCAGCTCCAACATGTGCTAAACCATGTGCTTCCTCAAAAATACTGGGTTTCATGTTAGCTGGCAGAACAGGTTATCCAATCCGGACTCCGCCAAATACCTAGTGACTGGACTGCTCCCCTTTGTAACCACACAGACTTTTCTTGGGGGGCAGCTTTTTCCTGTTCTGTTCTTTTAAATTACGCAAATCAGTTAATGTCAGGCACTGTGCAGCAACAGCACGGAAATCTCCCAAGGCCAGAGTTTGGCCTGTGGTTATCTGAACAAATTTTCGAAGCCACAGGTTTGCTCCCTCAGACAGGGATGGTAATGATTGAGCTATTCCCTGCACATCAGATAATTTTAATGGTTTATAAACTGGTCTGCCTCCACCAGGGGATGCTACCAGTGGCATCTGTCTGTCACTACTGCGTAGTGAATAACCTGAAGCACCTTCTTCCCCCTCTTCATCCTGCTGCTTAGGAGGTGGCTTGGAGGAGTCAGGGGACGAGGAAGTTGATTGTTTTTGGTGTTGAATTAAAGCTACTAACTCGTCTTTAGTTATTGGAAGTTTACCTGTTTGTTCAACTGCCATTTCGATCTTTACAGGTAAATCCACTATGGGTGTTGGTTCCTTTACCGGATGACCACCAATCTGTCTTTTATTAGCCAACTTTTTAGGCGGGACCTGGGATGGTCCCTTATTTACACTCGATGGTTTAGAAATATAATCACTGAGGGACACGTCTGTAGGCGACTCGGCCTCTGGGAAAACTAGGGTCCATTCTACCCTGCCCTATTCTCCTTCAAGAACCGGATACAGGCCCACACTGTGTTCTTCACGCTCCCTGTTGTCATATGGTGGTGGTGCTGAAGGAAATGGTCATTTTCTTTGCATAAATGCTCTATTCCCTGTCCACAAACCCCACGTGTGTACCATTTAGCTGCTTTTATGATCAATTTGCCTTTCTTTCTAGTCAATCTACGGGCTTTTTCTGCTTCCTCTTTAAAATGCTTCTCTTCCTCGAAACACATTTGACTCAAACACCATCTGTCACTTCCTGTTACCTCGCATCTTTTCCACATCCTCTTAAATGACTCTGCTGCTTTCTTCTGTGCTTTCTCTGCCTCACTTTTTGATCCTGCCATATTAGGTATAATCTCTAAGTATTTTTGCAGCTGTTGATCCAACGTCAACCATCGCTTGCCAGGTCCTGCTGACCTGGGCTTACCAGTCTTTTCTTCTGAAAATTTTAGCTTAAATATCACTTTCACCTTTACAAAAACGAGTTGTGTCTAGGGAAAACGCCTATTTTGGCGTTCATTCAGTCCCCAAAATCCAAGCTTCTACTCAAATACTAATTATTCGAGCGGGATCTTGCTGGGTGTTTCTAATCACCGGTCTGAATGAATTTTTAGATTCCCTTTCTCCAACTCCTGAATGAAGGTCTAAATGTCACAGAGTGCAATAACTCAATCTTAAGGAGAGAGTTTTTCTGTGACATCTTCCATTCGCTGTTCTCACACACACACACACGCAACTTTCACACCTTACTCCTAACTTCTGATCCTAACTTCTGGTTTCTTGGGGTAAAATTTATTCTTTTTTATAAACCCTAATGCTGTGTCCCTGACACGTTTGCTCTACTGCACCTGAAGTCCCAGACTCCAGTGGACGTCCAACGTCACAGATCAGGTTTGGGAGTCCTCAGTTCCAGGGTCTGATCCGGTCCCGCTCTGCAATCCTATCGCAGCCAGTTAGTTCTCGTCAGAACTAACCTGGGAGAGAGCACCTCCGAAGAAGAGCAAATTTCAACACATTAATACCCCTTATTTATTCACTTTCAGGTCAGTCATGAGACAGGTATGTTTTGAAATAGTCAATATAGCAGTTTTTATTCAAAAGGGACTGCCTTACCCATTTATTTCTTTTGGTCGACCCTCCTGTCCCACAGCCAACTGTCCAGTGTTCTTTCAACTTACTTATTGACGAGATAACCGGGCGGAAACACCATTTGATGAGAAAATGAGTAATAATTCTCTAGTCTGTCTACTCCTTTTTCTCTAACGGTTCTTATTATCTGTCAATCTGAAAGAAAGAAAACACACAGTCACTGAGAAGTTAGATTGAAACAGGCCTGGGGAGATGTGTAGCAATAGTTACCAGCACAATCCCTGGAGATTCTTTTGCGCCTGTGTTCTTTATTTGAAGCTACAGCATTATAGACCCTGCAAAGGGAGGGGCGGTCCCTCCCGATTGCTCACAAAACTACTTTAGAAGATACTTATACATTTGTGATAGGTTAATTGCCACACATTCTAATTTTGCTCTCTGTTGCTATGCTGAATCTGCTATCCTCATGAGTCTGCCTCTTTCAGTCTGAAGTACATCCGGTGCTGCTGACACTCTGCACTTGCGGTTTCAAGCGTTTCCTGTTTCTTCATGCAGCTGAGCACAACACTTACAACTTCCCTTTTCTCTCCCTTTAATATTTAAAACCATTATTATAAAACTTAAGTAAATCATTATCATAGAACTTTGATCATAAAACCTTTTAAAAGATAACAAACAGAAAAATTATTACAACAGTTTTTAGTCTCGATTTAAAGCAGTTCAGAGTTTCAGCCAGCTCAACACTCGTCAGGAAGTTTGTTCCAGATAAGGGGAGCATAAAAACTGAAAGCTGCTTCTCCATGTTTAGTTCTGAGTCTAGGGATGTTTAGTAGGCTAGAGTTGGAGGACCTGAGTGGTCTTGGTGGTTGGTACCGTGACAACAGGTCTTCAACATATTTTGGTGCTAAGCCATGTAATGATTTATAAACTAGTAGGAGTATTTTGAAGTCTATTCTCTGAGCTACAGGGAGCCATTGTAAGGACTTTAGAATTGGGGTGATGTGCTCTACTTTCCTGGTTCTAGCAAGGACGCGAGAGGCAGCGTTCTGGATCAGCTGCAGCTGTCTGATTGACTTTTTAGGCAGACCTGTGAAGATGCTGTTGCAGTAATCAATCCGACTAAAGATAAACGCATGGATGAGTTTTTCTAGGTCGTGTTGCAAAATCAGTCCTTTAATCCTAGAAATGTTCTTCAGGTGATGGAAGGCTGACCTTGTTATTGCCTTTATGTGACCCTGGAGGTTCAGGTCTGAGTCCATTACTACACCTAGGTTTCGAGCCTGATCAGTAGCTTCTAGCTGTATTAATTGAAGCTGTGTGCTGACTGTTGATCGTTCCTCCTTGGGTCCAAAAATAATCACTTCAGTTTTGTTTCTATTCAGCTGGAGAAAGTTATGGCACATCCATCCATTTATTTGGTCAATGCATTGATTTAGGATTTGAATGGGTTAAGAGTCACCTGGTGACATTGTAACGTAGAGTGTCATCCGCGTAGTTATGGTAGCTAATGTTATTGGTTGTTAAAATCTTGCCTAGTGGGAGCATGTAGATATTAAATAAGAGGGGCCCCAGGATGGAGCCCTGGGGCACCCCACATGTGATTTCTGTTCGTTCTGATGAAAAGTTTCCTATTGAAACCTAGAAGTCCCTGTTCTTTAGTTAAGACTCGAACCAGCCAAGTAGTGTACCAGAGAGTCCGACCCAGCTCTCCAGTCATTCTAATAAAATATCATGATCAACAGTGTCAAATGCTGCACTGAGGTCCAACAGAACCAGCACTGTGGTTCTTCCACAGTCTGTATTTATGCGGATGTCATTGAATACTTTGACGAGGGCAGTCTCTGTGCTGTGGTGAGCACGGAAACCAGACTGAAAAACATCAAAACGGTTTGTCATTGTTATGAAGCCATTTAACTGCTGAAACACAGCTTTTTCAATAATCTTACAGATGAATGGAAGATTAGAGATTGGCCTGTAGTTCAGCATTAACGTCTTGTCCAGATTTCTCTTCTTTAGCAGTGGTTTAATAACTGCTGTTTTTAAAGCCTGAGGGAAGACACCTGATAGCAGTGATGAGTTCACAATTTGAACAAGATCAGACCCAATAACAGGAAGAACTTTCTTTAGAAAAGCTGTGGGTAGGATATCAAGACAGCAGGAGGAGGAGCTTAATTGGATAATGATTTTTCTTCAAGGCTGTTCTGGTTTAATTCGTGGAATTCAGACATTTTCTCTACATTGTTGTTGATTGGGGATGGCACTGGTTGTGGGTTCGATATTGAGGTACAGATTGACCGTCTAATTGTTAGAATCTTTTCACTGAAAAGGCTGGCAAATTCATTGCAGGCCCTGGTAGAGTTTAGTTCAGGGGCTAATGTCACTAAAGGATTAGTTAGTCTTTCCACTGTTGCAAATAGAGTCCGTACATTATTAATGTTTCTGTTGATGATTTCAGAAAAGAACGACTCCCTAGCATCTTTTATAGTTAGCTGATATCTATTCAGTCTCTCTTTGTAGATCTCACAGTGAACCTGGAGTCGAGTTTTCCGCCATTTTCTCTCGGCTCGTCGACACTCTTTTTTCACTATGTACCAGTGGATTACTTGTCCACGGAGACTTTTTTCTACCTGAGACTACTTTCACTTTAGTTGGAGCAATGGAATCCATAATGTCTGAGGTTTTCGCAAGGAAATTATCTACCAACTTATTTACTGAGTTTGGGTTGGGAGATGAGGGGGATGTGGTGGAAGGATAAATACGTTTAAAGGTTTCTACTGAACTGTCTCCTAGAAAACGCTTTTTTATAGTGGTCTTACTGTGGCTGGATAATTTAGCAGAGATGGTACTTTCAAAGAAAATACAGAAATGGTCAGATAACGCAATATTAATTACAGAGATGTTAGAAATATTTAAACCTTTGCTGATAATTAAGTCCAGAGTGTGTCCTTTATTGTGTGTTGGTTGTTTGACATGCTGGGTCAGGCCAAAGTTGTGGAGAGTATCATCTAATGTTTTTGTTTGTTTACTTTGGGGGTTGTCGGTATGGATGTTAAAGTCCCCCACAATGATTAGTTGGTCATAGTCGATACATATTACAGAAAGAAGGTCATTGAAATCATTAAAGAAGTTAGAGTTAAGTTTTGGTGGTTTATATAAACTTAGAAATAAAGCTTTGTTAGGCTCGTTTATCTGGGTGGCTAGGTATTCAAAAGAATCAAACGTGCCCAGAGTTACCTTTTTAAAGTTCATTGAGTTGTGAAAGATGGTGGCTACACCTCCACCTCGTCTGTGTTTTCTGTTCTTGCTTAAGAAACTGTAATTTGGAGGACTAGATTCTATTAATAAAGTTGTTTCGTTATTTTCATCCAGCCAAGTTTCTGATAAAAAAAGCCGTGTAAATTATGCTCAGTGATGAAGTCATTGATAAGAAAAGACTTCCCGGATAGAGATCTAATGTTTAATAAAGCTAACTTAAGTATTGTGATGATGGGCAGCTGAACCTTCTTACAGGTTATCAATTTGAGATTTTGTTTAATATGAGAGCGTGTGGTTAACGGTTTATGTTTCCTGCTGCTGATAATCACTGATATAGCCTCAGGGGTGCCGGGCGAATTCTGGGAGACGGTAGGGGTGGATTTATTGCCCGGTTCCCTCAAATATCAAATATCTGTAATAATCAGGGGGGGAAGCTCCCAGGCTTATTGACACTAGTCCCAGGCGTTTGGTGTAGTCTAAGTTGAGGTGTTAGTTGTGTCCCAAATTTGATTTGCTCGTTCAGTCTGTCTGCAAAGTTTCTAAATGGAGACTCATTTGATGTGGCTGAGTCACAGGAAGATGAAGACTTAATCTCTGATGGTTGTTTATCTGTTCGGTCCTGTGGTGTCATCATGACTTGCTGTTTTTGTTCTCTGATATCCATGGGCGCCTCAAGGTCAGCTTTTGGGAGCAAGTGTTTTGCTTTCTGATTTTGATAAGAAAAAATGTTTGCTGCTAAGAGCCTTACTCCGGCCTTGTTAAGATAACGCATTCCTTCTTTGAACAGATGATTAGCACTTCCAAATACTTTGAAATTATTAATAAATGTGAACGACTTCTCAGCTAATTGTTTCTTCAACCATTTATGGAGCATGCGGAGTCTGCTAAATCTTTCATCATTCCCTTCAGGGACTGGTCCGCTGATGAGGATGTTTACGTTAAGACCATCTAGTCTCTGTAGGAGATCAGAAAAGTCTCTCTTCAGAATCTCTGATTGTCTCATCGCGATATCTGCTGATCCAGTGTGAATGACGAGCTTTTCCAAAGCAGGATGTTGGTCCAAGATTTTAGGGATTTATTTCTCTGAAAAGGAGAAATTGGTGCTCTTTCTCTGCAAAATATCCAAAGTTTGCCCCAAAAAGCACAGTGTAATTCTTTTGTTCACGCTAAAACAGTTAGCTGTTAAATGATACAAAATGAGCTATGTGCCCTTGGTGTTTGACACTTAAAAAATTGCATTATTCAATTCAAAGTTCCCAAAACATCAGTTGCACAAATAAAAACATACACGCTTATGCACAGCACTGTTTATGTCATTATGGACCTTTCTTTGTGAGCTAGTGCACAGTCATGTTGGAAGCATAGACTGTATGTACACATGTGGACAAAATTGTAGGTACCCTTCGGTAATGAAAGAAAAACTCACAATGGTCACATAAATAACTTGAATCTGAAAAAAATGATAATAAATAAAAATTCTATTAAATGTAACCAATGCAAGTCAGACATAGGTTTTTATCATGGTTAAACATAAATATTAAAAAACAAATAAACTCATGAAACATGGTGTGTGTGTGTGTGCATGGTTGTTTGTCCTGTATGTCTCTGTGTTGCCCTGCGATGGACTGGCGACCTGTCCGAGGTGTACCCTGCCTGTCGCCCCATGACAGCTGGAGACAGCACCAACCTCCCCTGCAACCCTGCATAGGAATGACGGGTACAGAAAATGGATGGATGGATGGATGGACTTAATGGGAGACATCCATGGAGGACACCATTGTTGAAAACAAATCATAAAAAAGCCAGACTGGAATTTGCCAAAGTACATGTTGACAAGCCACAAAGCTTCTGGGAGAATGTTCTATGGACAGATTAGACAAAAATGTAACTTTTCACCAAACCACATCAGCTCTATTTTCACAGATGGAAAAATTAAGCATATCAAAAAAAGAACACTCTCCCTACTGTGAAACATGGAGGAGGCTCTGTTATGTTCTTAGGCTGCTTTGCTGCATCTGGCACATGATGTCTTGAATCAGTGCAGGGTACAATGAAATCTCAAGACTATCTAGGGATTCTAGGAAGAAATGTGCTGGCCAGTGTCAAAAAGCTTGGTCTCAGTTGCAGGTCATGGGTTTTGCAACAGGACAATGACCCAAAACACACAGCTAAAACACCCAAGAACGGCTAAGAGGAAAACATTGGACTATTCTAAAGTGATCTTCTATGACCCCTGACCTAAATCCTACTGAGCATCTTTGGAAGGAGCTGAAACATGCCGTCTGGAAAAGGCACCCTTCAAACCTGAGACAACTGGAGCAGTTTGCTCATGAGGAGTGGGCCAAAATACTTGCTAAGAGGTGCAGAAGTCTCATTGACAGTTACAGGAATAGTTTGATTGCAGTGATTGTCTAAAAAGGTTGTGCAACAAAATATTACGTTAGGGGTACCATTATTTTTGTCCAGGGCTGTTTCATGAGTTAAAAAAAATAAATAATTCTGTTGAAGCTTGGTTGAAAAGCAATGTGAGGCATTGTTGAAAAGGAATGCCTGACTTTCAATAGTTAAGTTTCATAGAATTTTTATTTATTATTACTTTAGTCAGATTCAAGTTATTTATGTGACCATTGTGAGTTTTTCTTTCATAAACCGAAGGGTACCAACAATTTTGTACACGTGTAGATGGACAGAGCCTCAGTGACGTCACCCATAGGTCTCTGAAGAGCTAAACTGAAGTCCAATGAGCAGTTCCCACCACCTCCATTTTGGCCACATCACACGTCTTGTCACTCCCAGAAAATACAAAAAATGGGCAAAGAGGTGAAGCTGACAGTGGGGCTGTGAGGGTGGGGGTGGTTGATTGACACTCATCAAACTGTGAGCCGATGTTGCTACGAGCTAACTGAGCTAACCTGGACCTAACCGAAGCTAACGGAGGTTGGCAGGCGCTTTTAGTCAGAATATCACGGTTGAGCAACTCTGCTACACCTCTGCCTTCAAGGCTGATTCAATAAGTTTGTCAAATAAAATCATGAAGCCTTTGTTGGTCCACAACTTTCACTAAAACTGTTATTTCTATTAAAACTAGTTTAATTATGAATATGTAAAGTAAAGAACAGGACTTTTAATGTGAGGCCAAGGCTGCGACCTTCCTTAATTAATTTCCTACTAATTAATTTCCCTCTGGAATCAATAAAGTATTTTTGAATTTGAATTGAATTTAATTCCCTGGAGCAAGAAGGGGGGGTAAGCCACCAGCATTGGGGCAGACGGCTCATCTGAGACCTGTCAATCAAAAGGACATGGCCCTTATTATTCATAATCTAAGCTTAAATTACATCTAAACGGATGAGTTATAATAAAAATCCGCCCCCTCTCAGAGTTGTCCTGACAGTAAATTTCACCTGTTACACCTAAGATGGTTTTTTGAACAGGCTGTATACATGTTTACTTCTGCTGTGAAGTTGGCACTTTTAACATGGGAGTCAATGGGAACTTGCTCCTTTCTGTAGCCAGCCCTTACCGGATGAGTGGGGAACTGCAATGCCTGGCGGGGTTTGCCCTTTGGTTGGAAGAAGACGGGACAGTCCCCAAACTGCTCCTATAAAGCTCAGAACACATTCTATTTTTTGTTTTTGTCATGCTAATAATCCCTTCCACGTTGATCCAAAGGCCAGAACCACTTGTCTGTCTGACACCTGTCCCACGACTGAATACACATTATATCTGTACAGGGACCCCCAGGCAGATTTGATTTGTTGTGTGTTGGGACCAACCCCCCATCAGTTGAGTTTAGAGAACGGTATCCAGAACCTGCCTGCAGGCCTCCAAGATTATTCTCTGATTGTTGAAACCACCAAATCAAAGGGGCAGTAAGGTGACTATTTGTTCTTTTGAAACTGTGCTGGAAAATGAGTTTGTGGTTTTGAAGCAGTGGTGTCCAAAGTCAGCCTTTTAAGGCCCGTGCTCTGCATGTTTTGTTTTTCTGGCTCACCACAACTGAATGAAATAATTAGCTAATTGTCAGGTCTATTCAGAAATTTATGACATGCTGAAGATGCAGTTTAGCTATTTGAATCAACTGTTAGAGCAGGGACAGATTTAACACATGCAGGACATTGGCCCTTGAGGACCCTAAATACCAAATATTGGCTTTCCTAATATTTAATGTTAGATTAAAGTTAGTTCTTAGAACTATAACGTGGTCATAATAGATTTTCTTAGGCTTCTGATAAACCAAAACGTTCCAGATAGTTCTTAAACTTCATTCATTTAGTTAACTGTATTTTCATACTTTTTTCTTTTCACGTCATGATTTTTTTCAACTCCCATTTAAAGACGTAAATATTATATTATGTTGTTGGTGTGTATTAGTTATTAGTGAAAAAGAAAATCAAAATGTTTGAGAAATAAAAAATATATAATTGGAATGAAAACAGAGTAGCTATTTCCTCTTCATATTTTAAGGTTTTATGTTCTAGAGAGAGACCATCCACATCCTGCATAGAGTGAACAAGCTCTCCAATAGGCACATGCCAGCAGTTTTTAATCAAAAACACTTGCACTGTAATCTTTTCAATCATGCATGCTTGAATGTTGAATGAAGGATGAGGATTACCAAACCTTTTGTTATAGCAGATAGAGAAGTAAAAAAATGGTAAAAATGTATAAAAGCTTAGAGCCTTTTTTCATATCTGTCGTGATAATCTGTACTTGCACCAATGTTGCGCCAGACAGAAGAGTGCTTTGCAAAGTTTAAATCGCTCCCATTGTGATGATTTTCTGTGTAATCCAACAATTTTCACAATCCGGATTATTTTATCTCCCTCCTGATAAACAGAAGCAAAATAGTCAAGCTTCATTTACACGATCCAGGCCAGAAATAATCATTCCAACCCCACTGAATGGTTTATAAATCTGGGTTTATGTCCTAGTTTTCGGAAAACTTTTCACCAAAGATTAGCTTTAAACTGTCTGTCTGTCTGTCTGTCTGTCTGTCTGTCTGTCTGTCTGTCTGTAAATTAATACAAATAAAATATCCTTTATTTTTCTGAAAGCATTCGTTGTTTACAACATTTTTCCACACTTGCCCAAAACTTTTGCACTGTAGTCTGTGCGTGTGCGTACGTGTGTGTGTGTGTATATGGTAAAAATTAGGTTAAGTTGTCAAGTTGTTTAGTTTTCTGACCCACATGCAGAGAAAACTTAGGGATTGAGTTTAGTTTAAGACGGGTTTTTTAACAAGAAGCAGGGGGATTTGGGGTGCTCAGATGTCAGGGAAAAAGGAAGCTGTCTTAGTTTCTTTGTTGCTCTGAGGAGGAAATGGAGTGGTACTGGGCGTGATGCACAGGGTGAGGAATTCAGGAGGTGCAGGTGGGTCTGTTGAGATAACTGCAGGTTCCAGAAGAGCTTGTGGAGGGTGTCAGATGGGCTCAAGGGAGAAAATGACCTGGACCAGGAGCAATGTTTAATGTGATCCACACAAAGAGCATAGCCAGGTATGGATTTCTTCTGTTTAAATATGCAGAACAAAACAAGAGTTGCTTAGTATACTGGTTTATCAAAGAAATCTCAAGGAAGTTTTAAAGGTTGGCTTGACTGCTACCAAAAGTGGTTGACCATTAGGCACCGAATGAACATCAGGGAACTTCTTGGGTAGTCAGATGTAGATTAGTGATGGCAGTCAAGTGTGACTACAGCACCAGCAAAGCCATAGTCACATTCCCCCAGCTCCTAGACCTACAGCTCCTTGAGAGAGGACACAAGTCCACCTAGTAAATCCAAAACCAGGACATAAGTATTGCGAACAGGATTTTGTCGGTCACAAAGGACACCAGATGAATGTCAATAAACATACAATTTATAAAATGGTACAGATATAATCATGCATGTGGGAGTCCTATAACTGTTGGATCCACTATCAGGTTACTGTGACATCTACAGACCCTTTCCAAAAAATAAAATTTTGCATGATGTTAGGCGTTTGTGTTTTGAGTTTTAGTTAGTTCTTTTCCTTATTCAGTTTTCTTATCATTTTAGTTTATTTATTGGTGTTAGCTTCTGTTAAATACACTTTGGGTTCTTAGTGTTACTTTTTGGCTCCGTCTTCAATTTATATGTTCACTTCCTGCCTCCTGGACGCCTCCCTAGTGACACGCTGGAGGTACTATGTTTCTCGGCTGGCCTGGGAGTGCCTTGAGATTCCTCCAGAGGAACTGGCCCGAGTGGCTGGGGAGAGAGAAGTCTGGGTCTCTTTGCTTAAGCTGCTGCCCCCACGCCCTGACCCCGGATAAACGGAAGAAGATGGATGGACTTCCTATCTTTTGACATTCTCACCTGTTTCCCTGTTTAATCTTTTATTTTGCTAGTGCTTGAATTCTTCCTAGTTCCCTTCTTATATATCTTATCTAACCTAGGTTAGTTCTTATTTAAGATTTCTTCTCTGTATTGTCATTCCTTATTTCTTGGCCTTCCTATCTGTTTTCCCTTGCCTTACTGTCACTGATTGTTTCCACCTGTGCTTTCCCTCTCACCTGCAACCGCCAATTAGCTCCTAGTCTTCACTATGTCACTTTCCACTTCTCCTCAGTATATCTAAGCTCTTCTCTGTCAGTCACAACTTGCTGGTTCATCATCATTCATCCATTTGGTTCCTGTGTTTCCTGTCTTTGCATTTTTCTGGTCCTCCCCAGTTATGTAAGTTCTTTGTTTAATAAAATCATTGTTTACTCAGCTGCATTTAGGTCCTCAGTTCCTAAACATGACAGAATATCATGAAAAAGTTTATTTCCATAATTCCATTTAAAACATTAAACTTGCATACATTCAGGGCCCACAACTTAAATGATTTTAAGTATTTAGTTTATTGGCACATAATTTGGGCTTCCAGCTCATAAAATCCACGAAAATAGGAATTCTATAGAAACAGGCCTCTGGAGTTTACCCTATTTTTATTTTTTTTATAGACACTGTTGTTGTAGGATAGTCTCATAAAGAGGATATTCAGGGTTGTTCATAATTCCTTTGATTTATGAAAAATTCTTTTTTGCATAATATTCTCCAGTGGTTCCACAGTAGTGCCAAGAACAGAACCAGCCTTCCTAATCAGGTTGTTTATCATTAAGTACCTGGCTCTGATGATGCTACCCCAACAGATGATGGCATAAGAGATTACACTCTCCACAACAGATTTGTTGAAAATTTGCAGCATTTTTCTGCAAACATTGAAGGACCTAAGCTTCCTCAAGAAGTACAGTCTGCTTTCTCCCTTCTTGTAGACCAGGCGTGCCCAATCCTTGTCCTCGAGATCTACCATCCTACAAATTTTAGATGTATCCCAGCTCCAACATACGTGAATCAAATTGTTTAATTCCCTCATCAGCAATTTGTAAACACTGCAGAGGTTTGGTAATGAGGCCTTCATTGGATTCAGCTGTGATGGGAAGGGATGCACCTAAAAGTTGCTGGATAGTAGATCTCAAGGACCAGGATTGGGCACCCCTGTTGTAGACTGATTCACTGTTCAGTCCAGTCTGTTGTCCATGTGAACTCCGAGGTATTTATACTCCTCAACCACCTCCACTTCTTCACCCATGATGGAAACAATGTTTGACTTATTCCTGTTTCTTCCTAAATCTACAATCATCTCCTTTGTTTAATTCACATTCATAGTAAGACATGTGGCCTGTATTCAGCTTCTTGTCCATCTCTGATACACCTGACAATTGCAGAGTCATCTGAGTATTTTTGCAGATGACAGGTCTCTGATTTTTACTGGAAGTCTGAGGTGTACAGAGTAAAAAGAAATGGTGAGAGTACGGGAAGACAGAGCAGAAACAGAGAAGGAACAGAAGATCTGATATAAGAGAACTTTCTATGTTACAGAAAGTAAAAAGTTAATAACATGACACGGTGGATGTTCAGTTACTGGGAGGATCATCCCAGTCGAGGTCCCCCGTCCAACAGGGCATTGCAGCCAAGAAGGATACCAGACCAGGTATTCTCCATCTTCTATGGAGAGAAAAACACTGAGAGAAAACAAAGTTAACAGTCGAAATAGCAGAATGTACTGTAATACAACTGGAGAGTCGTAGGAGAAAAGGAAGTAGCAGAGTGAAGAAAATTGGTAAGTCTGTCCTCCAGCAGTCTAAGCCTATAGCAGCATAACTACAGAGATAGCTCAGGATGACGTAAGCCACTCTAACTATAAGCTTTATCAAAAACGAAAGTTTTAAGCCTGGCCTTAAAAGTAAACAGAGTGTCTGCCTCACGGACTAAAGCTGGGAGCTGGTTCCACAGGAGAGGAGCCTGATAACTAAAAGATCTGCCTCCCATTCTACTTTTAGAAATCCTAGGAACTACAAGTAAACCTGCAGTCTGAGAGCGAAGGGCTCTGTTAGGAACAAAAGGAACAATTAGATCTCTGATGTATGATGGAGCTTGATTATTAAGGGCTTTGTATGTAAGAAGAAGGATCTTAAATTCTATTCTGGATTTAACAGGGAGCCAATGAAGGGAAGCTAAAACAGGAGAAATGTGATCTCTCTTTTTAATATTCATCAGAACTCTTGCTGCCGCATTTTGGATCAACTGAAGGCTTTTAATGGCATTTTGTGGACTACCTGATAGTAAAGAACTACAGTAGTCCAGCCTTGAGGTAACAAATGCATGGACTAGTTTCTCAGCATCACTCCTGGACAGGATGTTTCTAATTTTAGCAATATTCCGGAGGTGAAAGAAAGAAATCCTAGAAACCTGTTTAATATGTCAAGTCTCGGTCAAAAATAACGCCGAAGTTCTTTACATTATTACTGGGGGCCAGTTTAATGCCATCCAGATGAAGTGATTGACTAATCAGTTTCTGTTTAAGAACTTCTGGTCCAAAGACAGCAACTTCTGTTTTTTCAGAATTTAAAAGCAAAAAGTTTAGGGTTATCCATGTTTTTATGTCTTCCAGACATGCCTGTAATCTACCTAACTGACTGGGTTCATCAGGATTTATGGATAAATATAGTTGTGTATCATCTGCATAGCTGTGGAAATTTATCCCATGCTGTCTAATGATTCTACCAATTGGGAGCATATATATGGTGAACAGAATTGGTCCAAGCACAGAACCCTGTGGAACTCCACAAGTAACCCTTGAGAGTGAAGAAGATTTATCATTTAGATGAACAAACTGGAATCTATCAGACAAATATGATTTAAACCAGCCTAGTGCTGTTCCTTTGATCCCTGCAACATGTTCAAGCCTTTCTAAGAGAATATTATGATCGACTGTGTCAAAAGCAGCACTGAGATCTAACAAAACCAGAACAGACACAAGTCCATTATCTGAGGCCATGAGAATATCATTAGTAACCTTCACCAGTGCTGATTCAGTGCTATGATGAGCTCTAAAACCTGACTGAAACTCTTCAAACAGCTCGTTACTGTTTAGATGCTCACAGACTTGATTAGCAACAATTTTCTCAAGGACTTTGGATAAGAAAGGAAGGTTATATATAGGTCTGTAATTCACTAAGTCATCTTGATCAAGGGAAGGTTTCTTGAGTAAAGGTTTAATTACAGCTATTTTAAATTCCTGTGGTACGTATCCGTTTACTAAGAATAGATTCATCATATCCAAAATGGGGCCAGGAACCAAATGGAACACTTCTTTAAATAATTTGGTTGGAATTGGGTCCATTATCACAATATGCTAATTTTTTTAGAAGGACCTGTAGGAGCTTGTCTATGAGCAATAGTTAACAAAATATTAAAATACATGTCTATACCAACAACAAAAGCCAAACAACACAACTGCGTTAAGTTTTACGGGAACAGGGTCCGTGGGGCTTTGTGGTGCTGTGGCCGTGGGCCCCGGGTCGGACGTGCCATGGCCTCCCTCCCCTGGTGAATCCCGGTGAACAGCGGTGCCTATTGGGGTCAGTGGGGGAGCTGGCTCCCTGGGAAGACATTTTGTCTCCCAGTCCTTCCCTCTCCATCCCTGGACACCTCTGTCCACCCGCTCCATCACTTTACCACTCATATAGGGTCCTGGGGCATGGGCACATCACTGGGGTGCGAGGAGGGGCTTCCCTCCTCGCTGTCCCGTGGTGTCCTGGGTCCCATTTTTAATATACAACTTAGACACTCCCACTTATAACATTTTCACACGACACATATGTAGGGACTTTGGGGTGGGCACACTTTTCGGCATCCAGAGGGGGAGCGGTACAATCAGCTTCACCTCTGGTGCCGGTGCCCACTGTTAAACCACATATAGACACTGAGGGCCCGGGGTGGGGGTTGGGGGATGTGTGGCTGCCTCCCCCACATCCCACCCCTGTGTTTTAAATGCACATTATAACAACACGCATCAACACCATACTCGAGCGGGAGGATGGAAGCTAGGGGTCTTTTCCCACCCCCATTCGCTACGGGGCATCAGGGGTTGGGGTCCGGAGGAGGACAGGTGGTCTGGTCGGGGTCCTGGGCTGTCGGGCTGCTTTGCAACTGTGGGGCCCTTGGCGGTCTGCTTGTCTCCATCCTAGAAGGTAGGGGGTCCACCTCCCGGGTCCGGGGGCTGGTGGCTCTACGGGGGCATCGGTACCTGGACCTGGGAGCATAAAGTGTGCATGGGGTGTGTGAGTGAGGGTACAGCGTCATTTTTTTGGGTTTCTTGGTGAGTCATTGAGAATGTATGTGTTTAAGAGGGAGGGAACGTATGACTTTGTCTACCTGTCAGGTTGGATCTTGGTCTGCCCCCTCGCCTGGCGCACCTCAGGCCTTACACTTAATGGGGGGCCTATTTCCCCTCCGTCAGTCCCCGCCGGTGACGGGGGCCCCTGCCTGCTGGTGCGCCGGTGGTCAATCCGGTTCGGACCTGGTGCGTGCCTGGCCGGGCCTGGGGGGGCCGGTGTGTCGGTCGGCCGATGCGCTGGGCCGATATCTTCCTTTGGTTGGTTGGGGCACCTCTTTTAGAGGTGCCAGTTTTGGGATTGTTGGGTGGTGCCTGCTCGGTGGCTCGGCGGGATGCGGATCCGGCGTCTCTGCTCGTTTGATCACCTGTTCTGTGCGCACCGTGCGTGGCCGGTTCATTGGCGGGTTGGACCGGCCCTGGCCCTCGTTGGATGCCTGGTCTCGGTGCCCTGCGTTGCGCGGGATCAGGACCCGGGAGCTGGTACAACTTGGCGTCCAGATGCTGACTGAGCCCGGCCTGGGGATGCTGTCTGTCCCCTGTGGCTATTGGTGGGGTGCTGGGATGTTGGCGGTGGGGATTGGCCTAGGGTGGAGGTGTTGCGTGGCGGCCGGCGGCGGCCCCTGCAGTGGCGGGGGCCCCTCGTCGGCCGGTCCCTTGTCGGGTCCCTGCTGGGCGGTGGGGTGCCCCTGGGCCCCGGCTCCCCCGGTCCGTTGACCGGCCCGCCCCGGCGCGGCCGGTTGCTGGCGGAGCCCGTGGGCTCGTCACTGCTGCCCCCCGGGCCCCTGCATAGTGGCCGCTGGATGTTCCCCTGGGGTTCTCCTTTTCTCCTCTCTTGGGGGATGCGGTCGGCCCCGCCCCGGTCCGCCTGGGGCTCTGGCGGTCCTTTAGACGTCTTTGCTCCGATCATCTTCATGTCTGCATCGATTCCTGGGAGACGGATTGATGTCTTCTCACACCAACTATCGAACACTCTTATGGAGAAACCTTATATGCACCAGCATGCTAACACACACACATAGATGTGGGGTCTCTGGTGTTTAAGGATATATTCTTGGGCTGAGGTTATCATTACTAGAGCTTGATTAATCGGTACCATGAGTTTCTCTGTGACATTGTTGTTGTATTTTTATATCTATTTTTGTGTGATGTGGTTGTGTAATTCTTAGTTCACAATGTTTGGTTGGTTTTGTCGATGTTCCTTTTTCGTGTTTTGTTTTTCTCCCTCTCTCTGCCGTCCTGTGGGTATGGAGGCAGACTTCAATGTTTTCCTGTGTTTTCTTTGTTCTCCTTCCTCTCTTGTATTTTCAACTCACCCTCTCTCATGACATTTTGTTTCCTAGCTCTCTTCTTCATCTTCCTTCTTTCTTCTCCTTAATTTTCCGTCTCCGTGTCCATAACATCAGGAAATAAAAACCCCAACAATTCATAATAAAGATTTTTCCCACATAAATCAAGTGGAGTACTATAGCAAAAGCTGTACTGCTCCGCTTGTGAAAGTAAATCTGTTGGGCTTCTACTTGGTACTCAGACACCAATTCTGAGCTCCACACTGCCAAACAGGACACGTAAAAAAAAAAAAAAAAAAAAAAGTTTTACGGGAACGTGAGCCACAATGGCGTACAAAGCGGGACGGGAGTACAGTTTTAAAAGTAAGTGCATCAATATCTGGCGGTACAAAAATGTAAAACTTAAAGCGGTTGTGTTAGGCTTTCATTGTTGGTATAGACATGTGTTTTAATATTATTTTGTAAATAATCGCTCGTAAATTACCTCGTATGTTGGTCTAATGGTTCTTATTGTATTGCCCCGCTTATATACAGCCAATTTAGATTTTTGCAAATAAAGCAGAAAGATGACTCTTTTTAGGAGAAATTACCCATTTACTAGGGAAAAAATTGGGCCACGGTGGCTTTGAGGTGTAAGAGTACTGTACCAGAGAGTCTGACCCAACTCTCCAGTCGTTCCAATAATATATCATGATCAACAGTGTCAAATGCGGCTCTGAGGTCCAATAGAACCAGCACTGTGGTTCTACTACAGTCTGTATTTATGCAGATGTCATTGAAAACTTTGACGAGGGCAGTCTCAGTGCTGTGGTGAGTCAGGACACCAGATTGAACAACATCAAAGCGGTTGTTCATTGTTATGAAGCCATTTAACTGATGAATGACAGTTTTTTCAATAATTTTACTGATGAATGGAAGATTAGAAATTGGCCTGTAGTTCTGCATTAGCGTGTTGTCCAGATTATTCTTTGTTAGCTGTGGTTTAATAGTTGCTCTTTTTAAAGCCTGGGGAAAGAGACCTGACAGGAGCGATGAGTTAATTATTTTAATCAGATCAGACCAAATGACAGGGAAAACTTTCTTAAGGAAAGCTGTGGGTAGGATATCAAGACAGCAGGAGGAATAGCTTAATTCGTTTATGATTTCCCTAGCTTGTCCACGGAGACTACTTTCTACCTGAGACTACTTTAACTTTAGTCGGAGCAATGGTCTGAGATTTTCACGAGAAATTATCTACCAGCTTGTTTACTGAGTTGGAGTTGGGAGATGAGGGGGATGTGGTGGAAGGGTAGATAGGTTTAAAGGTTTCAACTGAACTGTCCCCTAGAAAACACTTTTTTACGGTTATCTCACTGTGGCTAGATAGTTTAGCAGAGATTGTACTTTCAAAGAAAACACAGAAATGGTCAGATTGCGCAATATCAATTTCCAAGATGCCAGATATATTTCAACCTTTGCCTCTATTGTGTGTTGGTTGTTTGACATGCTGGGTAAGGTCGAAGTTGTGAAGAGTGTCACTTCATGTTTTTGCTAGTCTATCCTGGGGGTTGTCAGTATGGATGTTGAAGTCCCCCACAATGATTAATTGGTCATAATCGACACATTTTAGTTAGAAAGAAGGTCGCTGCAATCATTAAAGAAGTTAGAGTTCAGTTTTGGGGGTTTATATAAACTTAGAAATAAAGCTTTGTTAGGCTCATTTATCTGGGTGGCTAGGTATTCAAAAGAATAAAACGTGCCCAGAGTTACCTTTTTAAAGTTCATTGAGTTGTGAAAAATGGTGGCTACACCTCCACCTCTTCTGTGCTTTCTGCTCTCGCTTAAGAAATTATAATTTGGAGGAGTAGATTCTATTAATGCAGTTGTTTTGTTATTTTCATCTAGCCAGGTTTATCATTAAAAAAAAGGCATGCATTTTATGTTCAGTGATGAATTCATTGATTAGGAGTAACTTTCCTGATAAAGACCTAATATTTAATGAAGCCAACTTAAGTGATTTGAAAATCGGTAGCTGAACTTTCTAACAGGTGATCAATTTGAGATTTGTTTAACTGCATTTGGCTTTAATTTTTTGCTTTCTCTTGCTAAATAATGACTTGAACGAGAACCAACACGCTGGACATCTTCTGGAAGACGTTGGGATTGGGATTACTGTCCGGTTCTCTCAAATATCTAATATCTGTAATAATCTGTGGGGGGAAGTTCCCAGGCTTATTGACACTAGTCCCAGGGGTTTTGTGTAGTCGAAGTTTTGTTGTTAATTGTGTCCCAAATTTGATTTGCTGTTTCAGTCTGTAAAGTTTCTACAAGGAGACTCATTTGATGTGACTGAGTCACAGGAAGTTGAAGACTTAAGCTCTGATTGCTGTGAATCTGTTAGGGCCTGTGGCGTCATCACGACTTGGTGTGTTTGTTCTCTTATAGTATCCCTGGGGGCCTCAAGGTCAGCTTTTGGGAACAAGTGTTTTGCTTTCTGATTTGGATAAGGGAAGATATTTGCTGCCAACAGTCTCACTCCGGCCTTGTTAAGATAACGTTTGTTTTCTTTGAACAGATGGTTTGCACTTCCAAAATATTTGGAAATTATTAATAAATGTGAACGATTTCTCAGCTGATTGTTTCTTCAACCATTTATGGAGCATGCGAAGTCTGCTAAATCTTTCATCATTCCCTTCAGGGACTGGTCAGCTGATGAAGATGTTTAGGTTAGGTCCGTCAAGTCTCTGTAAGAGATCAGAGAAGCCTCTCTTCAGAATCTCTGATTATCTCATCGTGAAATCTGCTGCACCAGCGTGAAACTAGCTTTTCCAGTGTAGGATGTTGGTCTAAAATTGTCTGGATTTGTTCTGATATCTCTCTCACTGTATTTTTGTACCAGCTATAAACTCTGGGTTTTCTTGCTACAAAAAGCCTAAATTCCATTAATTGATCCGTCTTGTATCAGAACAATCTTGGCTGGGGGAGCTCTTACTTTTTTATGTGTCCGCTTAATGTGGCTGGGTTTCTCCTGGTGGCTTTGAGTGGTCCCGGGGGCTGCGTCATCTTTCGGGGAACTCAGGGCTGCAAATTTATTTTTTAGCGGGATACCAGGTGAAGTAATCTCTCCTGTTTTGGTTGAAACCTCTTTTGTTTCCTTTTAGCAGAGGTGGCAGGTGTGGGTTCAGAGCTTTCCCTGTGCTGGAGTTTCTTTTGTTCATTCTTCCTCGGAGAACAGGCAGGGGTTGATGATTCTGTGTGCTTTAAAGTGCCCCTGGCATGAAATTTGAATTTTTTTAGTTTTTTGGTCATATTGTTTAGTTTCCCCAACCTGCCTATGTCCCCTAAGGGGTTAAAATGACTGATTAGTGTTTCCTTTGTCCCCGGGTATGTCTGCCTACATAGTGAAATTAGCACTCAGAAACGGGCTGTTTTGAAGTTCGGCATATGTCGCCACTGAGTTCCAGCCAATTACCCTCTTCTCTGAACTACACTCTCCAAGTCCCACCCCCCGCTGCGCATATTGCAACGTAAACGACGAGAGCTACGGTAAAAGGCAAACAACAAACAGACAGCATGGAGTCCAGACCGCACCGACACTGTCCTCCCCACTGTAAAGCTTGTGGATGGACTTTATTTATGCAGGGAATGTACCCGACTGACTCCTGAAGCGCGTGGTCGTTTGTGGAAAAAATTTCTCTGACGAATGTTTTATTAACTTGGGACAATACACCAGTGGATTCGCAGATTGTCTTAAACTTTTACCAGGATCAATACCAACTCTCCGTGAACCAGCAAATATCCCTATACAAGTAAGTATATTTCCGCAATAATGTCCTAAAGCTGTTATATACCAGTGTTTCCCACATATATAGACGAATCTGCGCCACAGATTAAACTCCGACCACCACAGATTCAACACCGACACCCCAAAAAAAAAATAAATCAACACCGACCGTCACATATTGCGTTTCGTTTTTTATGCTATTTAAAACACGCAGCGTATTAATTCCCTGCTCTCTCTTTGTCTCTCTGTCACTCACGTCTCTCTTGCACACTGTCTCTCACGCACACACACACAGCCCCTTCCCTCCGTGCACAGCACGTCTGTCTGGATCACCTGTGGAAGACGTCCTCTACCTTTCTGCTTCCTCCTCAGGTGCCTCACCGTCCGGATCAGATTCCGGATCAAATTGAAACGCCATTACAGTCGCCGTTACAGTAGCCGATAACTGAACCATTACTGTCATGAGGAAGCTAGAGACGTAATGAGGACGGCTGGATGTGTGGAAGGATGATCAAATATTTGATTTGGCCTGTAATTTATAAACAGATTATTGTTCAACACACAATATAATTAGGCCTAAACCTAATTACATTTCACACATAATATTGGAATTTGGGCAATTTGTGGTGCACAAATGCATGTCTGTCAATGTTTTATCAGATGCGGACGTTAGAGACTCAATTGACAATAGAGGCGCATGGCTTGGGCCCCGGCCACCATAACTCGGTCGTTCTGTGCAAATGCTAAAAGAAGGGCCACCTAGTAGGGGCTGCAATTCTACAACAAGGCTGAGTTACGGCAAACAATCCTTTGATACAGTATTAAGGTACTCAGAGTGTGACTAAAAAGGGCCCAAACGTCGCGGGGGAATTTCATGCCAGGGGCACTTTAAGCCGGAAAGTGTTCAACACAGTGGGTTGTTTTTCCCGTTAGGCGCCTGTTGGCTGAGGGAGTAGCATTCTCCTGTGTTTTCTCTGCGACACGGTTAGACTGATGTGAAACCGGGCTGCCAGTTTGTTCCTCCCTGCAGGTTCAGCTCTTAAAAACACTTCAAACCAACAATGAACAAGATCTAACTCATTAAGAACTCAATTCTTTTTATATCTGGCCAGACACCAGATTAGCATAAATGGACCGGTTCAGTCCTACTTTGCTTTCAGATGTCATCTTTGATGTCATCATTGGTGGCCACGGAACAAAGGAGTCTGTTGGTGGTCACCGTTAGGATTGCTGGGAAATGTGGTCTGCTCAGTCCATCTAGGGAACATGGGTTCCAGTCATCCAACAGTCTGTTCAGTTCATTTGTAGAAAATGGGGTTCCAAGGTCAAGGTCAAGTTTATTTATAGAGCACATTTAAAACAACCGCCGCTCCCCAAAGTACTGTACAGAGATAAAACACAGTAAAACATAATAAAACAAAGAATAAAAATACACAATAAAAATCCATTTAAATCAAGTAGACTGCTTACACAAACAAACAAAGAATCACAGAACAGAAGTCATAAGCAGATAATCTCAGCTTGTGTTGAAAGCCAGTTTAAACAGATGGGTCTTCAGAAGAGACTTGAAAATATTCAAAGACTGAGCTAGTCTAAGACTGTTCCAGAGTCTAGGAGCCGCAACAGCAAAAGCTCGGTCACCTCTCATTTTCAGCCGTGACCTCGGGACATCTAAAATCACTTGATTTGCCGACCTCAATGTCCTACTAGGGACATGGACAGAGAGAAGCTCTGAAAGGTAAGAGGGGGCCAGCCCATTCAAAGATTTAAAAGCCAACAAAAGAACCTTAAAATGAATCCTGTAGCTACTGGGAGCCAGTGTAAGGAGGCCAGGACAGGAGTTATGTGCTCAAATTTCCGTGAGCCTGTGAGCAAGCGTCCTGCTGCGTTCTGGACCAACTGCAGACGATGGATGGAGGCCTGGTCCAACCCATAATATAAGAAGTTGCAGTAGTCCAAACGGCATGAAATGAATGCATGGACTACATGCTCCAGATCAGCCTGTGGCAGGTAAGCCTTAACCTTACTGAGAAGGCGGAGTTGATTAAAAACCAACTTTAACCACAGAGCTGATCTGTTGGTCCAGCCTGAAAGAGCCATCAATAAAAACACCAAGATTTCTAGCTGCCTGGTGGCTGTGGTGACTTAGTGGGCCTAAAACAGACAGGTCAAATGTATTCCCAAAAACTACAATTTCTGTTTTGGATTCATTAAGCTTCAAAAGGTTTAGTGCCAACCAGTCCTTCACTTCCTGAAGACAAATTAACAGGGTGTAGACGCTGTCTGTGGAGGGATTTAATGGCAGATAAATTTGGAGGTCGTCCGCAAAACAGTGAAAGGAAATGTTGTGTTTTTTTTAAATGGACCCTAGGGGCAGCATGTACAATGAAAACAATACAGGACCTAAAATAGAGCCCTGTGGCACTCCACAACTCAGAGGGGCCACATTAGAATCCAACAAGAAAAGCAAACAAAATAGAGAATAAAGCGAGGGATCACGAGAGAGCAGGAGAGGCTGGTCCTCCTTCCAAATAGATGTTAAAAACTTAAAGGGGGGGTATTATGCTTCTTCCAGGCACATATTACCCTTCTATAGCGCACTCCAATAAAATTGTCACCTTAAGTCTTTTAAAAGTCTGTCATATATCCAAATCCACATTAAAGAAATTTACTTCCGTATTGGACGCCTTGATTTTCGCCTGTGCCTCTCTAAGACCCTCCTACTCTTTCTGACACTCCCCCTTCATTTCGTCCCATACCATGCATCATCGCAGCATGCACGGAGTTGGAAAAGAAATCCCACAAAAGATGCGCAGCTGCAGCTGGTGTGTTATAATTACTGCACCTGGAACTCAGCCGGAGTTGTAAGGGGTGGGGAGGGGAAGGGTTGCTCTGCAGGGGCGAGGCTCTCAGCTGAGTACGTAAGGTCGGAGGAGGAGATGGGTGGAAAGGCAGGGATAGGTGGGAGCAGGCGTTTCAGCAACCCCCGAGAACTACCAGCAGAGACCGGCAGAGACTCAAAGATTAATCTAATATGAGTGAATGGGTCAGAGCAATATGTTTTTAATGAGGGAAAGACAGGTTCTCAGGATATTAAGCTTCAGAAAGTCAATTTTGCTAAATACCTCCCCCTTTACGTGATTTAATAATTGGTAGCTGAACCTTCTGATAGGTGATACATTGGAGATTTATTTTAAGTGTGTGTGGCTTTAATTTTTTGTTTTTTCTTGCTTGTAATGACTTGAATGATTTTTTAATTTAATGTAATTTTTTTCAGGGAGGCCGGACAACTTCTTGAAGATGTTGGGAGTAGAATTACTGTCAGATTCCCTTGCAAATTAGATGTCCGTTATTACCAGTTCGGGCACTGGCAGAGTACATCCAGTGTTAGTCCCAGAAGCATGATGTAGTCCAAGTTTCGGTTAGTTGTGACCCAGTTTTAACTTGTGCTTTGTTTATCTGAGAAATCTCTAATCGTTGAGTCATTAGATGTCGGAGTCTGATGACATTAGGACACTTGCTGGAAATGTTTGTTCTGTCAGTCTGTGCAGCTGTCTGGGATGATGTAATCTTCATCTTGTGTGGGTCAGGAAAAGTTTGTTTTTTTATATTATCCACAGGCCGTGCTTCGAGGTCGCCTCCTGGGTGTTTATTCGGATAACAGAAAATATTTGAGGTCAACAGTCTTAGTCCAGCTCTGTTAAGATAACCCTGGTTGACCTTGAACAAGTGCTTTCACATCCAAATATTTTAAAGTTAACAAATAGGATCTTTTTTTTTTTGTTTAGTTTTTTTTATATTAACAGATTTTCTCTTCAACCATTTATGGAGCATGTGAAGTCTACTGTACCTTTCATCATTTCCTGCAGGGACTGCTCCGCTGATAAAGATGTTCATGGTAATTCCACCAAGTCTCTGTAGCAGATCAGAGAAGTCTGTTTTGAGAACTTCAGATTTTTTGGCTACATAATTTGTACATGCATGGATAACAAGCTTTTCGAGGTTAGGGTGTTGTTCTAGAGCCGCTGCTCCTCCACATCGAGAGGAATCAGTTGAGGTGGCTCAGGCATCTGGTCAGGATGCCTCCCTGGTGAGGTGTTTCGGGCACGTCCCACCGGGAGGAGGCCCAGGGAAAGGCCCAGGACACGCTGGAGGGACTATGTTTCTCGGCTGGCCTGGGAGCGCCTTGGGATTCCTCCCGAGGAGCTGGCCCAAGTGGCTGGGGAGAGGGAAGTCTGTGTGTCCTTGCTTAAGCTGGTGCCGCCACGACCCGACCCCGGATAAGTGGAAGAAAATGGATGGGTGTTGTTATAAAATTGTCTGGATTTCTTCTGATATTTCTCTCACGGTATTCTTGGGGCAGCTTATAACGCTAGTGTTCTGGCTACAAAAATCTTCAATACCTTTAATTGATCCATCATGTATGATGAGGACTTTTGCTGGGGGGGGGGGTTCTTGCTTTCTTATGTGTCCACTTCATGTAGTTGGTAGCTTGACTGGTCCCAGGGGCTGCGTTGTCTTCACCGTTGTCTGAGTCTGGTGTTCAAATATTTCATTCCACGAAAACTGCTCTGCCTGCAGTGTCTAGCGATATTATAATGTGCTAGTCTTGTTAGAGCGCTCCTCTGCATTTCATAGTGACCTTTTTTTAAGTAAAGCAACCCCAAAGCAGCACGTTTCTTTTATTTTGAAAATTTCCGGATGTTGAGCCGTTTGATTTACTGTCTTCCCCTATCCAAAATGTCGAAATTTGTGCGTTTCAGAGGCGTACCGTGTAGAAAATAGGACTGCCGCGTATATTTAGAAAAGTAACGCGACATGACGCGGCAGACTCACGTTGCTTTTGCCTCTGGTGGAAAGGGTTCTATTGACTACAGTGGTGGCTATTAGCTCCGTATGACGTGCTGCTCTTGTAACGCGCTGCTTACACGTCCGGTGGATAGGAGGGGTTAGTCCTCGATGCAGTTGTCCTGGGTTCGACTGCGACCCAGGGACATTTGCAGAATGTCTCTTCCCCCCGCTTCTCTCCCCTTTCTGTAAGAGTATCCACTGTATATAAAGGCCACTGTGGCCAAAAACTTTTTAAAAAAAAGCTATATTGAGGAAATCAAAAGATGCCTTGATGCAAACTCACTGCAACTGACCTTTGACAAAACTGAGGTGCTAGTTATGACGCATCAACAGAAGGGCTCATATAACTCCCATCCTGAAGGCACTTCATTGGCTTCCTATACATTTTCTTGTAAATTTTAAATTCCAGTGTTCACTTTTATCAGAATTGTCTTGTCCGTATTAGAGTTGAGCCGGATACTCTGCTGAAATGAGTATCCAGTAAGAAAAAAGCACTTTTGCAGAGTACAAGTATCATACGAGTAATTGGAGTCAATATCTGTCCTCGGATTGAAAAAAAATTCTCGTTGGGTAGCTGACTGTGTCTGCGTTTTGTGATAGACTAGTCACAGCGTCCCTCCCCTACACATACAGATTTATTGTGTTGCCGTGTCCTGCTCTGCTCACTCACACACAGAACACTGAGGGAGAGACAGAGAGCGCAGTTCTCTTCTCAGTCACTCAGGTTAGAGTTTGTTTAGGTTTGTTTTTTACTGTAGTAGCCTATTTATTAGAAGAGTAAAGTTTGGGTAAACGTGGGGTTTGTTCAGACGTGGTGCTTGGTAGAATGAGACTTGCGTCTCTGCCTATCGGACAGTTTCTTTTTTAAACAGTCAGCTGGTTCTAACCACTTTATACTTCAAGCACTGAGTGTCTGACACTTTCTTGCTATATTTCATATAAAAAAGGAAGTAGTGATATAAAACTATATTTCAAATGAATTAGCTACACACACTCACTCTCCCTCTCTCTGCCAGTCATCGGAGTTTGTTTTTGATTTTTTTAAACAGTCAGCTGGTTCTAACCAGTTTTTTTTTTCTACTTCATGCACTGAGTGACACTTTCTTGCTGTATTTGTAAAAAATAATTACGGTAGTTTTGGTATAAATATTACAAATTAAGCTACAAACACACACATACTCTTTCCCCCTCTCTCATGATCAGTGATACAGAATAAGTGATACAGAGAGTACTTCAGCTAACACTGCACCACCGGTCAGAGTTTGCTTAACCTTGCAGGACAGTGAGGGTCAAATCAGTGACAATGAAAACAGTGGCAGTAGCACCCACCTTTCCTCCACTGAGACCAATATTGCATCTGGGGATGGAGGTCCTCCACTAAAGATCAAGAGGACTCCTGCAGTTTGAAACTCTTTCATGGTCTCTGAAAATGATCCCTCCAAAGCCATTTGCAAGCTTTGAAAGTCCAAGCTAAGCAGAGGTAGAGATGCAAAACATTACAACATCTCTACAGAACCACCTGCTATATGTTCATCACATGAGAAAGCCCACTGTATCAGGCAGTTCCTCCTCCTCCTTGGTTCACTGGTGTTCAGCTGGGTGCTGCTAAGGGCTCACATTCATATTATTCTTCACCAACACTCACTTCATATGCAGCCATTCTCAGCAAACCATCCCTGGTCAAAACAAATTACAGAGATGATTGGTAAAATGATTTGCATTGATCTTGAACCGTTCTGTGGTGGAGAGGAGAGGCTTCAAGACACTTGTTTGCTTTTTAGAGCCCAAGTATAAGATGCCTTCGAGGCACTATTTCAGTCGAACTGTAGTGCCTGAGCTGTATGAGGGAATGAAAGGGGAGTTGGTCCAGTCACTTAAGGCAGCTGAAGAGGTGTCAACCTCACTACAGATCTCTGGACCAGCAATCACAACACACATGCATATCTCTGTCTTACTGGGCACTGGTGTGAACGTGTAGGGGAAGCTTCACTACAGAGGAAAGCAGGGCTGCTAAATGTTGGTGTGCTGGACATTGAGTACATAGCAAACACCATTCTGTGCTGCCTTAAGGAAAATGAGAGTGGGAAGAGCCTGTTGGTCAGTCTGTCACAATACGGTTTGTTTCAGATAATTCAGCAAACATGGTGAAAGCTTTGACTGAATATGGGTACATCTGTTGCGCGTTCCATACGCTTCACTTCGTGGTGATCAAAGCACTTCAGAAGGACAGGGTTGTGACATCCTTTCTCTCCAAAGCCAGGAGCACATCTGGCCATGTTCATCGCTCAAGCAAAGCCAGCAACAGACTACATGAGCTGCAAACACTGACATGATTGTTTGGTAGACTCAATAACAGCATGCCACCAGACACGATTGAAAGAGTAGTAAAGTTTATTTGAGAATGTTTTCAAAGGTCGTCTTGGGAGAACCAGGAAGTAAGCGCCAGGAACGGGCAACTTGGAACTGAGGAGAGGTAAGTGGAAAGTTATATTTCTGTTTAAGAGAGAATATGAGGAAATCGCAGAACTTACAGTTGTTAGTTTGATCTCGAGCTTGGAGGTAAGGTTAGTAGGAATCTCTGGTCTGTCCGTCTCTGTGGATGGATACTGACTGTTGTTCCGTAATCCAGAAATGGTGAGGATAATGAGATTAACCAGAACGCTAATGTCAGACATTGTATCTTACTTGGAGCAGATGACAGGAAGGCCGACGGGCGGGCAGGCGAGCGACCGACACTCAGGATGGATGGAGAGGGTACCAGAAGGGAGGTGTTGCAGAGGCTGGCCAAGATAAATGCTGGAGAGGTGAGGAGATCCAGAACTGAAGAATCCAGGAGTCTTGAAACGAAGGTAAGTGGATCTGCGGGAAGATAATTCTGGTGCGGCTCCGAATGACGCGAAGGAGAAACTCTTGGGTTTTCGTTAGGAAGTTGGCCTAGTAACACGCTGACTGCAAGAACCATCTGGTGTCACCTTGCAGCACCCGCTCCCCTTATGAAGCTGGTGGGTAACGAGCTTCAACGAGCTGCACCTGTTCAGAGCTGCCTGCCACGCCCCTGTGAAGAAGGGGAGAACACACACAGCAACCAACAGACAAAGAAAACCTAACAAACAAAGTTATACCTCCCCCAGCAAACGTTCATAACATATGTAAAAACAAGGAGGAACTATACATTCTACATGCTCCAGTGGCTGGTGGAGCAGGGCTGTGCAGATTATGACACAGGAGTCTAACATGCATAAAGCTCCAGCAATCATCTATCCAAATGAGTGGGGATTAGCATCAGATATGCTCACTGTTCTTAGTCCTTTTGAGGAGGTCACACGGGCGCTCTCAAAACACAGTGCCTCCATCTCTGAGGTCATCCCCCTCCTGCATGGCCTGTGCTCCATCATCAGGTCACTGTATGCTGGTGAGGAATCTGAGGATGAATCTGATCAGTTCATGGCTGGTGATGACGATCAGGATGCCACAGTGGGGCTGGGCCAAAATGTTGTGGCTGAGTCCAGGGAAAAGTTAGGCACAGCAGCAAGGAAACTGGCAGCCAATCTGAGCAAAGAACTAAAAAGGCGTTTCGAACCAGTTTTTGCCAACTCCACATTTCTGGTTGCCACTCTCCTTGACCCCAGATGTAAGACCATCTGTTTTCCAAACAATGCTGATGTGGAGGCACTGAAGAGGACATTACTTCTCAGGATGGAGCTCTGTCACCCTGTGGCTACACCTGCAAGTAACACAGAAGAGACACCTGCCACCAGCAGCATTTCAGTCTTGTCTTTTCTGCAGAAAAAGCAATCGGCTATTCCAATGAGGACACATTTACCACTAGGTGATGTGGAGGCCTACCTGGCAGATGGGGACATCAGCCTTACTGATGACAGTGAAATACTGATCAGGCAAGCTTCAGTGCTGGCCCAATATTACACGCTTTGCACTGCAGCATCTCAGTTGTCCACCTACAAGTGTCTGAGCGTGTTTATAGCACAGCTGGAAATGTGGTCAGTCCACAGCGTGAAAAAATTAGACCCTAGCCATGTGAAACAACTGGTCTTCATTAAAGTCAATGCAAATCTGAAAAGCAGCGTCAAACTATTTGATCAGTAGAACAAAGTCCTCACCCCCCCCAACTCACTCACTCACTCACACACGCACACACATAGATACACTTGGTGTGGAAATAAAAAAAACTAAATAAAAATCATACTGATCATAAAAAAATTAAAAGTTAAAAAAATAAAGTTATGTTGAGATGAAAACTCTTCGTTACATTTTAATTCATAATTGCAACCGCATGTGTTGTATTCATTGTTGCAAAACTTGTTCTGTATATAGTTTGTTTGTTATCGTGATCAAAACTCCATGCTAATGCTGTAATGTAAATAGTTTTCTAATCAGCAATAAATATAACAATTTCTGATCAACCCATATGAATTGCATGTTTATAATAACATAGCCTACCAGTTAAAGCCTCGCCCATTTCAAGACAACCCGACCCACTTCCAAGTTAAATCCCACCCACTTCCGGTTTAAGCCCCGCCCAGTTCGAGTACAGATACAGACAATGCTGTACTCGCTCATCCCAAGTCCCTATGCTACCCCCGGAAGTTGAGATGAATGGACCATAACCTGCTTATAGTCCCTTGTACTCATTTTAGCATACATGGAGATTGTTCTTTCCAGGCTGTTGTTCCAATGATCGTCCTCTCCCTTTACATTTGTTAGATTCAGTTGATTCTTTTAAGAAAGACTCATTTGTTTCTCCAAGCATTTCCATCATAGTAGACTCAGGGTTGTTTTATGAACATGTATTTTCAAAATCTTTGTTAATTGTATTTAATTCTGTATTTATGGTCAATTCTGTTATATAAATACATCTTGCTTGCTTTCTTGCTAAAGTGAAAGTAGTTTTAGGTAGAAAGAAGTCTCTGAGTCCTTTGACTGTAGCCCCTGATCTAAATTCAACAGGGGCTTGCAATGAATTTGCCAGCTTTTTACTGACAAGATTGTGACAATTAGAGGGTCAATTTGTAAATCAGTACCAAAACTATTAACAATGTCATGCCCACTCAACACCAATGTGGATGTCAAAATTTCTTAATTCCATAAATTTATCTCAAAAAACCTAGATGAAATCATTGACCAATTAAGCTCCTCCTCTTGCTGCCTCGATATCTCACCCAAAGATTTCTTATGAAACATTTCTGTCATTAGGCCTGATCTGATTCAAATAGTTAACTCATCCCTCCTGTCAGGTGACTGACCTCAGGCTTTAAAACCAGTTATCAAACCACTGCTAAAGAACAACAAGATGGACAATACGTTAATGCAGAACTACAGGCCAATCTCTAATCTTCCATTCATCAGCAAGATTATTGAAAAAGCTTTGTTTCAACAGTATTCAAGAATATCTTCCTAAATATTACCAACCATTTTGATGTTTTTCCATCTGGTTTCTGCACGCACCACAGCACCGAGACTGCCCTTGTCAAAGTGTTCAATGGCATCCGCATAAATATAAATATGCTGCTATAGGCTTAGACTGCTGGAGGACTGACGCAATCTGCTGGGATTCCTTAAATAGGAAACTTTTTAACTGATTGGAATGTTTGTATAAATGTATTGAAATAACTTCTTGTTAAGTGCCTTGAGATGACATCTGTTGTGAATTGGCGCTATATAAATAAACTGAATTGAGTTGAATTGAACTTACCAATTTTCTTCTCTCTGCTACTTCCTTTTCTACTACTACTCTCCAGTTGTATTACAGTACATTCTGCTATTTCGACTGGTAACTTTGTTTTCTCTCAGTGTCTTTCTCTCCATAGAAGATATACCTGGTCTGGTATCCTTCTTGGCTGCAATGCCCTGTTGGACGAGGGGCATCAACTGGGATGATGCTCCCAGTAACTGAACATCCACTGTGTCCTGTTATCAACTTTTTACTTTCTGTAACATAGAAAGTACTCTTATATCAGATCTTCTGTTCCTTTTGTGTCTCTGCTCTGTCTTCTCAAACCCCCAGACGGTCGTGGCAGATAGCCGCTCCTACTGAGCCTGGTTAGTTGTTCTCTTAATAAACAAACCAACTGTGATGGGGTGCGACAGAAACTGGTAAAATGGACTTCCTGAGAAAGACTTGTTTGAAACCAGATTGATCATGTGTTTAAAAATTGTTAAAGGTTATTCAACTGCAGGAAGGCAGAAGGGAAGGAACACACCTCCCCCCGCTAGCTGATAAGGAGGGGGATGTTTTATGAGCTGCGTGCAGCGCTGTATACAAAAGGTTGGGATTTCTTAAGTGCAGCGGCAACTGTTACTCTATAATAATAATAATAATAAAAAATTTAGCTAATATTTTTAATGATATTCATGGGATGTCTGTGAGATCTCTCATATAGTAGAAAAGAAATGGTTTAAAAAAACGGATTATGAGCAGAGTGATTTTATTTTGAAATACAGGCGGATGTCTACAGGTCCTGTGGGGAAGCGACAGCTGGGTGGCTACGTGGATTTATTATCTGTAACAAGCGGCAGCTTCAGATGCTTGCTTCTAACATTTTAATGACGGATACATGTTGAAAGGAAACAATCTTGTAATGCGCTGGGTTAGAGACTGCAAAAAAGAGAAGAAATGTTCGTTACAGGATTGGCGTAGTAAAGAATGTAGTAACGCACTCCAAAATTCAACTTTAGTTACCGTAGCACACCGAGTATAAGCGCACTTCAATATTTAAACTCAATGGAGTTGTTGCTAGGGGGACAAAATTAAGGGTCTGATTAAGCAGGAAAGATGTCTGGACCTACACCTGAGATTGGGAGAAGTTGCCGGCCCTCGCCCCAATCTGAGTTGAGAATGGTACCACGTTTTGGACATCTAGCAACAGACTCTTCCACATATAATCATAATAATAAGCTAATTTGTAGAATATTTATGAAGGAGCAGATAAGCAGAGAGCAAGGAATAGAGATGTGATGTTTTATTATGGAAATTACAGTTGCTGATTATCTCATTGTCAAAATTATAGGAAGTTATTGAAGTCAGATGGGTAGAAATTATGAATTTGGAGGAATTTTGTTTTCCACAAAAAAATAGACTGAGTTGTTAGAAAAATGAAATAAAAATAATAGATTTAGCTACAGGAAGAATCTGTAGTGGTAATTATATTATCTCCAGACTGTTTTTTAATTTATTAGGAAGAAATTTCCTGTTTCACTTTAAGTTGGGCATGTTCTCTGTAGGGGATAAATTAATAATCCAAATTGTAGATTTTCATAAAATTCTTCAAACGGGACAGCTACCAAAGAATTGTTCTACTTGGAAAAAGAAAAATTAAAGTTTTAACTGAAGTTTGTAATCAGATGAAGATAAAATAATCATATTATTGCTAACAGAAGATTCAAATTGAACTTTGCATGTTTTTGGCATTTGGCCAACAATTAGGAACAGGGGTATGGTGACCTTTAGTGGCGAACTAATTAAAGCATTTCTTATGGACAATTCAATTCTCAAACTGATTAGTTTGTGGACAAAAAGTGTGTCAGACATGAAAAAAAGAAAAGCTTCTCATATAAAATTAAGAAACAGCTTTGAGCAAACAAAGGCTGTACTGAAGAAGCTTGGTTTAGTAAGATAAGATAATTTCTCCTAATGGATTTGTAATGTTAACAACGAAACATTTAGATACACTAACTGTTGCAGAAATGTTGTTTAGAGACATAATGCCTAGATTTGATATCCACAAATGATCTATAGTGGTAACGGAACACATTTTGTGAATGAAATAATTGATAAAATAGGACAAAGATTATAGATCATTTTTAAGAGACAATTGGATTCTAAAAGCAGATTAAGAAAGGCCATGGATAAGACTAAACAGAATTGGAGATACTGTTTGGTTATGATAAAGTTATATATAAATATAACACCAAGTAATTGAACGGATTTGATTAGACCTTATACCTTCCTACAGTTTGATATATTAAAATAAGAGGAACAAAAAAAAAGTCAAAAATAAGAGGAACAATTACAAATTGATTTGTGATTTTATGATAAAAATGTTGCAACTAAAAAAAAGCAATGGAAGAAACAGGACAAAATCAGAATCAGAATCAGAATCAGCTTTAATGGCATAGTATGACACATACAAGGAATTTGACTCCGGCAACTTTTCTCTCCAGTACAGAACTTAAATAAGTGAAATAAAGAAATAAATACAAATAAATAATAAAGGATAATATATACACCAAACCGGGGTTATTTTACAGTGAGTTTGTACAGCAGTGCAGAGTTATAGATTATTGTTATGTGAATGGACTCACACTCTGTGACTACACAGAGTTCATCAGAGCGACAGCCTGGGGGAAAAAACTGTCCTTGTGTCGGGTGGTTTTGGCGTACAACGCTCTGTAACGCTGGCCTGACGGGAGGAGCCTAAACAGATTGTGGCCAGGGTGTGAGGGGTCTGTGGTGATTTTTCTGGCCTGCTAATTGACCCTGGACTGGTACAGGTCCTGAATGGAGGGAAGATCAGTACCTATGATCCTCTCTGAGGACCTGACTGTTCTCTGCAGTCTGTCCTTGTCTTTTCTGGTGGCGGATCCGAACCAGACAGAGATGGATGAGGTCAGGACAGACTGGACAATTGGATATTGTCTTGATTTGGTTAACTATACATGCATATAATACCAAATTTGAATATTGGCCTCATTATATTTGAAATAATCTATGGGCGTAGATATAGAATTCCATAGTTTGGTATACTCTGAATTCTGAAGAACAATGTGATTAAGATTTGGTGGGTTTTCATGATCAAAATCCTGAAAAGTAAATAATTTACAAATGTGAATTAATCATGTGCCAGATGATCCTATATTCCTACAGGAAGAAGTGAGCTGAAAGTAGGTGACTGGATCCTGATTAAAAGCTGTAAACAGAAAATTGGTCATCACCCAGGTGAAAGGGGCCATTCCAGGTATTTTTGACCACATCAACGGCTGTAGAGACTGAGTTGGATACACTTAACCCATTATAAAAAGCAGAGACCATTACTAGATATAGGAAAAGCAGTCTAGGAAAAGTGGTTTTTAAGACTGATACAAAGGGAGGTGGATACAATTTGGTCCACTTGTCTCAACTTCAGTGAAGAGATCCAGGAGAGCCACTTTTCTATAGAGACTGCTTGAAGGGAGAGATAGTAACTATGAAGGTTTTTCTGCTATTTAGCACTTTTATTTTTACAGCTTTTTGGTGTTGTTATTCCATAGGAACTTTAAGACTCACAGAAGAACGACATATAGCACATGAGCATGCTGATTTATTTTCTTGGTTCACTCAGAGAAGGACACACAGAGACCCATTTGAAACTAGTGTATGGTGACAATATGCAAGATATCTAGCAAATAAATGAAGCATTAATAATTGTTTTGTTTGTTCTCAGATGCCATATTCAATAGGACATTTACCCATATGTGTAGAAGCTTTCACTAATCTTAATGATCTGTTTCCAGATGTTACACTCCTCTCCAGGATTTGGACAAATTCTGAGCGTGAAGTAAATGAACGAACAGGAAGTTATATGGGTAAAAATGTATATACTTACATGACAAAAGTAAGGGTAAATTGGAGACTGGGACGACATGGGATTAATCTAAATAGTTAAAGCTGGACCAGTACACTTAAAACCTGACCAAAGATTTATTTGTTTTGAAAATGATAAAAATCTGACCACACTTTCATACCAATCTGGGTGCTTGGGAAAAAATATATAGTATGTGCTCCATTCTTCGTGAATGTGATGGGAACTTTTCTATGGACGACCTGCTCATTCTCTGTGGATTTTGGCTCTGACACAATTACCCTCAAAATGAGAACGGTGGATGTGCTTCTGTTGAGACTTAAAGAGCATTCTTTCTTGTATTAGCAGAGCAGATCCGACACAGCAGAAGGAGGAGGCGTGATATTTCAGCCCCTCATGGTCCCATCTGGGGTCCGATATGCCCCCTGAAAACAAATTATGGAGTGATTGAAATAAGGTTCTATTATCTTTTTTCCCATGGACCGGGGTGGGTAAGGTCAGGTTATGATTGGACACATTAAATTATAGATTCAGTGGTTTTGTTCATTCTTCCCTGGCAGTTCTAAAAGGTATAGCAGCTGAGAGCTAGGAATTGAGCTTAACAACTGTAAATATACATGGAGATTAATGTACAATACAGGTGTTTATTGAACTATAACATCTTTCCGTAACAGGCTGCAAATCTAGTCACACCTGTTTAACAGGAGACTTATATAATTGGATGTTTCTGAAACAGTTCTGTTTCAGAAAAAGGGAGGAGATCCTTTGGCACAAGGGGAACTTAAATTTCAATTATTTTTTACAGAACAAAGCCTTTCAATTTGTCGCTTTAAAAGCATTTCAGATAAATAAATAAAAAACAGCATTTGTTTATGGATTCAACACTTTTTTGGTTAAATAGGTTGAAATTATAGTTTTTCTTATAAGACTAAGCTTCATCAGCTCAGAAAATGATGTGGTAAAATCTTATAAAACTATAGGTTTAATGAACTTAGGCTGTTAGCAGTGTAAAGGAATAAAATTAAACTGTGATCGTTTTCTGATTGTTGAGCTTTAAAGCAGCAAAGCATTTTTCTTTTGAGTGGTCTCACATGCTCATCATACCACTTGCACAATCAAAAAAAAACACAGATGTTTCCTGTTTTCCATCCTGTTTTGGCACCTTTGTGTGGTTGGTTGTTTTAGCACACAACCCATTCATCTTACCTTGTGGCATGTTTATGCATTTAGTGTTTGTTTGGAAGTTTTTATTTACATTATAAGCTCTACTATATATTTTGAAGAAAAATTCTTTATGGTCTAGGCTGTTCCAGTGTTCATTTTTGATACAGGATTTTTAGAGTGCATTTTGCGTCAATGATGATTTCTGTGATTTCAACACACAGCAAAAGTAATAGCTTTTTCTACAGATAGACCTAATGTTTGTAGCAGTCTGGATAATAGTTTGATTTTGTGTTAGTGCGGCCGATCAGTGCGGCACTACTTAAAACTATGAGGTGAGTGAGGGATTTGTTTAAAAAAAGAGGACAAATCCATAAGAAATGAATCTCAAATTAGATACAATTATGGATAAAGCAAACAGAAAAAGCTAATTAGTTGCGAGCTCTTCTTTTAGGCTTTGTTGACCAGGTGAGAGACCTGCAGCCAACCAGACCACAATCTCTCAGGTAATCCGACTAAAGAAAAAGGCTGGAGCCAATGCACTCCCACTGAGGAGTCAGGACGAACCTGAGAGGACATCCAGGAGCAGCAAGCCAGAGCGTGTGCAGAACAGCAATGAGCAGACCACACAACCTACTTGAACCCTCTGCTGAGAGGTTTCCAACTTCAGCACACCTGCACCATCAGGTGGCAGGGCATCTTGGAGCGCAGAGCTGCCCAGCTGGGGCAGCAGGGTTTGAAGGAAAAGCAGCTGAGACCCCTGCCAAAAGGGGCAGAACGATCCTCTGGTCTGCGTGCAGTCCTTAGAGTTTTCAAACTCAAGGCTACTGAAAAGATACACTTTAGCTGCATATAGGTGATGTGCTGGTAACCTCTCACCTTAGGTCATAGAATAGCGAGCCGGACGACCACAATTCCCGGCCAGAACAAGATGACTTGACTGCTGATCCGAAAAGTTCCAGAGAAGAAGGACTCAAAATTGATATGATTCTATAAGTGTGCTGCCTGACATTTTTCCTTAAATATAGTGATCTCTTATTTTTAAGAGATCAAAAGAGGGAGATGAAGTGATAGAAATTCTGTAAATGTTGTATGAGGGTTTAATTCTGTAGTGCATGTGGCAACACTTAGAAACAGTGAATAATCAAGAAGAATGAGGTACATCATGTGTTCCTTATGTGAAGAAACTGACCATTCTATGAACGAAGATCTATGTGGGAGAAGTTCCCTGCAAACTTGTTTCAATAAAGACTTTGAGCTGACATAGATCTGGGCTCAGTTACTAGAACTGAGTCCAGCAAACAATGTCTCGCTGTTAAAATACATAATTGTTGTTTGTTGTTCTTATTGCTCCTTTTTACAGAAATGAACGAGCACTTGGGAAGGTAAAATGAGAGCTCAGAGAGAGCCCAGAGTCATAAATAAAATGTGTGTCTGTTCCTTTAAGATAGGCTTTAAATTAGAGTAAATCACCTTCTCAACAACTTCGAAATACTTTTACTAGTTGATAAATTATTGAATGGATTAGCACGAAAATATGTTTAAGATCCCAGACCACTCACGTCCTCGAATTCCAGTCTACTCAACTTCCCTAGAATCAGAACCAAACATGGAGAAGCTGCTTTCAGTTTCTATGCTCCTCTAATCTGGAACAAACTTCCAGACAACTGCAAAACTGCTGAAACACTGAGTTCTTTTAAATCACCGCTAAAAACCCATCTGTTTAGAGCTGCCTTTGAGTAATGTTTTCCCGTATCATATGTTATGTGTGTGCTTCATGCTTTATTGGTGTTTTTACTTTACATGCTTTGTCTGTGTTTTATTCCTATTTTTATTGTTTCCCCTACTCAGGTAGAGTACTTTAAATTACCTTGTTGTTGAAAGTGTGCTATACAAATAAAATTGCCTTGCTTTCATTCTTGAATTTCTTTTGAAGCCAAGAACGAAATAAAGAAAGTAAAATTTCCTTTCCCACTCATGTAGGGGTTGGAGTGCGAGCACATCACTGGGGTCCGGGCAGGATTTTCTATCCAGGGTTCCATGGCAGCCTTGGCCCCAATTTTACTGTACAGCTTAGACACTCTCACTTCAAGTTTCTCATGACACAAATATAGGCCTTATAGGGGTAGGGACACTTATCGGCATCCAGAGGAGGAGCTGTCCAGTGAGCTTCAGCTCTGGTGCCTGTGGCCACTGTTAAATAGCATTAGGACACTCAGGGGTTGGGGATGAGGGTGCAGCTGCCTTCTCCACATCCCACCCCTCTGTTTTAAATGCACACCATAGCTCGCATCAAAAGGACATTTGAGCAGAGGAGGGAGACTTTGGGTCTTTCCATACACCTGTTTGCTATTCGCTACCAAGGGTTTGAGATTGGGAAGAGGAGCAGGTGGTCCTGTCAGGGCCTCTGCTTGTCTCCACCTGCGATGATCCTTGGGCTCCTGTGTTCTGGGGGGCCTTTGGATGTCTGTTGCTACTCTGTTCCTCACACCTGCTATTGATATTATACAAAGAAACCTTATATACACTGTGGTACTCACACACACACGCGTGCGTGCATGCGTTTGGATTCAAGTGTGAACAGACACATTTCTCGCCTGGGCAGAGGTTGCACTTGCATATTTTGTAATAATCGGCACCATGTATGTTTTTGCCAGGGTTTGTCTGTTTGTTAGTTAGCAACATAGCTCTAAAATTTAGAGGAATTTTGATGAATGTTTCAGGAAACGTCCGCAGTGGAACCAGGAACAAGTGATTTGATTTTGGGTGATATATATATATATATATATATATATATATATATATATATATATATATATATATATATATATATGCATAACAAGTGGCATATCTCACTTTGCGTTTTGACATCCATTCTGAGTGTCAGTGCCAGACAGGACATATAAAAAAATGTCAGTTGTATTTGCACTTCCTTTAATGGGGTACGGTATTTTCACTTTTTTCTTTCATACCGTAGGGTGTGACGAGATAGAAATTCTGTTAATGCTGTGTGAGGGTTTAATTCTGTAGTGCATGTGGAAACATTTAGAAACAGTGAACAATCAAGAGGAATGTGGTACATCATGTGTGCCTTGTGTGAAGAAGCTGTGACCAATTTGTGAACGAAGATCTATGTGGGAGGAGTTTCCTTTTTTAACTCTTGTTTCAATAAAAACCTTATGCTGAGATAAAGCTGTGCTCAGTTACTAGAACTGAGTCCAGCGAACGATGTCTCGCTGTTAAAATATATAATTGTTTGTTGTTCTTATTGCTCCTTTTTACAGAAATGAACGAGCACGCGGGAAGGTGAAATGAGAGCTCAGAGAAAGCCCAGGGTCATAAATTAAATGTGTGTCTGTTCCTTTAAGATTTGCTTTAAATTAGAGTGAAAACCCCTTACCAACAGGTGTCATACCAGTCATTTTAGCTAAAGATCCCTTGGGGGTCTTTATGTGATACAGCGGGGTGGCAATAACATACAATTAAATCCTAATGGGTAAGTTAGCAACATGATTTTAAAGCTGTAACAAAGTGCTGCAGATAGTGTTGAATTTTATTACCTGTTATTTTGCAGTGGCCATTTTTGTTGTTTTGGCGGTTGGAGAGTGGGAATGACCCAGTGATTAACTTCCTCCGTGGGAGATATTCTGTTACAAGCTCCCATTCTATTATGCAAAGTGCGGTGTGAGATGTTACAGGCCATCAAGCAGAACGTCGGAGCTGTCTGCATTTTAAACCAAACTTCCAATTTTCTCCTCTTATCTTTCATCCTCACTGAAGCTGGAAATTGAGTAAGGCACACTTCTGTGGAGCGGAAGGAAGAAGAATAAAGGGTAAGATACATTTCAGCAGTTTAACAAGTTATTTATTCCGTTTACATTACCTGTGTTTTGATCAGGGCAGACTGGAGAGGTCTTTTGTTTTTGATGAACAGTAAAATGAGAGGTCTGGACATACAAATACATTTTTAGGTGCTCTTTGTTGTTTAAAAAGGGCATTTTGGGCTGTCAGTAGATAACAAAAGCAAAATAATATATTGGAATTATTAAAATAGCTTTTGACAATCCAGTCGCCAGTGTTATACCAGTTCATCAATATCAAGAACAACTTCTAAATTCAGTTCAGCCAGGTTGAAATAAAGTAATTGGAGTTTATAGTTTAGCACCCAAACATTCAAAAAGTAAGTTCACGGCTTCTACATTGACTAGTTCTTCATTTCTCACATGTTCTCTATCCTCTGTAGGATTGCAGGGCACTTGTGCCTTTCTACAGTTAATGTCATTTTCAGTCACAAATAATGATAAAAACAAAGCAATCAACAAGATATGTAAAAAAAGATATATGGAAAAAATGTGAGAAAAATAAAAGAATGTAAAAATGCACATTTTGGTAAATACTGATGGGTAGATGTTATTTAATGCTTTGGTCCACAATGGCCGAACTTTCTGGTGGGGTTGGGACCATGGCTCCAAAAGACTTTTTTGTAGGTTCTGGGACACTACATATGTGTACCAAATTTCTGAATTCTCTGATAAAGTATGGCTTGTGGCTGATTGTTTTTATGCTTCTAAGGGGTGCTGTGGTGGATTTTGGCCACACCCACTGAATATTTAAATAAATATATTTTAGTATTATCCAAAGTATTACTATGCATTATGTTGTATTTGGTTATTTTAATAAATATTAAAATACTTATACTAATAACTAATAGCAGCCTTATGTGAGTTTAACTGCTGAATTGTTGTTGGACAGCATTTCCTGTGAGAATAGGCCAAGGTGAGACCTTATTACTGCGCAGTGACGCATCTAGAACATTTTACGTGGGGGACAAAGGAGAGGCAAAAGAGCTCTAGAAGGAGTGGCAATGCTGGGCATCCTCAATGAAGTTTGCTATGGGCGTAGAATTAGCATGGACGGAAGGGACATGTCCCCACCAATATCCAGCGATTATTGAATTGTCCCCACCAATAATTTGATCTCCTCGAGAAAAGAAAAACAGACCTGATAGAAAGCAAAAAACAGAAAGAAAAATACGGATCTGTCAACGTCTCATTCACCTAGAGGTGCAGAAAGAGTTTAATTACATTCTCTACTGGAGTCCTACCTACCGTAACATATATTGCCAATGTGATTGGCTGAGCCTTTCCCTGCTGTCAGGTGAGACTCTGCAGCTATGTTTGGTTGTTAGCAGCGCCAAAACTGCAAGGAGAACTTTCCAGTCCGCGAGAGGACTCAGGTGTAACGTGGGTGACACGAGTGTCAAAAGTGAGTAAGGATGGTAGCTAAAAATGAAGAATTTGGACATGAGGAACTATTTTTCAAAGAAACCTGTAAGTCACTTAAAGTCAAGTTCGCTAATGAAATGTGTCCGTCATAAAAACGTTACTGGCAATGCTACGCTTTGGCGCACATCATACAGTCTAAAATTGTATGTAACTATGAATTACGTGGTTTGGAAACTAACTGCACAACAAGCTGCTCACTATTAGTTATGTTACACCATCCATCTAAGGATGGGGCAGGTCTGTGCGTGATTCCCCCAGGGAATAAGGTGGGCATGCACTGTGTGATTTCTGTCATATTTGTTTTAGCCCATTTCCCAGTCATGGAACACTTGCATGCTTTGTGTTTTAATGCTGTTTTTATTTTACCTCTAATCATGTAAAGCACCTAGAATCACCTTGTTGTTGAAAGTGTGCTATACAAATAAAATTACCTTGCCTTGCCTTGCCATTGTCCCTTTGTCTGTTAGTTAAAGTTGTGCTCCAGAGCTAAGTTTAATGGCCCTTTGTCTCCTTACACTCCATGTGCTGCCCCTCATCTTGGCCCAGAGCTTAGTTTATGACCCTTTGCCCCACTGGCTATCTGTGACTTGACCCTCCTGGAGTGAGGCCTCCCTCACTTTCTGAACAAAACCTCAGCTCTCTGTTTGTCCCTGACCCACTTTGTGTTGTGTTTAATTTTCACATATTATTGTTTTCTAAGATCTGTAGCAGCTAGTTGCAGGCTTTAGAATAGTTGGGAATTATTGACGAAATGTTTTGGCTGTAAGGTTGATCTATTTTCTTAATAAATTCTCCTTGTCTTGAAGTTGTCTGTCTTTAAATGACATGCGTACAATTAATGTCCACATGCGTGTGAATTTACACCTTCAAGAAGAGACTGGATGTATGGTCTTCTAAAGAGAAATGGTGCCCCAAATTTTTATTGATAAAACTTAAACCTCATCAATCATTATATTAATATTAAATTACTTATCATAATTATTGATGGTTATGTAAACCAGACAAAAGAATTCACACACTCTGTGTCACAACAGAAGTATTATTTCAATATACTCAAACATTTAAGTTAAGATGGTGTTCTTTTTATTTTTGTGGTGCACTGAGTTTTAAAACTAGTCAACTCACTAAAACGTGGACATTTGGACAACTTTCTTTATGCTGAAAAATGCTTTTATGTTAAGTTCTATCAACAAACACGATTAATATTTTTTTAGAGTGCACCTAAGGGCAATTTAAAGAGACCAAATCACCTAACTGTCTAGTTTTTGGACTGTGGGAGGAACCCAGAGTACCTGGAGAGAACCCAAGCATGCACAGGGAGAACATGCAAACTTCATGCAGAAAAAACCCCAGGGCCTTTTTACTGCAATGCAACAGTACTACCAACTGCGCCACTGTGCAGTTTCTTTGATATCACTCAAAAAAGTTAAGTCAGCATTTTCCAAACAAGTTTAGTCAACTAACAGGTATTTTTGAATTTGGAAAACTTAATAAATACAGTTAGAATTAATTCACCTAGTCAATTTTAATACATTTATCTCTTAACTTACTCTTCTTTAAAATGGGGGTAAATAATCAGAAATATCATGAATTTGAGCATTTAACATTTATTTATTGCCATTTTTTTTAAACTGGCAATGGGATTATCACAAATGTACAGCACTGTCAACACAATGAAAGTTTGACAGTGATCTAACCATAAACTAACACACATGAAAAAATTTCACTCATCCTTCTGACAAAGATGACATGAAGCATTAGCCACCTTTCCCCCTGAAAATATAAACAGTAATATTTTAAATCCAAAAACACCAGACAGTCCAGCTTAACAACCTCTCAACAGGCCATTTTCTCCTTCAGTTTATGTATTTAGAAAAATCTCAAATATGAACAGTCCACAGACCAGGACTTCTGATATCAACCTTTAAAGTACAAGTCTCACTAGTTTAATCTGTTAAAAGTCTTATTAAAACAACTATAGAACATATAACACATCTGAAATTGTGTCTCGTACCTGAAGCTTGGTACCTGGAGCCTGGTTTTTGGTTTTGGTTTATGGAGCCCCACAAAAAGTATTTGAAAGACTTCGAAGTTTTCATAAGTTTGGAGGGATACTCAAGGTTCCAGGTTCATGGCATACGTCAGACCAAGGAGCAGGCTAAAAGCTCTGGCTACACTGTCAAGATTAGTGAGCACTGGCACTCCCTTGATGATTATGCCCACTTCATCATCATGGCAAATGTAGATCGTCATAATGCACAGTTTCAGGTCCTCATGCAAACTGCTCGCTGAGCTTCCCTTGATGACACACAAACACAGAAATTGCAAAACATGTTAATACACAGTAACACAAATGCAAAAAACTTTTACAGAAGTAGTTATGCCATGTTTTCCAGATGAGTTTCTATGTAGACTGCTTAGAAAACTACCAAATTACACAATCAATATCTGCCCCTCACCCCCTCCAAAACATACCATTCTTCTAAATCATGATATTTGAGAGAAAGGGCAATTACTATAGTAACTTCAATTCCCTACAACTCACAGCAAAACAGTCAATATGGATTAAAACTACAAGTGAAATTGAAAAAAAACAGTTAATAGAGTTTGGGATGAAATGTACGGAAGCGCAGAGCTGCCACCCAGGCAAAAGAAAAACAGAGCTATATTACATTATAACATGACGTCATGTTTGTACAATATGTGATATAGCTCTGTTTTAATTTTGCCTGGGTGGCAGCTCTATGCTTTCGTAGAACTGACCACAAAGAAAAGATTTAAGAAAAGATTGCTAAACTTTTAAAGTTCAGTATTAGGTTCTCTCTATTTAGTGAGTTTTCTTGAACATGTTACTGCAAATCTTTTGCTATGAAAAATATTAAACCATGAAGGATTTCTTGATTAAAATGCAGCACCTTACACAACAAAACCACGAAATGTTTCAGTCAAATTTCAGGGCATATCTGACATCCTGGGGCTTCTACCATTTGGCAGTTTTTTGCTACTATTACACACAATTTAATTTCACCTATCAATATCACTCATTAAATCAAGCTTGTACAACAGATTGAGCCAATCCTGCCTTTCAAAATATAACTTACATAGTAGTCAGAGGAGCTCCCACTCTAAAAACCCCAACTACTAATTTGTTACCTTAACATTTTTTTACGAGTTAGGTAGGCAAATAGTTTTAAAAAGAGCTGATGAGGGGCCATTTGAGACATTATTCAGAATTAGCTTCTCACACACACATGTGAAATTGAAATCATTCACACACTATAGTGAAACCTCTCATATACATACTGAAATCACTCACATACTATAGTGAAATCTCTCATATAACATAGTAAAACCTCTCATATAACATTGTGAAACCTCTCATATAACATAGTAAAACCTCTCATATAACATAGTGAAACCTCTCATATAACATAGTGAAACGTCTCATATAACATAGTGAAACGTCTCATATAACATATTGAAAACGTCTCATATAACATATTGAAAACCTCTCATATAAAATAGTAAAACCTCTCATATAACATAGTGAAACCTCTCATATAACATAGTAAAACCTCTCATATAACACAGTGAAACCTCTCATATAACATAGTAAAACCTCTCATATAAAATGGTAAAACCTCTCATATAACTTAGTGAAACCTCTCATATAACATAGTGAAACGTCTCATATAACATAGTGAAACGTCTCATATAACATATTGAAAACCTCTCATATAAAATAGTAAAACCTCTCATATAACACAGTGAAACCTCTCATATAACATAGTAAAACCTCTCATATAAAATAGTAAAACCTCTCATATTACATAGTGAAACCCTCTCATATAACATAGTGAAACACTCTCATATAACATAGTGAAACCTCTCATATAAAATAGTAAAACCTCTCATATAACATAGTGAAACGTCTCATATAACATATTGAAAACCTCTCATATAAAATAGTAAAACCTCTCATATAACACAGTAAAACCTCTCATATAACATAGTGAAACGTCTCATATAACATATTGAAAACCTCTCATATAAAATAGTAAAACCTCTCATATAACACAGTGAAACCTCTCATATAACATAGTAAAACCTCTCATATAAAATAGTAAAACCTCTCATATTTCATAGTGAAACCCTCTCATATAACATAGTGAAACACTCTCATATAACATAGTGAAACACTCTCATTTAATATACTGAAATCATTTACATACTATACTGACATTTCTGGTCATATTTCACTAATATGTGTGAGAGCCATTCTACTAGTGTATATGAGAGCTATTCTACTAGTGTGTGTAAGAGGTAAATTTCACTTGAAAAGGAAGTCATTTCAATTGAAACGGAAGTCAGGTAGTCGGGCACATTTTTACAACAAACGAAGAAGAAGTGGAGAGAACTCGTTGTTGACATAAAGATTAACTAATGTCTGCTCAGGGGGCCTGAACGTAACCCCCGTGAAGCAGCGACCTTACTAAATACTATTCTGGCCTCACCAGAGACTATTAGAACCCTGACTAACGCGACAGCAGCCGGACAACTGCCGGTAGCAAGTCTGAATGAGGACACGCTAACTAGCCATCTAGCATCGCTCTTTCCATCCCGCCAGCAGAGCAGAGCGTTACCGGTGTATAATAGGTGTCATGCCCAGAAATGCATGCCTGCTGCGGGAACGAGCATCGCTCAAAACTCCCTAACGAAGACGGATTAAAATGTCAGCGACGCGGCAGCTTTTAAATATATTCGTTATATTAGGCTACCATGTTTCTTATGCATGTACGTCCTGAAAATATACTGTTTTATGGCAGATAAATGTATAAAAGGACGGCTTTGACACCTTTTATCTGAATACGTTTAACTTTACTGTTTTAACATCACAGCGTCTCAGGAGTATCGTCTGGTCCCCCGCTGTTAATGGGTCACATTCTGCGCTTTTTCTACCAACAGCATGATAGTTTAAGCATTGTATAACATCTAAACTTTTTAAACTAGCGATTAAAGGCTGATATGGGTGCAAACAGGACACAATGTACATAAGAAAACATTTTATCCGCTGTTAATGGCAGAGTGCACAATTTTGTTATCGGTTGCTCTAAAAACTCTTTATTAATAGCTTACATAAATTATGTAGAATACACCCTATGCCCCCTAAATGTCCTTTATGGAAGACAAGAAAATCATGTTTTGTTCTTGGGGGAGGAAGTGGGGGTCAATACCTGGAAATTGTGTTATTATGAAGTTCATTATTTTGATTATCAATAAAGTACAAAAAAAACTCTTCCCTGGTTGTTTGTTTGTGTATACCCCTCTTCAAAAACTCTAAATAGAACCCAAATATTCAACTTTCCCTATAGCCTAGTGTACCATCTCCTTTTACCATAAAATGCATGGCACAGGTTTGAAAATCACACCAGCAGCCCAAAGATGCATTGTTCTATAAAAAAAAGATTTATACCACACATTAATCTCTAAAATAGCAGGGTATCTTTAGGCAATTGAGATTTGAAGGTTGCCACAATATGGACCTCCTCTCTTTTGAACCCCAAAATTATCTTATGGAGCTGGAATTCACACCAGTAGCTTATAAAGCATGTGGAATTACATAGAAAATGTTACAACAAACATAAATTGCTTATTCTTTGATATAGCAGGGGATGTATTTTTAGACAGGGCAAACTCTGAGGTTGCTGAAAAATGCAAGAATGATTTACTAGGGAGGAATTTTTTGGTACTTTATTGATAATCAAAATAATGAACTTCATAATAACACAATTTCCAGGTACTGACCTCCCTTCCTCCCCCAAGAACAAAACATGATTTTCTTGTCTTCCATAACGGACATTTAGGGGGCATAGGGTGTATTCTACATAATTTATGTAGGCTATTAATAAAGAGTAACCAATGTAATGCTGTAATGCTGGCGGACTTATTCGCAGCCATTGTATATGACGTGTGTAAAATGTCTTATTCATGAAGAGATTACGCACAGTGTGTACCAGTAAAATACTGTTTCAGCACCGTGTCCAAACACCCTTTATAATCAAAATACAACACTGAAGGAAGCCGTGGAGCTTTATATTGTAAGATGAAGTTATGATTCTGATGATATTTTTAATTCAGTGAGGACTATGGCATTTACCCAGGAGATATATGGCACATTTTTGACCACCTTTGACCTGTAGTTATAGAAATGTGTGCAGAATACTCATTTTTTGGTTTATTGCTGTCAGATTTGGTGTGGATGAAGGTAATACTTCAGGCTTTAGACTCACAGTGTGTTTTAGGTCACCACCTCTTTTTATAGCCATTTTTACAGCATGTATTTATATAAAATAAATAATCAGACACAAATAAAATAATTTTTCAGTGTATTAAAATTCATATTGCTTGGTAACAATAGCACTCAGAGATATTAACACAGTTCTGGGTTAAATTTTATAGTGTTTGCTTTCCAAAGAGACCCCAGCCATGTCTCTACTCAAAATGGTTCAAGAATAGCTTTAAGTTAATTTTGGGTATGCGTTTTTTAAAAATGTAGGGCTGAAATTGCAGTAATTTTAAGGGGTTTTAACTCAGGAAATAGTTCCTGATTTTTCAAACAATTGTGTGACTTGTAGCATATCGTAGTTTATCAGGTTTTGTATCAGTGCCGATAGGTACATAATGGTACAAGCTGTAATGTGTGAGTTAGACAGACTGACAGATGGAAGGACAGATCCTTGGACAGAAGGATCTAAAGCTTAATCATTACTCTGCTCAGTGCTCTTTATGTGAGGAGATGAAAGTGCCGAGACCTGTCTGATGTGTAGCTGCGATAAATTTTCTGTTTTTCTTTTAAATGGTTCAGTATTTAGATTCAGGGGCTACATTGGTGCAATAACTTCCTGCAAATGCCAAAGAGTATGTCACAAACGAACTGAGTTGTCTTCCTATTGCTGAAAATGTTCTTGCTAATCATCTGTCTGTATTAGCAGCCCTTTGTAGAGACTTTAGCGTTGTCAGACACACTTCAAAGTAATTCTCTTGAAGTGTTAAAATTGTTTTAACTTATTGGTGCTTGCATTATTATTTTCATATTTTTAGATTTTACTTAAATAGGAAACTTTTTAACTGATTGGAATGTTTTTATAAATGTATTGAAATGACTTCTTGTTAAGTGCCTTGAGATGACATCTATTGTGAATTGGCGCTATATAAATAAACTGAATTGAATTGAAATACTAAGTTCCCAAATACTGAAATTTTATTGCTTATTTAGTCACATGGTAAAATATTCCTGGTTAACCAGTATAATGTAACTCGCATCAAGCGTTACAATCCTGTGGTTCAAGTGTTTATTTTATTGCATTCTTGATGGAGTTATGTTTATGTATGTAAATTGTTAAAAGGCATGCATGAAATGCATTCTTGGTGTATATATTTGGTGTATTTTACATTTTGTTAATTGGGCATTGAATTGATAAAATTGCTTTGTGTATTCTATTTTTTTTAAATCAAAACTTGAAAATATTTTTTTTCTAAAGAAAACCTGAATAATAAAATTATGTTTAAAAAAGTGGTATTTTTATTTTACCATGTCAATAATTTTTTTAATGTATTTCTTTTAGACATCTGATGTGCTTGCCTACAGAAAGTTTACAGCTCTTCGAGGCCTACCTTTATTTCTGAAGGAGAGACCTGAAAGGTTTCTGAAGATATGTCTGGTAAGATCATTGCTACTGCCTCCAAATGGACTGTGGTTCCAGTAATTTTCATGTGTTTACAGAATCTGATCACGTTGCTTCGGTTTTTTTAATAATGTCAAATGAGGGGGGCACGATGGCGCAGCTGGTAGCCTGGCTCACCTCACAGCTAGAAGGTCCCGGGTTCGATTACCGCCGGGGAGGCTGTGGGTGCTGAGGGTGTGTTTGTTCCCCCACATCATCAGCACCCACACCCTGGGTGGGGTTGGCGAAAGGGCCTTTCTGTGTGGAGTTTGCATGTTCTCCCCGTGTTCCCTTGAGCAGCTAATGTGAGCTACTCCCACAAAAACATGCATTAGTCCTGGGGCTGTATACTGCCTCCTCCTGGCCGGCCGGGGCGCCCGCGGGGTTGGGGAGGATCTGGCTGGAATAACGTGATCCTTCCACGCGCTACGTCCAGCCGGAGAAACCCCGCCCCGTCAGGCGAAAAGAAGGGCCTGCCCACTCCCCGAGCACGAAGGAGGCTTGGGTTTCAGTGAAGGGCCCCTCCCGGGGCCGGCACAGAGGGAGAATGGAACCCCAGGACCTGAACTAAGGACCACTGGGTGATAAATAATGGGAAAAAATCGTGGGATAAAAAAATTAAATGAAAAATAATAATAATAATAATGTCAAATGGATACAGACACCGATCTTCACATTCTGAACATTCTATAACAAGGGAATGCCTCCCATATATATATATATATATATATATATATATCTATATCTACCCATTAAAAAGGGTGGTGGATAAAAACCATCAGTTTTTTAACAGTTTGCCACGAGAAAAATATGTTAACGCAAAATGGTGAACTTTAAATCCTCTTTAATAACCCGTTTAAGTTCCATTTACTAGTTTAAATCCACCGATGTTCTGACTTCTTACTTATATGAACCTATACATGTTTTATATCATTGGAGAGCTAAGAGTCTTGTGATTCCATTTATGCCTGCCGTTTAAGGATACAATCATAACTGAAGACACAGTGAGCGCTTTTGCCAACACAAACGTTCTCCTGATGGAGGTATAAAAATATGGAATAGTCCAATAAACATGACAAAACCGAACCATCTCGAAAAAAACGGTTCTTTTACATCCACAAAGGTCCGATTAAAGTCCTCCAAAAAAGTGGTTAGTCCACGCCAAGAATAAAGTCCATAAAAAAGCAAATAAACAGCGAAAATGCACCTCCGATATTTGTAGTCCTATTACTTCCGCTTTGATTCCAAGGATGTCACGTCCGCTATAATGCTAACAAAGCCTACAAATGTCACTGCGCATGCTTACAACTGTTATCTTTTGATTGAGACTTTAGTTGATCCGGGTTACCGAGTGGTTACCCTTTCTACCGTCGCACATCTTCAACCAATAGCTGATAGGCGAAATGGCCCATCGTCACTTTTTAGGGATATAGTTCAAACCAATCACGGCGCAGAACAATGATGATTGACGCATCGAATAGCCAATGGAATGCTGAAAACGTAGATACCTCACATGCCGGGGTGGGGTTTATCGTTAGTCTTTTATATCCGTGCGTAAACCATCTTCATTCTGCAGAGACTTTGGAAGTTTACGCAGAGTTACGCACCGGTACGCACAGGTAATAACCATTACATGTAAAACATGGCAAGTCGTGCTCCAAAAAGTAAATATACTGCAGAGGAAGCCATGGAGGAGTGTTTGAGAAGGGATAGTGATGACTCGGCCGAGTTTTCCTCAGAGAACGACAGTGATGTGCCCAGGAGCTGGTCTGAGGAGGAAGAAACATGGTCTGGAGTGGAAGGAGCAGCGGTTCCCGAAAAGTAAGTGTGCCACCACCTGTGTATTTCTTTATTTTATATATATATATATATATATATATATATATATATATATATATATATATATATATATATATATATAAGTTGATGGAAATGGTATAGCTGTCATGGTCTTTGTATTTTGTGTGGCGAGTTTGAGTTTTTCCTTCCACTTGGTTTTCTTCCCCTTTTTTCCCCAAGGTGCCCTCTTGTTTTGTTCCTCCTGTTTGTCTCGAGTTAGTAGTTTTTCTTATTCAGTTTAATTATATTTTTGTATTCTGGCACTTCCTGGGTTCTGTAGATGTTTTTCACCTTTGTCTATGTCCACCTTCCCATTTGTGTTTGCTTTATCTCTTTATTTAATTCCTCCTTCTGTTCTCCAGTGTGTCCTTACAATTCCCTTAGAGTTCTCTTAGTTTCTTAAGAATCCTTTTAGTTTCTTTAGAGTCTTCTGTCTCCTAGCTATTCTACCTTCCATCCCAGCTGCTAATCAGTTCCACCTGCTCAATTCCCCTCAGCTGCAACCGCTTTTACTAATTGGTCTCCTGCTCCTCCTGTGTTCACTCTTCACTCTCCTCCTCAGTATATATTCGGTTCTCATTCAGTCACAACTCGCTGGTTCGTCCGTCATTCTTCCCTCTCTGGTTCCTGCCTTCCCTGTTGCCCGTCTGGTTCCTGTTTCCCCGTTTTGCTGCCTTTTGATCTTCCTGAGTTTTGTAAGTTCCCCTTCCTTGTGTTTTTATTAAATCATCTTTTTGGATTTTGCTGCATTTGGGTCTTCCCTTAACCTTAAAACATGACAATAGCGTTGAAAAATCAAAGTTCAGCAAGATGAATGCTCAGACTTTTATTTATTTCTTTCTTTATTTATTTTACATTGTAGGACTTTTGAAGAGGATTTGGAAGAGGACTGGGTCCCCTCGTGTTCTTCAAAGTCATCAGAGAGTGAGTCCATCCCCCGCCCCATCACCTCACCTGAAGCACGCACAAACAAAAGAAAATCACCAGGGCGTGGACAAGGTAGGAGAGGGGGAAGGGGGAGAGCCAGGACAAGCAGTGGTCAAACCAGTTCTTCTACAATGACTGAAGAGTCCTGGAATGATACTGGAGTACCGGACACTACACCCCCACCACCCATTTTCCAACCTCGGCATCCACCAGGACCTCAGCTCATTTCAACATCATCATACTCACCACTGCAGCTTTTTCAGCTTTTTTTCACTAGAAACATTCTAGATATGCCGTTCCCTGCACATTAGCTGCAGGGCAGAAGATGCTGCTAATGCTCAGAAGAGGGGAACACCAGTTTATGATCGCCTATCTAAGATCATAGCTCTTTATAGTGAGCTGAGGGAGGCATGCAAAACAAATTATCGTCCCACACAGAACATTTCTATTGATGAGCGCATGGTGGCATCAAAAGCACGCATCGGACTAAAGCAGTATATGAAGAGCAAACCTGTTCTAGCAGATTCCTCTAACGGCTACACCTGGGATTTCTTTGTTTGAGGGAAAATCACAGGAACTTAAAGGACTAAGTTTTGACTCCGTTATGCAGCTGGTCGACACCAAAGTACTGGGCACAGGATATTAACTGTTTGTGGATAACTTTTATACCAGTCCCACACTTTTCTGTGACCTCTTGCAAAAAAAAATCTGGGCATGTGGGACCATCCGAACAAACAGGATTGGCTATCCAAAAAGCAGAGTCAACACCCTGGTGTCCAAATCGCCAAGAGGAAGCATCAGGTGGATTAGGAAGGACAACCTGCTGTTTGTCCAATGGAAAGACACCAGGGATGTTTTTCTTTGCTCAACTCTGCACAAAGGGCATGGAGAAGACACAGTCCAGCGAAGGGTCAAAGGAGCAGTGGACAGTGAAGGACATACCTGTTCCACCAGCGGTAAAGGACTACAACCGGTATGTATCAAATACACATGCGTTTTTTTTCAATTGACTGATTTCAAACCTAACTTTTGAAATTGAAGAAACAGTGTGTTGGACAAATTTTAAATGTGGTTATCTCTTTTTTTCCAACTGTCCTTTTAGGCACATGGGGGGGAGTTGACCTATCAGATGCTCTAATAGGTTATTACAAGGTCCTGCACAAGACACAGAAGTGGTACAAGACTTTCTTCTACCACTTCATGGACATTGCCATTGTGAATGCCTTCATTTTTCACAAGGAGCATGTCAGGAGCAGAGGGGGAACTCCTTTGAGCCAGAAGGCATTCAGGGAGACCTTATCCATGGAGTTGGCAGAGGCAGGCAGTACAACCTCTGCTGCACCGGCACCAAAGAGTTCCAATCATCACAAACCGGTGCACATCTCTGGAGACAGCACCGCTGGACGTCTGAAGTGCAGACACTGCAAGAACAAGACCCCTGTAAAGTGTTCCACCTGTGACACACCTCTGTGCTTTGTTCCAGATCGAGACTGTTACAGTGCTTGGCATGATGCTAACGGCAAGTGAGCTTATTGTTGTAAATAGTGTGCAGTGCTTTTCCTTTTTTATTTTAAAATTTTACTTTTTTTAATTAAAAAAAAGTAATTATTTTTTACTTTTTTGCAGTGCTTTTCTACTGTAAATAGTTCTGTAATTGGTGTATATTCTACTGTAAATAGTTTTGTAATTTGAATGTGTGTGTGTGTGAAAATAAACATTTTGCTTCTGTTCATACAATTTGTTTGGACATTTTCACTGTATGCACAAAGCATTATTTATAGAAGAACATGTTTGTCCTCTACTCTTTGCCAGTAATACTGGCATTTAATCTAGATATGGGATGGGAAAGCTCCAAGTGTAACCTTTCATTAGTGCCCAAGATCATGACTGTATGTTGAAGTGTTCGAGAATAGCAGCCTTTTGCCAATATGTCACCCAAGGGTCTCCAAACGGCACACTTTTGGCACACTTTTGGCTCGCCTGAACCTTTTGTTAGAAAAAACGTGTGCAAAACACTAATTTTTTGGTTTATTACACTCAGATTTGCTGTGGATAATGGTAACAGTTCAGGCTGTAGACCCAGTGTGTTTTTCAGTCAACCACACCATGCTAAAGCCACTTTTAAAGCATGTAGTTTTAGAAAATAACTAGGCAGACATAAAATTGAATCTTTTTCAGTGTATTCAAGATTACATCACTCTCTGAAAACTGCACGTAGACAAATTCTGGCTGATGTGGGTCAAACTTCTTTCAAAAGAGACCAAAAACATGTTTCTACTCCATACGGTTCAAGAACAGCTTTAATTTTAATTTGGGTATACGTTTTTTAAATATTTTGGGCGAAAATTGCAGGAATTCAAAGGGGTTTTAAACACTGTTAACACTAGATTTACTAAATCTGTGTAACTTTGCGTAAAATCCAGGACCCTGCCCCTCTGACTCCATTGTTCCCCTCCTTTTGGTTTGCAAATGAGACATTACCTGTGAAACACACTGCACAACGAGAGGTATTCTCCACTTCAGTGCTTAGAAGTGGAAGTGTCTCCTTGACAATGTATGCACAGACAAAAAAAGTGTGTTCTAAGTTCCTTGCACCAAGATGTGGTGATCGCTGCCAGCAGAAAGAGGAAACCCAACACGACAACAGACTACAACCACGTGAATGTGTATAATTTTCCACCAGTGATACAATTATTTCTAATATAGTATGTACTATACAAACCTATAGAAAAAAAGCACATATACTCATGACTCTCTCTCTCACTCTCTACTTTTACAGTGTGGTGTCGACATGTTGGACCAAATGACGCAGATGTTCTCCGTAAGACCAGCAACACGCAGGTGGCCAGTAGCGGTTTTTTACAATATGCTGGACCTGGCAGCGGTGAATGCCTTCATTCTTTACAAGGCATGTACAGGGTGGAAAGACAAAAGATTATTTCTGAGTCTTCTAGCAAGTGAACTCCGTTGCCGAATCATGCAGCACAAAGCAATAGAGGCAGAGAGGAAGGCTGCTGAGGTTGCTGTACTAGGAAAGATATTGACAACTCAGTGCCAGGTTCAAGAGAGTTGTATTGTAAATAAAAACTTTTAAACAAGCATTGAATGAATACACAGGCCAAAAGGTGAAGGGGTTATGTGCTAAAATAATTAACTAAATGCAGAAAAGTGTTGGCACAGGATGTGACCCATGGGTCAGAAAGGAACGGTCACGATTAAATGGACAAAACTGTTAAGAACAGGATATGAGTTAGACAATGGGTCACCATTCTCTGAAAAAAACAGGAAACATCTGTTGGTTTGGTCGTGCAAAATAGGCTGTTGAGAGAAGGAAGGTTTTCTGCTTAGCAACCAAAAAATATATTAAAAGGGGCTTAACCTATTAAGGACGGACTACAGGCACACTTTGCATATATATGAATATGTATTATTGAGCTGATTGGATCCTGTAAGAGGCTGTCTCTCAGAATGTTTTGTAATAACTTTGTAAAGAAATAAGACATTTATGAGGAAGAGTTCTTTGAAGATGATTTTGGTGAGGATCTCTTCCCATGCATGCCCAAAAATATATATTGTGTGAATGTGTAATTCTTTTTTATACTCTGCCACAGGATAAACGAACTGGGAGAGAGGAGTTAACAGACAGCAGGCTGGTCAGGGACTGGTAGCATAGCAGCGTGAGGCGCAGGCTTTCACTTAAAAATCTCCTCTCAACAGTTGCAACAGGAATTGCGACAGGTTTACCTGTGCAACATGTGAAAAACTCACCTGTGCCAAATGCAGGGACGATGGACACTAGGTATGCAAATGCTGCAAAGTTTGAAATATGTTTCTAGTGTTTGAACTTGTATATAGTTGTGTGAGAAAATAAAAGTTCTGTTTTTGAATCTTTTTTGGACAGTTGTTTGACTGTTGAAGAGATAAAAATTCTGTAAATGTTGAGAGTACATTTATTGTGTGAGTATGAGGGTTTAATTCTGTAGTGCATGTGGAAACACTTAGAAACAGTGAGCAATGAAGAAGAATGTAGTACATCATGCGTTCCCTTATGTGAAGAGGCTTTGATCCTTATTCTGTGAACAAAGATCGATGTGGGAGGGGTTTCATGCAACTCGTGTTTCAATAAAAACTCTATGCTGACGTAGAACTGCGCCTAGTTAAGGAGAACTGAGCCCAGCGAATGACGTCTCGCTGTTAAAATCTATAACTGTGTCTGTTGTTTCTTATTGCTCCTTTTTACAGAAATGAACGAGCATGCTGGAAGGTGAAGCAAGAGCCTGAGAGAGCCTAGGGGTCATAAAATTAAATGGGTGTCTGTTCCTTTAGGAGAGGCTTTAAATTAGAGTAAAAACACCTTTCCAACAAAATGGTGACCTTGAATTTCTGGAGGAGCAAAGAAAAACGTGAGTTTGGAATAATAGGATTTTGTTGAAATTGTTGTGATCTACAGATACTGGAGATCCAAGGACAGAATTGACCCGGATCTGAAGTCATTTGGTAAGCGCTACCATACGAGGCGCAAAATTTACTAATCTAAAATTATGTTCTGTCTGTAGTTCTCCAGTAAATGTTGATTTGGGTTTCTACTGAGGTAAATAGACGCCGACCCGGTTGGTAAACTCAGGGTGTGGCCTGCCCTAGGTAAGCTAGGATGCTTCTTACTGAAAGCATGCGTGTTCGGAACAGCAGGAAGGCAGAGTGGGATAAGCTCGTGGGTGAGATCCACAAAGTATCTGAAAACCCCCCCCCCCAAAAAAACCCAGAGATCAGCGAGCGATTTTAACCCTGGCATTTCTTGTTCCTTCGAGCAGGATCCTAAATTTGACTGGATCTCCGGGAGGAACTGCAGGCTGCTGAGAGCCCATGCACGGCCTGGTCTAGGACCAGCTGGATCCTGGAGCCCTCCAGCTCAACGTTAGGTCTAAAAAAGGAGGCCGGCAGATCCACGGGGTTCCTCCCGGAGCAACAGTTGGTGACGGAGTCTTCCTTCACAAGGACACCAGCCAGTGAGTACAACATTTGATGCGTGAAAGAATAAAAATTAAGAGAAAAGAAAAATAACTAGGTCCGGGACCTTTCTAATACAAGTTTGTGATTTTGCAAATAAAGATCGGGGATCTTTGAGTGATGGCGGGGACCTCACAATGAAAATCCATGGTAAAACAAAATATGACTGGGGTTGAACTCCAAAGCGCGCAGAGGTCTGGGATCTCAATTAGAAATAATAATAAATAATATATGATAATAATAATACTAGTAATGAAAAAAAACATTACCCCTCCCTGGGCTGCCACCTTATCATGGTGGAGGGGTTTGAGTGTCCCAATGATCCTTGGAGCTATGTTATCGGGGTTTCTTTACTCCTGGTAGGGTCACCCATGGCAATCTGGTTCTAAGTAAGGGATCAGACAAAGTGCAGCGCCTGTACGTTGGGGTTTACCCCGGTGAACAAGAGGGTAGCCTCCCTCCGCCTACGGGTGGGGGGACGGGTCCTGACTGTTGTTTGTGCTTATGCGCCAAACGGCAGATCAGATTACCCACCCTTTTTGGAGTCTTTGGAGGGGGTGCTGGAGAGTGCTCCTACCGGGGACTCCCTTGTTCTGCTGGGGAACTTCAACGCTCACGTGGGCAATGACAGTGAGACCTGGAGGGGTGTCGTTGGGCGGAATGCCCCCCCCCCCCCGATCTGAACCCGAGTGGTGTTTTGTTATTGGACTTCTGTGCTCGTCATGGATTGTCCATAACAAACACCATGTTCAAGCATAAGGGTGTCCATATGTGCACTTGGCACCAGGACACCCTAGTAGGCCGCAGCTCGATGATCGACTTGGTTGTCGTCTCATCCGATCTGTATGTTTTGGACACTCGGGTGGGGAGTCAGCTCCGATGGTGGGGGAGGACGCCGGACAGACCTGGAAGGCCCAAACATGTTGTGAGGGTCTGCTGGGAACATCTGGCAGAGTCTCCTGTCAGAAGGAGCTTTAACTCACACCTCCGGCAGAACTTCGAACACGTCCCGAGGGAGACGGGGGACATTGAGTCCGAGTGGACCATGTTCCGCGCCTCCATTGTCGAGGCGGCTGACCAAAGCTGTGGCCGCGGTAACCTCCGAATTCGCTGGTGGACACCGGTGGTAAGGGATGCTGTCAGGCTGAATGAGTCCTATCGGGTCTTTTTGGCCTGTGGACCCCTGAAGCAGCTGATGGGTACCGGCAGGCCAAGTGGAGTGCGGCTCGGATGGTCGCCGAGGCAAAAACTCAGGCATGTGAAGAGTTTGGAGAGGCCTTGGAAAACGACTTCCGTACGGCTTCGAAGCGATTCTGGTCCACCATCCGGCGTCTCAGGGGGGGAAGCGGTCTGCCACCAACAATGTTTACAGTGGGGATGGTGTGCTGCTGACCTTGACGCGGGACGTTTTGGGTCGGTGGATGGAATACTTCGAAGACCTCCTCAATCCCACCGGCACGCCTTCCAATCTGGAAGCAGGGTTTGGGGACTTTGGGTCGGGCTCTCCAATCTCTGGTGCTGAGGTCACCAAGGTCATTAAAAAGCTCCTCGGTGGCAAGACTCCGGGGGTGGATGAGATTTGGCCCGAGTTCCTCAGGGCCCTGGATGTTGTGGGGCTGTGTTGGTTAACGTGGCTCTGCGTGGACATCGGGGGTGGTTCCCTTGGATTGGCAGACCGTGGTGGTGGTCCCCCTGTTTAAAAAGTGGGACCACAGAGTGTGTTCCAACTACAGGGGGATCACACTGCTGAGCCTCCCTGGTAAAGTCTATTCAGGGGTTCTGGAGAGGAGGGTCCGACGGATAGTCAAACCTCGGATCAAGGAGGAACAATGCGGTTTTCGTCCTGGCCGTGGAACACTGGACCAACTCTACACCCTCAGCAGGATCCTGGAGGGTGCGTGGGAGTTCGCCCAACCGGTCTACATGTGTTTTGTGGACTTGGAGAAGGCCTTCGACTGTGTCCCTCGGGGAGCCCTGTGAGGGGTACTCCTGGAGTATAGGGTACCAGGCCCCTTGATACGGGCTGTTAGGTCCCTGTACGACCGGTTCCAGAGTTTGGTTTGCATTGCCGGCAGTAAGTCGGGCTTTTTTCCGGGGGTGTTGGACTCCGCCAAGGTTTCCCTTTGTCACCGATCCTGTTCATAACTTTTATGGACATGATTTCTAGGCGCAGCCAAGGTGTTGAGGGGATCCGTTTTGGTGGCCTCAGGATTGGGTCTCTGCTTTTTGCAGATGACGTGGTCCTGTTGGCTTTATTGGAACAAGATCTACAGCTTTCACTGGAGCGGTTCGCAGCCGAGTGTGAAGCGGCTGGGATGAGAATCAGCACCTCCAAATCCGAGGCCATGGTCTTGAGCCGGAAAAGGGTGGGGTGCCTTCTCCGGGTCGGGGATGAGGTCCTTCCCCAAATGGAGGAGTTTAAGTATCTGGGGGTCTTGTTCACAAATGAGTGAAAAATGGAGTGGGAGATTGACAGACGGATTGGTAGGGCGTCTGCAGTGATGCGGGAGCTGTACCGGTCTGTCGTGGTGAAGAGAAAGCTGAGCCGAAAGGCGAGGATCTCGATTTACCGGTCAATCTACGTTCCTACCCTCATCTATGGTCACGAACTCTGGGTGGTGACCAAAAGCATGAGATCACGGATACAAGCGCCTGAAATGAGTTTCCTCCGTAGAGTGTCTGGGCTCTCCCTTAGAGATAGGGTGAGAAGCTCGGTCATCCGGAGGGGGCTCAGAGAAGAGCCGCTGCTCCTCCACATCGAGAGGAGTCAGTTGAGGTGGCTTGGGCATCTGGTCAGGATGCCTCCTGGACGCCTCCCTGGTGAGCTGTTTCGGGCACGTCCCACCGGGAGGAGACCCAGCGGAAGACCCAGGACACGCTGGAGGGACTATGTTTCTCAGCTGGCCTGGGAACGCCTTGGGATTCCTCCCGAGAAGCTGGAACAAGTGGCTGGGGAGAGGGAAGTCTGGGTCTCTTTGCTCAAGCTGCTGCCCCCGTGACCCGACCCCGGATAAGCGGAAGAAAATGGATGGATGGATGAAAAAAAACATGATAATAAATACATATTGATATTAGTGTGTGATAAACCGGTTGTGTGACTGTGTGTGTGTGAATGGAGATTTCTTCCTTTTGAAGCAGCTGAAGTAGGCCGAGAAGAGTCTCATGGTTAGAAAATTGAGTAAATAGCACTAAAATAAGATAAATTAAAACTAAAAAGATCAAGAATTGAAGAATAGGCATTGAGCGTCTTAAACAAAGGAATTACGCTTAAGCAAAAAGGAGAGGAAAAGGGGGGTCATTGGGTCGTGATGGGTAATAAACGACTGATAAAAAGCAGATGTGTTTTTTGGCACCCGGGAGGATGAAAAATGTTTTAAACTTTCTGTTTTCTCCTAAAGTTCCACCGACAGAAAGTAAAAGAGAAAACTCTCACTTCCATATAAAAAAAATCCTATTAAGAGCAAGGTAAACCACTTTACCCTGATCTTAATGAATTATCTCAAATAAGCGACCCCCTTCCCCTCAAGGAAGAGAGTTCTCATTATAAACAAGACCCTCTCTCTCTTTCCCTCAACAATGGGTCGTTAGTCGTTCTCTCAATAAACAAACCAACTGTGGTGGGGTGCGTCAGCAACCGGTAAATGCGCTTCCTGAGGGAAAAGACTTGTGTTTGAATTTTTATTGCTTTCCTAGCATTCCTGCACTAAAAGCAGATCCACCATGGGTTTCAAAATTGTTAAAGGTTACCCAAGCTTGCCAGTAAACGGAAGCCATGCGGAGATGAAATCTAAAGCAACGCTACCTCTCCCCGCTAGCTGATAAGGAGGGGGGAACTATGTTTTGTGAGATGTGTGCATTCTCTGAGAGAGCCAGAGACACAGACGGTGACCTGCATGCAGTCTTGTTTTCAAAAGATTGGGATTTCCTAAGTACAGCGGCAACTATTACTCTATAATAATAATAAAAAAAGAACTTAGTTAATATTTTTAATAATATTCATGGGATGTCTGGGAGATCTCTCGTATAGTAGAAAAGAAATGGTTTAACAATGACGGATTATGAGCAGAGTGATTTTATTTTGAAATTCAGGCGGATGTCTACAGGTCCTGTGAGGTAGCGACAGCTGGGTAGCGTGGATTTACTCTTGGTAACAAGCGGCAGCTTCAATTGCTTGCTTCTAACACTTTCATGACCGATGCCGCCCTCGCCCAATCTCAGTTGAATAATGGGACCATGTTTTGGACATCTAGCATCAGACGCTTCCACATATAATCATAATAATAAGCTAATTTGTAGAATCTTTATGAAAGAGCACATAAGCAGAGAGCAAGAAATAGAGAACGTGAATAGAGATGTGATGTTTTATTTTGGAAATATCAGTTGCTGATTATGTCATTGACAGTAGTAGAGGATTGAGTGAGGCCAGATGGAGAGGAAAGTGATGAATTTAGAGGAATTTTGTTTTCCACAAAAAAAAAGAGGTTGAGTTGTTAAAAAATAAATATAATAGATTTAGCTACAGGAAGAATCTGTAGTGGTAATTATATTATTTGCAGATTGTTTTCTGATTTGTTAGGAAGAGATTTCCTATTTCAATTGTAGATTTTCATGTTATTGTTGGGGATACATTAATAATCCAAATTGTAGATTTTCATAAAACCCTTGAAACAGGACAGCTACAAAGAATTGTTCTACTTGGAAAAGAAAAAATTAAAGTTTTAACTGAAGTTTGTTATCAGACAAAGATTAAACAATCATATTATTGCTAACAGAAGATCCAAATTCAACCTTGCATGTTTTTGGCCAACAATGGGGAACAGGGGTATGGTGATCTCTAGTGGCGAACTAATTAGAGCATTTATTACAGACAATTCAATTCTCAAACTGATTAGTATGTGGACATAGAAGTGTGTCAGACATGAAAACAGACAAAAAAAGCTTTTCATATAAAATTAAGGAACAGCTTTGATCAAACGAAGGCTGTACTGAAGAAGATGGTCTCACTGCCTGAACCGAGGGGAAATGTGTTTTGCTAAAAATCCTGTACAGATGGGCAGAAATATTGAGATATAGCCTTGTCATGTCTAAACAGGGGGGATATGATAAAAGTCACATAAAATTTTTTGTTTGGCCTGTCTAATGTGTGCAAAACATAGACTGCAAAAATATATAAAGCCGCGTTCACACCGGTCAGCGCGTCCAGGCGTCAAATCGCTCAAACGGACGAAAGTCGACGCTTTAAAATTAAAACCCAGCTGGTTGCACACTTGTGGTCTGCGTCGGCGCGTCGGGGCATCAGCGCGTCACGTCATTACGTCAGCGTGCGGGCGTGGATTTGTCTGTTGCTAGTTGTTTACAACATGGCGGATCTTGTCGAGAGAGTGGCTTGGGCTTATTTAATTAATGAAGCTACACAAGCCAGACGTCGTCGTCGTTTGCGACGTGTGTGGGTACACCCCATTATTCAGAGGCGTTCGGACTTCGGAGAGTTTCACCATTTGCTCCAGGAGCTGCGTATGGATGAGGTTCGGTTTCAGCGCTATTTTCGTCTGTCCCGCGCCCATTTTGATGACCTCCTGACTCGCATCGGTGCTCGCATCACCTACCAGGACACCAACTACAGGCGCTCTATTCCTGCTGAAGAGCGCCTGTCCATCTGTCTTCGGTTAGTGGGTACATTGTGATTCTGAAAATGTTTTTTTTGTATAAACGTTTAATCTGATGCTCATGTGCTTATACTATGCATATTAAAGAGTCACTGTAAAACCAAACTGTCTACTTACCAAATATGCCTTTTTTGCATTTGGTACCAGTTTTTTTTCCCGCCACACATAACAGTAGATTAAAACAGTACACACAGGCAAATAAAAAAAATTCATTTTCCTATATTAACATGCAGCCAAATAAAAGCCACAGGTAACAACATAGGTGAATGTATATTTAGTGAACAGTTAAGTAAGTTATCTCACCCCACTGTCATTTCTCATCTCCTGCCCAATATATACTCACACAGCATTTATCTTATCTATAAGTAATATACATTATAGTAGATAATGGTAGATTTAATAACTAATCTGGCCCACAACTAGTCTATTCACTATCGTTTTCTCTTTTATGCAGGTTTCTTGCCACTGGGGACTCCTACAGGACCATAGCCAGCAGCTTCAGAGTGGGCATTTCCACTGTCTCCACCATCATCCCTGATGTGGTGACAGCCATCTGGGATGGTTTAGTGGAGGAATTCATGGCTGTCCCAGGAGAAGAGGAGTGGAGGTCCATTGCAGAGGACTTCAAGGAACGGTGGAACTTCCCTCTGTGCTGTGGTGCTATAGACGGGAAGCACATCAGCTTAAAGGCACCCCCCAACTCTGGTTCTCTTTTTTTTAATTACAAGGGGCACCATTCCATCGTGCTCCTTGCTGTGGTAGATGCCCGTTACAGGTTTAGGGTGGTCGATGTTGGGGGGTATGGCAGAACCAGTGATGGAGGGATCTTGGCCAACTCCACCTTTGGTCAGGCTCTGCGTGATGGCACACTTGGTCTGCCTCCAGACCAGCACATGCCCGGAGCTGCACACCGAAGAGCCCAGCCCCATGTGTTTGTGGCAGATGAGGCCTTTCCACTGCGCAGGCATTTGATGCGCCCCTTTCCTGGACGTGGTGGCCTAACCCCTCAGCAGCGCGTCTTCAACTACCGGCTCTCCCGGGCCCGGCTGGTGGTGGAAGATGCATTCGGGATCTGGTCTGCACAGTGGAGAATGTTTCACCGCAGACTGGAAGTCAACCCCGAAGTTGTGGAGAAGTGTGTGAAGGCGACGTGTGTTCTCCACAACTTCATGAGGGTTTCTGGAGATGGCCAGGTACCTGCAGTGAGGGGAGCTGCCGCTGCTCATGGAGAGAGACCACTTCCAGCTGTGGGGCGAATCGGAGCCAACAACGCAACCAGAGAGGCAGTGGAGACCAGAGAAGTTTTCATGGCCCACTTCAGTGAGGAGGGGGCAGTGCCATGGCAGCCGGCAGAATAGTCATGTCCATACAGGACTGACCCAAAACGGCTCTTTTAAGAGCCACCCAATAAAAAAATTAAGAGCAAAACTTTCTGAAAATTTACACATCTATATTTACTATATTATATTTTAGTAATTTGTTTTTCTCTATACATTCATATATACATTCACAAATCCCTTTCATTTATGGATTATTGTTTGTTGTGTACCTATATACTTTTGACCTGTTCACCTGTAGCTCTCGTTTCCAGGTAATGACTGACAGACTGCTCTGCTTTCTCCCACAAACTCGTCTATGGATATGGTGAAATCAATCAAATAAACTCAAATAGTTCTTGCTTTTGTACTTCTGTGGTATTTTATATAGTCAATAAAAAGGTATATTTCATTAAGGTAATTATTAGCTGTTATTAAAAACAATATTTTCACCCAAATGGCATTACATAGGACAGTAGAATTAAATTAAGGAAAGTAGCTGACTTTCCAAAATGTTACATATAAAAATATTTAATATAAAAAAAATACATACAACATATATACATATGATAAAACAATAAAATAAAGAACAGGAAGAGAAAGGACCTTATTTGGAGGAAGTGCGGTGGAAGACAGGAGGGACACAGAAAGGAGTCTCCTTCCTCCCCTGAAAAAGGTGTCAGCCCGATCAGTAAAACTACTGAGTATTGTCCAAATGGGTCAAATTGAGTGTTACATTAATTCTTTCAAAAATCAGTCTATGAATGTCAAATTTTAGGATGTCTCTTTCTAGAGGTGACACCCTTTTCAGGAGAGGATGAAGAGAGAGAAGGAAGTGCATTTCATCATCTGCAGGAGGAGCAGGAGCTGGTTCAGGCCGGGCCTTGAGCGCATCAAGCAGCTTTTGCTGGAACTCTGTTGGCACTGACAAGTCCTGCTGCCTCCGCCTTCGTTTTCTTGGAGGGCCTGTGAAAAAACACAGTAGAAAAATGTGTTAAAAATGCTTACAATTATGTTGAACAAATATACAAATTAGATAAAATTATAAGCAACATTTTAAGTCTGTATGAAAGGCTGAGTGTGAATTCCAGGGTATACACAGACATTTCAGAAAGTACAAAAAGTAATTCGCCAAGTGTCTGGGAACCGAAAGAAACAGATTGACATCTTTGAATAAAACCTACATTCCCAACCTTTCCAAACAGCACTACACACCTGCAGGTGCTGGAGCAGAGGAAGGGCCAGGCTGGTCAGAAGAAGAAGAACCAGCAGCAGAGGAAGGGCCAGGCTGGTCAGAAGAAGAAGAACCAGCAGCAGAGGAAGGGCCAGGCTGGTCAGAAGCAGAAAAGAAAAGGGCCAGGGGACTCTGGTTCAGCCATGTCACCTGCCTCCATGTTAGCTGGATCTGTCAAGACAGAAAGGAATATTATTGACCCTCCTGTTTATTATGCTTTATACCAAGATCACAAATACTTCTACTGCTAGCACTAATAATAAATAGCAAAACTTTGTAGTAGCAAAATGATGTAGGTTTCAGCTTTACAATACTTATTTTCATGTTTCTGAGCACGTTTTTGTGTGTGTTTGTGTGCCACTATGTCTGGGTTTTCTTCTCAAAATCACCAACCTTCTGCCTCTAACCGCCCTGCTGCTTCTTCTTCTGGCTCCTCTGGGTGGTCATACCCCTCCGCCTGCTCCTCCTCGACCCCCATGTTGCTCGATGTTTCGCGGGGGGCGATGAAGGGTTCGAGGAAGGACAGGACAGAGAGGTACTTCCATTTCTGCACTTTCCCTCCTTCTGCTCCGCTCTTCCTTCTCTCTTTCTCTTTTCTGCTCTGCCTGACATATGTGTCCCTCAATGTCTTCCACCGTTTTTTGCAGATCTCGTCTAAATACACAATGGGAAACTGGTAATGCGTATTTAGTACCGTAGTTGCCCTAACCGCTTTTGGCTAGCGTAGCGTTAGCTAACATAACAAGAAAGTTAAAAGAAAAAATATTTTTTTCTATGTTTAACTGCTTACCTGGCACTCCAATATCCTCCGATATCTTCCTCCAAATCAGATCCGATCTCTTCCTGTCTTTGTAAAAAGACGAAGACGGGTCATACAATTCACGGACATTACATACAGCGACGATCAGTTTGTCCTCCATCTTGAATAAAAAATTTGCCGATTCCCCCATGGAAGGAGTTACCACGTCAGTACAACGAGTCGCTCTGATTGGTTGACGCCGCGCGTCTGCTGCCCGAAAGTTCAATTTTCCCAACTTGAGCAGCAGACGCCCCGACGGACCGTCGGGGCGTCCGGGCATCAGCTGCGTGGACGCGCTGATGCCAGCTGCGCCGACGCGCGCGACTTGCTGCTTGGCAGCTTGGCGCCCACTAGATGCGTAGATCCCATAGACTTGCATGTAATCTAGCTGCCCTGCTGCCTGGACGCGCTGACCGGTGTGAACGCGGCTTAAGAGCACAAAGAGGAAATTTCCAACTACAAACTATTTTTCTGAAGCAATATCCATGGATTTTATAGAACTAACTCAATGCGAAGAGAAGTTCTGTTTAGTAAGAAAAATAATTTCTCCAAATGGATTGAAATGTTACCAGTGAAACATTCTGATTCAATTCAATTCAATTTTCAATTCAGTTTATTTAAATAGCGGCAATTCACAACAGATGTCATCTCAAAGCACAAGAAGTCATTTCAATACATTTATACAAATGCTAACTGTTGCAGAAATGTTGTTTAGAGAAGTAATGCCTAGATTTGAGATCCACAAATGATCTATAGTGATAAAGGAACACATTTTGTGAATGAAATAATTGATAAAATAGGACAAAGATTATAGATTATTTTTAAGAGACAATGGGATTCTAAAAGCAGAATAAGAAAGGCCATGGATAAGACTAAACAGAATTAGATTTACTGTCTGGTTAGGGTTAAGCTATACATTAATATCACACCAAGTAATGGAACAGGATTGACACAATTTGAAACAATCTGTGGGAGACCTTACACCCTCCTACAGATTGGTATCTTAAAATAAGAGGAACAATCGCAAACTGATTTATGATTTTTATGATAAAGATGTTGCAAATTGAAAAAAGCAATGGAAGAAACAGGACAAAATTGGATATTGTCTTGATTTAGTAAACTATACATGCATAAGACACCAAATTTGAATATTGGCCTCATTATATTTGAAATAATCTATGGGCGTAGATATAGAATTACTTAGTTTGGTATACTCTCTTTTGAAAAGCAATGTGATTAGGATCGGGTGGTTTACATGATCAAAATCCTGAAAAGTAAATAAGTTATAAATGCAAACTAATCATATGCCAGAACATCCTATATTCCTACAGGAAGAAGTGAGCTGAAAGTAGGTGACTGGATCCTGATTAAAGCTGTAAACAGAAAACTGGTCAACACCCAGGTGAAAGGGGCCATTCCAGGTATTTTTGACCACACCAACGGCTTTAGAGACTGAGTTGGATACACTTAACCAATTGTAAAAAGCAGAGACCATCACTAGATATAGGGAAAGGAGTCTAAGAAAAGTGGTGTTTCAGACGGATTACAAAGGGAGGTGGATACAATAGGTTTCACTTGTCTCAACTTCAGTGAAGAAAACCAGGAGAACCACTTTTCTGTAGAGACTGCTTGAAGGGAGAGATTCAAAATTCAAAAAATTCAAAATTCAAAATTACTTTATTAATCCCAAAGGGAAATTAAATGTTGTTGTAACTCATTATGCAAGTTCCTTCAAAGATTTGTTGTAGATGATGATGGCTGTGGGTAGGGATGATCTCTTGTAGAGCTCTGCAGATCTGAAGAAGCCTCTGACTGAAGACGCTCTGTAGTTGTATGACAGTCTGATGTAGAGAATGCTCTGGATCTATGGCGTCTTCTTTTCAACTCATCAGGGTTTTGTGGCTGTAGTTGAGGTATTATTTGAGCTTTTGTGATGTTAATCAGCTGCTGCCAGTTGTAAACCACCTTGTTGCCATGGTTATGCATCATAACAAATGTCCAAAAATAAAAAGTATCAGCAAAAATCCTTCCACCTGCACAGCATTCAAAACCAGAGAGAACAGTTGTCCACAAAAACAATGTTTCTACCAAAAATGGAAGAATTAAAGTTTAAAAAAAAAAAAAAAAAAAAACTATGATAGTAACTATGAAGGTTTTCCTGCTATCTAGTACCTTTATTTTTAGAGCTTTTTGGTGGTGTTATTCAATAGGAACGTTAAGACTCAGAAGAACGACATATAGCATATGAGAATACTGATTTATTGTCTTGGTTCACTCAGAGAAGGACACACAGAAACCCATTTGAAACTAGCGTATGGTACCAATATGCAAGATATCTAGCAAATAAATGAAGCATTATTAACTGTTTTGTTTGTTCTCAAATGCCATACTCTGTAGGACATTTACCCATATATGTAGAAGCTTTCACTAATCTTAATGATCTGTTTCCTGATGTTACACTCCTCTCCAGGATTTGGACAAATTCTGAGTGTGAAATACATGAACGAACAGGAATTTATATGGGTAAAAGTGTATGTACTTCCATGACAAAAGTAAGGGTAAATGGGAGACGGGGACGACATGGGATTAATCTAAATAGTTAAAGCAGGAGCAGTATACTTAATACCTGACCAAAGATTTATTTGTTTTGAACATGATAAAAATCTGACCACACTTTTGTTTGCCAATCTGGCTACAGGGGAAAAATATACCGTATGTGCTCCATACTTTGAGACCGTGAATGTGATGGGAACTTTTCTATGGACGACCTGCTGATTCTCTGCGGATTTTGGCTCTAACTCCCATCACCCTCCAAATGGGAAGGGTAGATGTGCTTCTGTTGAGACTTACAGAGCATTCTTTCCTTGTATTTGCAGTGGAGATCCGACACAACAGAAGGAGGAGGCGTGATATTTCAGCCCCTCATGATCCCATATGGGGCTCCGATTTACCCCCTAAACACAAATTATGGAGTGATGGAAATAAGGTTGTATTATCTCTTTTCCCATGGACCGGGGTGGGTAAGGTCATGTTAAAATTGGACACATTAAATTATAAATTCAGTGGTTTTGTTAATTCTTCCCTGGCAGGTCTAAAAGGTATAGCAGCTGAGATGCAGGAATTGAGCCTAACAACTATAAATATAATTCAATTCAATTCAGTTTATTTATATAGCGTCAGTCATTGGCGTGAGGTTGGGCCCCGTTGATGCAGACTTTCCAACCACAGCAGTCCTTCAGCAATCCCTCATACTGAACAAGCATGTAGCGACGGTGGACAGGAAAAACGCCCCTTTAACAGGACGAAACCTCCAACAGAACCAGGCTCAGTAGGAGCGGCCATCTGCCACGACCGTCTGGGGGTTTGAGAAGACAGAGCAGAAACACAGAAGGAACAGAAGATCTGATATAAGAGAACTTTAAATGTTACAGAAAGTAAAAAGTTAATAACAGGACACAGGGGATGTTCAGTTACTAGGAGGATCATCCCAGTCGATGCCCCCCGTCCAACAGGGCATTGCAGCCAAGCAGGATACCAGACCAGGTATATCTTCCATGTAGAGAAAAACACTGAGAGAAAACAAAGTTAACAGTCGAAATAACAGAATGTACTGTAATACTAATGGAGAGTCGTAGGAGAAAAGGAAGTAGCAGAGTGAAGAAAATTGGTAAGTCTGTCCTCCAGCAGTCTAAGCCAATAGCAGCTTAACTACAGAGATAGCTCAGGATGACCTTAGCCACTCTAACTGTAAGCTTTATCAAAAAGGAAAGTTTTAAGCCTGGCCTTAAAAGTAAACAGAGTGTCTGCCTCACGGACTCAAGCTGTGAGCTGGTTCCACAGGAGAGGAGCCTGATAACTAAAAGATCTGCCTCCCATTCTACTTTTAGAAATCCTAGGAACTACAAGTAAACCTGCAGTCTGAGAGCGAAGTGCTCTGTTAGGAACATATGGAACAATTAGATCTCTGATGTATGATGGAGCTTGATTATTAAGGGCTTTGTATGTAAGAAGAAGGATCTTAAATTCTATTCTGGATTTAACAGGGAGCCAATGAAGGGAAGCTAAAACAGGATAAATGCGATCTCTATTTTTAATATTCATCAGAACTCTTGCTGCTGCATTTTGGATCAACTGAAGGCTTTTAATGGCATTTTGTGGACTACCTGATAGTAAAGAATTACAGTAGTCCAGCCTTGAGGTAACAAATGCATGGACTAGTTTCTCAGCATCACTCCTGGACAGGATGTTTCTAATTTTAGCAATATTCCGGAGGTGAAAGAAAGAAATCCTAGAAACCTGTTTAATATGGGATTTAAATATCAAGTCTCGGTCAAAAATAACGCAGAGGTTCTTTACGTTATTACTGGGGGCCAATTTAATGCCATCCAGATGAAGTGATTGACTCATCAGTTTCTGTTTAAGAACTTCTGGTTTTCCAAGACAGCAACTTCTGTTTAGTCAGAATTTAAAAGCAAAAGGTTTAGTGTCATCCATGTTTTTATGTCTTCCAGATATGCCCGTAATCTACCTAACTGACTGGGTTCATCAGGATATATGGATAAATATAGTTGTGTATCATCTGCATAGCTGTGGAAATTTATCCCATGCTGTCTAATGATTCTACCAATTGGGAGCATATATATGGTGAACAGAATTGGTCCAAGCACAGAACCCTGTGGAACTCCACAAGTAACCCTTGAGAGTGAAGAAGATTTACCATTTAGATGAACAAACTGGAATCTATCAGACAAATATGATTTAAACCAGCCTAGTGCTGTTCCTTTGATCCCTGCAACATGTTCAAGCCTTTCTCAAAGAATATTATGATTGACTGTGTCAAAAGCAGCACTGAGATCTAACAAAACCAGAACAGACACAAGTCCATTATCTGAGGCCATGAGAATATAATTAGTAACCTTCACCAGTGCTGTTTCAGTGCTATGATGAGCTCTATAACCTGACTGAAACTCTTCAAACAGCTCGTTACTGTTTAGATGCTCACAGACTTGATTAGCAACAATTTTCTCAAGGACTTTGGATAAGAAAGGAAGGTTAGATATAGGTCTGTAATTCACTAAGTCATCTTGATCAAGGGAAGGTTTCTTGAGTAAAGGTTTAATTACAGCTATTTTAAATTCCTGTGGTACGTATCCGTTTACTAAGGATAGATTCATCATATCCAAAATGGGGCCAGGAACCAAATGGAACACTTCTTTAAATATTTTGGCTGGGATTGGGTCCAACACACAAGTTGAAGGTTAAGTTGAGGCTAATATTTTTGATAATTCCGAAAGCTCGACTGAATCAAAATAGCCTAAGCACAACTGAGGTTCTACAGTTCTTTCCGATACTGCCTCATTTACTGAGGAAGAAGTAATCATGTTTGGGAGGATGCCAATGATTTTATTTTTAATAGAATAAATTGTATTTATGAAGAATCCCATAAAATCATCACTGCTAAGAGCTGGGGGAATAGTTGGCTCAACCGAGCTATGACTCTGTGTAAGTTTGGCAATGTATATATATATATATATATATATATATATAGCCAAATTGTTCAGTCTCAGTTTATGTTTATGATAGGGCTGAGATAATTTAACAAATTAAGGAATAAGTTCTTACGCTGTGGACATGAATTGTACGCATCACTCCAAGTAATCATCCGAGACAACTTCTCTTTAAGTTAAGGGGACTTTATTGAGAAAATAGAAAATCCCATCTATTCTAAAACATGCAAAATTTAATACAGATCTTAGACAACAAGGACAGCTGAGGGGGGTCAGAAAAGGAGGGGGGCCCTCACTCCAGGGAGCCCAAGTCACAGATAGCCTGTGGGACAAAGTCATAAATCTCAGCTTTGTGCCAAGATGGAGAACAGCACAAGGAGTGTAAGAAAGAGTCATAAAACTAGCTTTGGCTAAAGGAGCACATGGGGGAAGCGTCTATGTGGAAGGCCTCTGCTTTAGCAACAGACTAAAGACAATGGAGTTAAACTTTTCAGCTAAGACCAACTAACGCAGGCTGGACCGAGCCTGACTCGGTGACGGTGATGAGAGAGAGAGAGAGAGAGAGAGAGAGAGAGAGAGAGAGAGAGGCGTGACCTTCTCGGGATAAATCAGTTTCAAAAACACAGCAATTTCAGCTCCAAATTATGCGTGCGGCGACGCAAAAATGTGCAAACAGGTACAGTGCTTAAAAACACTTTAACCCAACAATGAACGAGATCTAACTCGTTAAAACTCTATTTTCTCTATTTATCTCCGCCCAGACACTATATTAGTATAAATGAACCGGTTCAGTCCTACTTTGTTTTGAAGGTAGTCCAGTACACTAGGAGGAGAGCAAATTGTCCATAGTTGAGCAAGAAAAGGAAAAGTTATAAAAAAAATCAGTACAGGATTTAAGGACCGTGTGACCCAAATGCAGGCTGGATGGCTTGCAGGATCGACGTCTAATGAACTGTCTTGGAACAGTTCTGATATAGCTCAAACGAGATACACAAACCGTATGAGCACTTCGAAGCAAGTTCTTCCCCGGTCCAGCTGGTCAGAACAAAAGAGAATCTTGACCGGTGAGATGTCCTCTGTTCAGCAGTAGTTCATCCAAGAACTTCTGACTGGAGAACAATTCAAAATGGGCGCGACTACTCTTATAGACCCCTTTGGCCGATGTCACCGTGGGTGGTCATGGACCAATAGAAGTGTGTTGGGGGTCACTGCTAGGATTGATGGGAAATGTGGTCTTCCAACAGTCTGTTCAGTTCATCTTGTGATAAATGCAATCACAACAAGGTGTTTTTACTCTAATTTAAAGCCTCTCTTAAAGGAAGAGACACCCATTTAATTTTATGACCCCTGGGCTCTCTCGGGCTCTTGTTTCACCTTCCAGCGTGCTCGTTCATTTCTGTAAACGGGAGCAATAAGAAACAACAGACACAGTTGTAGATTTTACTAGCGAGACGTCGTTCGCTGGGCTCAGTTCTCCTTAACTGGGCGGAGTTCTACGTCAGCATAGAGTTTTTTTTGAAACACGAGTTGCATGAAACCCCTCCCACATCAATCTTTGTTCACAGAATAAGGATCAAAGCCTCTTCACATAAGGGAATGCATGATGTACTACATTCTTCTTGATTGTTCACTGTTGCTAAGTGTTTCCACATGCACTACAGAATTAAACCCTCATACGCACAAAATAAATGTACTCTCAACATTTACAGAATTTTTATCTCTTCATCTCTATCTTTTGACCTCTTAAAATAATAAGAGGTCATCATATATAAGGAAAACGTCAGGCATCACACTTATATAATCATATAAATTTTGAGTCCTTCTCTGGAACTTTTCGTATCAGCAGTCAAGTCATCTTGTTCTGGCTGGGAATTGTGCTTGTCCGGCTCGCTCTTCTGTGACCTAAGGTGAAAGGTTACCAGCACATCACCCAAATGCAGCTAACAGTGTATCTTTTCAGTAGCCTTGAGTTTAACAACTCTCAGGAATCTGCACGCAGACCCGAAAATTGTTCTGCCCCTTTTGGCAGGGGTCTCATCTTCTTTTCCTTCGAACCCTTCTGCCTCAGATGGGCAGCTCTGCGCTTCAAGCTGCCCTGCCACCTGATGGTGCAGGTGTGCTGAAGTTGGAAACCTCTCAGCAGAGGGTTCAAGTAGGTTGTGTGGTCTGCTCGTCGCTGTTCTGCACCCGCTCTGGCTTGCTGCTCCTGGATGTCCTCTCAGGTGCGTCCTGGCTCCTCAGTGGGATTGCATTGGCTCCAGCCCTTTTCTTTAGTCTGATAAACTAAGAGATCCTGGTCTGGTTGGTTGCTGGTCTGTCACCTGGTCAACAAAGCCTAAAAGAACAGCTTGCAACTAATTTGGTTTTTCCTGTTTGCTTTATCCATAATTGTATCAAATTTGAGATTAATTTCTTACGCATTTTTCCTTTTTTTTAAATCCCTCACTCACCCCATAGTTCTAAGTAGTGCTGCACTGATCAGCCGCACTAACACAAAATCAAACTATTATCCAGATTGCTACAAACATTAGGTCTATCTATAGAATAAGTTATTACTTTTGCTGTATGTTGAAATCACAGAAATCATCATTGACACAAAGCGCACTCTAAACATCCTGTATCAAAAATGAACAACACTGGAACAGCCTAGACCATAAAGAATTTTTCTTCAAAATATATAGTATGGCTTATAATGTAAATAACTTCCAAACAAGCACTAAATGCATAAACAGGCCACAAGGAAAGATGAATGGGTTGTGTGCTAAAACAACCAACCGCAGAAAGGTGCCAAAACAGGATGAAAAAACAGGAAACATCTGTTTTTTGGATTGTTCAAATGGTATGGTGAGCATGTGAGACCGCTCAAAAGAAGAAATGCATTGCTGCTTAAAGCTCAACCCCCCACAGAAGGACCACAGTCTAATTTTATTAATTGACACTGCTAACAGGCTAAGTTCATTAAACCTATAGTTTTATAAGATTTTACCGCATCATTTTCTGAGCTAATCAGGGGCAGAGTGGGGCACTAAAATCCAAAGGGAAAATTCTGATTGCACCAGCTCCCCCCTCCCTCTAGCCCACTGGATGAAGACCCAGATTATGTTGTTTCTTGACCCGCAATCGGTTCATTGGATAAACGCATTCCCCATTCCCAATTCCCAATTCCCAAGAGCCTTTGCTCCATTCTACATTAGATATATAGATAGATAGATACTTTATTGATCCCCAAGAGGAAATTCAAGACCAAACAAACAAATCAAATAGTTCTATTTTTTTTATCTGTGACCATGAATGTTCTGCAAGATAAGACCATGACTAAGATATAGAGAGTGAACAACTGATATAAATAATGGGTGGATGCTTTAGGTAGCTTAATTGGGAGTATGTGGCCGCTATTCGCGATGAATTAAATAACACAATCATTTTGATAAGCTCAGAATCAGGCCTCGCAGCCGCTTTAAAGTGTGTTCAGCTGTGTAAATCCTTCAGCCGGCCGACCGGGAGAAGTCCGGGTCACCACTCCGCCTCTGGAGCTGATGAAGCCTAATACTTTATAAAAGAAAACTATAATTTCAACCTATTTAACCAAAAGACTGTTAAACCCTAAACAAATGCTGTTTTTTCTGTATTTATCTGAAATGCTTTGAAGCGACCAATTGAAAGGCTTTGTTCGGTAAAAAATATTTGAAATCTAAGTCCCCTTGTGCCTAAGGATATCCCCCTTTTCTGAAACAGAACTTTGGTACCAACCAGTCAGTTTCAGAAACATCCAATTATAAAAGTCTCCTGTTAATCAGGTGTGACTAGATTTGCAGCCTGTTACGGAGAGGTTTGTTTTAGTTCAATAGGCACCTGTATTGTAGATTAATTCCATGTATATTGCTGTTGTCACTATTGTGCTCCCTGTAAACTGTTTGGTGTTCAGACTCTCTTGAATTGATCTTATTTTCTCTGTGCTGAGGCCTTTCTAAGTTATTTTAACACACAAGCACACTAAAACACTTTTTGTGGTCATGTACTTTACGTTTTGGGAACTCCTTGTGTTTCACACAGCTTTTCTTGGGGTGGTAAGGTCTCGCTAGCTCAGTTAGCTTAGCTTCATTGCGGCTATGGCTACTCTTCTCTCACCTGTCTCTAACTCTTCTCTTCTCTCTTGCTCTCTCTGTCAGATGTTTAGTTACTTCCCTGCCTCCTTTAGTGATAATGGTAACTGTAATAAATTTAATATTTTTGTAGCTTTGGAGGGGAGGGTATCAGAATAAGAAGCACGGCTCCGCGCTGTTGAAAAACCAGCAGATAGCCGAAGCCCATTAGCCGCGCAGAGCCAACAAGGATTGAACCCCCTAGCTGTCCTCCGGTAGAGCCCGCGCAGCCGGGACCTCAGACCGGCTGGGTGACTGTACGTAGGAAGCATAGTTCTAGGACCCAGCCCCCGGGCCACCACCAACCGGTCCACGTTTCTAACAGATTTTTCCCGCTCAGCGACACACCCGCTTAGAAGCCGACCCTGGTAATTGGCAACTCCATAGTCAGAAACGTGGCATTAGAGACACCATTGACCATAGTCAAATGTTTGCCAGGGGCCAGAATGGGCGACATTAAATCCTTCCTGAAACTGCTGGCTAAAGATAAGCGTAAATACAGTAAGTTTGTTATTCACGCTGGCGGTAATGACACCCGGTTACGCCAATCGGAGGTCACTAAAATTAGTGTTGCTTCGGTGTGTAAGTTTGCCAAAACAATGTCCGACTCGGTAATCTTTTCTGGTCCCCTGCCTGATCGGACCAGTGATGACATGTTTAGCCGCATGCTGTCATTCCATCAATGGTTGTCTGGGTGGTGTCCTGCAAACGATGTGGGCTACATTGATAACTGGAGAACATTTTGGGGAAAACCTGGTCTGATCCGGAGAGACGGCATCCATCCCACTTTGGATGGAGCAGCTCTTCTTTCTAGGAATATGGCCGAATTTATTAGTCCTCCAAAACACTGACAACCCAGGGTCCAGACCAGGAAGCAGAGTCGCAGTTTAACCCACCTCTCTGCTGCTTCTGTACTGTTACCCACCCATTACCCTATAGAAACAGTGTCTTGCCCACGGCCAAAATTAAATGGATTAAAAGTTAAGCCAACAAAAGCAAATTATGGAAATCTCATAAAAATAAATACAACTTTGACTGAACAGAAAAATAAATCTATTAAATGTGGTTTATTACACATTAGATCTCTCTCCTCAAAGACTTTGTTAGTAAATGACTTGATTTGTGATAATCACATTGATTTCCTTTGTCTCACAGAAACCTGGTTGCAGCAGGAGGATTATGTCAGTATAAATGAGTCAACTCCTTCCAGTCATTTAAATTTTCACATTCCTAGAAATACTGGGCGAGGAGGAGGAGTTGCAACCATTTTTCATTCTGATTTACTAATTAGTCCCAGACCAATTGATAGCTACAGTTCTTTTGAACATCTAACCCTTAATTTTCCTCATCCAAGTTGCAAAACATTAAGACCATTTTTGTTTGTGGTTTTGTATCGTCCACCAGGCCCTTACTCTCAATTCTTGGATCAGATCTCACATTTCTTTTCTGACTTAAATACTGATAAGGTTATTATAGTGGGGGACTTAAATATTCATGTGGATACTGAAAGTGATAGCCTAAATGCAGCCTTTAATGCTATTTTAGACTCAATTGGCTTAACTAGAAAAGGACAGGGATCGACCCACTCGGGTAATCACACTTTGGACCTTGTACTGACATACCATAATGAGTGTGAGGAAATAACAGTCCACCCACATAACCCGGTCCTGTCTGACCACTTCTTAATAACTTTTGAATTTACTTTAACTGACCATCTTAAATCTGAAAGAAAATTTCATTATAGTAGAGTTTTATCAGACAATGCTGTAACAATTTTTAAAGAATCTGTTCCATTCTTACTTTCCTTAGTGTCTCAGGGTAACACAGTGGATGACAGCAATTCTATCTCTAACCCTTCAGAAATTGATGATCTGGTTCACAGCGTTACGTCCTCATTGCGTTTGGCATTAGATAGTGTAGCCCCCTTAAAAAAGAAAGTGGCTAGCCATGGGAGGCTGACTCCTTGGTTCAACGCAGAGTTGCGTCCTTTAAAGCAGAATACTAGGAAGTTGGAGAGGAAATGGCGCTCTACACACCTAGAGGATTCCAATTTAACCTGGAATAACAGTCTACTGCTGTATAAAAAGATCCTTCGACAAGCTAGAACAGCATATTTTTCATCATTAATAGAGGCGAATAAAAACAACCCTAGGTTTCTTTATAGTACAGTTGCCAAACTTACACAGTCATAGCTCTTTTGAGCCAACTATTCCCCCAGCTCTTAGCAGTCATGATTTTATTCTTCATAAATAAAATTAATTCTATTAAAAATAAAATCATTGGCATCCTCCCAAACATGATTACTTCTTCCTCAGTAAATGAGGCAGAATCGGAAAGAACTGTAGAACCTCAGTTGTGCTTAGGCTATTTTGATTCAGTCGAGCTTTCGGAATTATCAAAAATATTAGCCTCATCTAAACCTTCAACTTGTATGTTGGACCCAATCCCAACCAAAATATTTAAAGAAGTGTTCCATTTGGTTCCTGGCCCCATTTTGGATATGATAAATCTATCCTTAGAAAACGGATACGTACCACAGGAATTTAAAATAGTTGTAATTAAACCTTTACTCAAGAAACCTTCCCTTGATCAAGATGACTTAGTGAATTACAGACCTATATCTAACCTTCCTTTCTTATCCAAAGTCCTTGAGCAAATTGTTGCTAATCAAGTCTGTGAGCATCTAAACAGTAACGAGCTGTTTGAAGAGTTTCAGTCAGGTTTTAGAGCTCATCATAGCAGATAATGGACTTATGTCTGTTCTGGTTTTGTTAGATCTCAGTGCTGCTTTTGACACAGTCAATCATAATATTCTTTGAGAAAGGCTTGAACATGTTGCAGGGATCAAAGGAACAGCACTAGGCTGGTTTAAATCATATTTGTCTGATAGATTCCAGTTTGTTCATCTAAATGGTAAATCTTCTTCACTCTCAAGGGTTACTTGTGGAGTTCCACAGGGTTCTGTGCTTGGACCAATTCTGTTCACCATATATATGCTCCCAATTGGTAGAATCATTAGACAGCATGGGATAAATTTCCACAGCTATGCAGATGATACACAACTATATTTATCCATATATCCTGATGAACCCAGTCAGTTAGGTAGATTACGGGCATACCTGGAAGACATAAAAACATGGATGACACTAAACCTTTTGCTTTTAAATTCTGACTAAACAGAAGTTGCTGTCTTGGAAAACCAGAAGTTCTTAAACAGAAACTGATTAGTCAATCACTTCATCTGGATGGCATTAAATTGGCCCCCAGTAATAACGTAAAGAACCTTAGCGTTATTTTTGACCGAAACTTGACATTTAAATCCCATATTAAACAGGTTTCTAGGATTTCTTTCTTTCACCTCCGGAATATTGCTAAAATTAGAAACATCCTGTCCAGGAGTGATGCTGAGAAACTAGTCCATGCATTTGTTACCTCAAGGCTGGACTACTGTAATTCTTTACTATCAGGAAGTCCACAAAATGCCATTAAAAGCCTTCAGTTGATCCAAAATGCGGCAGCAAGAGTTCTGATGAATATTAAAAAGAGAGATCACATTTCTCCTGTTTTAGCTTCCCTTCATTGGCTCCCTGTTATATCCAGAATAGAATTTAAGATCCTTCTTCTTACATACAAAGCCCTTAATAATCAAGCTCCATCATACATCAGAGATCTAATTGTTCCATATGTTCCTAACAGAGCACTTCCCACTCAGACTGCAGGTTTATTGGTGGTTCCTAGGATTTCTAAAAGTAGAATGGGAGGCAGATCTTTTAGTTATCAGGCTCCTCTCCTGTGGAACCAGCTCCCAGCTTTAGTCCGCGAGGCAGACACTCTGTTTACTTTTAAGGCCAGGCTTAAAACTTTCCTTTTTGACAAAGCTTACAGGTAGAGTGGCTAAGTTCATCCTGAGCTATCTCTGTAGTTATACTGATATAGGCTTAGACTGCTGGAGGACAGACTTACCAATTTTCTTCACTCTGCTACTTCCTTTTCTCCTACGACTCTCCAGTTGTATTACAGTACATTCTGTTATTTCGACTGTTAACTTTGTTTTCTCTCAGTGTTTTTCTCTCCATAGAAGATATACCTGGTCTGGTATCCTGCTTGGCTGCAATGCCCTGTTGGACGGGGGGGAATCAACTGGGATGATCCTCCCAGTAACTGAACATCCACTGTGTCCTGATATCAACTTTTTACTTTCTGTAAAATAGAAAGTTATCTTATACCAGATCTTCTGTTCCTTCTGTGTTTCTGCTCTGTCTTCTCAAACCCCCAGACGGTCGTAGCAGATGGCCGCTCCTACTGAGCCTGGTTCTGTTGGAGGTTTCTTCCTGTTAAAGGGGAGTTTTTCCTCTCCACTGTCGCTACATGCTTGCTCAGTATGAGGGATTGCTGAAGGATTGCTGTGGTTGTAAAGTCTGCATCAACGGGGCCCAACCTCACGCCCATGACTGACGCAATCTGCTGGGATTCCTTAAATAGGAAACCTTTTAACTGATTGGAATGTTTGTATAAATGTATTGAAATGACTTCTTTTATAAGTGCCTTGAGATGACATCTGTTGTGAATTGGCGCTATATAAATAAACTGAATTGAATTGAATACATATTATATATATATATATATATATATATATATATATATATATATATATATATAAATAAATAAATGTTCCTGGAATCCAACAGGATGGTGCCCCTAAACTTGGCAATTTTTACATAAAATTAGTAATCTTATTAATAATTGCCCTAAGCAATTATTTATAATTATGCATAGCCAAATCCTACCTATCTGCGGCACAACAACCTTTCCAACACAATATTCCAGGGGCCAGAGAATTTTAGCATGGTAAAAAAAAACATATCTATTCATTACAGTCATTGCCACAATGAAACTCAGAAAACTCAGTTCAACTCAGTGCAACAAACTTTTCCCCACCTGGCTTGCAAATGAAAATGTTAAGAATCTGCTCATACTGAGAGGAATTCATGTACTCCTCAACTTCAACAAGGTTTCCAGAACCTGTCCTAGCCACATGGCCCCATAACCTGATGGACCCTCCCCCAACTTTCACAGTAAGCAATAAGTTATTCTCATGGAGAAAAGTTTGTTTATGTGGCCATGCAAACCTCCTCTTGTTCTGACCACAGCATTTTTTCCCAAAGGGCTTCTTGCTGGTTCAGATGTGCTTTTGCATACCTCATGCAACTCTTCTTGTCGTTTAAGAAAGGCTTTTAGCTTATCACCCTTCCAGCTTTTCCTGGTGCAAAGTTAGCTGGATTGTGGAACGATGCACAAGTACACCATCAGCGGCCAGATGTTCTCGTACTTCTCTGGAGGTGGTCTGTGGCTTTTCTGTGACTATTCCAACCATCCTTCACCTGGGGCTTTCCTGTATTTTCTCAGCCTACCACAACTTTCCTTCTTTCCCTTTTCCATCTTTTAGCACTTTGTATTGTCTTGTAGATGAAAATGTGTTATATAAATGAAGTTGCCTTGCCTTCATTTGTTCCAGTGGTCTTTCTTTTCTGCTCTAGATTTCTGACTGGAGATGCAGTCCAAACCTTCTAAGATAATTTCTTGTACCTTTCTCCTTGTTCATAATAATGAATTATCTTTAAGTCAGTGAAAAGGTGTTTTGTTACCACACTCTAGGAAAGAACCTAGGACAAGCATTTACCTGTTAAACAGCCTTTTTGGTGATTTCTTCCCCTGTCTTTGTAACTGAAGATCTAATGAGCTAATCAAAGTAATTTTGTGCTGCCACTTGTCAGCTATTAATTCAGGTATTGAAATGACTGTGGTTAAAAGGGTGCCCAAACTTTTGTACATCCCATTTTGTTTTTACATTTTATTTTTATTATATTAACACAATAACATGCTACTCTAAAAATCTAGGCCGGGAAAAAACTCAAATGTCTACCTTTCTGTAGCCAAAATAATCTTGTAGCTGTGATCTTGTCTTATAAAGGTAGAGTAAATTTGCATGAAATCAGCTGGATGCCCAAACCTTTGCATACCGATGTATGTGTATAGTCACAGGAACATCAAGCTGCTTGAAGATGACCTTACAGCCTTTACCTTATACATGCTTGTCTATAATTGTTTTCTAAAAATGTGAGATAACTCTTGCTTTCTGTGATTAATGTTGAGTGTGGTACATGCCATGACACCAAATTGATAAATACTTGGTACACATTGACAGCTTTTCACCTTTTAAATAGGCACACTGATTTATTTATTATAATAAATCATATTATGACATTATTACTATTTTCTGCAGGACACTGACCTGGAGGAATTGTCTGTCAAAGGTATAGAACTTGGTATACTCACCGTTGTCAAAGATGATGTTGGAACCGCCAACTCGGCTCCAACTACAAGAAGCATTGACTTGGTTATTTAGGAGCAGATTGTTCTGGATGACATCAGCGACTTCTCAACAGCATTTGCCCTTCTCTTTGCCCTTACATATGCTCTGAACTTGGACTATCCAAAGGAGCTGAGGGACACTTTTGAGGCCGTTCAGAAGATGTCTATGAACCTTGGTATCTATTGTTCAGCCAGTTTCAGGGCCCTTAAGAACAGTTTGCTCTTTTTTCCCGTCTTCTCGGCTGTGACAGTGGCAGCAGCTGACAATGGCACACAGCTGCTCCACATCAAGCCTCAATCAAGGGAGTTTATCGTTGGCTGTCCTTGTCAGATGGCTGCAGCTTCTTGTTGGTGTCAGGTCGGTCTCGTTTGTCTTCGGTTCTGCGGTTCGGAACGAGGGGGTTTGGGTCGAAGCCTACCTGTTCCTTTCCCCCAATTGAGGCAGAGCGGCGCCTGCCGGTGAACGTCTTTTGTCGGTGGCAGGCTTTCCTTGTCCGTGGCAGGTTGGTAGACTTTCTGTTCGGTTCTGGTGGTGGGAGAGAGGGGGTTTGGGCCATAGCCCACCCAGGTACAGGTGGTTGGTAAAGTGGAACAAATGTTGTCTTTTTCCCCCTCCTCCAAGGAAACCATGAACCCAGGAAGCAAAGCTCGGTGCTGTCCCCTTTGCAACAACAGCTTCGCCTCATTGCCAAGCCACCTGAAAAGATCACACTTCGTTAACAATCTGGAGGAAAGAAGACTTTTGCTCAACCTCTCCTCAGGCCGGGTCAATATAAGAGACTACCCTTGTAATGTGAATGGGTGTTTGCACAAGAATTCCCGCGAGTGGGTCGATTCCCGAATTCCCGCTACCACATGCGATGCAACCATCAGGAGCTTTCCATTGAGCAGAGGGAGCGCAACATCACTGCTGCGAAAAAATCAAGAACCATCTCCCTGCTCCGGAGCCTCAGGGAAAGCAAACCCAATCCTCCCCTTGTCTCACAGCTTGATATTGGGGTTGAACCCTGTCTTGAACAAGAGCTCTCCTCAGCTCTAGCACCACTGTCGGATCCAGGGCCCGCGGTTGTCCTATCTCCATCTCCAGTGTCTCTTTCAGGGGAGGCAGCAGTCGGAGTGACCCTCCCTTCAGCTCCAGCACCACCGCGGGGTTAAGGGCGAGCAGCAGGCCGGGGTTGGCCTCTCCCCAGTGGTGGTGCTGGAGAGACTGGACCCCTATGCGTTGGTTCCAGCAGGAGCAGCAACAACAACAGCAGCAGCCGGAGTGGACCTGTCCGAGGACAGACCCACAGACCCGGGGACAAGGGGCAACGGTTTCCCTAAATCCATCAGTAGGTGATTTGGAGATTTAATGTGTCGTACGGTATGGAATGGTTTGGTATGGTGCTTCAGGTGACCTTGCTTTTCTTGTCTGGTTGTTTTCACAGCAAAATACTTGGGAGCTTACCAGGCTTACATCAAAGGTTTCAACCCGTCACGAATGAAGTTGAAAAATTCATGCTCACAGCTTTCGAGGGTGAAGGAGTTCCTCTCCTACATAGCAGAGGGAGCCCAGAAAACACACGACTGGCTCTTCCTAGACGATGTTCAACGAATTCATGGGTAATCCTCGCTCGCCTGATGTGCAGGTCTGCTGTGAAAATGCTTGGATGTCAGGTTCTTTTTATGCATGTTTGCAGATGGGCTTCAGAACTGCTCGGGAATGGAAGGAAGCTGTCCACAGTCCACTACTATCTGGGTCAACTCCAAAAGTTCCTTCGGTACATGACTGACACACCGCCGGTCCAGTGCAGGCTCTCCAAGAGACAGATCTTTTCAGTGCGCCGTACCATCCAGAACTGTCTTAAGGAGATCCGTGGAGGCCTTCTCAGCTACCAGATCGAGCTGAAGGCCAAGAAATCAGAGCAGGCAATTTCCCTGCAGACCCTCACCAGATGTCGGGAGCGTGCCAGCAGAAAGATCCCTGAGCTTCTGGAGGAAATCGCCAAACACCCCTCGTGCCGCTTAACTTCCCTTTTCTTTGGTTACTTTGCTGCGTATCTCTCGTGCATTTATGGCCACAGAAAGGGGGTCCTTGTAAACATGAATGTGGAAGAAGTCGCGGCGGCCAGGGAGAACTGCAAGTCCCCCGATCAAGGTTACCTGATTAACGTGCATGAGCACAAGGCAAAAGGATCATACGGAACCGCGCAGATCTTCCTGAAGCCGGAAGAGTTCGACTGGCTGGAACGATGGTTGAAGATCCGGGCCGGTCTCCGTCCCCCAACAAACCAGGTCCTTTGCTCCCTTTGGAAGTCTGTCGGCCACCTCGTTGATCAGTACTTACGGGTGGCATGGAGAGAGATGGGTCTGCCAGGGAGACCTACTTTCACGGACATCAGGAGCGCAGTGGCAACCCATGTGAAGAACCATAACTCTGTAAGACAGCGCGAGCGAATGTCTGAATTCATGTGTCACAGCCCTGGCACAGCTGACCGGTTCTATGTTTTCCACCTGGATGTAGCTCAAGCAAGGGACATCAGACAACACTTTGACCGACTCTTGGTGGAGCATGTGCAGTAAAAAGGCACAGAGGGAATCTGTGAATTAAACTGACTGACTTGTTGAAATAAAAGGAAAAACTTCTAACAAGATGTGTCTTGTGTAAAGAGAAAATATTCTAAGTGTCATTCTCTGCCTTACCAGAGGCACGGGAAGCAGAAAAAAGTCTAACTGTCGGCCCCTGCCTTACCAGAGGCACGAGATTGACCGTATGGTTCTATACTGCGTAGCATGGGTTGCCCATTGGACATGGTCTCTCATGGTAGTCACCAGGAGCCCAGTCGAGAAAAACACCTACCGCAGGATAGTAAGAGCGAGTCTTTCAGGAGCGTGGCAAGGAAAAAAGTCTAAATGCTGGGAGTCAGGCCAGGTGCCCTGGAGCCAGATCCCCCAGTCCTCTCCCTCCGGCCTGTGAGAAGCATGCCCTGGGTGAGGCTGGGAGTCAGGCCCGGGGTCCTGGAGCCAGATCTCCAGCTCCTCTCCCTCCGGCCTGTGAGCAGCAGGCCCTGGGTGAGGGTTGGGGTCAGGCCCTGGGTCCTGGAGCCAGCCTCAAGCTCTCCTCCCTCCGGCCTGTGAGCAGCAAGCCCTGGGTGAGGGTTGGGGTAAGTCCCTGGGTCCTGGAGCCAGCCTCAAGCTCCTCTCCCTTCGGCCTGTGAGCAGCAAGCCCTGGGTGAGGGTTGGGGTCAGTCCCTGGGTCCTGGAACCAGCCTCAAGCTCCTCTCCCTCCGGCCTGTGAGCAGCAAGCCCTGGGTGAGGCTTGGGGTCAGTCCCTGGGTCCTGGAGCCAGGCCAGACTGTGTTTAACACAGGAGCGAGGAAAGAGATGCGGAAAATATTCTAAGTGTCAAGGCCTGCCTTACCAGAGGCACGAGACTGGGGAAAAACTTCTAAGTGTCGGCCCCTTGCCTTACCAGAGGCACCAGATGCGTAAAAATGACTAAGTGTCAGCCCCTTGCCTTACCAGAGGCACCAGATGCGTAAAAATGACTAAGTGTCATTCCCTGCCTTACCAGAGGCATGAGATCGACGGTATGGTTCTATACTGCATAGCATGGGTTGCCCATTGGACATGGTCTCTCATAGTGGTCGCCAGGAGCCCAGTCGAGAAAAACACCTCCAGCAGGTTGGTGATATTCTTGTTCACACAATGTCTTAACAAAGGAGCGAAAAGATCGATATGGTCATGATTGTGGAGGCTGTTTGTCCAGCAGCCCTGGAGCTATGCTGCCAATGGCAGGCCTCTGTTGGGCTGTCAATGGCAGGCCTTGGTCGGTCCTGTCAATGGCAGGCCTTGGTCGGTCCTGTCAATGGCAGGCCTTGGTCGGGCTGTCAATGGCAGGCCTCGGTCGGGCTGTCAATGGCAGGCCTCGGTCGGGCTGTCAATGGCAGACCTCGGTCGGCCGGTCCTGTCAATGGCAGGCCTTGGTCGGGCTGTCAAGGGCAGACCTCGTTCGATCGGTCCTGTCAATGGCAGACCTCGGTTGGTTGGTCCTGTCAATGGCAGACCTCGGTCGGCCGGTCCTGTCAATGGCAGGCCTTGGTCGGGCTGTCAAGGGCAGACCTCGTTCGATCGGTCCTGTCAATGGCAGACCTCGTTCGATCGGTCCTGTCAATGGCAGACCTCGTTCGATCGGTCCTGTCAATGGCAGACCTCGGTCGGTCGGTCCTGTCAATGGCAGACCTCGGTCGGTCGGTCCTGTCACTGGCAGGCATCGGTCGGTCTGTCAATGGCAGACCTCGGTCGGTCGGTCCTGTCAATGGCAGGCCTTGGTCGGGCTTTCTAGGGCAGACCTTGTTCGGTCGGTCCTGTCAATGGCAGACCTCGGTCAGTTGGTCCTGTCAAGGGCAGACCTCAGTCGGTCGGTCGGTCCTGTCAATGCCAGGCCTCGGTCGGGCTGTCAATGGCAGAACTCTGACACTTCCCGCACATGAACGTAACACATTTTCACTGCGGTGAATTGTGTGACAATGTCCGCAAACTCCATTGGAAGTGTGTGCCACTGACAGGACTTTGGGTTAAGCTCGTCTATCTTGGGGGTTGTCGGTATAGATGTTAAAATCCCCCACAATGATTAGTTGGTCATAGTCTATACATATTACAGAAAGAAGGTCATTGAAATCATTAAAGAAGTTAGAGTTAAGTTTTGGTGGTTTATCAAAGTTAGAAATAAAGCTTTGTTAGGCTCATTTATCTGGGTGGCTAGGTATTCAAAAGAATCAAAGGTGCCCAGGGTTACCTTTTTAAAGTTCATTGAGTTGTGAAAAATGGTGGCTACACCTCCACCTCGTCTGTGTTTCCTGCTCTCGCTTAAGAAATTGTAATTTGGAGGAGTAGATTCTATCAATGCAGTTTTTTTAGTTATTTTCATCTAGCCAAGTTTCTGATAAAAAAAGGGCATGTAAATTATAATCAGTGATGAAGTCATTGATAAGAAAAGACTTCCTGGATAGGGATCTAATGTTTAATAAAGCGAACTTTAGTTTTGTGATGATGGGCAGCTGAACCTTCTGACAGGTTATCAATTTGAGATTTTGTTTAATATGAGAGCGTGTGGTTAACAGTTTATATTTCCTGCTGCTGATAATCACTGGTATGCTAAACTCAGCTGGGGTTGATGATTCTGTGCGTTTTAAAGCTGGCCAGTGTTCATTAGAGTGCGGAGTTCTGCCCGTTAGACGTCTGTTTGCTGAGGGAGTAGCGTTGTCCTGTGTTTTCTCTGTGACACGGTTAGACCGATGTAACACCGGGCTGCGAGGCTGTTCCTCCGTGTGTCTAGTCAATGGTAAAGTTGTGTCGTTTCCATAATCAGCGTGGAGATCAAAATTAATTTCCAGACGACGTAGCTTCGTTTCAATGCCCTCAATTCTGTGGAGCAGTTTTTCAAAATCCTCACCTGAGCAAAAAGCCATGTTGATAAGTCCATAAAAAAGTAATCCAACAACTGTAACTTTCATCATTTCCTTCAGGGATTGGTCCGCTGATAAAGATGTTTATGTTAAGTCCACCAAGTCTCTGTAGCAGATCAGAGAAGTTTGATTTGAGAACTTCAGATTGCTTTTTGGCTACATCAGTTGGTCCTACATGGATAACACGTTTTTCCAGGTTAGGATGTTGTTCTAAAATCTTCTGGATTTTTTCTAGTTTTTCTCTAAAGGATTTTTAGCAAAACATATTTATTCTCGAGTCAGATGGTGAGACCATCTCTTTCAGTACAGCCTTTGTTTGCTCCAAGCTTTTTCTAAGTTTCATAGAATATTTTTTTTATAATAATTTTTTTTTTTAATGTCTGACAAACTTCTATGTCCACATACTAATCGGTAAGGGATTTGTATTGTCTGTAATAAATGCTCTAATTAATTTGCCAGTAGAAGTCACCATTCCCCTATCTCTTCATTGTTGGCCAAAAACATGCAAAGTAAATTTGCATCCTCTATTAACAATAATAGTAATTATCTTATCTTTACTTAATCACAAACTTCAGTTAGAACTTCTATTTCTGCTCCCCGGGTAGAACAGTTCTTTGGTAACTGTCCTGTTTCAAGAGTTTACTGAAAATCTACAATTCGGATTATTAATTTATCTCCTACAAGTGACATGCCCAACTTCAAGTAAAGTAGGAAATCTCTTCCTAATCGATTTAGAAAACATTCTGGAGAAAATATAATTGCCTTTACAGGTCCTACCTGTAGCTGGTCTTTGTTTCTTTTTTTTAACAGCTCAGTCTCAGGTTCTGTCTCTGCAAAGAAGAAAATTCCCTCTATATTCAACACTTTCCTCTATCTGGCTTTGTGTCACTAACCTTAGCTCTTACACTTCATTCTCTATTCCCTTTAGTCACATAATCAGTAACTGATTCTTTCACAATAAAACATTTATCACATTCTCCATTCCTTGCTCTCTGCTTATCTGCTCCTTCATAAAGATTCTACAAATTACTTTATTAATATGATTATATGTGGAGGGGTCTGTTGGTGGATGTCCAAAATGTTGTCCTATTATTCAACTCAGATTGGGTCAAGGCCGGCAACCTTTCCCAATCTCAGGTGTAGGTCCAGACTTTAGCTTTATCAGACCCCCTTTTTTTACTATACGAGAGATCTCCCAGACATTCCATAAATATCATTACAAATAATAGCTAAGATCTTCAATTTTATTATTATTATAAAGTAACAGTCCCCTCTGTACTTAGGATATTCCAACCCCTTGGAAAGAGCACTTTTATATGCATGCAGGTCACTCAGTAGGTTTACATGCACAGTTAAATCAAGCTTTTTGGGTTAATCGGACTAAAGACTTCCCTCCTGCAGCGAGCCGAGTCCCAGTTTACATGTTACTCCGAAAATCAAATTATTGAAAGAAGTGTGCCAACCACCGCAACGGTAGGTGGCGACATGCAACCCTTCGTGTGGCATTTTTCCGGTTCGCGTCATATAAACAAACACTTGTGGAACAGAAGCCGACATAGTAAAAAAAAATGGATGACGACAATGCTGCCGCACTGTACATTTGCTACATTCTGTAATGTTTGATTGTATTACATCAATTATTACAGCGTATTATTACAGCGTATTACATCGCTTTTTTGTTGATTACGGAGCTTCCGAGCTCGTCATTTCCTGGAGGGGCAGGGCACAGCTCCTGATAGCTCTGCTTCTCAAGGCGAGAGTATACATGCAGAGAAATTCAAATTTCTAACCGGATTATCTAGCTGCAGTAGTCGAGCTTCTGAAACTCCAGTTCGGTTCAACTCCAGCCGGACTAAGGTGTATACATGCATTTTAAAAGTCTGATTTCAGTCGGACTAAGGCAATAATTCGAATTTCTCTTGCTGCATGTAAACATACTGTTTCAGAAGCACGACTACTGCGTCTCTTGCTCTCTCAGAGAATGCATACAGCTCATAAAACATAGTCCCCCCCCTCCTCATCAGCTAGCGGGGGAGGTAGAGTTAGTTGTTGCTTCAGATTTCACCCCTGCATTCCTTTCTTTTACTGGCAAGTTTGGGTAACTTGTAAGAATGCTTGAAACGCATGGTGGATCTGGTTTTAGTTAAGGATTGCTAAGAGAGTACTAAAAATTTCAAACACAAGTCTTCTCTGTCCCTGGTGTTTAACAAACCATCCTTTAGCACATTTTTAAACCTGGGTTAAAAAACAAACAAACTTCAAATTCTTAAGTCAGCATTTTATCATCTTGGTTCAGCACCATATTTCACCCCATAGTGGAGGTTGTAGGCTTAGATCACAGGAAGAGCATTTACCAGTGCTGACGCACCCCCACCATAATTTGTTTATTCTGTGAGCGTGTCTTCATTTAAGAAAAGGAAAGGGGGCTTCTTTTTTTTAGATAAATCTTTAAGATCAGGGTAAAGCGGTTTTCTTTCCTCTTAAGACGATTTTTAGAATATGGAAGTGAGAGTGCTTTATCTTTTACTCTCTTTAGCGGAACTTTAGGAGAGAACAAAAAGTTTTAACATTTGTCATCCTCCCGGGTGTTAAAAAGCACATCTGCTTCTTTCTCAGTCGTTTATTACAGGTCCTTCTCAAAAAATTAGCATTTTGTCATAAAGTTCATTCTTTTCCATGATGTAATGATAAAAATTAAACTTTCATATATTTTAGATTCATTGCACACCAACTGAAATATTTCAGGTCTTTTATTGTTTTAAAACTGATGATTTTGGCATACAGCTCATGAAAACCCAAAATTCCTATCTCAAAAAATTAGCATAGCATGAAAAGGTTCTCTAAACGAGCTATTAGCCTAATCATCTGAATCAACTAATTAACTCTAAACACCTGCAAAAGATTCCTGAGGCTTTTAACACTAGAACTCCCAGAGAGCAGCCGTTTGGCTTTTCTACCTATAAAACCCACATGGTCAGCCGATCGGCTGGAAAGCCACCTGTGAACCCTCCTTTTGTTATGTAAACGAGACAATCACTGGGGCACCACAGGAGGGGACATGCTGAGCCACTTCACTCAAAACACCTTGACCTAAAATGGCGGAGGGGGGAGAATCAGATAGGAGCAGGATTGCTCTGTCCGAGTTGCTAACTGACTGTCTGTCTTTCACCAGTTTCCCAAGGTGGCAGCCTGGGCAGAACATATGAGCTGAATCAAAATGTAATATATGTAATATATGTAGAAGGATGTAGAAGTTATCAGGACCCTACAACACTGGGCTTCCAACATCCCCACCAGACACATAGGAAAAGTAAAAGAACAGAACAACATCAAAAAAAGCACTCAAAATCTGTGGTTATCCCAACTGGGCCTTCATGATATTTACAAATAATAATATAAAAAAATTATTATCAGGATACAGTGTTAGAGAGTGGAAGTGAGTGAGACTTAGAACTTGACTTAAAACTTTGTTGATCCCTTTGGGGTGACTCCCTCAGGGAAAAAAATTCAGGACCATCCCATCTGTAATTAAAGAATGCATTGTTTATCCCTTTAGAGAGAAGACTAATGATGATAATAATAATATAGCCTAATAAGCCATTAAAAATAAATCTGTTACCCATTGCATTCTGTTTTGAGAAAATAATGTGGTTATGTGTCCATTTTCAGTTGTCAGTTGCCTACAGTAATAGAAAAGTATGCCAGTATACTAAAAGTGTAGAGTGGCAGTGTGAAAGTTAATGAATGTATTGAAGCAGAAATGTAAATGAGGGAATAGCTTTTAGCAAAAGTTCATACACTTCAAATAAGCTGAACTTTTGTTGTTTCAGAACATGACAGACAATCATTTTATTCAAAAGTATATTTTGTAAAACTAAATATTTGGCCCACTCATGGACTTACACAGTGTGTGAAGAAGGCAATTGTTAATAGAATTAGTCAAATGCCTCCAACAAGGCTAGATCTGCTGCACTTCTGAAGAAATATAAATGAAAGATGATTTATTAAATTTTTAAATTTAGGATTACATTAAGGAGGAATCAAATTTAGGATGATCTAAGAGGGAAGGATGGCAATATATAACTTTTATCGCTTCTCCTTTTATTAACATAAAAAAAGTACAGTAAAGTTTCTGACTGATTTAGCAACAAATTAAGATTACCCCTTTTTAACAAAACATCCAGTATAGTTTATCCAATCACGAAAACTGTGTTATACATGTAGTTTACATAATGGAGTCATGAGATTAAAAAAAACTTTGAAATTAATTAATTATGATCTGTAATTAATTAATGTAATTAATCTCTTTTAATCTCACCTAATAATTGCTGAGAAAAGCCCTCATCTTGAGGTATTTTCTTTTAAATTCATTACATTATTGTGGTAGAACAAAAGTTTGATACATGTAATTAAAAAACTGGCTTTACTTAAGAATTTATTGTATTTAACAGACTTGAACAGACGCAGTCCTAACCATTTACATTCTGCATTTTTTTTTGACTAGTCCCAAGTGGTGTCTGCAATCTTCTGCTTCGAACATGTGCGATTCATAAGCTTTCTGGACGCAGTGGGGTAAATATCTTCTCCGAGTCCCAGCTGTATTACGGGTTAAAACAACATGCAATACGCGCATTATTTTTGACACTGATGGCTCGCCATACCGGTGGACATGGGCGGCCGGCTGGAGCTGCTGTGTGCGGTGCAGACTGGTTGCCTTCTGTAAGCTCTGAGACAGGAGAGCGCCCCGCTGCTCGGTGAGAAGGGTAACAACGGTATGCTTCAACCAAAAGTTTCCAATAACCCCGTAAAAAGTTGCTAGATTTGCCACTAGTTGCTTTTTTTTTAAGAAAGAATCGCTAGAGGGGTCTAAAACCTCGCCAAATATAGCAAACTTAGCAACACTGTCGGGATCTCACCTCGCCCTCCCCACCACGATGGAAGCCAGTCATCTTCTGATGAGTTTACAGCCAATAGATCTCCACTTTAGGGTGTGGTTAACCCCGAACAACACAAGAAGCCCGGTGCATAAAACGGGTTTTATTTAAAGGGAACTCGCATGCAGAAACTGTAAAATTAAAGATGAAAAATTAGATTAACGCAATTAAAAAACATAGCCCGCTAAATATGGCTGTAATTAATTAATCGCAATTAACGCGATAATTTGTTACCACTAAGCTTACAATACATATATTTTTTTGAACACCATTGCTAGTGTATTGAAATATATTTACTGATTTTAGCTTCGTACCCTTAAACAAAAAAATATGATCTTGCTTTAAAAGGCCCCTTATCCCCCCCCGTATTGCTTTACCTCTCTGCTCAACTACTGGGCTTTCAGGGTGCTGGAATGTGAGTTCGACAGCTACAGGCAAAGTGTTGAAATTGAACTTGAAAGTTGGATGAGCGTCTTCTCTTTATTGGAGCGTGTTAAATGACAGAATGACATCACCACCATGAATAACAACACTGTCTCTGCCATCTTGAACTAAAGTGTGGTCTCACGGCACTCAGTTGCTAAGTTTAATCACTACTCCAAGGAGTCTATAGCCCCACAGCAGCAAAAAAAAAAAAAAACAGTTATATGGTTAAACACATAAAGGCCTACACATACATTTAGTGAGTGAAAATCTATTGAAAATGTTAGTTTCTGAAACAGAGCTGACAAGTGATAGTTATAAAAGAGACCATTCAGATAAACTAATGTGCTACCCGATATTAGTGCACATGTTAGCAGGCGAAAATGAAAGTGATAACAAAATAGTCACACAAATTGCTTAGAGATGTGACATTTCAAATACACTGGAACTTTAAATATTACAAATAGTTACTTACATGTTTTGTGAAAAGTATATTTATCCACAGACTCTATGGAAAAAAAATGCAAGGCTCTTCCAAGATGGATCTGTGTTAACTCCTCCTTCTATTGTAGAAAATGGGCGTGTTCTGGCTTTTGCATATGATATAAGCTGTTTAATTGAGTTTTGTAAAATCAATTAATGGTGACGTCCAACAAAATCAATTTTGTGACAAAGTATTGAGTTGAGAAAATATTGGAAAATTTTGAGTATGGACAAAGTAAAAAAGCTCAAAAGAAAAATTACTTAATTCATCAAAGTAAATTTACTTGAAAGAATAAAGTAACAGACGACCACCCAGAAATAATTATTACAGTGTAATTATGCTGCTATAAGCTGAGGTTGCTGCAGGACTCTAACATTCTACTACTACTTTCAAATTTTGCAATATTTGTTGTTATTTCAGCTTTAACTTTTTATCCTCTCGCTATTTTTTCTCTTTATAATAGCATCTGGTCTGAAGGTCTGCTTAGCTGTGGAATTATGTGACTCACTCAAGGAGTTTCATTTTACAGTCATTTGCATATTGTATCAGAATAAACACAATGTTAGTATATTTTACTAAATACTTGATACACAATTGAATAAGAGTGTTTTGTGAATTAACAGAAACATTACACTGCATTGAAATATTCACAGAGCCCCGGACGAAGGAGCTTGTGGACCAATCCTTGGAAATTAGCAAATGTGTTCAGCATTGTTCTGCTAAATCAAATCAAATCAAACTTTATTTATAAAGCGCTTTTCATACAAGAAGTTGCATCACAAAGTCCTTTACAGATTAAAATGACCCCACATAATACCACCTTCCCTTCCCTCCCCCACAGATTTAAAAGCATGGTCACAGTTATACCCCCCTCCCCCCAACCCATCTCCCATGCACACACAGAGTTAAAAGAACAAGTTATAAAGGACATTGGGCCGAGTGTAGATGAACTATGCAAGGAAACGCCATCAGAGGAGCCATCTGCCCCGGCAGCAGTAGATTAACAGCAGCAGCCGAGGCACCGACACAGGGCACCCAGTGGAGGCAAGGCCAAGACCCCCACCTCCACCCAAGCGCTACCTGGAGAGCACCCAGGCAGCTACAGCCGACCACCGCTCCCGGGGCAGAGGGCTCCCACAGAGGAAACACTGGAACGGGGATTAAGACAAATTAAAGTATAAAAAGAAACGTTAAATTAATGTGCTAAGATTAAATAGTAAAACTGATAAAAATATAATTATATAAAACATCCAGAGCAATTAAACAAACAGTAATAAATAATAATCAGTTAAAAGCTAAGCTAAAAAGGTGAGTCATGAGCCTGCTCTTAAAAACATGAACGTTCTCTGCAGCCCTGAGGTCCTCTGGCAGCCTGTTCCAGAGGTGAGGGTCATAAAACTGGAAAGACGCCTCGCCATGCTTGTGTGTCCTGACTTTTGGGGTGACAAGGAGATGGCTGCCAGAGGAGCGCAGAGACCGCGAAGGTTTATATGGTAAAAGCAGTTCAGAGAGATAAGAAGGCCCAAGACCATTAAGACACTTAAAAACCATTAAAAGAACCTTAAAGTCGATCCTGAAATGTACGGGGAGCCAATGCAATGATTTTAAGACCGGTGTAATGTGCTCCCACCTCCTGGTCTTTGTCAGGACACGTGCTGCTGAATTTTGTAGTAGTTGTAAACCTGATATACTCTTTTTGGGAAGACCAGAAAGCAGGGCATTACAGTAATCAATTCTACTGGAGATAAAAGCATCAGTGTCTCCGTATTGGCCCGAGAGAGAATGGGGCGGACTCTGGCGATGTTCTTTAGTTGATAAAAACCTATTTTAGTGATATTTTTTATGTGAGGAATAAAAGTCAGCTCAGATTCAAAAATCAATCCCAGGTTCTTCACTTGTAAAGAGGGATTAAAAGACAGTCATTGTAGTTTTGGTAAAAGTTTCTCTCTCTGAGCCTCAGGACCGATGACTAAAACTTCAGTTTTGTCCTGGTTGAGCTGGAGAAAGTTTTCTGCCATCCATGATTTAATGTCTAAAATGCAGTTAAAAAGTGCATCCATTGGCCGTGTGTCATCGGGAGACATGGAGATGTATAACTGTGTATCATCAGCGTAACTGAAAGTTAACTCCATGTCTCCTGATGACGCTGCCAAGAGGGAGCATATAAAGGTTAAAAAGCACTGGGCCTAAAATTGAACCCTGGGGCACACCACATGTAATCCTGTGGACCCTAGAAGAGCAGGTATCTAAACTTACCATAAAAGTCCTGTCTGTGAGATAGGATGTAAACCATTTGTGAACATCACCAGAGAGGCCGATCTGTTTTAAGCGGGTTAAAAGAATAGTGTGGTCTACTGTATCGAAGGCAGCGCTTAGATCCAGTAGAACCAACACTGTCACCTTCTGAGCGTCATAATTTATTCTAAAATCATTTAAAATCTTCAGAAGGGCCGTCTCTGTGCTGTGGTTAACCCTAAAACCAGATTGAAATTTCTCCAGGACATTGTGCTCATTAATAAAATCATTAAGTTTAATTAAAACGAGCTTTTCTAAAACCTTGCTTAAAAATGGTAAGTTAGATACTGGTCTAAAATTATTAAAATCAATTAAAATCTAAATTACTCTTCTTCAGCAGGGGCTTCACTTCCGCCCCTTTAAAGGCGGCAGGAAAGAGCCCCGTCTGAAGGGAGCAATTCATCATGGTTAAAATCTCATCCCTAAAAGATTCATAAAATGGCTTAAAAAATTAAGTGGAAATCGGGTCCAAAACACATGTGGTGGGCCTCACTGAGGAGAAAACTTTATCAAGAGTCCCAGCTTCTACCAGGACAAAACTGTCCAGCGTTTCCTCTTGTAGAGACACACATTCAGATTTGTCTAAAACCATGTTACTCTGAGAAGATAAAATATTACATCTGATGGTGTCTACCTTCCCTCTGAAGTGGTCTGCAAACTCCTCACAAAGATTGTTTGAGGGGGTTTTCTGAAATGCATTAGTAGTACAGTTAAAATTTTTATCAATAGTGGAAAAAAGAATTTTAGGCTTATTTTTATTGTCTGATATGATTTTTGCCAAGTAAGCATTTTTTGAATTTCTTACAGCATTATTATAGGATTTGAGAAGTTCTGTGTATAATTGATGGTTTTTCGTGGTTTTATTTTTTCTCCATTTTCTCTCTGCCGCCCTGCAGTCCCTCTTTAGTTTTTTAAGATTGTTATTTCTCCATGGCGCTGCAAGTTTTGAATGTGAGCGTTTCCCTCTAAGTGGAGCCAACAGGTCAAGAGTGGACTGAAGTCTTCTGTTAAAATCACTGGCGATAAAATCACAGGGGGCAAGTAAGAGAGTAGGAGGAAACTTTTGGAAAACTTCTAGAAAACCTGCAGCCACTTCAGGGGTTAGATGCTTTCACATCCCTATCCTTCAGTGCTGGACAGAAAGCTGGGCACTGAAAGACCACTTTGCAGTGAGAATAGCTTGAGTGACAAAAAAGGAATTAAAAATGGTAGGTTTTAATGGCCTAAAGAAAATTGCAGGCCACATGAGACCTTCCTTTGGTTCTGCTTCCCTGGAGCTTTGACTGACAGATACTGTACTGCAATTGTGTCTTCTCTGTGCTGGTGGAGACTACTTTAGCCCTATTTTTATCGAGACAACTGCTTTATATCAGAAAAAAAGAATACAGGATATGTGACAAAACCAGTTTTTGTGCATGACAAATGTATACTCTCACATCCTAAATTATGGGCAAGAGTTATAAATAGTTATTTCTATGTTATGTCCAAACCCCACAGATGGATTTAAGGCAGACGTTATAAAGGAGACAGCTAAGCTACATTTGCAGTAAAAAATAGTGTATGATCTTGGCAGTAAGCCAATTCATTGGGCTAATCCACAGTTTGAAACCCATAACTCTGGAATTGTTCAGTCAAATCTTATTTTTTGAATATTACAAATTACACATAACAGTAAAAAAAAATCCATTATCTAAACCTGTTTATCTTTGCAGGTTTGTTGCCTGTCTTGAGCAGTCATTGGGGAAGAGGTTGGCTGTCCATCACAGGGCAACAGAGACACAGGACAAACAACCATCCACACACACACACCTAAGGACAAATTAGGGACACCACTTAACCTAACAGCTATGCCTTTGGATTGTGGGAAGAAGCAAAAGTAACTGGAGAGAACTTATGAAGGCACAAGGAGAATATGCAAACTCCATGCAAAAAGACCCAAGGCAGGGATTTGAGCCCAGGACCTTCTTGCTGCAAGTCAACAGTGCTACCATGTGAGCCACCCCCCAAAGCTTGTAAAAACAGTAAGTTATTAAGACATTTTTGTAAGGAAAATGTAATTCTTCACACATTTTCAGGGGACTCATGACCAAGACATAATAGGCGTTTTTTTATTCATAGCAATCCTTTTTTTAAATATTCTGGGGAAACAACAAAAACAAAACAAACCAAAAAACAACTAAAATTAACAATGTCAATATTTAATTGTTCCATTGTCTATACTTGATTGTACGTGCAGGGTCATGGGGTGCCTTTCTCCAGCAGAAATCTAGATTTTTCAGAAGCATGACACTGCAAGTCACGCCCTCTATCTGACCAAGGACTTTTGCCAGGAGAATAACATCTCTCTTTTAGACCATCCTGGATGTTCCCATGATCTAAATTCTATTTAAAACATTGTGATTGCTGGGAAGGAAGCTTTATGAAAACAAACATCAGTCCACACTACAGAAGCACTACAATAAATTACCAAACTAGAGCAATCATCCTACAAGTCTCCTGGAAATACTCTTATCAAGCAGGCCAAATTTTTTTTTGAAGAGACGTGTAAGTGGCACTTAACATCTACAAAGTGTAATACGCAGCTGATAGCTGCTGTATAGTCAATTGATTCATTTTCAATGGGCGCGAAGCCAAGTGAATCAGACGCGTTCCAGAAGCAATGTGTCACGGCAGTCTCCAAAACGTAAGTGGCAGGTCTATTTTTTTAGTGCTACGCTTCTAAAATGTGTCACTCTCAGCAGTTTAGATCGGACCAAACAGGAAATTAGACATTGGAGCAGTTGAAAGCAAATGGAAGATTTCAAAATAAAAGACACGTCCAGATTTGTGGTTGCTTGATAATGAAAAATACAAAACAAATTGTCATTACCTGTGACACCAGGGTTGAAATCAGTCGGTCTATGGGTCTAATTTGTTGGCTTTCATCATGGACGATGAGAATTTAATCCCTTAAGTGGAAAATAAACAAATATGTACAAGTGATCAAAAATGAGAAGGTATGGACAGAAATATCAGCAGTTTTAGGAGTAGATGATAAGTTTATGATACTTAACATAAAATAAATTTTTTCCTGCATATTATCCTTAAAGTTATGCAATTGCAATCCTCCTGTGATTTCTTGCTTTCCCGGGACCAGCTACATGGAATGCATTTGCAAGTGATACGCGTCTACAACGCTCCCGTTGGAAGGGATGTGCTGAACTGAACTTGCGGTAAAATGCGTCTATTAAGTTATGCAATGCTTACGAGCCCCGTAGAAAACAGAGGTAAGAGCTGGGGGCCACTGACGACTGGGTCCTTTTCTTTATTAGCTCTTTTAGTTCTGGGTTTTTTATTGGTTTTTGACTATAGAACTTGAACATTTAATTGGATAATGAAAAGTCTGAAGTTAAGAGAAAGTCTGCTTTCTCCCAATCAGCCTTTTCCTACAAAGCCATTAAAGAATGGAATGGGCTCCCAGACAATCTAAAGAACAATGCAGATTTTCACAGATTTTCACGGGCAGTTAAAGACTGGCTTTTAGATCAACAGTCCTGCTCGCACTATTAGTGTTAAAACCATTGTTTCTATGTGTTAATTATGTATAGCTACAAAATAATAATGAAAACTGTTGCACCTTGTTATTTTGCACTTTATGAATCCAACTGGCACTTTTTATTTGCACTTTTTATCTGCACTTTGTACTGCATATTGCACAAATGTATATTGTCTATGTGCTAAAATATGCTTATCCAATCCAAGACATCCGACTTTCTGGAGAAGCAGCCGAGCAGCAGACAGCAGCCAACATTGACCACATCCATAAAGGAGCTTCTAAACAGTTTGCAAACTGAATGCAGCAGTCTTGGCAATGATGTCTATAAGTCCTTGTCCCCCCTCTGACACAGGAAGAGAATCCGGGTAGATGGAACAGCTAACGGGAAAATTTGAATAAACTTTAAAAATATTAATATTTATTGTAATCCCACTTTCAATGTGTTGAATAACAAACTCTGGTTTCTTAACAAATACCACATCTCCCTTATTCACACGGGAGCCATATGCAATATGTCCCACTTTATCTCCAACTGCCAACTGCCAACAACACCTGCTCTGTAAGTATGAAATGTGTTCATGCTCTTTTGCTTTTTTTTATTTTTCTCTTGCTTTCTTGTGTATCATGTGTAATGTGTGTTTCTTTTATGTGTTTTTCTTAAATCACCAAATCATGTAAAGCACCTTGAATTACCCTGCTGTTGAAAGTGTGCTATACAAATAAAATTGCCTTGCCTTGCCTTGCCTTGCCTCTGCGGAGGTATTGGGCTGCGGCACCACCCTCACTCCATGTCTCAACGACAGGGACAGTGTCCCTGAGGACGCCCTCCCTGCATAGAAATCCTGATCAAACAGTCAGACAATTAAAAAACTCTTACATTTAAAACAATTAACAGCAAAATTGCAAATGTGCCAGAATTAGCCTAGTGGCCATTTTTTATCTGCAGACCCCCAACAGGTGTTAATGTCTACCTAAAAAACAACATTGAAAATATAAATAAATAACACAATAAAAAAATGCAATATAAGAGGATCAGTTACAATATATATAAATAATGCACAAATACACTAAGCCTTACAGTCATCAAATACAAACACCTTCTCCCATCACATAAAATAAAACATGTATAGAAAGACACACAAGTGGCTCTATAGATCTGTAGATACAAATACATTGATTAGAAATGTTGACAAATTTGTTATGATCTAAACAAATTCTTCAAATGCTTTTTAAATAAACTGTTGGTGGTAATTTCTCTGATGCTGTGGGGGAAAGAGTTCCACTCTCCTGCAGCTGTAACTGAGAAAGAGTTCTGACTAGAGGCACCTCTCCGCAGAGGAATAATACAGTCTCTTCGAGCTGACCCTCGTGTTAAAGACCCACTCCGATCAACTTTTTGAGCTATGTTAAAGTGTTCCCAGTGGTCTTTAAATTATGATTATGCCGTTTTTAGCCAAAATCACAAAACGGAGGACCGCTCCTGCGGACCCCTCCCCTCCTCGTTGCTGAGAGCTCTCCGTTTACGTTAGCGCTCCTGCTAGTTTACAGCTCCTCACACCCTCAAGCTAGCATTACCGGTGCAACAAAAATGGTGAGCAATATTAGAGCTATCCAGCTGTACAGTTTTTAGCCAGATGCCAGCTTGGACGATGAACAGGAAGATGTTCATACATCTAGTCGTCTCCAGCATTGCAACCCGCTACAGCACATAGGTGTTAATCTGCCAACATCTTCTCTACTCCTCAGAACCTGAGCGGGCGGGGCAGAGTGGAGCAGGAGAAGTAGCAGGAGGAGGAGCAGGAGCTTGTAGCCCGCCCAGTGCGGTTGCTACATCACCAACACAGTCTGTTTTAGACGGCCTTTTAGCGTCTCCTACTGATTCACAGCTATTTGAAAGCAGAAATACTCAGAGATGCAATGTTGAGCCTAATTTTCTTAAGATATGTCCTCTGGCATCAGAAAAATGTCACAAGAACATGTTAGCAACATGAAAAACACGATTTCCATTGGAGTGGGTCTTTAATCTTTCTGAACTAGATCTTATTTTCACAAGCTAGCTGATTGGAGGGGATGACAGACCGTTAATGATTTTATAAATGAGACAGAAGTTTGAATATTTAATGACATTGTCCCAGCTTAACAGTTTATATTTTTTGTAAAATGGGACAATGGTGATACTTCAATGTTTTTCTATCCAGAAATTTGATTGTCTGTTTATAGTTTTTATTTTACTTCAGTAGTTTTAGATTTGTTTTGTTCGACTGTGACCAGGTTGTAAGACAGTATGAAATGTGTGACAAGACCATAACATGCATGAAAGTTTTTGCTGCCTGCTTGCAGTGACAAATGGGACTGTATGAATCTTAAATTTGACACGGTTACAGACTGTTTATTTGCGATTTAAATGTCACTTTTGCATCAATTAAAACCCCAAGATATTTGAATTCGGGCACAACTTGTCTTTTTTTTCCTGCCACAAAAACATCTGCCTGTTTATTTGTGCTACTTGATTTGGAGAAGAACATTGCAACTGTTTTGTTTACAAAGAGTTTTAAACTTGACTGATCTAAACATTCTACACTATGACCCATATAATGTGTATGTTCATCAGCCACTTCAATGGTGTTTTTACCATGCGTGTAGATGACTGTGTCATCTGCATACATCTGAATGAAAACATCAGAACAAACCAAAGGGAGGTTGTTTATGTACAGAGAAAAAAGCAAAGGCCCCAAAACTGAACCCTGCGTGACGCCCGTGGACAGAGTGAGAGGATGCGAATGGTGATCATCTACTCTGACAGACTGGGGTCTGTTTGATAAATATGATGCTATCAATTTTATTCCCTTTATTTTTTCTCTTTTTTTTTTTTTAAACGTGTCCTGTTTGGCATGGTGGAGCTCAGAATTGGTGTCTGAGTACCAAGTAGAAGCCCAACAGATTTACTTTCACAAGCGGAGCAGTACAGCTTTTGCTATAGTCCTCCACTTGATATATGTGCGAAAAATCTTTATTATGAATTGTTGGGGTTTTAATTTCCTGATGTTATGGACACGGAGACGGAAAATTAAGGAGAAGAAAGAAGGAAGATGAAGAAGAGAGGTAGGAAACAAAAAGTCAAGAGAGAGGGTGAAAATACAAGAGAGGAAGGGGAACAAAGAAAACACAGGAAGACATTGAAGTCTGCCTCCATACCCACAGGACGGCAGAGAGAGGGGGAAAAACAAAACAAAACACGAAAAAGGAACATCGACAAAACAAACCAAACATTGTGAACTAAGAATTACACAACCACATCACACAATAATAGATATAAAAATACAACAACAATGTCACAGAAAAACTCATGGTACAGATTAATCAAGCTCTAGTAATGATAACCTCAGCCCAAGAATATATCCTTAAACACCAGAGACCCCACATCTGTCCAGGGGCCCGGGGGGCAGCAGAGACGAGCCCACGGCAACCGGCTGCGCCAGGGCGGGCCGGCACCACCCTAGGCCAATCCCCACCGCCAACATCCCAGCGCCCCTACGTCGGGGTGCCCCACCGATAACCGCAGGGGATGGACAGCATCTCCAGGCCGGGCTCAGCCAGCATCTGGACACCAAGTTGTAACAGCTCCCGGGTCCTGTTCCCGCGCAACGCAGAGCGCCGAGACCAGGCATCCAACGAGGGCCAGGGCCGGTCCAACCCGCCAATGAACCGACCATGCACGGTGCGCACAGAACAGATGATCGAACGAGCAGAGACGCCGGATCCGCATCCCGCCGAGCCACCGAGCAGGCACCACCCAACAATCCCAAACCTGGCACCCCTAAAAGAGGTGCCCCAACCAACCAAAGGAAGATATCGGCCCAGCGCATCAGCCGATCAACACACCGGCGCCCCCAGGCCCGGCCAGGCACGCACCAGGTCCGAACCGGATTGACCACCGATGCACCGGCAGGAAGGTGCCCCTGTCACCGGCGGGGAGTGACGGAGGGGAAATAGGCCCCCCATTAAGTGTAAGGCTGAGGTGCGCCAGGCGAGGGGGCAGACCAAGATCCAACCTGACAGGTAGACAAAGACATACAGACACAGTCATACGTTCCCTCCCTCTTAAACATACATACATTCTCACTGACTCACCAAGACACCCAAAAAATTTACGCTGTACCCTCACTCACACACCCCATACACACTTTATGCTCCCAGGTCCAGGTACCGATGTCACAGTAGAGCCACCAGCCTCCGGACCCGGGAGATGGACCCCCTACCTTCTAGGACGGAGACGAGCAGACTGCCAAGGGCCCCACAATGGCGAAGCAGCCCGACAGCCTAGGACCCCGACCAGACCACCTGTTCCTCCTCCAGACCCCAACCCCTGATGGCCCGTAGCGAACAGAGGTGTGAAAAGACCCCTAGCCTCCATCCTCCCGCTCGAGTATGGTGTTGATGTGTGTTGTTATAATGTGCATTTAAAACAGAGGGGTGGGATGTGGGGAAGGCAGCCACACATCCCCCAACCCCCACCCCGAGCCCTCAGTGTCTATATGTGGTTTAACAGTGGGCACCGGCACCAGAGGTGAAGCTGATTGAACCGCTCCCCCTCTGGATGCGGAAAAGTTTGCCCACCCCAAAGTCTCTACATATGTGTCGCGTGAGAATGTTATGAGCAGGAGTGTCTAAGTTGTATATTAAAATTGGGACCCAGGACGCCACGGGATAACGAGGAGGGAAGCCCCTCCTCGCACCCCAGTGATGTGCCCATGCCCCAAGACCCTATATGAGTGGTAAAGTGATGGAGCGGGTGGACAGAGGTGTCCAGGGATGGGGAGGGAAGGACTGGGAGACAAAATGTCTTCCCAGGGAGCCAGCTCCCCCACTGACCCCAATAGACACCGCTGTTCACTGGGATCCACCAGAGGAGGGAGGCCATGGCACTTTTGACCCGGGGCCCACGGCCACAGCACCACAAAGCCCCACGGACCCCGAGGCAGTCCCCCCAGCCCCATCCCAGAAGGGGAACTAAACCCACCCTGACATTCGCTCTACTCTCAAAACACAAAAGACACTAATGCAATGCAATGCAATGCAATTTTATTTGTATAGCACACTTTCAACAGCAGGGCAATTCAAGGTGCTTTACATGATTTGGTGATTTAAAAGAAACATATAAAAGAAACACACATTACACATGATACACAATAAAGCAAGAGAAAAATAAAAAAAGCAAGAGAGCATGAACACATTTCATACATATAACATCAAGCATTTACTCAAAGGCAATTCTAAACAGATGGGTTTTTAGTCTCGATTTAAAGCAGTTCAGAGTTTCAGCAGCTCTACACTCGTCAGGAAGTCCGTTCCAGATAAGGGGAGCATAGAAACTGAAAGCTGCTTCTCCATGTTTAGTTCTGAGTCTAGGGATGTTTAGTAGGCTAGAGTTGGAGGACCTGAGTGGTCTTGGTGGTTGGTACCATGACAACAGGTCTTCAACATATTTTGGTGCTAAGCCATGTAATGATTTATAAACTAGTAAAAGTATTTTAAAGTCTATTCTCTGAGCTACAGGGAGCCAGTGTAAGGACTTTAGAACTGGGGTTCTGGATCAGCTGCAGCTGTCTGATTGACTTTTTAGGCAGACCTGTCAAGATGCTGTTGCAGTAATCAATCCGACTAAAGATAAACGCATGGATGAGTTTTTCTAGGTCGTGTTGCAAAATCCGTCCTTTAATCCTAGAGATGTTCTTCAGGTGATAGAACGCTGACCTTGTTATTGCCTTTATGTGACCCTGGAGGTTCAGGTCTGAGTCCATTACTACACCTAGGTTACGAACCTGATCAGTAGTTTCTAGCTGTATTAATTGAAGCTGTGTGCTGACTCTTGATCGTTCCTCCTTGGGTCCAAAAATAATCACTTCAGTTTTGTTTCTATTCAGCTGGAGAAAGTTATGGCACATCCATCCATTTATTTGGTCAATGCATTGATTTAGGGTTTGAATGGGTTCAGAGTCACCTGGTGACATTGTAATGTAGAGCTGAGTGTCATCCGCGTAGTTATGGTAGCTAATGTTATTGGTCGCTATAATCTTGCCTAGTGGGAGCATGTAGATATTAAATAAGAGGGGCCCCAGGATGGAGCCCTGGGGCACCCCACATGTGATTTCTGTTCGTTTTGATGAAAAGTTTCCTATTGAAACATAGAAGTCCCTGTTCTTTAGGTAAGACTCGAACCAGCCAAGTACTGTAGCAGAGAGTCCGACCCAGCTCTCCAGTCGTTCCAATAAAATATCATGATCAACAGTGTCAAATGCTGCACTGAGGTCCAACAGAACCAGCACTGTGGTTCTTCCACAGTCTGTATTTATACGGATGTCATTAAATACTTTGACGAGGACAGTCTCGGTGCTGTGGTGAGCGCGGAAACCAGACTGAAAAGCATCAAAACGGTTTGTCGTTGTTATGAAGCCATTTAACTGCTGAAACACAGCTTTTTCAATAATCTTACTGATGAATGGGAGATTAGAGATTGGCCTGTAGTTCTGCATTAACGTGTTGTCCAGATTTTTCTTCTTTAGCAGTGGTTTAATAACTGCTGTTTTTAAAGCCTGAGGGAAGACACCTGATAGCAGTGATGAGTTCACTATTTGAACAAGATCAGAACCAATAACAGGAAGAACTTTCTTTAGAAAAGCTGTGGGTAGGATATCAAGACAGCAGGAGGAGGAGCTTAATTGGATAATGATGTTTTCAAGGCTGTTCTGGTTTAATTCGTGGAATTCAGACATTTTCTCTACATTGTTGTTGATTGGGGATGGCACTGGTTGTGGGTTCGATATTGAGGTACAGATTGACCGTCTAATTGTTAGAATCTTTTCAGTGAAAAAGCTGGCAAATTCATTGCAGGCCCTGGTAGAGTTTAGTTCTGGGGCTACTGTCACTAAAGGATTAGTTAGTCTTTCCACTGTTGCAAATAGAGTCCGTGCGTTATTAATGTTTCTGTTGATGATTTCAGAAAAGAACGATTCCCTAGCATCTTTTATAGTTTGCTGATATCTATTCAGTCTCTCTTTGTAGATCTCACAGTGAACCTGGAGTCGAGTTTTCCGCCATTTTCTCTCGGCTCGTCGACACTCTTTTTTCACTTCATACCAGTGGATTACTTGTCCACGGAGACTTCTTTCTACCTGAGACTACTTTCACTTTAGTTGGAGCAATGGAATCCATGATGTCTGAGATTTTCGCAAGGAAATTATCTACCAACTTATTTACTGAGTTTGAGTTGGTAGATGAGGGGGATGTGGTGGAAGAATAAATACGTTTAAAGGTTTCTACTGAACTGTCCCCTAGAAAACGCTTTTTTATAGTGGTCTTACTGTGGCTGGATAATTTAGCAGAGATGGTACTTTGAAAGAAAACACAGAAATGGTCAGATAATGCAATATTAATTACAGAGATGTCAGAAATATTTATACCTTTGCTGATAATTAAGTCCAGAGTGTGTCCTTTATTGTGTGTTGGTTGTTTGACATGCTGGATCAGTCCGAAGTTGAGGAGAGTATCATCTAATGTTTTTGCTTGTCTATCTTGGGGGTTGTCGGTATGGATGTTAAAGTCCCCCACGATGATTAGTTGGTCATAGTCGATACATATTACAGAAAGAAGGTCATTGAAATCATTAAAGAAGTTAGAGTTAAGTTTTGGTGGTTTATATAAACTTAGAAATAACGCTTTGTTAGGCTCATTTATCTGGGTGGCTAGGTATTCAAAAGATTCAACCGTGCCCAGAGTTACCTTTTTAAAGTTCATTGAGTTGTGAAAAATGGTGGCTACACCTCCGCCTCGTTTGTGTTTTCTGTTCTCGCTTAAGAAATTATAATTTGGAGGACTGGATTCTATTAATGAAGTTGTTTCGTTATTTTCATCTAGCCAAGTTTCTGATAAAAAAAGGGCGTGTAAATTATGCTCAGTGATGAAGTCATTGATAAGAAAAGACTTTCCGGATAGAGATCTAATGTTTAATAAAGCTAACTTAAGTATTGTGATGACGGGCAGCTGAACCTTCTGACAGGTTATCAATTTGAGATTTTGTTTAATATGTGTGGTTAACGGTTTATGTTTCCTGCTGCTGATAATCACTGATATAGCCTCAGGGGTGCCGGGTTAATTCTGGGAGACGGTAGGGGTGGATTTATTGCCCGGTTCCCTCAAATATCAGATATCTGTAATAATCAGTGGGGGGAAGCTCCCAGGCTTATGGACACTAGTCCCAGGCGTTTGGTGTAGTCTAAGTTTAGGTGTTAATTGTGTCCCAAATTTGATTTGCTCATTCAGTCTGTCTGTAAAGTTTCTAAATGGAGACTCATTTGATGTGGCTGAGTCACAGGAAGATGAAGACTTAATCTCTGATGGTTGTTTATCTGTTCGGTCCTGTGGTGTCATCATGACTTGCTGTTTTTGTTCTCTGATATCCATGGGTGCCTCAAGGTCAGCTTTTGGGAGCAAGTGTTTTGCTTTCTGATGTTGATAAGAAAAAATGTTTGCTGCCAACAGCCTTACTCCGGACCTGTTCAAATAGCGCATTCCTGCTTTAAACAGATGATTAGCACTTCCAAATACTTTGAAATTATTAATAAATGTGAATGACTTCTCAGCTGATTGTTTCTTCAACCATTTATGGAGCATGCAGAGTCTGCTAAATCTTTCATCATTCCCTTCAGGGACTGGTCCTCTGATGAGGATGTTTACGTTAAGTCCATCAAGTCTCTGTAGGAGATCAGAAAAGTCTCTCTTCAGAATCTCTGATTGTCTCATCACGATGTCTGCTGATCCAGCGTGAATGACGAGCTTTTCCAAAGCAGGATGTTGGTCCAAGATTTTAGGGATTTTTTCTGATATTTCTCTCACTGTATTTTTGTAGCAGCTATAAACTTTGGTATTCTTGCTACAAAAAGCCTCAATTCCATTAATTGATCCGTCTTGTATGATAACAGTCTTTGCCGGGGGCGCTCTTATTTTATGTGTCCGTTTGATGTGGCTGGGTTTCTCCTGGTGGCTTTGACTGGTCCCGGGGGATGCGTCATCTTTCTGGGAACTCAGGGCTGCGAATCTGTTTTTCAGCGGGATTCCAGGTGGAGAAATATCTCTTGTTTTTGGCTGAAACCTCTTTTGTTTACTTTTAGCAGAAGCGGCAGTTCTGGGTTCAGAGGTTTCTCTGTGTCGGAGTTTCTTTTGTTTTTTCTTCCTCGGAGAACAGGCTGGGGTTGATTTCATGCGTTTTAAAGCTGGCCAGTTTTCATTGTAGTGCGGAGTTCTGCCGCTCAGACGCCTGTAGGGAGTCTCTGTGACACGGTTAGAAGTATGTAACACAGGGCTGTTTGTATTCAAAGGTAAAGGTAAAGTTGTTTCATTTTGTCCATAATCAGCGTGGAGATCAAAATTAATTTCCAGACGACGTAGCTTCGTTTCAATGCCCTCAATTCTGTGGAGCAGTTTTTCAAAATCCTCAGCTGAGCAAAAAGCCATGTTGATAAGTCCATAGAAAAGTAATCCAAGAAGAGATCTGGTCCAATACAGTAACTCCAGGGGCTGGGAAAATAAAGTAACTAAGAAAAGGTTAAGAAAGAAAACAAGAAAAGCAAACAGAAAAGAAAATAAAAAAAAATAAGTGAACGGATCTGGAGAGAGACAGAGAGCACCTGCTCCTCCTTCAGCAGTCTCAGCAGGTTGAGTTCGCCCCCAAATGCCCGACACCAGCCAGCCCCCCGCACAAAGACCAAGACCCAGGAGCCAAGTCCAGTGCGAAAAAGGACTGATCCGGCCCAGAAATGCCACCCAGCCAACGCGACCAGCAGCCAGGCACCCCAACCAGCAAACAAGGCGAGACGCCATACAGGGACCGGCGATGAAAATCGGCCCAGAGAAAAAGAGAGAGGCGGCAGCACAAGCCGGCCGCTGGCTGGCCCCGACCCCCACAGGCAACAGAGACCCCACGCCGGCTGACCCCCAGCCAGGATGACAGCTAGGGGGCGCGGCGCCCAAGAGCCTCGAATCCCCAGGCCCACCCCAGACCCAGGCGCAGCACGGCCACCAGGCCAGTAACCCATGTCCGCCAGTGCAACCCCCCTAAGGCACCGCATGCAGCCATCAGGAGTTACCACCCAAAGCCCATTGTAAGCAGGTATTAGACGATGTAAAACCCATCCTAAACATTCGTTGACCTGTATAGTGTACTCTATGAAGGATTTTGTATTGTATTCATTGCAAATGAGGATTTTTTGTTATTTTAAAGGTTCTTAAACATATCTGAGACCAGACGTTTTGGTCAAAGCTGGCTGATAAATCCACCTCCCATTTTGAAATAGGGATGGCTATTGATTCATCTAATGTAGATAAAGTTTTGTATATTTTAGACAGCAATTTGGGGGGGTTGAGATTAAGAAAATCTAAAACTCTTGCTGGAATTTGTAATTCAGCTGTACCAAGCCTAAATTTACCTTTAATAATAGATTTAATTTGTGGATATTCTAAGAATTTGTTTTTATCAATTCCATATTGTGTAATTAATGTATTAAATGGGATAAAGTCTGTTCCTTCAAATATATGTTCCAGGTATTCAATTCCATTGCACCTCCAGACTGGAAAACTTATCATAAATTTTTTTTGCAAAATGTCGGGGTTATTCCAGATGGGTGTACGTCTGCATGGGATTATTGTGGACTCTGTCATTTTTAGAAACTTCCACCATGCTGTCAGAGAGGAGCTGATATTTATGCTTTTAAAGCATTCATATTGTGTTATATTTGAGCTAATAAATGGTAGGTCTGAAAGTTTTATCTTATTACATAGTGTCTGTTCTACGTCTATCCAGGACTCGTCTAGGTAGCTATGTTTTAACCATCTTGAGATGTATTGTAGCCTGTTGGCTAAGAAATAATGATGGAAGTTTGGTAGATCTAGACCTCCTTTTTCTTTGGTCTTCTGCAGTGTTTTTAAGCTGATACGTGGGGGTTTATCTTTCCAAAGAAATTTAGAGATAGAGGAGTCCAGAGATCTAAACCAGTCTAGTGATGGTTTACTTGAGATCATTGAGAATAAGTAGTTGATTCTGGGCAAAACCATCATTTTTATTGAAGCAACCCTTCCCATAAGTGATATGGGTAGAGATTTCCATCTGGCAAGATCATCTTCCACTTTTTTTAAAAGTGGGATGTAGTTTAACGTTATTAAATCTGCCAGTCTTGGTGAGACATTGATACCTAAATAGGTAATATTCCCTGACTGCAGTTGTGTATTAGTTGGATTCTGGACAGAACAATTGATTGGAAGAACTGTAGATTTTAACCAATTTATAGAATAATCTGAAACATTTGAGTAAGAGTTTATCAACCCGATTACCTGAGAGAAACAGGTTTGTGAATGCTGGAGAAAAAGTAATACATCATCTGCATAAAGACTGATGGTTCAATAAAAATAGCGAACAGGGAGGGAGAGAAAGGACATCCCTGCCTGGTACCTCTCTGAAGATAAAACCTAGATGATGTTTGGTTATTAGTCCTGATACATGCTGTTGGTGAACTGTATAATATTTTCAACCAGTTTATAAAAGAATTTCCAAAGCCAAATTTATGTAAGGTTACAAATAAGAATTTCCATTTAACTCTATCAAATGCTTTTTCTGCATCTAAAGATAACATATTAGTTTTAATGTTTTTACAGTAAGAAAAATCTATTAAATCTATTAATCTACGTGAATTTGGGGATGAATGTCTCCCTTTAATAAAACCAGTTTGATCAGGATGTATTATAAGAGGGGTTACTTTCTCTATCCTTTTTGCGAGGGCTTTGCAGATTAACATTAATAAGGGATATGGGACGATAGCTGGTGGGAAACAAAGGGTCTTTACCTGATTTTAGTAGAAGACTAATGTAGGCAGAATTCATATTTGGTGGGAGTCTGCCATTTTCCTTGGTTTCCTGCAGCATTTTGTGGAATGTTGGTGCCATAATATTCCAGAATTCTTTATAGAACTCTGCTGGAAATCCATCTGGGCCTGGAGCCTTTTTATTGGGCATGCCTTGGAGGGCCTCCTGGAGTTCAGCAGCTGTTAGTGGTGAAATCAGGGCCATCGCTTGACTTTCAGATAATTTAGGTAGTGTTATGTTATCCAAAAATTTTTCAATTTCATGATCTGATGGATTTATCTCTGGTGAGTATAAAGCCGTGTAAAATTCTTTAAATGTGTTGTTTATTCTTCCAGGATCATATACTGTGTTGTAACTATTAATAATAAATATTTGTTGTCTGGTTTTCTGAGCATCAATAATTATAATCAATAATTTAATATTAATATAATTATTGATGACGTTCGAGTTTAACCTGTTTATTAAAGATTTCGGGGCACCAATCTCATAAATGAGATCATTTTAATTAAACCAAACTGTCAGTCTCTCTTAAAAGGCATAGAGTTCGTCCGCGGGGTTAAAACAAACTTCACAGCACACACTGAAATAGCACAGGAAACTTCTCGTTACTTAAGGGAATTTATTAATGAAATAGGTCACCTTACAGATTACATTTCATTCATAATTTCCATCTATTCTAACGCATGCAAAAATAGAACAAAGTTAACGTTGAGGGAAGGGGCGTGTGTGTGTGTGTGTGTGGGAGACAGCGAGCGAATGGGGGGGGGGGGGTGTTCAGCTCACCCCCTCAATGCGATAAATAACTCAAGCCTTATCAATTGGCGCGATCGCTTCACAAAGAAAGACAAAGGAAGACCGCGTGGCGATTCAACAAAGGCTAGTTTCATTAGCAATGGTGGCTTGGGCAAAGGAAACGGGGGCGACGAAGAAAGGAGATCTACTGAGTCCACGCGACCTGTCTAAACAGACACGCGCCGACCGCAGCGGACAATAAACAAACAAGGAAATAATACAATATAATATACTGCTTCTGGTTGCAACCAAAGTCAAATAATAAAACAGAAAAAGCATGGGTCGGTGTACAGCGACAGACGACCAAGAATAACAGTGGTTAACAAGTTGACAGACTTATTTTAACCAAAAGAAAACGGATATTAACCGTCAATACCTTCTCCTCTACCCAGACCGAGAGATATAAAACAGTTTAATCCTACTTGGTGGGAGCAGCTCTCCACAGTCCACGACGAAGAACGTAGAAAGTGTCCAGTTTAAAGGAGCGGTTTGCGCAAAACCGAGGTCGGAAAAGCGGACGTCCGACTTTTAGGCGCTGAGGGACTCAGGCCTGTTTTCAATCGAGCTCAGATGGCCAGCTGACTCCCTGGTTACGCTGACGGGGAGTCTGTTTGATCGGCCGATTCACTTCAAAGTATAAAAGGGAAGTTCTTCCTGGTCCACCAGGTTTGAACGGAAATAGGGAAAATGCTAGCAGTGGATTAAAGCGTCTCCTCACAGGCACCGCTTGGGGACCAAAAGAGACGCTGATTTCAATATTTGCGCTGCTTTTATCAACTCTGTGATGTCATCACTGGCCACAGACCAATGAGAATGGGTCGAGGGCAGCGCAATGGGTGCTGGGAGATGCAGTTCGTTCAGTGGAAGGATGCTGGGAGATCCAGTTCGTTCAGTGGAAGGATGCTGGGAGATCCAGTTCGTTCAGTAAAGGCCATAGCCTCAACAACTGTATTCCCGGTCTGATCTTTAATAGCAGATATAGTTGTTTTTTCTTTATTAATTTTAAGCTGGTTAGCCAAAAATCTACCTGATTTATTACCCTGTTCAAAGTTTTCTATTCTAAGTCTTTGAATTAAGAACTGGGTCTGTTTATTAATAATTTGATTTAATTCTAGCTTTGCTTTACGGATTTTGCCTAGTCTCTCCTCATCTAGAGAAGCTTCTAATGAATTAATAGTTTCTTCTAATTCCTGAATACGTTTTTTTTCCCATTTTTTTTATTTGATGAGAATGAGATTATTTTACCTCTAATCACAGCTTTTCCTGCCTCCCAAAGAATGGATGGCGACGTACCAGGGAGGTCGTTATATTCCAAATATGAGGCCCACTCTTTTACGAAATATTTAATAAATTCTTTATACTTAAATAAGGATATATTAAATCTCCAATTTTTGCTTTGAGGTGTTTCTGTTTTATTTACTAAAGTTAGAGAAACAGGAGCATGATCACTAACAGCTATAGGGTGTATCTCAGTGTCTGAAATGTCAGTCAACAGTGAGCTGCTGACTAACAAATAATCCAGTCGAGAATATGAATGGTGGACATTTGAGAAGAAAGTATATTTTTTGTCATTGGGGTAAAGAGATCGCCATGCATCGCAAAGTCCATAATCACTCATGTACTGTTTGAGTATATCTATAGATTTCCAGCTGTCCTGAGTCCCTGCTGTGCTGAGCCTGTCTATTTCTTCCTTTAAACCAAAGTTGAGGTCACCCCCAAGAAGAAGTGAGCAATCCATGTGTTCAAGGAGCACCGAGAAGAAGGAATGAAAGAATGAGGGGTCATCAACATTTGGACCATATATACTGACAATACATAACTTTTGGTTATGTATAGATAGTTTTACTATAATAAATCTACCCTCTGGATCTGTAACTGTATCTATTACTGTAAAATTAACATTTTTATTTATTAATATTGCTACTCCCCTTTGTCTAGAGTTATAGCATGCAGAAAACACATTAGGTAACTCAGGGGATTTAAGATCATCTGCAGCTGAGGTAGATTTATGGGTTTCTTGTAATAAGACATCTGCCTTCAATCTTTTAAGCTGGTTAAAAATCTTAACTCTTTTCTCTCTGGTGCCAGCTCCTTGAACATTCCACGTGACAAACCTTAGAGTAGTCATAGTTTTGAGATAAAGGTTTTAAAGTCCATATCACCATAGAAACAGATAAACACAGGTGTATTATTAGTTTGTGTTTGGGGTTGCCTGATTGAAAATCCAAAAGCCGAGATATAAGAAAGAGAGAAATAGAAGAAAGTTGTGAAGGTGTGAAGGGTGAGGGTGAGAGAGAAAGAAATAGTTATATTATGAAAAAATTATGTGTGTGTGTGTGTGAGTGATAAAAGAAGGAAAAAGGAGTGACAAAGACATTTGGTGATAGACATGTGAAGATGAGAAAAGAAAAAAGAGCCAGTATCCCAGTGCTTAGCCCTGGCCCCGCCCACATTGAGTAATGTAAACAACTTTACAGAGCTGTGCTAACATTACATTATAGTTGACTGATAAAACAACTCTTATCTGACCAGTGTTACATGACTAATAAAGCCAAGGAGTAAGCTGGGGGTCCCTGAACAAGCTGCCCATTAACATACAGTTTATCTACCGCTACTGTAGCTCTGGTGCCTTCACTGATATATTTCTTTCTGATTGGGAACAAAACGCGCCTTCTATCCAGGATTTCCTTCGGATATTGATCATTAACGCTTTAATTCGTTCCCCGCAGCTCTCTGCCCTGGCCTCTGACCTGCTCTTTTTGCTTGTAATGCTCGAATTTAGCAACAATAGGTCGTGGCCGGCTGTTGTTGGGCTTCTTACCTCCGAGCCGGTGCACGCGGTGAAAAGTTATGTTTTTTACCGTGTCGCTTGGGAGCTTTAACTGATGTTGGAGAAAATCTTGGACGGTGGATTAAGCGTCGTCCTCAGCCTGTTCTGGGATCCCGGAAAACACAAGATTGTCCCGCATTCCCCTGGCCTGTATATCCAAGATAGTTTCTTTCATCCTCTTACTTTCTCCGGACAGCTGCGTCATCCCCTCGGTGAGTTTCTTTACACTCTCCCTAAGCGTTTGGTTTTCTGCAGTGAGCGATGCTATCTGTTGTTGGCTGAACTCCAGGGATTCCCTTAGAGCTTGAAATTCTTTATGGAGAACCTCAACCAGGGCCAGACGGGCGTCTAGGCTGGTTAGCTTCTTATCTATTGAGTCCAGGACATCGCTGTAGCTTTTTTCTGGAGAGATGGTGGAGGTCCTGGCATCAGAACGAGTGCGTTTCTGTGATGGTGTGCTTGTCGGCATAGCAGAGGTGGATTTCTGTGGCTTGCCCATAACAATGTTGTCAAAGCACTCGTCCAAGTAGCTTTCCAGGCTGTGCAAGGTTTCCTCGTCCAGTTTGTTTATGGAGAAATACAAAATAAGGGTTATTATTATTAAATGTTTGCTAAATTTGGCTCAAATGTTATGGTTTGTTTTAACCCGAGTTTGTTTGTTTGTTTTACCAGTTTACCGCCATATTACATAGACACAGCTCTCGCGAGATCTCAGCAGCAGCTCATCCGTCCGCCCACCTCCTCCTTTTATTCCCTTTAAGGAAAAGTTACATTTGGTTAAACCGTTTTCAGACAGAAGTTCTGGAATATTTGCGGACAATTCCATCTGGTCTTTAACCGGAGTTGTGTTTTCAAACACACCACTTTTTTGGAACTTTGCCTTTCGGCTGCTTTCACACAGCAATAAATATAGCGGAGGATCCTGATGAATGTCTGTGGGGTGGGGAGTGGGGGGGTTATATGTGGATATTACAGTAGTAGCCAACTCGAATTTCCCATCCCTACTGGCTGCCATTCAGCTGCCAGCAGACTCCCAGCAGAGTTCCAGCGGCTGGAGCATGGACTGGAGTGACCCCCACCAATCAGTTTTTACTGGAAAACGCAAGATTTAAGGGTTTTTTTCTTTTGAGGCTTTCGCGGTCAGTCAAGAGTAATGATGGCGAACTTAACGAGCGATACGGATACAGTCTATGGCGAAGAGCAGTTTCCACCAAATTCGGTGAGATCCTTATTTATATACCCATTTACAAGGAGACCAATGGAGGAGAAAATCCTGGTTAAGGAGTTGGGACCCGACAAGCCTGACCTTATCATTAACCAGCAGTCAAAGGAGAAAAAAAAGTTCATATGGAAAATTGCATCAAGCTAGCCGTGCTAGGAAATATTAGCATAGCAGCGCAGCTGGATGAAGGACACCGCGTTGTGGTAAGAAGGCACAATGAAGAGGTTGATAAGAATCGTCATATTTTATCTAAACTCATTGACTGTATTAAGTTTTATGGTGCTTTTGAACTTGCATTGCGGGGACATGATGAAAGGGACAGTTGTGAAAACCCCGGCATTTTCAGAGGTTTAGTCGACTTGATGGCCTCCATTGACCAGTATTTGAACGATCACCTTGAAAATGCAACTGTTTTTAGAGGCACATCAAAGACGGTACAAAATGAGTTACTGGACTGTATGCTGGCAGTTCTGAGAGAAAAAATCTTGGATGAAGTAAAAACAGCTGACTTTTTAGCCATCCAAGCTGATGAAACTACTGACATTTCCACACACTGTCAGTCAGTCCTGGTTCTAAGATACATTGTCAGCCCCCATAATGTCCAGGAGCGGTTTTTTGAGTTTATTAAGCTCTCCGTTGCCAACGCGGATGCATTTGCTGGTGCCTTATTGGAAAGGCTGCGCACCATCCTTCCCGAGGGACAAGAAAAGAAGCTGATCGCTCAGGCCTATGATGAGGCATCAGTGATGAGGGGAGCCACTGGAGGAGTTCAGCGTAAGGTCCAGGGCAACTATGGAAATGCTTACTATGTTCACTGTTATGCCCACCAGTTAAACCTTGTAATGCAACATCCCACAGATCAGTCAGTTTTTTTCTGATATAGGGGGATTTTCTTAGTTTTTTTCCAAGTCAAGCAAGAGAACAGCAGTGCTTGATGAGGTGATGGCGCATCGACTTCCAAGTGCATCGGCAATGCGCTGGAACTTCAACATTCGCGCTGTTAACACAGTGTATGAACACAAGGCGGATCTGTTGAAGTGTTTTGAGACCATCCGGGACAGAGCTGAATTTGACGGCCCCACGAAGAGAGAGGCTGGCGGCTATGTGAGAATGCTGGAAGATGATGCTTTATGTTTTTTCCCGGCCCTCTTCCACAAAATTATGCCACAGGTGGACATGCTGTATAACCAGCTGCAGAAAAGGAACATCGATTCTGTCTACATCTCAGGAATCATCCAGAGATTCATTGACAACATGCAGGCTATCAGGTATGCAAGCTATGCATGTATGCACAGTGTTACCAAGTGTTAACCCTTTCCACTACAGTGGAAGTCTATTTAAACTAAGGCTGTTTTTTAATATGTGCATGGATATGGATATATATTTGGTATGTTTGTAAATTTCTCACTTCATTGACAATCAGTGCGTCATCTAACACTCTACGGCTCACTGGAAAGTAAATAGATATAGTTTAAAATTTTATATAGATACATACATTGTAATTATCATGTTTGCCTCAGTGATAAATAACAAGAAAATCATAAGCTGTATTTTTATAGAATATATCATATGAATATGACAGCATATTACTTTATAAATAGCTTTATAGATGAAAATAAACTGAATAAAAGTTCAAATAAGCTTAAAATAGAGAAAAGCATCACTCTGCATCTGCAGATGTAAAATGTTTAATGTGGAAAAATGTGGCGCTGTTTTTAAATAATTCATGCATCAGAGGGTTAATTCTCTTTGAATAGACTTCATCTAGCCCTTAATGTTTAATCTCTCATCTTGTTAAAACAATGAATTTATCTGTAACATTATGATGAAATTGAAATGCGTAAATACAGGGACTTATGATTTAATACAGTCCTGGGATTATATATCCTAGACTTAGACTTAACTTTATTGATCTTTTTGGGATGACTCCCTCAGGGAAATTAGCATTTCCAGTGGCAAAAAAAATAAATATATGTGTATATATATATATATATATATATATATATATATGGAATAAAATAAGGATGGAGTAAGATAAATAAATAAATAAATATATACAGAATGTATCTATCTTATACAGTAACCAATTTTCAGAAATGACTTTACTGAAACTGTAAGTCTTCTCAACATCCTCATCACCACACCGATGACAACATCTGAATCAGAGAGGTGCTTTTCAACTTTAAAAAGACTGAAAACTTTCCTCAGGAACACAATGGCACAAGATCGCCTCAATGCTCTGGCTATGCTTTCCATAGAGAAAAAAACTAACACGGGACATCCCTGATTTCAACACCAGTCATTGAAAAATTTGCCACTCAGAAAGATAGACGAGCAAAGTTCCTATACAAATAAATCTATGGAGCTAGATATGTTGTTTTAATAAATGTAAGAAAAAAAGCGATCTGAGAGGGAAAACAATTTTGAAAGGAAAAATTATATATTTGAGAGGAAAAAAAAGTCACACTGATAGCAAAATATTGTGATAATTGAGACCAAAAAAGCTATTATAGAAAGTATTTTGTTAATGAATATATAAAAAAATTATTTCAAATTAAAAAAAATATTTCCAAGCAAAAACCTCTCAAAAACCTTTCTTTAATCTCAAATATTGTTGTTTTTTTTGCTGTCAGAGTGAAAACATTTTCTTTAATTCTTTTTTTTTATCTTGAAACTTTTTATCTTGAGATCTTTATTTTTTTCATTCTTCATTTGTTCCCCTCAGCATCAAGTTAACTTGACTCACATACATCTGACATTATGTACATATAAACCTGGGAAGTATGTTGTTGTAACGTAGTGCTTAAACCAGGGGTGTCCAGCTCCGGTCCTCGAGGGCTGCAATCCTACAGGTTTTCCATGTTTCCCAGCTTCAGCATGGCGTATTATACAATGGAAATTTGTTCATTTACTTTATCTGTGAAACTGGTGATTTTGAGGAGGAGATTAAATCATTATTATTAATTGTAATCATTGTCTGACTGTTGATTTGAATTCTTATACTGGACTAGGCAAAGAAATATACGGGACATCAATAACATCAGCCCCACCAGGAAAAATTTTCACCAGCCGCCACTGAACTCTATTGCACTTTTTTATACAGTCATGGTTTCTTTCTGCGCAGATGCTGCAGCATTCATAGCAGTGGATACATCAAGGTTTTAAAGGACTAGTCCGTATGCCAACACTTTCAGATCAGAGTCTTGCAGTGCCGCTGGTACCCGTTTCAAGATGGAAAAATACATCAATTAAATTTCATGGGTCTAGCTGAAGTTTTTTTACTGCAGGTTAGAAAATATTAATTTAATACTTTTGTTTGTTTAAAACTCCCAAAGAGAATGGTATTGATATATTGTGTTTGTGGAGAATGCATGCCAGAATATTCCCCCAACTTTGCACTGGCAGCAGAATGTTCCCGCTATCCAGGCATCCTGCGCTGCCAGAGAGATTTTTCTGCGACTAAATTTGCGATTCAGGAACGGAGAGCGCAGATAAAGCCAGTGACTGTGGACAATATTTTGTTTCTGCACAGCGATCTCTGCATCAAATAAATATCAGCTGTACAATGTTTCAAAGAACTAAAAGGGACATGATTTATTGTAATAATTTAGGCCTACAATCAATTGGGGATTGTGTTATTTTCCGTCTTTGATCGGTTTTTTAAAACTGTAAAGGAAAAATGTAAAGGCCGTTGTTAGCAGGGCTCCTTACGGTGCGGCAGGAAATGAATGAGGAGTGAGAAAATGAAGCAGGACATCACACAAAAGTTCCCTTTCTGACAGGCGGCTCAACCACTTCATTACTCCATCAGGTAGTGAGTGCATTGATAAAAAGGAACATCATCTGAAGAGTGTTTGTGTGATGAGCTTTTGCTGTCACTTTATTATGACACAACCTCTATTCATCAGTCAGTACAATAATCAGAAACACCTGTGGACCCAAACTAACAGACGTCTTTCATTTTGAAAGTTTACAATTTACGCCACTGACCACTTGATGCAGACGCACAGTCATTTTCAACTTTACGCACAGAGTTTAGGAAACTGAATCAATCAAAAAAGATTCTTATGAGAGCATCTGAGCGTCATCATCTCAGACCTGGACACCGTACTCAATGCAATGCTATTTCCTCCTGCTGAGGCAATAAGGAAAGTCCCCGTTGAAAAAGAGGTGGCTCTTGTTATTCCAGTCTGAAGTGTGCGACCGGAGCGGATTCAGCCTCCCTTATGCACAAACAGGTGAACAATTCACGTCTATAGACCATGAGAAAGTTGTGAGACTGCAGGTAAAACGTTCATATTTAGTACATGTTTTCATCTGCTCCATGTGTGATGGAGATTCTTTGTTCAGATTGTTCGGGGTGAATATTAACTAAAATGAATGAAGAATTAAATAATATTTAATATGTTTCAGATTTTTTCAAAGTTTAAAATACTGTCAAAGACAGAAATTAACGGGATCCCTGATTTAATGTAAATTATAGGATAATTGGCCTTATTATTTCTCTTTTATTGCTTTGGAATATTCTACCCGCGGGAACCCGCCCCATTGCAGGACTCTGAACTGTTAAAGTTTCCCCCCACAGAACGGCAAGGGGTGTAAAGGGAACGCATTTTATTATTGCGCATATAGCCTATGTAGCCAACGGCTGAATAATTATAGGCTATATGAATATTCAATAATTGTCCCCAGCAGTTTTAAAAACAAACTGACGCCCTTGTATACAGTGCAATGGTTGGAGTAATATCTCTCAGTTCTTTGTGCATGAGGGGGCAAAGCCATGGACAGTCAGCAGGCGGGTGTCCAAAAGGCCCCCACACACACATCAGGTCTTTCAACCAGCCACAGCTAAACAACTCGTAACTATCCAGTGACTTGTAGCTAGCTTTTAAACTGTGTCTGAGTGTAGTTTAAAGGAGTCATAACCTAGTATTATCTTGGATACCCACACTCTATTATAGTCTTTCAGGCCCTTCTAAAAAAGAAAAGTTGAAAAAAAAATAAACACAGAGCTCCTCTGACCCTTATTTCTGAAGGCATTATTGTCTCTTGAGATCTGATGCGATACTTTGGTTGTCGTGGACGGGCATTGTAATAATGCAAATGAGGGACGCGTTGATAGGTGGCAGGAAGGAGAGGGGTTGACATCGCATGTAACGCCTCAGCATATCTAACCCATATCTACTACTCCCGCTAGCATACAATAGCCACATTAGCAGTTAGCTGCTGTTTGTTACACACAGCAGAGCAATAAAAACACAGCCTTAACGTTTCAAATGCAGGCAAGTCTCTGATTGTTGGAATGGCCCCTTTTTCCAAACGGAGCTTCGATGCCAACTTCGCCTGATATTGTCCCAAATTTGTAATGGATTCCAGCGTAAAAAAAAAAAATTTGAAAAAATATTCCCATGATGATTCTGGCAGTTAACAACAGAGCAACTCACGTGTGCACTGTGTTTCTGGCAGAAATGGTTTTATCTGATTTAGCTGATTAAAATAAAAGGCTGACACGAATATGTCTTCTTCATGCATCATTGCGTGAAGAAACGTTCTGCATCTTTCACGGTGGAGTTCGTACTTCGAATCGGTGATGTGTCGGTCGCGAACGAACCGGCTCTAAGAGCTAACTCTTTGAAGTGAACGATGGGAGCCGGCGTTTTTTTAACGTTTTTTAAATTTTTTCATCCCTCCCGCTTGTTTTGGTACATTTGGTAGACATCGTTTTGCATTAATTTTGGTAATAAATACACTTTAAGCAACAGAAAATCTGAGGAGCATAAAGAGCCAGATCTTTATGGTGAGTCAAGCCAAAAGAACTGGCTGGAATTCCCATCACTAGAATTCAGTAATGGCGGCGCTCAACTGAATATGAGGGAGAGAGTAGCGAGGGGGAGAAGGGAGAGAGGGAGGGCGGGCTTCCTGCAGCATAGGTAGGTCTGCGATGTCTATATATGCTATATTCTGCGCCGACTTGACGTCAAGTCGGCCAGAAATTAAAACCACGTATTTAAGTGCGCGTGCACGAGGGCTGGTTGACGAACCCAGGGGTAAACAAACGCTTCACTTTTAAATATCGGCTTCCCGGGCAGTGTATAATCGTTAGGCAATCATAACATACATTTTTTCTCATGGAAAAGTGAAAATTACAGGTCATGACTCCTTTAATAGTTAGTCTGATAGTTTGTGATGTCGATCGGAGTGAACAGTGGAAGTGTTGAGGTCTTTGCTCCATCTCAGGCAGCTCGTACATATCTACGTTCTCCACCTCCTTTTACTTTTGCACATATATCCCTCTCAGAAGCAACAAGACGATCTCGGTAAACACCCCTATCTTTTATCTTACTCCTCTCCATTCTCCAAATCAAAATCACAACCAATGTTCCCAATGTTGCAAATGCGCACTGCTGACAGTCTTTGCACACAAAAAAATCAAACCTGAATTGAAAATAACAACAACATCAAACAAATATTTATTTCTGTGCTATTTTGCAGTATGAATCAATGAGCATATGCACCGATTTACAGTTCCAGCGGTGCCCTTGCACCGGTCCAATTAGAAAAAACACACTCGCCCGAATGCTTTATCTATGGTTATTGCCATATTAATGCGGCAGAGACCCACGCACTGACACAACACAGATTAAAGATAGACATGGGTATGCAAATGACTACGGTAAAGAAAAATGTATTAATTAATCCAGACACAAACTCAGATCCTCCTGTTTATATAGGAGCGGAGTGGTTTCGTCTATGCACAGAGCGGCTGACAGCCCCAAGTTCGTGCGCTGTGAAATGTGCTTAATTTATTTAGAAAGTCTGTAGCGTTTTGGTGGATTTTTCTTTAACAAAAATGGGATTGTGGAATGTTCTGAAAACAGCTGAAGTTTTTGTTTTATTCCTCTCAGAAACGGGCTCATTATTATCAGTCTTAGTTTGTAACTTTATCACTGGATTATTTCAGCCGCCATAAAATAAAAAATTCTAATAGGAAAATAAATTTTAACAAGAGATCAGAATGGAGCATTTAACCTGCAATGGGAACATGGCAGTGCTGCTCCTGCTCCTTTCAATCAGCGGGGCTAGAGTTTATCTGCTCATAAGATCTCTCTCCTGATCTCCTCTCTGCTGCTTCTGTACTGTTACCCACCCATTACCCTATAGAAACAGTGTCTTGCCCACGGCCAAAATTAAATGGATTAAAAGTTAAGCCAACAAAAGCAAATCATGGAAATCTCATAAAAATAAATACAACTTTGACTGATTAGAAAAATAAATCTATTAAATGTGGTTTATTAAACATAAGATCTCTCTCCTCAAAGACTTTGTTAGTAAATGACTTGATTTGTGATAATCACATTGATTTCCTTTGTCTCACAGAAACCTGGTTGCAGCAGGAGGATTATGTCAGTATAAATGAGTCAACTCCTTCCAGTCATTTAAATTTTCACATTCCTAGAAATACTGGGCGAGGAGGAGTTGCAACCATTTTCCGTTCTGATTTACTAATTAGTCCCAGACCAATTGATAGCTACAGTTCTTTTGAATATCTAACCCTTAACTTTCCTCATCCAAGTTGCAAAACATTAAGACCATTTTTGTTTGTGGTTTTGTATCGTCCACCAGGCCCTTAATCTCAATTCTTGGATCAGATCTCAAATTTTTATCTGATTTAGTATTAAATACTGATAGGGTTATTACAGTGGGGGACTTTTAATATTCATGTGGATACTGAAAGTGATAGCCTAAATGCAGCCTTTAGTGCTATTTTAGACTCAATTGGCTTTACTCAAAAAGTAAAGGGATCGACCCACTCGGGCAAACACACTTTGGACCTTGTACTGACATACGGTATTGAGTGTGAGGAAATAACAGTCCACCCACATAACCCGGTCCTGTCTGACCACTTCTTAATAACTTTTGAATTTACTTTAACTGACCATTTTAAATCTGAAAGAAAATTTCATTATAGTAGAGCTTTATCAGACAATGCTGTAACAATTTTTAAAGATTCTGTTCCATTCTTACTTTCCTTAGTGTCTCAGGGTAACACAGTGGATGGCAGCAATTCTATCTCTAACCCTTCAGAAATTGATGATCTGGTTCACAGCGTTACGTCCTCATTCCGTTTGGCATTAGATAGTGTAGCCCCCTTAAAAAAGAAAGTGGCTAGCCATAGGAGGCTGACTCCTTAGTTCAACGCAGAGTTGCGTACTTTAAAGCAGAATACTAGGAAGTTGGAGAGAAAATGGCGCTCTACACACCTAGAGGATTCCTATTTAACCTGGAATAACAGTCTATTGCTGTATAAAAAGACCCTTTGACAAGCTAGAACAGCATATTTTTCATCATTAATAGAGGCGAATAAAAACAATCCTAGGTTTCTTTTTAGAACAGTTGCCAAACTTACACAGTCATAGCTCTGTTGAGCCAACTATTCCCCCATCTCTTAGCAGTGATGATTTTATGGGATTCTTCATAAATAAAATTAATTCTATTAAAAATAAAATCATTTTGGATATGATGAATCTATCCTTAGTAAACGGATACGTACCACAGGAATTTAAAATAGCTGTAATTAAACCTTTACTCAAGAAACCTTCCCTTGATCAAGATAACTTAGTGAATTACAGACCTATATCTAACCTTCATTTCTTATCTAAAGTCCTTGAGAAAATTGTTGCTAATCAAGTCTGTGAGCATTTAAACAATAACGAGCTGTTTGAAGAGTTTCATTCAGGTTTGAGAGCTCATCATAGCACTGAAACAGCACTGGTAAAGGTTACTAATGATATTCTCATGGCCTCAGATAATGGACTTGTGTCTGTTCTGGTTTTGTTAGATCTCAGTGCTGCTTTTGACACAGTCGATCATAATATTCTCTTAGAAAGGCTTGAACATGTTGCAGGGATCAAAGGAACAGCACTAGGCTGGTTTAAATCATATTTGTCTGATAGATTCCAGTTTGTTCATCTAAATGATAAATCTTCTTCACTCTCATGGGTTACTTGTGGAGTTCCACAGGGTTCTGTGCTTGGACCAATTCTGTTCACCATATATTTTCTCCCAATTGGTAGAATCATTAGACAGCATGGGATAAATTTCCACAGCTATGCAGATGATACACAACTATATTTATCCATAAATCCTGATGAACCCAGTCAGTTAGGTAGATTACAGGCATGTCTGGAAGACATAAAAACATGGATGACCCTAAACTTTTTGCTTTTAAATTCTGACAAAACAGAAGTTGCTGTCTTTGGACCAGAAGTTCTTAAACAGAAACTGATTAGTCAATCACTTCATCTGGATGGCATTAAATTGGCCCCCAGTAATAACGTAAAGAACCTCGGCATTATTTTCTCGTAGGTTCGAAGGTTTCTAGGATTTCTTTCTTTCACCCCTGGAATATTGCTAAAATTAGAAAAATCCTGTCCAGGAGTGATGCTGAGAAACTAGTCCATGCATTTGTTACCTCAAAGCTGGACTACTGTAATTCTTTACTATCAGGTAGTCCACAAATTCCAATAAAAGCCTTCAGTTGATCCAAAATGCGGCAGCAAGAGTTCTGATGAATATTAAAAAGAGAGATCACATTTCTCCTGTTTTAGCTTCCTTTCATTGGCTCTCCTTTAAATCCAGAATAGAAATTAAGTTCCTTCTTCTTACATACAAAGCCCTTAATAATCAAGCTCCATCATACATCAGAGATCTAATTGTTTCATATGTTCCTAACAGCACTTCGCTCTCAGACTGTAGGTTTACTGCTGGTTCCTAGGATTTCTGAAAGTAGAATGGGAGGCAGATCTTTTAGTTATCAGGCTCCTTTCTTGTGGAACCAGCTCCCAGCTTTTGTCCGTTAGGCAGACACTCTGTTTACTTTTAAGACCAGGCTTAAAACTTTCTTTTTTGATAAAGCTTATAGTTAGAGTGGCTTAGGTCATCCTGAGCTATCTCTGTAGTTATGCTGCTATAGGCTTAGACTGCTGGAGGACAGACTTACCAATTTTCTTCACTCTGCTACTTCCTTTTCTCCTACTACTTTCCAGTTGTATTACAGTACATTCTGTTATTTTGACTGTTAACTTTGTATTCTCTCAGTGTTTTTGTCTCCATAGAAGATATACCTGGTCTGGTATCCTGCTTGGCTGCAATGCCCTGTTGTACGGGGGGCATCGACTGGGATGATGCTCCCAGTAACTGAACATCTTCCGTGTCATGTTATCAACTTTTTACTTTCTGTAACATAGAAAGTTCTCTTATATCAGATCTTCTGTTCCTTCTGTGTTTCTGCTCTGTCTTCTCAAACTCCCAGATGGTCGTGGCAGATGGCCGCTCCTACTGAGCCTGGTTCTGTTGGAGGTTTCTTCCTGTTAAAGGGGAATTTTTCCTCTCCACCGTCGCTACATGCTTGCTCAGTATGAGGGATTGCTGAAGCATTGCTGTGGTTGGAAAGTCTGCATCAACGGGGCCCAACCTCACACCAATGACTAAAGCAATCTGCTGGGATTCCTTAAATAGGAAACTTTTTAACTGATTGGAATGTTTTTATAAATGTATTCATATGACTTCTTGTTAAGTGCCTTGAGATGACATCTGTTGTGAATTGGCGCTATATAAATAAACTGAATTGAATTGAATTGCATGTAATCTAGCTGCCCTGCTGCCTGGACGCGCTGACCGGTGTGAACGCACAAATAAAATGCTATTCAATGGAGTTATCAAAGTGGAACTGAGTTGTTTCAATATAAAAGTATCCATGCCAAATATTTCTTTTGTTCTAGTAGGTTTAAGTGATCTTCTTGTTTGTGAGACTTCAGCTTCTGTGACACTGGTCATACTGAGAATGGGCTCTAATGAATTTGCAGGAGAAACATTCAAATTATTAGATATAAAACTGTTAGCAATCGTGGAAACTGATTCTGTATGTATTATTGGTGATTTGTCCATTTATTTTTATTTCTATACATTTTCTTTTACTTTTTATGTCCTTTCCTTCAAGTTTTTTCAGTTGGTTTCAGATTGTTTTGAATTCCCTTTTGCATTCTCAATTATAATCAAGAAAACATCTGCTTTGGCCTTCCGTATATTTGTTACCACTTTATTTCTTAATGTTGTAAATAGATTTCTAGCACTATAAGATCAGTCTCTGTCTTTCTTTCCAATCTAAGCATGCAGAAAGAAAGAAAGAAAGAAAGAAAGAAAGAAAGAAAGAAAGAAAGAAAGAAAGAAAGAAAGAAAGAAAGAAAGAAAGAAAGAAAGAAAGAAAGAAAGAAAAAGAAAAATCTGAAGAAACCCAGTGAAAAAATTAGCTTGTGTGTGAGGACAGTGAAGCAAAGTGCCTTGGATGGGTAGCATCTGCATGGCCATCTTGGCTCTATTTGGGTTGTTTTCAGAGTAAATGCTAATATAAACTGCATAACACTACCCCCCAACAGCAAATATCCCTGGTGCCAGATTTCATTCCATCAGTGTTTTCACTGATTGCTTCCTACATTTCATTATGCAAAGAGTAGTTTTTTTATATACAGACAACAAAAAGTGGTTTATGGGTTGAAATTTCTGAGACATATCCTTAGTATCCCAGCCAAAACAGAGAGGGTCTTTGGTCCGCTGCTCATTGTTAACAGTTTTAGCAAAGCTTGTGACAGAGTAAATTGCAGCCCCAGACAGCCATGGTATCCTTCAAATATTCCTCCTTCAATTCCAGAGGTTCATACTGAAGGCCGAGCCTTGGAAATCTGTTGTATAAAAGGACAGGAAATGCAAGGAAAGAGAGCGAGAAACAAACAAGCACATAGCAATGTAGAAAGTCAGGTTTTCAAACCTGGAATTAAGAGGTGCCAAAATGAGCACTTGTTTAATGTGAAGGTAGTTCACAGATAGATTAATCCATTCAGCTGATATCTGGTATTTTGTAGCTGCAAGGGAGAAAGCATAAATTTGCTGCTGACATGGGCTCATATCTGAGATGTTGATCTTATGTTTGATTTTAGGATCCCAAAAGACGTATATACCTGTTTTTGTTTTTACTCTGAAAAATCTCTGTACCTCTGCTCTTTCGGCACTTAATCAAAACTACAGGTACATCTAAAATGTTTGAATAAATAAACTTTATTGTCCCTAAAGGGACAATTTCTTCTATAGCCAGCAAAGAACAATTACAAATGAAATACATACACAATAAATAATAACAATATAACCATAAACACACACAGTACAATCCTAGATCACCAGCTGTAATTATGAAATATAATTGATACTACTCAAAGGTGAACTCTTTAAGCGCCAAAGTCGCAAAATTGTGCCAAGCAATATTCCTGGAGTTAGGGTAGGGTAGGGTAAGTACAAGCTGCAGTTGCAAATATTATCCGTCATGTAATTACTACTTTACACCAATAGATAGCAGACATCTATAACTTTAATCTGAGCAACATTTGTGGGTATGTTACCATGGAGATTTTTTGAGTATTTAAAGGTTGAAAGAGTATTCACTTTATGATGAATATATCCAGCAAGACAGAAAGTGTTTCAGTGTGTAGCGACAGCCAGTCCGTTCGCCACGATAATCCAAGGGCGCGTAAAATGGGCCTGACGCACAGCTTCAGCTTGTCCGGGTTGGGAGAATGGGACAGGGAGCCGGTAGCAGTGGTGTTCAAAACACCGTAGCTACTTCTGATAGCCATGACGGTACACAAGCAGCACATATAGCGTCCAATGCTTTGGTTCACCTGAGAAGGGGAGGGGGAGGGGGTGCCAGAGGGGGTCAAAACACAGCTGCTTCTTCAGCACGCAGCAACAGCAAGCCCATTAGCCATGAGTCTTTACAAGCAGCACATATCAGGTCCAATGCATTGTCCCACCAAGCTATCTCTGTAGTTATACTGCTATAGGCTTAGACTGCTAGAGGACAGACTTACCAATTTTCTTCACTCTGCTACTTCCTTTTCTACTACTACTCTCCAGTTGTATTACAGTACATTCTGTTATTTCGACTGTTAACTTTGTTTTCTCTCAGTGTTTTTTTCTCCATAGAAGGTATACCTGGTCTGGTATCCTTCTTGGCTGCAATGCCCTGTTGGACGGGGGGGATCAACTGGGATGATGCTCCCAGTAACTTGAATATCCACCGTGTCATGTTATCAATTTTTTACTTTCTGTAACATAGAAAGTTCTCTTATATCAGATCTTCTGTTCCTACTGCGTCTCTGCTCTGTCTTCTCAAACCCCCAGACGGTCGTGGCAGATGGCCGCTCCTACTGAGCCTGGTTCTGTTGGAGGTTTCTTCCTGTTAAAGGGGAGTTTTTCCTCTCCACCATCGCTACATATATTTATGAGTATATATATATTTATGTGTGTGTGTATATAAACCATAAAAAACCAAATTACAAAAATATTAAAAAGATGAACATCCAATATGGCCACCATCTGATGATGCCACAATATGCAAATTAGATGTGTGAATCTGTTCCTATCACAACTCTGGGTCATACTAAAGATTTTTCTAATTTACAATATGCTTTTATCTCTATTTCAAAAGCTTGTAGCTAAAATATGCTTAGTGATATATGGGGGCGATTGTGGGTCTGTGGGTAGACCTAGCTAATGTGCTAGCGGAGCTAAAGTCACTTCGAGCTTGGTTAGGGGGATTTGGAACCAAACTAGACAACATCAATGATCATTTGGGAGAGATGGCCAAATCAGTTACTGCTTTGGAAAACAGCGTGTTTGAGGTGAAAAAAAGATGTAGTCACTAATGCTACGCGAATGGAAGAAGCCAAAAACCGAATTGTGTCGACAGAGGAACAGGTGGAAGAAAGTCTCACAGCACTCTCTCAAGCTATGAAACGTATAAAGTATCTGGAATCCAAGACAGAGGATTTGGAGAATCGTAGTTGGAGAAATAATAACAGGCTCCGAGAGGGTGTAGATGGAAACCGACCGATGCTTGAGTACATACAAGAAATGCTGCCGAAATTACTGCAGATGGATGCCAACCGTTCATTCAATTTGGAAAGGGCACACAGAATTCCAGCGCCTCCCCGACCAGGTCAGAACAGAACGGTCATTTTTCGGTTCCTGCATTATCAAGAACGGGAGCTTGTCTTTCGCTCGGCTAAACGATGTGAGCCCACACATGAAGGCAACAGGCTTTTTTCTTGGAGGATCTCTCGGCAGAAACCATGAGACAACGCAACGACTTCAACACAATGAAAAAAGTTTTAATCGAGAAAGGAACTTTTCGTGGATTTACAAACAACCCCTGCAAGATGAGGGTCCTGCACAAAGGAAAGATTTGTCTATTCCCATCACCAAAAGCAGCAGAGGCTTTCCACCGAGAAAATAAACAGGTGGGCTAACTGCGGTAGGAATCAGCTATCGTTGACAGTGGGCTTCGCCCAACACACGCCTCCCTGGGCTCTGCTTGTAGACTCATGTGCAGGTGAATTACCCACAGCACCAGCTAATAACAACTAGCAGTAGGCTACAGTGTTTACTTCTGACAATGCTGTCCTAAATCCACCACCACCTGCGTGACCAAAGTTTATTTCTGGACTATTGAAAAGGCTTAAGTTGAGAATGTACATAGCTTACATACTGTGATAAATTGTAATGCAATTATTCGGGTTAATATAACCATACATTTTTCTTTTTAAGTGTGCATGGTTGTCAGATGACGCTGCTCTCTGTTAGGTTGCCATAGTTCTAGTTGCTCCTCTACCAAGAGGATCAACACCTTGCAGGGAAACTATAATGTTGGTGGGAACTTTAATTGCAAATTAGAGCCAAAAATGGACCGCTCCACAGGCTTTGATACAAGTAAGACCCAAAGAAGAAAAGTTAATAAACAATACATTGCCGATCTGAACTTGGCTGAGATATGGAGAGAACTGAATCCTACTAAGAAAGAATACTCTTGTCATTCAGTTGCACTTAGATTTCGCTCCCGAATTGATTATTTTCTCATGTCCCAAGAACTTGTATCAAAAATCACAGATTGTTGGTATGACAGCATTGTGATCAGCGATCATGCTCCTATTTCACTACACATGCACGTAGATAATTTTTTCCATTACCCACCTATTTGGCGCTTACAGGTGAACTGGCTACAAAATTCAGAGTTTGTCAAACATGTGGGAGATAAAATAGATAATCATTTCAAATTCAATACAACCGAAACCTCTGCTGGCACGGTGGGATGCCTTTAACGCATACATTAGGGGAGAAACTATTAATTATACGGCTGCCAAATCAAAAGAAAAAAGAATTCCAATGGAAACTTTAGAAAAACAAATTAACGATTTAGAATCAGATCTTAACAACAATTATGATCCTGTTAAAGAAAAAGACCTTATTCTCCAAAGAGCCAATTACAATAAACTGTCAATTGACAAGGTAGCAAACAGTCTGCTATGGCTTTGAAAAACTTATTGCAAACAAGGAGATAAGGTAGGCCGACTGTTGTCTTGGCAAATAAAAAAGACGCAATCTGAAAGAGCAATTAAATGTTTTGAAACCTCACCAGGGAACTTAACTGTGGATCCATTGGAAATAAATGACAGATTTTAGAAATATTACCATCCAAATATAAATCGAAAATATCTAAAACACTAAAAGAACAAAATGAATATCTAGATCAATATAAATTCCCAAAATCGAAGTTTGATGTAAGGAAACATTTAGATAGCGATTTGACCGGTGGAGAAATTTCAGAGGCAATTCAAAGTATCAATAGTGGTAAAGTGGGAGGGCCCAATGGCCTACCTATTGAATTCTATAAAAAATTTAAAGAAAAGTTAGTTACGCCCCTCTTAAATATGTTTAATGAATAATTTCAAAACAACATTCATCCAGACTCATTACGATTGGGACTTATTGATACATTGATACTAAAACCTGGGAAAACTGCCACGGATTGCTCTTCTTATAGACCTATAAGCTTGATGGGGTGTGATACTAAAATATTAAGTAAATTGTTAGCCAAGAGGTTAGAACAATATATCCCACATTTAGTTCATAATGACCAGAACGGTTTTGTGTTAAATCACCAAGGATTCACAATATAAGACGAGTCCTAAATATAATCCATGAAAAATATGATGCTAAGGACACAGCAATTTTGTCATTAGATGCCAGGCAAGCATTCAACAGAATTGAATGGTCCTACTTATTCAGTCTTCTACCCAGATATGGAATTAATAAAAATTGTCTTAGATGGATCAAAATCTTATACAATGTTCCAACAGCCTGTGTCTTAACAAATAACCCTATCTCAAAGCCAATAAACCTACAAAGATCCACTAGACAAGGATGTCCCTAATCTCCTATGCTATTTACAATTGCCATAGAACCGCTGGCAATGGCAATTAGAACACAACCCAACACAACCAGTGTTACCCTTGGAGGACAAGAACACAAAATATCGCTGTATGCTGACGATGGGATTCTATACACCTCCATCTTGGATGTCAATTGAGCAGGTATCTGTACCAAATCTCCCTCTATATACGTATCTTTATTCTGCAAATCACAAATCTTTGGGGAAAAAAAGAACAGAAAATGCCTTCCTGCAAAATACTATCGACGTGTGGCATGAAGCACATCGACATACTAAAGTCACACATCCAATTTCCCGTTTCTCTCCTATATGGGGAAATTCAAACTTTACAGCTAGAAGTAAAAATGGTGGTTCCAAAATTTGGGCAGAAAAGGGCATAGCTAAAGTTGGTGATTTGTATGAGGAAGGTATATTACTTACTTTTAAAGAACTTAGTTTAAAATACCAAATTCACAACAAACAAAAATTGAAATACCTGCAACTTAAACATTTTATTTCTTTGAAATATGAGAATATTAACTCTGAACCTCCACTCTCAAATTTGGAACATCTTAATTCAATTCAATTCAATTCAGTTTATTTATATAGCGCCAATTCACAACAGATGTCATCTCAAGGCACTTAACAAGAAGTCATTTCAATACATTCCAATCAGTTAAAAAGTTTCCTATTTAAGGAATCCCAGCAGATTGCGTCAGTCATTGGCGTGAGGTTGGGGCCCATTGATGCAGACTTTCCAACCACAGCAATCCTTCAGCAATCCCTCATACTGAGCAAGCATGTAGCGATGGTGGAGAGGAAAAACTCCCCTTTAACAGGAAGAAACCTCCAACAGAACCAGGCTCAGAAGGAGCGGCCATCTGCCACGACCGTCTGGGGGTTTGAGAAGACAGAGCAGAGACACAGAAGGAACAGAAGATCTGATATAACAGAACTTTCTATGTTACAGAAAGTAAAAAGTTGATAAAAGGACACAGTGGATGTTCAGTTACTGGGAGGATCATCTCAGTCGATGCCCCCCGTCCAACGGGGCATTGCAGCCAAGCAGGATACCAGACCAGGTACATCTTCTATGGAGAGAAAAACACTGAGAGAAAACAAAGTTAACAGTCGAAATAACAGAATGTACTGTAATACAACTGGAGAGTCGTAGGAGAAAAGGAAGTAGCAGAGTGAAGAAAATTGGTAAGTCTGTCCTCCAGCAGTCTAAGCCTATAGCAGCATAACTACAGAGATAGCTCAGGATGACCTTAGCCACTCTAACTATAAGCTTTATCAAAAAGGAAAGTTTTAAGCCTGGCCTTAAAAGTAAACAGAGTGTCTGCCTCACGGACTAAAGCTCGGAGCTGGTTCCACAGGAGAGGAGCCTGATAACTAAAAGATCTGCCTCCCATTCTACTTTTAGAAATCCTAGGAACTACAAGTAAACCTGTAGTCTGAGAGCGAAGGGCTCTGTTAGGAACATATGGAACAATTAGATCTCTGATGTATGATGGAGCTTGATTATTAAGGGCTTTATATGTAAGAAGAAGGATCTTAAATTCTATTCTGGATTTAACAGGGAGCCAATGAAGGAAAGCTAAAACAGGAGAAATGTGATCTCTCTTTTTAATATTCATCAGAACTCTTGCTGCCGCATTTTGGATCAACTGAAGGCTTTTAATGGCATTTTGTGGACTACCTGATAGTAAAGAATTACAGTAGTCCAGCTTTGAGGTAACAAATGCATGGACTAGTTTCTCAGCATCACTCCTGGACAGGATGTTTCTAATTTTAGCAATATTCCGAAGGTGAAAGAAAGAAATCCTAGAAACCTGTTTAATATGGGATTTAAATGTCAAGTCTCGGTCAAAAATAACGCCGAGGTTCTTTACGTTATTAATTTCAATTCAATTCAGTTTATTTATATAGCGCCAATTCACAACAGATGTCATCTCAAGGCACTTAACAAGAAGTAATTTCAATACATTTATACAAACATTCCAATCAGTTAAAAAGGTTCCTATTTAAGGAATCCCAGCAGATTGCGTCAGTCATTGGCATGAGGTTGGGCCCCGTTGATGCAGACTTTCCAACCACAGCAATCCTTCAGCAATCCCTCATACTGAGCAAGCATGTAGCGGGAACTGGGGGCCAATTTAATGCCATCCAGATGAAGTGATTGACTAATAAGTTTCTGTTTAAGAACTTCTGGTCCAAAGACAGCAACTTCTGTTTTGTCAGAATTTAAAAGCAAAAAGTTTAGGGTCATCCATGTTTTTATGTCTTCCAGACATGCCTGTAATCTACTTAACTGACTGGGTTCATCAGGATTTATGGATAAATATAGTTGTGTATCATCTGCATAGCTGTGGAAATTTATCCCATGCTGTCTAATGATTCTACCAATTGGGAGCATATATATGGTGAACAGAATTGGTCCAAGCACGGAACCCTGTGGAACTCCACAAGTAACCCTTGAGAGTGAAGATTTATCATTTAGATGAACAAACTGGAGTCTATCAGACAAATATGATTTAAACCAGCCTAGTGCTGTTCCTTTGATCCCTGCAACATGTTCAAGCCTTTCTAAGAGAATATTATGATCGACTGTGTCAAAAGCAGCACTGAGATCTAACAAAACCAGAACAGAACCAAGACCATTATCTGAGGCCATGAGAATATCATTAGTAACTTTCACCAGTGCTGTTTCAGTGCTATGATGAGCTCTAAAACCTGACTGAAACTCTTCAAACCGCTCGTTACTGTTTAGATGCTCACAGACTTGATTAGCAACAATTTTCTCAAGGACTTTAGATAAGAAAGGAAGGTTAGATATAGGTCTGTAATTCACTAAGTCATCTTGATCAAGGGAAGATTTCTTGAGTAAAGTTTTAATCGCGGCTATTATAAATTCCTGTGGTACGTATCCGTTTACTAAGGATAGATTCATCATATCCAAAATGGGGCCAGGAACCAAATGGAACACTTCTTTAAATTATTTGGTTGGAATTGGGTCCAACATACAAGTTGAAGGTTTAGATGAGGCTAATATTTTTTATAATTCCGAAAGCTCGTCTGAATCAAAACAGCATGAGCACAACTGAGCTTGTACAGTTCTTTCCGATACTGCCTCATTTACTGAGGAAGAAGTAATCATGTTTGGGAGGATGCCAATGATTTTATTTTTAATAGAATTAATTTTATTTATGAAGAATCCCATGAAATCATCACTGCTAAGAGCTGGGGGAATAGTTGGCTCAACAGAGCTATGACTGTGTAAGTTTGGCAACTGAACTAAAAAGAAACCTAGGATTGTTTTCATTCGCCTCTATTAATGATGAAAATTATGCTGTTCTAGCTTGTCGAAGGGTCTTTTTATACAGCAGTAGACTATTATTAAATAGGAATCCTCTAGGTGTGTAGAGCGCCATTTTCTCTCCAACTTCCTAGTATTCTGCTTTAAAGTATGCAACTCTGCGTTGAACCAAGGAGTCAGCCTCCTATGGCTAGCCACTTTCTTTTTTAAGGGGGCTACACTATCTAATGCCAAACGGAATGAGGACGTAACATTGTGAACCAGATCATCAATTTCTGAAGGTTTAGAGATAGAATTGCTGCCATCCACTGTGTTACCCTGAGACACTAAGGAAAGTAAGAATGGAACAGATTCTTTAAAAATTGTTACAGCATTGTCTGATAAAGCTCTACTATAATGAAATTTTCTTTCAGATTTAAGATGGTCAGTTAAAGTAAATTCAAAAGTTATCAAGAAGTGGTCAGACAGGACCGGGTTATGTGGGTGGACTGTTATTTCCTCACACTCAATACCGAATGTCAGTACAAGGTCCAAAGTGTGTTTACCCGAGTGGGTCGATCCCTGTACTTTTTGAGTAAAGCCAATTGAGTCTAAAATAGCATTTAAGGCTGCATTTAGGCTATCACTTTCAGTATGCACATGAATATTAAACTCCCCCACTATAATAACCCTATCAGTATTTAATACTAAATCAGATAAAAAATTTGAGATCTGATCCAAGAATTGAGATTAAGGGCCTGGTGGACGATACAAAACCACAAACAAAAATGGTCTTAATGTTTTGCAACTTGGATGAGGAAAATTAAGGGTTAGATATTCAAAAGAACTGTAGCTATCAATTGGTCTGGGACTAATTAGTAAATCAGAACGGAAAATGGTTGCAACTCCTCCTCGCCCAGTATTTCTAGGAATGTGAAAATTTAAATGACTGGAAGGAGTTGACTCATTTATACTGACATAATCCTCCTGCTGCAACCAGGTTTCTGTGAGACAAAGGAAATCAATGTGATTATCACAAATCAAGTCATTTACTAACAAAGTCTTTGAGGAGAGAGATCTTATGTTTAATAAACCACATTTAATAGATTTATTTTTCTAATCAGTCAAAGTTGTATTTATTTTTATGAGATTTCCATGATTTGCTTTTGTTGGCTTAACTTTTAATCCATTTAATTTTGGCCGTGGGCAAGACACTGTTTCTATAGGGTAATGGGTGGGTAACAGTACAGAAGCAGCAGAGAGGTGGGTTAAACTACGACTCTACTTCCTGGTCTGGTTCCTGGGTTTTCAGTGTTTTGGAGGACTAATAAATTCGGCCATATTCCTAGAAAGAAGAGCTGCTCCATCCAAAGTGGGATGGATGCCGTCTCTCCGGATCAGACCAGGTTTTCCCCAAAATGTTCTCCAGTTATCAATGTAGCCCACATCGTTTGCAGGACACCACCTAGACAACCATTGATGGAATGACAGCATGCGGCTAAACATGTCGTCACTGGTCCGATCAGGCAGGGGACCAGAAAAGATTACAGAGTCTGACATTGTTTTGGCAAACTTACACACCGAAGCAACACTAATTTTAGTGACCTCCGATTGGCGTAAGCGGGTGTCATTACCGCCAGCGTGAATAACAATCTTACTGTATTTACGCTTATCTTTAGCCAGCAGTTTCAGGTAGGATTTGATGTCGCCAGTTCTGGCCCCTGGCAAGCATTTCACTATGGTCAATGGTGTCTCTAATGCCACGTTTCTGACTATGCAGCTGCCAATTACCAGGGTCAGCTTCTCAGCGGGTGTGTCGCTGAGCGGGGAAAATCTGTTAGAAACGCGGACCGGTTGGTGGTGGCCCGTGGGCTGGGTCCTAGAACTATGCTTCCTACGTACCGTCACCCAGCCGGCCTGAGGTCCCGGCTGCGCAGGCTCTACCAGAGGACAGCTAGGGGATTCTATCCTTGTTGGCTCCGCGCTGGCTAATGGGCTTCGGCTATCTGCTGGTTTTTCAACAGCGCGGAGCCGTGCTTCTAATTCTGATACCGTCGCCTCCAAAGCTACAAAAATATTACATTTATTACAGTTACCATTATCACTAAAGGAGGCAGGGAAGTAACTAAACATCTGACAGAGAGAGCAAGTGTGCTTGTGTGTTAAAATAAAATAACTTAGAAAGGCCTCAGCACAGAGAAAACAAGATCAATTCAAGAGAGTCTGAACACCAAACAGCTTACAGGGAGCACAACTTCTACACTTTAGAGGAAGGGGTCAAATATCCTTATACTATTCTTTATTGCTATCATACGATGCAGAGTCCTCCACTGACAGATTGGAGGCATGGATTTTGCGATATTAACGAGACTATATCAGAGGAGGAATGGAATGAGGCCTGCTTTAAAGCCCAGACACAAACTGTGAATGTAAAAATTAGGTTGTTACAGTACAAGTGGTTGATGCGGACGTATATAACCCCAGTTAACCTGAACAGCTGGTCTCCTAACATACCAGACACTTGGCCGAAACGTACAGATGAACGAGGTACACTCTTCCATTGTGTTTGGGTATGCCCAAAGTTGCAAAAGTACTGGAGGGAAGTGGGACAAACCATATCAAGAATTGTTGGGGTTAATATACCTCACCAAGCAAAACTTTTTATATTAGGGATCTACCCGATAGACCATGGGATATCTTCAAGCAAATCAGCCTTGATTGATTTCGGACTGCTACAAGCCAGAAGGCTAATTGCACTTTACTGGAAAAAATTGACCTACCTTCAGTAAACATGCGGGTTAAGGAAATGGCAAACTATATCATACTGGAAAAATTGACTTATGTTGCCAAAGGGAGGGCACAGCAGTTTGAAAAAATTCTATCACTGGAATTTATTCAGCAATGGGGTACACATCCACCTATTTCACCATGATGTGATTGTGGACTTACTCAATCCGTGGAATGTGTTTATTTTGTCTTGTTTAATTTATTTGTTTTCTATTTTTTATATATTTTTCCTGAAGTCCTGGAGTCCTGAATGCCAGTTAGCTTTTAGTACCCTTATTGACAAACTTACCACCCCACCAGTCTTGGGTTTTGCTAATCCGGCATTGCCTTACATTCTTCACACAGATGCCAGCACCATGGGACTGGGTATTGCCCTTTACCAAGAGCAAGAAGGAAAGCTTAGGGTTTTAGCTTATGCCAGTAGAGGATTTTGATCCAGGGAAAGTCGTTATCCAGATCATGAACTTGAGTTTTTGGCACTGAAGTGGAGTGTGACAAAAGTTTCAAGACCACCTGTATGGAGCAAATTTCACAGTGGTCAGTGATAACAATCCACTTACCTATATCTTAACATCAGCGAAGCTGGATGCTGCCGGCCATCGTTGGCTGCTGCTCTTTCTTTTTTTTTTTTTTACTTTATTTTAACATTTTTAGGCACATAACAGATCAAATATACATTCACAATGTCGAACAGTACCATATATGGATATGAAAAAAAAACTGAAAACAGAACAGAACGCCCATATCCCACCCACCCCAAAAAAAAAAGAATATATATATATATATTTAAATAGATAAGAAATTTAAATGAAAGTAAATAAGATATACAAAGGAAAAATAAAAAGGGGGGTCAGGTGTCAGGAGAAAATTGGTTTTAGGGTTCATCAGTTGTAATTATTAACCATATACCAGCCCAAGATTTACTTTAGTCTGGAACAAAGGGAAAGTCAATACTTATTAAAAGTACAAATAGGGGGTTCCAAGTTTCAGTGAATTTGTCATGTGAATCTTTTATGATGAAGCGGATCTTTACTAGTTTGAGGAAATATAAAAGATCCCTAAGCCAACGGACATATGAAGGGGGTGAAGGACATTTTCCATTTGCATAAAATGACTCTGCGGGCAAGGAAGGACATAAAAGTGAGAGCTGTTTTTTAAGACGATGATAGATAAATATGTGATGGTAAGATACCAAACAATGCCAAGAACGGACCTGGATGAAGGTGTTTACCAATGACTTGTGACATTATGTCAAAGATTTTGTTCCAATAAGCAGTTAGTTGTGGACAGAGCCAAAAAGTCTGAATTAGATTGGCAGAGGGATGCTGGCACCGGTCACATGATGGAGATACATTTGGATACATTTTAGAAAGACGGACTTTAGTATAGTATATTCTATGTATTAATTTGCATTGAATGAGGCTATGTCTGGCACAAATAGATGAACTATGAACCAGCAACAAAATTTGTGACCAAGTATCCTCTGAGATAGCTTCACCCAAATCTGTTTCCCATAGGTTTTTAATCGTGTTTGCGGGTAGTGAGTGAACAGAGAAAATCTTATTATATATTATAGAAATGGCACCTTTTAGTGTTGGAATAGGCTGTAAAAATAAATCGAGAGGAGTATCGCCCGGACTATTAGGGAAAGTTGAAAATGTCTTCTGAATAAAACCATAAAACCATATATCCATGAACATGTCTTTAAATGATTTAATACCCATTTTGGACCATGAGGTAAACACTGTGTCAATGAGAGAGGGTGGGAAGATATGATTACATGCCAGTGGGGCATGTAGAGATTGCAAGCCAAGATATCGTTTAAACTGACACCATATCTTTAGTGAATAATTTACAATCCGGTTGCTTGTATACAAAGTGACTAGTGAATGAATAAGAGAATGAAGTAAGGCTAGAAGTGAAGTTGGTTTAACGGAATTCGCCTCCATAGCAAGCCAGGAAATAACTTTTGATGGATCAGATTGAAGCCAGTATCTAAATATTCTGATATTACAAGACCAATAATAAAATCTAAAATTTGGTAGAGCCATGCCCCCAAGTTTTTTGGATCTCTGCAAATATTGTATACGTAAACAAGGAACTTTTTTATCCCAGATAAATTCACGAACCATAGTGTCAAGTTTTTTGAAAAAAGATTGTGTAAGAAAAATTGGAATACACAGAAACAAATATAAGAACCGGGGAAGGATATTCATTTTAACACAATTAATTCATGCAACCAGTGAAAGATTCAAGATTGACCAGTGGTCAAAATCTTCTTTAAATCGCAACATCAAAGGGGAAAAATTTGCGGCAATAAGATCTCCAAACTTAGAAGTAACTTTAATCCCCAAGTACGTGAAACTATGCTGGGAAATTTTAAATGGCAAGGTATGCAAGGGGAAATTTTGAACTGAAGAGTTAACAGGAAAAAATTCACTCTTTAATTTAATTTAATTTGTAGCCTGACAATTTACCAAAGTCCATTAGTGTTTTAAGAGCTGCTGGAATGGAGGAGCTCAAATGAGAAACATATAAAAGTAAATCACCTTCATACAGGGAAATTTTTGTTTCAAGCCCGTTGCGAAATATTCCATGAATTCTTGGGTTTAATATCAATGCAATTGCAAGGGGTTCTATTGAAAAAGCAAAAATCAAAGGACTTAATGGACATCCCTGCCGGGTGGAGCGATTGAGACGGAAATATGCCGATTGTACATCATTGGTTCGAATTGATGCATGTGGGTCTGAATAAAGCAATTTAATCCAAGAAAGAAAATTGTCTCCAAATCCAATTTTTTTAATGGTGTGAAATAAATATGACCATTCCACCCTGTCAAAGGCCTTTTCGGCATCCAAAGAGATCAGGGCTTCCTTGGTACAGGTTAGGGTTAGGTTAGCGCCCGTGACTTCCCGCCTAACAACATCAGCAATTATAGTCTCAAAACTGCCCACAATGTCCATTCGCATCTCCTCCATCATTACTTTCATGTTACCCATCAGGACCAGGGCATTTACCCCCTTGGAGGGACTTAATAACTAGTGAGCTCCATTATAGTAAGAGGTTTCTCCAGATCCTCAGCAGTCACCTGTCCAATAGACGGGACATCGAGATCTTCAAAGAACTAGTTCAAATCAGACTCTGAAGGGGTGCACTCTGAAGAATATAAAGAAGAGTAAAAGTTAGTGAAGGCTAAATTTATCTCAGTTGGGTCGTGTGCGATCCCTTGTGCCCTAAAATTTGAGGTATTTGACGTGATGCAGACACCTGCCGAATTTGGTGTGCCAGCAGATTCCCCGCTTTGTCGCCATGTTCATAAAAGTGAGCACCAGACTGAAGCAGTAATTCGGTAGTGTGTTGTGTCATTAATATATCAAATTCAGATTGAAGTACAAGGCGTTCCTTATATAAATTTGGAGATGGGGAAATTGCATATAGTGCATCTAATTGGGAGATGCGGCATGTCAATTTAAAAAGTTTTTCTCTTCTTATTTTACTTTCATATTTCATATATGAAATTGTTTCTCCTCGGATAAAGGCATTCAATGTTTCCCACAGCAAGGAAGCCGAAATATCAGGTGACTTGTTATTAGCTAAAAAAAGTCAATCTGCTGTTCAATAAAAGAAACAAAATTTTCATTTGACAAAAGACGAGTGTTCAGGCGCCGCACTGATTGGCCACAATGTGACTGAAATTTTATATCAATTAAAACTGGTGCATGGTCAGATAATACAATTGCCTCATACCTGCAATCCAATAAAGAAGCCAAGAGTCTATTATCCAATAAGAAAAAGTAAATGCGAGTAAAAGTGTGGTGGACTGGGGTGAAAAAAGAATATGCCTTTTATTGAGGATTCAGGAATCGCCATGGGTCAGAGACAGCAAACTCTGTCATGAAAGAATTAAGAACTCTAGCCGAACAGGAGATAGCTGCAGTTTTTTTAGAGGACCGATCTAGTTGGGGATCGAACCAGCAATTAAAATCCCCACCCATTATCAAACGATGTAAAGACATATCTGGAAGTTGTGTGAACAAGTGTTTAAAAAAAATGTCATCATCATAATTGGGGGCATAAACGTTTACTAAAGCTATGGGGATATTATGGATAGTGCTGGTAACTTTAATAAATCTCCCATTTGTGTCAGAATTTGTTTGCAAGTGCACAAAAGGAACAGACTTTCTTAAAAGGATATCGACTCCTCTAGATTTACTATTAAAGGAAGAATGGTAAATGTGACCTATCCAACTCTTTTTTAATTTCATATGATCCACATTTTTCAAATGAGTCTCGTGGAAGAATATAATTTGAGCCCCTAATTGATGATGAACATGATATAATATTTTACTATGTTTTAAAGGATTATTGAGCCCTTTACAGTTAAAGCTAGTAAACCTAATTTCTTGTCCTGTTGTTGTTGCTGGTCTAGTGAATGCCATTGAAATGATTAAACTAGATTATATTATTGATCCCACTGAGCACCTGCCAACCCCCCCCTCCCTCAAAAACCAAACCAAAACAATACTAAAACAAAAGAACAAACGAACACACCCAAAAAGACCCAAAAAGAACTCTCATAAGCAACTCCCCAATCAAGATGCGCGAACCCCCTCCCCCCAAAAATGCAAAAATAACCTTTTAAGGCTAAGGAGAGCAGTGACTAACATAGCTCTACTCTCCTGCGGAATGCGAAACATAAAAATATATATACAAATTAGTGCACGTTAACTTCAGATGTGAAGTAACAAAAAGAATTAAAACAAATCAAATGACTCAGCTAGGTCATTTCTATGTATGTAGAATACAATGTGTTACCTTTAAGTAATGTAAATCTTCAAATATAAAGTGACACTTTTATCAGTCAAATATTGAAACATATAAATTTCAGCTGATTCGACGGGGGTAAACCGTATTGCGTCATTTCCTGTTGTGCTCCCTGTAAGCTGTTTGGTGTTCAGACTCTCTTGAATTGATCTTGTTTTCTGTGCTGAGGCCTTTCTAAGTTATTTTAACACACAAGCACACTAAAACACACGTTTTGTGGTGGTGTACTTTACGTTTTGGGAACTCCTTGTGTTTCACAGTTTTTCTTGGGGTGGTAAGGTCTCGCTAGCTCAGTTAGCTTAGCTTCATGGCGGCTATGGCTACTCTTCTCTCTCCTGTCTCTAACTCTTCTCTTCTCTCTTGCTCTCTCTGTCAGATGTTTAGTTACTTCCCTGCCTCCTTTAGTGATAATGATAACTGTAATAAATGTAATATTTTTGTAGCTTTGGAGGCGAGGGTATCAGAATTAGAAGCACGGCTCCGCGCTGTTGAAAAGCCGAAGCCCATTAGCAAGCGTGGAGCCAACAAGGATAGAACCCCCTAGCTGTCCTCCGGTAGAGCCCGCGCAGCCAGGACCTCAGGCCGGCTGGGTGACGGTACGTAGGAAGCATAGTTCTAGGACCCAGCCCCCGGGGCACCACCAACCGGTCCGCATTTCTAACAGATTTTCCCCGCTCAGCGACACACCCGCTGAGAAGCCGACCCTGGTAATTGGCAGCTCCATAGTCAGAAACATGGCATTAGAGACACCATTGACCATGGTCAAATGCTTGCCAGGGGCCAGAACGGGCGACATCAAATCCTTCCTGAAACTGCTGGCTAAAGATAAGCGTAAATACAGTAAGATTGTTATTCACGCTGGCGGTAATGACACCCGCTTACGCCAATCGGAGGTCACTAAAATTAGTGTTGCTTCGGTGTGTACGTTTGCCAAAACAATGTCAGACTCTGTAATCTTTTCCCGGTCCCCTGCCTGATCGGACCAGTGACGACATGTTTAGCCGCATGCTGTCATTCCATCAATGGTTGTCTAGGTGGTGTCCTGCAAACGATGTGGGCTACATTGATAACTGGAGAACATTTTGGGGAAAACCTGGTCTGATCCGGAGAGACGGCATCCACCCAACTTTGGATGGAGCAGCTCTTCTTTCTAGGAATATGACCGAATTTATTAGTCCTCAAAAACACTGACAACCCAGGGTCCAGACCAGGAAGCAGAGTCGTAGTTTAACCCACCTCTCTGCTGCTTCTGTACTGTTACCCACCCATTACCCTATAGAAACAGTGTCTTGCCCACGGCCAAAATTAAATGGATTAAAAGTTAAGCCAACAAAAGCAAATCATGGAAATCTCAAAAAAATAAATACAACTTTGACTGAACAGAAAAATAAATCTATTAAATGTGGTTTATTAAACATAAGATCTCTCTCCTCAAAGACTTTGTTAGTAAATGACTTGATTTGTGATAATCACATTGATTTCCTTTGTCTCACAGAAACCTGGTTGCAGCAGGAGGATTATGTCAGTATAAATGAGTCAACTCCTTCCAGTCATTTAAATTTTCACATTCCTAGAAATACTGGGCGAGGAGGAGGAGTTGCAACCATTTTTCGTTCTGATTTACTAATTAGTCCCAGACCAATTGATAGCTACAGTTCTTTTGAACATCTAACCCTTAATTTTCCTCATCCAAGTTGCAAAACATTAAGACCATTTTTGTTTGTGGTTTTGTATCGTCCACCAGGCCCTTAATCTCAATTCTTGGATCAGATCTCAAATTTTTATCTGATTTAGTATTAAATACTAATAGGGTTATTATAGTGGGGGAGTTTAATATTCATGTGGATACTGAAAGTGATAGCCTAAATGCAGCCTTTAATGCTATTTTAGACTCAATTGGCTTTACTCAAAAAGTACAGGGATCGACCCACTCGGGTAAACACACTTTGGACCTTGTACTGACATACGGTATTTTTGTGTGAGGAAATAACAGTCCACCCACATAACCCGGTCCTGTCTGACCACTTCTTAATAACTTTTGAATTTACTTTAACTGACCATCTTAAATCTGAAAGAAAATTTCATTATAGTAGAGCTTTATCAGACAATGCTGTAACAATTTTTAAAGAATCTGTTCCACTCTTACTTTCCTTCGTGTCTCAGGGTAACACAGTGGATGGCAGCAATTCTATCTCTAAACCTTCAGAAATTGATGATCTGGTTCACAGTGTTACGTCCTCATTCCGTTTGGCATTAGATAGTGTAGCCCCCTTAAAAAAGAAAGTGGCTAGCCATAGGAGGCTGACTCCTTGGTTCAACGCAGAGTTGCGTACTTTAAAGCAGAATACTAGGAAGTTGGAGAGAAAATGGCGCTCTACACACCTAGAGGATTCCTATTTAACCTGGAATAACAGTCTACTGCTGTATAAAAAGACCCTTCGACAAGCTAGAACAGCATATTTTCATCATTAATAGAGGTGAATGAAAACAATCCTAGGTTTCTTTTTAGTACAGTTGCCAAACTTACACAGAGTCATAGCTCTGTTGAGCCAACTATTCCCCCAGCTCTTAGCAGTGATGATTTCATGGGATTCTTCATAAATACAATTAATTCTATTAAAAATAAAATCATTGGCATCCTCCCAAACATGATTACTTCTTCCTCAGTAAATGAGGCAGTATCGGAAAGAACTGTACAACCTCAGTTGTGCTCAGGCTGTTTTGATTCAGACGAGCTTTCGGAATTATAAAAAATATTAGCCTCGTCTAAACCTTCAACTTGTATGTTGGACCCAATTCCAACCAAATTATTTAAAGAAGTGTTCCATTTGGTTCCTGGCCCCATTTTGGATATGATGAATCTATCCTTAGTAAACGGATACGTACCACAGGAATTTAAAATAGCCGTGATTAAACCTTTACTCAAGAAACCTTCCCTTGATCAAGATGACTTAGTGAATTACAGACCTATATCTAACCTTCCTTTCTTATCCAAAGTCCTTGAGAAAATTGTTGCTAATCAAGTCTGTGAGCATCTAAACAGTAACGAGCGGTTTGAAGAATTTCAGTCAGGTTTTAGAGCTCATCATAGCACTGAAACAGCACTGGTGAAAGTTACTAATGATATTCTCATGGCCTCAGATAATGGACTTGTGTCTGTTCTGGTTTTGTTAGATCTCAGTGCTGCTTTATACACAGTCGATCATAATATTCTCTTAGAAAGGCTTGAACATGTTGCAGGGATCAAAGGAACAGCTCTAGGCTGGTTTAAATCATATTTGTCTGATAGATTCCAGTTTGTTCATCTAAATGATCAATCTTTACTCTCCAGGGTTGCTTGTGGAGTTCCACAGGGTTCTGTGCTTGGACCAATTCTGTTCACCATATATATGCTCCCAATTGGTAGAATCATTAGACAGCATGGGATAAATTTCCACAGCTATGCAGATGATTCACAACTATATTTATCCATAAATCCTGATGAACCCAGTCAGTTAGGTAGATTACAGGCATGTCTGAAAGACATAAAAACATGGATGACCCTAAACTTTTTGCTTTTAAATTCTGACAAAACAGATGTGACCAGAAGTTCTTAAAAACAGAAACTGATTAGTCAATCACTTTATCTGGATGGCATTACATTGGCCCCCAGTAATAAAATAAGGAACCTCGGCGTTATTTTTGACCGAGACTTGACATTTAAATCCCATATTAAACAGGTTTCTAGGATTTCTTTCTTTCACCTCCGGAATATTGCTAAAATTAGAAACATCCTTTCCAGGAGTGATGCTGAGAAACTAGTCCATGCATTTGTTACCTCAAGGCTGGACTACTGTAATTCTTTACTATCAGGTAGTCCACAAAATGCCATTAAAAGCCTTCAGTTGATCCAAAATGCGGCAGCAAGAGTTCTGATGAATATTAAAAAGAGAGATCACATTTCTCCTGTTTTAGCTTCCCTTCATTTGCTCCCTGTTAAATCCACCGTCGCTACATGCTTGCTCAGTATGAGGGATTGCTGAAGGATTGCTGTGGTTGGAAAGTCTGCATCAACAGGGCCCAACCTCACGCCAATGACTGACGTAATCTGCTGGGATTCCTTAAATAGGAAACTTTTTAACTGATTGGAATGTTTGTATAAATGTATTGAAATGACTTCTTGTTAAGTGCCTTGAGATGACATCTTTTGTGAATTGGCGCTATATAAATAAACTGAATTGAAAATTGAATTGAATAAGTTACCCTGAGAATGAAAACATCCAAATAAAAAATGAAATTCGAAACAGGTCAATGAACTAACAAACAGTATATCAAATCTCTTTACTTAAACGCCAGGAGACACTGTCCCATTGAGGCGCTATGTCGAGTCCTGGTCCACCATAGTCTTGAGGCTTTTCTTCACAACGTGCAGAGCAAGATCTGGATCTTCAAATGTCTTAAGTTGGCCATTGGAAAGAGTTATTCGAAGCGATGCAGGAAAAAAGAGCCCAAACTTCACTCCAAGGCAGGAGTGCAGTGCCTTCTTAACTGGGGCAAAAGCAGCACGTTTCTTCGCCACCGATGTTGTAAAGTCTGGGAAAATAAACACTCGCCTTCCACTGTAATGCAAAGCGGGCACCTCACGGGCCTTACGAAGGATTTCGTTTCGAGTTTGAAACTGATTGACACGGGCAATGAAGGGACGAGGAGGTGCTGCATCTCCCACTGGCCTAGGCCGCAAAGTGCGATGCGCCCGGTCCAAAACAGGTTTAGCATCCAGGCGTAGCAAATTTTGGAGAATTCCGGCCACGAATTCCATAGAGCGAGGACCCTGGGAACCCTGCGGTATCCCCAATATGCGGATGTTGTTTAGTCTGGAGCGTCCTTCCAAAACGTCACACTTTTTGGTCAGCGAATTAACTTCCCCTCGGAGTTGGCTAACAGAGGCCTGTAGACTAGTTAGCCTCTCATCGTGGTCGTTGGCTACGTCTTCCAGCGCAGTAATGGAAGACGCAAAAGTGGTAATTTTGGTCTCCAAAGGTGCCAAAGCGCCCGTGACTTCCCGCCTAACAACGTCAGCAATTATAGTCTCAAAATTGCCCACAATGTCCATTCGCATCTCCTCCATCATTACTTTCATGTTAGCCAACAGCATGCTACTAGCCTCGGGGGTAGCTTTAGCCTCTTGCTCAGCCATACTTCGAGTGGTCCTTTTTGTCTCCGTGCATTTCATTCAGGCAACCGGTTCATCCGAAGCCAACAACGGAATACAGTGAAAGCACTCCCGACCAAATTTAAATGATAAAAGAGCGAAGAGGGTGCACAATATTAATAAAATGTCACATTCCTGTGGAGCCGCCACAAAACACGTCCTACACCATCAGTGCTCAGCAGCGCCGCTGCTGCTCTTTCTACATTTGCCTTCAAGATACAGTATCGAACTGGCAAAATATTTTGGATGTAGATGCACTTTCCCGTCGTCCCCATAGCAGTACTTCTTCTGATGTACTTGCTCAAAAAGATGAAGAGCTTCTTAATCATTTTGCTCGGCAACATTTCCCAAGCAACGGCGATAGACAAATACCACCTGAAGTTATCTGCGCGACGTGCCAGAGCTGCCTATTCAGAAGCCAAGCTGATAATGTATTGGTCGAATCCCTAACCTTCAATGCAGTAACAGTCCCTGAAACCTACTCAGAAATCTTGCATGGACTTCCTGCTATTTGCATCGTATCTCATGATGAGCTAAAAGAAAAACAGAGAACCGATCCAAATCTCCGGGAGATAATTTACCAGTTGGAGTTGGGGAAAAAGGTTCCTCCAACAGCTAAAAAACAGCTCCCTGAAATCCCTCTTCTCCTCAGAGAATTTAATAAGTTGGAGTTGACTGGTGGTGTTCTCTACATGAAGGGGTGTGAAAATGAACAACAATCATATCAACTGGTCGTCCCAACAAAACTACGTCAAACTGTTCTCCAAAGCCTCCATGATGATATGGGGCACCTGGAAATGGAACATGCCCCTTGACCTTATCAGGACTCGGTTCTACTGGCCCTGAATGGTGGCAGACATAAAGAAAAAAATAAAGACATGCAGCGGCTGTGTTCACCGAAAAAGCTTGCAAGAAAGGGCTGCTCCCCTGGTCAACATCCGGACCTCACGTCCATTAGAACTCATTTGCATGGATTTCCTCTGTCTCAAACCTGACACCAGCAATACCAAAGACATCTTGGTACTTACAGATCATTTCAAAAAAGTTTGCCCTTGCCTTTCCAGTACCAAATCAAAAGAGTTTGTAAAACCACTGGTTCATGCTTACAACTGCACCAAAAATGAAGTGACTGGCTACACTCCAAATGAACTCATATTTGGACGTTGTCCTCGTCTCCCAATTGACCTTGCTTTTAATCTTCCTGTATGTGAGAAGAAATGTCAGCCACATTCACAGTATGTACAGGACTTAAAAGCTAGGTTAAAGGAAAGCTATCAACTAACTTCAAAGAACGCCACGAAGAATGCTGAAAGAAACAAGACTCAATTTGACCAGCGTATTATACCATCCAAGCTGGAAGTTGGAAGTAGAGTACTGGTGCGGAACATGAGACTCAGAGATAAACATAAGCTCTGCGACAAATGGGAACCAAATGTCTTTGTAGTGGTGAAATGTGTCGAAGACCACCCAGTCTACACCGTCAAACCAGAATGCAAAGACGGGCCAATTCCCAGACTCCACAGAGATCTCTTCCTTCCATGTTGTTTTCTACCTGCAACAGAGGCAGAAACAGCAGATGAGGTAATTTCAATTAACAAACCAGAAAACAAACAGCATGAATCATTAGAGCCCTCTGCAGAAGAGGATGAGTTGGAACCGACTTTTACCCACCTTGTCCAACGACCAGTGCAATTTAAGATAAAGAAATCTCTTAAACTTCCAAAGTCTTTTCCCAGTTGTGTGGAGAAACTCATCACTCCAGGACCTACACCTGCAAAGGAATCAACTGTGGAAACTCTGTTAGGCTCTGAGAGGGAAACATCCTTGGAATCTGATGTTGATGTTGAAGAGGAAACCCAAAATGATCCACCCAACAATTTCCCTGAAACTGTATCTGTCATGGTTTCGTTTAACCTCCTGACCCACATGCAGAATCAAGCTCGGACACCAGGACAAGGTTAAGTAGTTTTATTAAAAAGGGGGAAAATCAAAAGGTTCAGCTGGAACGGCGGGGATCGCTGAGCGTCTGGGAAGTGGAGAGGTGAGGTTAGTAGAGATCTCTGACAGATGGGAAAAAACGGACTCTTTAGGGTTGAAGTACTCACTGGTCCGGTGGCTTCCAATTCAGGGGAAATACCATGAGGTCAGCTGAGCGGCGTAAGTGGCTGCAGAGGTCCGATGGATCGAATCAGGAGGGGGGCATGGCAGAGAGCGGGCAGGCAGGTGAAATGCGCCGCACCGGGCTGGCTTGCAGCCGAAGGAAGCAGTCAGCTTGCTATTGTTGTGGGATTGCAATTGTTTAAGATGTGTAGTATTTGTGGCAGAAAACTGGTTTGGAAAAACTTTACTGATTATCATAAATACTATTATTTGGATCATTTATTTGAATGCCATGTATTTATTTGATTTGTATACACAGGGATAGGAATAATTTAATGTTAGTTGAATTGGCTAGCATTTTGTAATGTTCTAATGATTTCTTGCTACCCCTGTTTATTTAATGCAGGTCAGGTGACCCTTTTTAGGGTTAAAGGATGGTGAGCTAACGAGTGGCTCGAAGCAGTTTCAAACAAAGGCCTGTGTGAGAGACTCCAGCTGCGTTAGGGAGGATGTCCTTGGGAGAGAGTGAACACAGGATTCTGTCTTTGCTCTCCGTGAGAAAAGGGAAGGAATTCCTTCGTACCCATCCTATCACCTTTAGTGCAGTTTTGACTGGAATTATTGCTGGACACCCTGCTGGGAAGGCGCTAGTGGGAGGTCTCTACCTGCTTTGAGGCAACATTCATTTTTACAGTTTCAAACCATCTAAAAAAGTATTAAGCAAAGTCCTATTTTTTTCTTTGTTTCTGAAATGCCACTAATCATACAGTCATAAAAACATGCAAAATACACGACCTTGTCTCATGACAGTTGTAGTTCCACTTTCAACCAGTAGGATGAAGAAGCGGGAAACTTCAGTGTTGCTTTAAAGAAGCGTTCCCTTTAATTATTGCCCCCATTTTAGATACTATGAATTTATCCTCAGTAAGTAGAAACATGCCACAGGATTTTATACTCAACTGTATCAGACATTAGAGGATGATGAGGAAGAGTACAGAACTGTGGTGTGCAACTTTGTCACGTGATGCGAGCAGAGCCATCTGCAGCTCAACATGGCAAAAATCAAAGAACTGATTGTGGACATGAGAAGGTCAAAACCATTAATGACCCCTGTTTCCATCGGTGAGGTGAATGTGGTCAAAATGGAGGACCATAAATACCTTTGGACTGGTTATTGATAATAAACTGGACCTCAACAAAAAGACTGATACCATCTACAGGAAAGGACAGAACCGTCTCTATCTTCTGAGGCCGCTGAGGTATGTCAACATCTGCGGGACGATGCTGAGGATTTTGGTGGGCGGTGCCCTTTTCTATTCTGTACTGTGCAAGGGCAGCAGACTGAGGGTGGCTGACCCCAACAGACAAAATAAAATGATCTGTAAGGCATGCCATGTAGTTGGAGTCGAGCTGGACTCTCTGAGGGTGGTGTCAGAGAGGAGGATTCTGTCCAAGCTAACAACCATACTGAACAGTCCTTCCCGTCCTCTCCACAACATGCTGGAAAAACTGAGGAGCCCTTTCAGTACCAGACTCGTTCCACCAGTTTGTTACACAGAACGATGCAGGAATTCCTTCCCTCATGTGCCCATCAATATGTCATTGCTTTTAAGAGCCCTGCAATGCAGAATTTCCCTTTGGGATTAAGTATATCTGTATGAAAATTTCTCAACCTTTTGCGACATTGACCATTTGAACCCTGAATATGTGACCTATGTAATTCATGTAGATATGAGAAAATATTTTTCAGGGTTGGGGATGGTTTCGTACATGAGAATAGGGTTTATCAGTTTGACTATTATCTATGGGGTGAAATATTGCAGAAGATTTTTATTCCTCTGTTAATACGTCCAACACCACCAAAAGTAAAAAAACAAACAAATCAGACGGAACTATTGACATACGACCCACATTGACACATCTCCATGTGAAACCGGCAACCAGCATGGATGAAAACGATTGAAGTCTCCTGTGTGGGAATATTGTGGATACACAAAAGAATCTAGGACGATGGGTCAACCATTTGTAGAGCTTGCAGAGAAAAAGTTTCACCCAACACCTCCAACCTGTTGCAGCATCTCTGAGATCATCATGTGGATATATACAGGCAATTGAAGGTAAACTACAAAAGAGTCTAATTAGGTTAGTGACTGAAGTTTTACAGATTTCAAAGTAATAGAATAAGCCGGTGAATGAGGGTTTATTTAGCCGCATAGTGTTGTAGGCTACTTATTTAAGTTCACTTCCTATTTCTTTTTTCTTCTCGAGCAGTTTCATAAAAATGACTTTTAAATATAGCCCATTTGCTTCACGTCCTTGTCTTTGGTAGTCAATAGTGAAGCGGGAGAATACTGAATTGTTCTCTGGCTGCTGAAAGAGAAGGAGCTTCTGTTGATCTCTCACCCTTGTCTCCTTTCGCTTTTCTTGTTTTCTTTTCTTAGCTCTCTATTGCTTTGATCTTAGTTACTTTACACACCCACCCTCTGGAGTCACTGTATTAGACTATTTCTTCTTTCTTTGGACCTTTTGAAGAGCTTTGGCATAACAAAATGCCATTTTGCTTAGCTGATGACTTTGGCAAACTGCTCCAGAGAATGGACGATATGGAGAGGAAGATCAGTTGCCTCAAAGTGAATGTGGAAGTAAACACTGTATATGGAAATGAGACAACTTGACTAATGATTGTACAAAGGGATAAAGAACCTGGTGACCATCAAATCTAATTAATGGATTGGAAAATTTCTGCAACAGGAAAACTAGTATCAGTTGCTCCCACAATCCTGTGAAAGACCTTACCGAAAAAAACCCTGATGATCATAAATCAACACCAGAAACTGGAAAAGCTCTTCATCCACATAGGATCCACTAATGTAGCCAAAAAACAATCACAGATTTTGAAATGAGACCAATCTGATCTGTTGCGAAAACTTGAGGGACTTAACATAAACATCTTAATCAGTGGATCAGCCCTTACAGGAAATGATGAAAGATATAGCACACTTCGTATGCTTCACAGATTCCTGAAGAACATCTGTGCTGCAATTAAGTTTCAATTTATCAACAATTGTTTAATGTCTTGTGGTGCAATACATCTCTTCACAAAGAATGAATGTTATCTGAACAAAACCGAACTGGGACTGATACTAAAGGTATTTCTCCTCTGCCACAACTTGTAATAAGAAACATCTGATATAGAAGAGAACTGGATATTAATTCTAGACCCATATTTCACCAGGATGAGTCTGGCCACCCTAAAAGTAGTATTCCAGTGCCTATAACAAGGGTAAACCACAAAACTAAAACCAAACGTAGCCATACACTACCAAATCTCAAATTGATTACCTTTCAGAAGGATCTGCTACCCACTATCAAACCTCCTAAATTAGCATTATTAAACATTACACTAAAAATTATCAAGGTGCTTCAACCTATAAACTTAAGTTCAATAACTGCCTTAAAATCCTAAGCTAAATAACTTCAAAAGACATTTTCTTCTAACTTAGGAAGGCAAGTTAGAAAGCTTTTCCAATTGATAATTTATTGTTCTAACTTTATACACCAAGTTGAAATGAATCGCTATAGAACATTATCCAACACAAAAAAAAGATTTTTCTTGTAAAGGAAACTCATAATTCTATGCGATTTGAACTCACTTAATAAAGTTATATCAGTTTTCTAATTAATGACTGCTTCCTGTTTGAACTTGATATTCTAAAACATTTTATTAAGATTTTCTCAATAACAATATAATTGTATTATTTCAGAGATGAAAAAACCTTTAAGTCAGTGTAAATGAACATTTTTCTAATTTATAAGCCCACGACAAACACACGAGATATAGCAAGACCAAATGTTGAACAAGAACATTCTAACCTTGAGCAGTTGTGCAAAGTCAATTATACAATTCAGTTTGTTTATATAGCGCCAATTCACTACAGATAGCTCAAGGCACTTTAAAAGAAAAGTAATAACAATATAAACATTCCAATCAGTTTAAAGGTTTAGCTAGTTTTCTATGTAAGGAATCCCAGCACATGGCATGAGGTCATTGACTGGCAGTTGCGCCCCATTGATGCAGACTCCAACTACAGCAATCCCTCGTACTGAGCAAGCATGTAGTGACAGTGGAGATGAAAAACTCCCCTTTAACAGGAAGAAACCTCCGGCAGAACCTGGCTCAGTACGAGCAGCCATCTGCGACAACCGTCTGGGGGTTCAAGAAGACAGAGCAGAAACACAGAACAAAAGAACTGATGTAACAGTACTTTCTATATTAAAGAAAGTAAGAAGTTGATAACAGGACACGGAAGATGCTCAGAGACTGGGATGCCCCCTGTCCAAAAGGGTATTGCAGCTAAGCAGGATACCAGACCAGGTGTAGCTTCTATGGAGAGAAAGACACACAGAAAAAACTAAGTTAACAGTCGTAATTACAGCAAATAATTCAATTGGAGAGGAGTAAAACAGAAAATAAGCAGAGTGAAGAAAAGTGGTCAGTCTCTCCTCCAACAGTCTAAGCCTATAGCAGCATAACTACAGAGACAGCTCAGGATGACCTAAGTCACTCTAACTATAAGTTTTATCAAAAAGGAAAGTCCAGACAAAAGCCATTACACCCACCGTGACAAAGCCTATGTAGGACGGAAGTTACGGAAAAGGTACTGTCAGTGAAGGAAGGTGGAGCTGATCGCTGTTTAGCCAAGCCGGAGAGGACGACGTCCCAGCTAAAGGCTGCTACCCGCGATCCAACAGCCATAAGACTGCTAACCGACCGCAGCTATTGTTAGCCTGCTGGCTAACGTTGTTTTAGCTTTCCCTATCATCAACAGCGCAACCTGTAGAACTTTAACCGTTCAATAAGGTCTGTCCTGGGCAGAGGCGAGATTAGTTTAGGATAAACAAGATTTAAGGGTTGTTTGTTTCACTGTGATTCGTTACCTTTTGTAAAATTTCATTCATTGTTTGGGTACAAACAGGCTGTTCAGCCTGGAGGTTTAAAGTGGAGCTGGCATGGCATGAAATTCCCCAACTGGGCCCTTTTTAGTCACACTCTAAGTACCTTAACAATGTATCAAAGGATCGTTTGCCGTAACTCAGCCATATTGTAGAATTGCAGCCCCTACTAGTTGGCCCTTCTGTTAGGATTAGCAGAGAACGACTGAGTTTTGGTGGGCGGGGCCCAAGCCATGCGCCTCTATTGTCAAATGAGTCTCTAACGTCCGCATCTGATGAAACATTTACAGACATGCAGTTGCGCACCACAAATTGCCCAAATTCCAATAATATGTATGAAATGTAATTAGGTTTAGGCCTAATTATATTGTTTATTGAAATTACAGGCCTAATAAAATATTTGATCATCCATCCACACATCCATCCGTCCTCATTATGTCTCTAGCTTCACCACGACAGTAATGGCTCAGTTATCGGCTACTGTAATGGCGACTGTAATGGCATTTCAATTTGATCCGGAATCTGATCCGGACAGCGAGGCACCTGAGGAGGAACCAGAAAGGTAGAGGACGTCTTACACAGGTGATCCAGACAGACGTGCTGTGCACGGAGGGGTGGGGCTGTATGTGTGTATGTTTGTGCTAGAGAGACGTGAGTGACACGAAGAGACGAAGAGAGAGCAGGGAAAGGAAATGCTGAACATATACGCTGCGTGTTTAAAATAGCGTAAAAAAGAAAAACCAAACGCAATATGTGACAGTCGGTGTTGATTTTTTATTAAGTTTTTGGTCGGTGTGTACCTGTGGCGGTCGGAGTTTAATCTGTGGCGCACTGCCACAGATTCGTCATGTGTGGGAAACACTGGTATATAACAGCTGAAGGACATTATTGCGGAAATATACATACTTGTATAGGGATATTTGCTGGTTCACGGAGGGTTGGTATTGATCCTGGTAAAAGTTACAGACGATCTGCGAATCCACTGCTGTATTGTCCCAAGTTAATAAAACATTCATCAGAGAAATGTTTGCCACAAACGACCACGCGCTTCGGGAGTCATTCGGGTACATGCCCTGCATAATTAAAGTCCATCCACAACCTTTTCAGTGGCTCGGAAGTGGAGAGGACAGTGTCGATGCGCTCTGGACTCCTTGACTCCATGCTGTCGGTTTGTTGTTTGCCTTTTACCTTTTACCGTAGCTCTTGTTGTTTAGGTTGTAATACGCGCTGCTGGGGGAGGGACTTGGAGAGTGTAGTTCAGAGAAGGGGGTAATTGGCTGGAACTCAATGACGTCGTAAAACTGAAATGATAGGCCCCCTGAGCATCATAGGCCCCTGGCCACCGTCCCGGTTGGCCCGTGCATTAAGGCGGCCTTAGTCATATGCCGAACTGCAAAACAGCCCGTTTCTGAGTGCTAATTTCACTATGTAGGCAGACATACCCAAAATTCAATTCAAAATTCAAAAATACTTTATTGATCCCAGAGGGAAATAAATACCCGGGGACAAAGGAAACACTAATCAGTAATCTTAACCCCTTAGGGGACATAGGCAGGCTGGGGAAACTAAAAAATATGACCATAAAACTCAAAAAATGTACATTTTAAAAGTGATTTTTGAGGTTTCCAATGGAAAGTCGTTTCATATCCTGCAACCCACGTGACTCAATCTGACAGTTTTTCTTTTCTTTGTTTGGTGTTTAGTAAATGAACCAGGCTGGCTTTAAGAAGCTCCACGTGAGTTAGCTGTAAGCTAAATGCTATAGTGAACCATGTGGGCCCACCTTTGACTGCTCTGCTTCATGAAAAATAAAAACAGCCATTAAAAGGAATTCAAAATAGAGATCGGCTTTAAAACAGATAGTTTCTACTTCTTTGCATATTTATCACTTTTACTTTACTTTTGGGTGTTAGTTTAATTATTATTATTATTCTTTTTCTTAGTGGTTTAGTTATGTGTTACTAGCTTAGTGAATTTGTTGATTAAAGCATTTAAACTGAAAGTTGAATTGTTTTTGTAATAAACTCTTGTATTTTGGAAAACCATTGTTTGTTATTTTACTAACATGTGTAGTAACTTGCTGTTCAAAGAATGCCAAAAACTTATTCCTTCATCTATGGTTTAATTATCTCAGCCTCAGGCAGGTAATCATAAACATAAACTGAGACTGAACAATTTGACTATTGATATTCCTGGATTCCAGGTGGTGCCCCAAACTTATTAATTACCCTAAGCAATTATTCATAGCCAAAACCTACCTATCTGTAGCACAACAGTGTTATATTATCGGGGCTGTGTTCTGGATGGGTCTGTGTGGTTACCTGGTTCCTCTGCAGGGTGTGACAGGCAGACTGGGTCCCCAGGTGTTCGTCATTAGAGGCCAGTCGAGAGGAGCTGATTCCAGAGGCAGATGCCAGATGGTTGAATCACTTGTGTGGTAACAGGCCAGTCTTAGTGGTCTCAGCTCTTTTAAAATATAGTTTTTGTGCTCAACAGAGTTCTGTTTTTTCCACTTGCAGTTCCCTGTGCTGGACCCCTCCTTCCTGGAATCCCCTGAACCTTTCATGGTTGGCTTCTGCTCCGAGTCTTCCCTGGATCTCCCTGGTCGGCCCCCTTGCTGTTCCTCTGCCTGCCTTCCTCTACTTTTTTTTTTTTTTTTACATGTCCTGTTTGGCAGTGTGGAGCTCAGAATTGGTGTCTGAGTACCAAGTAGAAGCCATACAGATTTACTTTCACAAGCGGAGCACTACAGCTTTTGTTATAGTACTCCACTCGATCTATATGTGGGCGACTGTGGCTCAGTGGTAGAGTAGAGTTGGCTTGCAATCGGAGGCTCGTAGGTTCGATTCCAGCTTCCTCCAGTCACATGTCGATGTGCCCCTGGGCAAGGCACTTAACCCCAAAATAACATCATCCTACCGAGCCATGTTGGGTGTCGGTGTGTGAGTGGGTGAATGTGGCTTCAATGTAAAGCGATTTGAGTGGTCAGTATGACTAGAAAAGCGCTATATAAGTTCAGTCCATTTACCATTTATGTGTGAAAAATCTTTATTATGAATTGCTGGGGGGTTTATTTCCTGATGTTATGGACACGGAGACTGAAAATAAAGGGGAAGAAAGAAAGAAGAAGAGAAGTAGGAAACAAAAAGTCAAGAGAGAGGGTGAGTTAAAAATACAAGAGAGGAAAGGGAACAAAGAAAACACAGGAAAACATCGAAGTCTGCCTCCACAAAAATGGATATCAAAATACAACAAGAATGTCACAGAAAAACTCATTGTACCGATTAATCAAGATTTAGTAATGATAACCTCAGCCCAAGAATATATCACCGGAGACCCCACACCTATCTGTGTATGTGAGCATGCTGGTGCATATAAGGTTTCTCCAGAAGAGTGTTCAATAGCTGGTGTGAGCAGGCATCAATCAGTCTCCCAGGAATCGATGGAGACAGGATGGAGATCAGAGCCAAGACGTCCAAAGGACCCCGAGAGCCTGAAGGGGACCAGGGCGGGGCCGACCGCATCCCCCAAGAGATGAGCAGAGGAGAACCCCAGGGGAACGTCCAGCAGCTACGATGCAGGGGCCCAGGGGGCAGCAGTGACGAGCCCACGGCTATTTAAGCATTTTTACTGTGCCCTCTAACTGATCGTCTCCCATCAGTATTGACCAGACCCGAGAACCCCACCCCTCTGATTCCCTCCTTCCACAGTTCTGCTGTTAATAAAACTTTACTGTCCATCTCTCTGAGTCCGTAATTGTTGCCTGCTTAAGGGTCTTCTAAGCTAACAGCATGTCAGAAGGAGGATCTTAAATTTTATTCTGGATTTAACAGGGAGCCAATGAAAGGAAGCTAAAAGAGGATAAATGTGATCTCTCTTTTTAATACTCATCAGAACTCTTGGATTTTGGATCAACTGAAGGCTTTTAATTACATTTTGTGGACTTCCTGATAGTTAAGAATTACAGTATTCCAGCCTTGAGGTAACAAATGCATGGACTAGTTTCTCAGCATCACTCCTGGACAGGATTCTAATTTTAGAAATATTCCGAAGGTGAAAGAAGGAAATCCTAGACACCTGTTTAATATGGGATTTGAATTTCATGTCTTGTTCATAAATAACGCCAAGGTTCTTCACGTTTTTACTGGAGGCCAATTAAATGTCATCCAGATGAAGTGATTGACTAAGAAGTTTGTTTTTTAGAGCTTCTGGTTCAAAGATGTTGACCTCTGTCTTGTCAGAATTTAAGAGCAAAAAGTGTAGTGTCATCCATGTTTTTATGTCTTCCAGACATGCCTGTAATCTACCTAACTGACTGGGTTCATCAGTATTTATGGATAAATATAGTTGTGTATCATTCACATAACTGTGGAAATTTATTCAATGCTGTCTAATGATTTTACCAATTGTAAACATATATGGTAAAAATAATTGGTCCAAGCACAGAACCCAGTGGTACTTCACAAGTAACCCATGACTGTGAAAATGTATCATTTACATGAACAAACTGAAATCTGTCGGACAAATATGATTTAAACCAGCCTAGTGCTGTTCCTTTGATCCCTGCAAGATGTTCAAGCCTTTCTAAGAAATTATGATCAACTGTGTCAAAAGCAGCACTGAGATCTAACAAGACCAGAACAGGCACAAGTCCATTATCTGAGGCCAAGAGAATACCATTAGTAACTTTCACTAGTGCCGTTTCAGTGCTATGATGAGCTCTAAAACCTGTCTGAAATTCTTCAAACAAGTTGTTACTGTTTAGATGCTCACATACTTCCATCAGAGAGGAAAGGAAGGTTAGATATAGGTCTGTAATTAACTGAGTCATCTTGATCGAGAAAAGGTTTCTTAAGTAGAGGTTTAAGTACAGTAAATTCCTGTGGTACGTATCCATTTACTAAGGATAGATTCATCATATCTAAAATGGGGCCAGTACCCAAAGGGAACACTTCCTTAAATAATTTGGTTGGGATTGGGTCCAACTAAGAAGTTGAAGGTTTGGATGAGGCTAATATTTTTGATAATTTCGAAAGCTGGACTAAATTAAAACAGTCCAAATACAAATGAGGTTCTACAGTTCTCTCCGATGCTGCCTCACTTACTGAGAGAGACGTAGTCAGCCATCATCTCTGTCCAATAAAATGAAGTGCAACAAGATCTATGCAAACTCACACTGACATTCCTGAGAGGGATTAGAAAATGAAACTCAGATTTATACATCAGATGTTACAGTTTGTACTTCAGGATTCTGTTTCTCAACCCATGCACTTGATTTGAAGCCTGGTCTGGTTTGCTCTTTCATCAACACTCTCTGAAGAAACTCAAAGGAATATTTCATATCGTCTGGATACTTGAGATCAACACAATAGATTACACCCATAAGCATAGCAAAACTGTGTGCAACGTCTTTAATATTGTAGAGAACAATGGTCTACTCCATCACAACTGCCACATCGAAGATCTTGTGTGGAATTGGACCCTTTTCGCCACCTTCGCAGGCTATCAGGAGGCCAAGCTACATCCTTTTCATAGCAGCATCCAATGTATAAACATAAGCCTTAAAAAGAAGAAATAATATATGTGACTATTTTGTGTAACGCATCACCATGAACTCACATGATACAAAGCGGTGTGGCTGAGCACGCAGACAAGAGCTGTATGGAGATTTTTCAGTGACCAAAGGAAGAAAAATACTTTCTCCTGAATCAGAAAGACAAACTCCTCTTTGTGAGTATTTATAAAGCCTAGTTTATTTTTCTCCGTTAGCAAGTTTGCACCCACACGCACACGTATCAATTGAGACGTTTTCCTTTTATGCTTCTCCGTTGGAGTGGTAGTGTTGTGAAGCAATTTCTCACCAGGACAGCAGGGGGTGCAGACCTTTTTTCTGACGGGTCTGCCTACCATTAAGTGATGTCTCTAATCGACGACAGTTTTTTTACTTCAGCTTGTAAACTCATATCCACTCAAGGAGCAATGGCCGACAGAGAGCGAGTTTGGATTGAGCTGGAAAGCTTTTTACGAGATGTCCAACTCATAGAATACTCTAAAAATGCATGTAAACAAACAAACACAGCAATCTGTTTTGTTGTTCTCTACATCTCCTGGTGTTCAAAATTGCCAAAAGACCATATTAAATAAACTGGTCTTGCAATATAAAGCATCCATCCATCCATCCATCCATTATCTGTACCCGTCCATCCTATGCAGGCTTGCGGGGGGGGCTGGTGCCTATCTCCATCAGTCACGGGGCGAGAGGTGGGGTACACCTTGGACAAGTCACCAGTCTGTATAAAGCATCTTGTGCTTAAAGCTGCGTGGGCTACTAATTACATCGACTATAGAGCACCATTCTGGTGAAATGATCTTGGGCTGACCAATCACGGATGTGTGCTCTCCATTGTGTTCGTTAGACAGATTTTAAAAAAATTGTGACACATTAAGGACTGCTTGCAGGCGAAGTAAAAGCAGTGCAACCCGGCACTGAATGGAATCATGAACAGGTTGAAATTCAGATTCAGGCAACAATAAATCTGATTACACCAAATCATCAAAGTCTTCTCCATTATTTACAAAGGTTTGACTATGACATTTTATAACCTGGTCAGGTTTAAAATCAACAAATGAAGTGGAGTGATGTTATTGACTCTTATGGGCAGCGAAAGTTGAGATCACACTCGACTTAAAAGAGCACCCCACAAATGGCCAATTCACAGTCTCTCGTGTTCTCAAATGTCTCTTTAAATAAAGAAAATATTGTTTGACATTGGTTGGTGCTGAAAACGTACAGAGTTCGCTTATTACTTTAGCAACTAGAAAATATTTTTTATGTTCCTTGATATGTCTTGCAAAATCCACATGGAGACTGAGCACAGTTAGACAAGGAAAACACAGCTTAATCCCTGTCTTCCACGTCAATGAGTGTCCTTGTAATGACTCACTATTGTTCTTTTATTGTGATGAAATTGCAAAACTTACAGCTCCACTTCATCCAACGCTGTAACCAAATTTTAATGAAGAGACCACCTGCACCTAATTCACAAAAAAAATTTTACAGTATGGTATTAAAATAATGATCATATGAACTGTAAACATGGTAAAATTATGAAACTAGTGTTGAGAAGGTGTTTTCATTCTAATTTAAAGCCTATTTTAAAGGAACAGACACACATTTAATTTATGACCCTGGGCTCTCTCTGAGCTCTCATTTCACCTTCCCGCGTGCTCGTTCATTTCTGTAAAAAGGAGCAATAAGAACAACAAACAACATTTATATCTTTTAACAGTGAGACGTCGTTCACTGGACTCAGTTCTAGTAACTGAGTACAGCTTTATCTCAACTTTAGGTTTTTATTTGAAACCACAGTTAAAAAGGAAACTCCTCCCACATAGATCTTCCCCCACAGAATGGTCACAGCCTCCCCACCAAAAGGCACACAGCTTCTTCACAAAAGGCACCCAGGATGTGCCACATTCCTCTTGATTATTCACAGTTTCTAAGTGTTTCCACATGCACTACAAAATTAGACCCTCATACAACATTAACAGAATTTATATCTCTTCACTAGTTAAGGTTAAAAAAGGAGAAAAAGATCTGATATCATAGTAAATCTTTATTATTATTTTTAATTTATGCAAATTCTTTACTTCAACATTAACTGAAAGCTTTTAAAATAAATAGAGTTCATCTGGACAGTTTGTAACGGAAAGTCAGATCATAAATTGAAAATCAATTATCAAAATTTTTATGAGAAAAACAGCACAAAGACTGTCATAATTATGATTTTAAGTCACCTTAGTGGCACAAAATTAGCTCCATATGTGACTCCGTCTAGATCAAGCCAGAGGTGAGATTGCAGCCACTCAAAAAATCACACGTCACTGTGTATTATTGTTTCCCTTTTATGAGTAATGTCACTTTGAGCTTTTAATGCTACACAAGTTGACAAATATTCACCTGCTTATCTATCTGAACCACAGCTCGCTAAACCACTCCACCCTAAAGAGCGCCCCCAGCCGTGAAAGGGGGAATTTGGCTCCAAGCGACTGCCCTTGATAAACTACGACATAGCGTTCAAGACCGCTGGAAAATAACTACTGTCAGAGCTTACCGACTTACAGTTCAATCTCCAACCCCCTGTAGAAGGTATTGCTCCCTCTTTAACAGTGAAATAGTATTTATCGCGGCCAGATAAGGGACTCACGCACGCACAGACATTAGGATACAGGTAATAACTGGCGCCGTGACACAGAGCCTCTCCTAAGGCAGCAAACTTAACAGAAAAAGTTTGCAGCGCTACCATGCCAAACTTTAACCAAGAGGCACAAATGTGCATCAGAGTATTATAAAATGTGTGGTATCTGCCTCACATTTTCCTTATTTATTTTTTTACACGTGTCCTGTCTGGCAGTGTGGAGCTCGGAATTGGTGTCTAAATACCAAATAGAAGCCCGACAGATTTACTATCAGAGAAAGATCCAAGCTCCTCCAGATAAAGCTCTACAAGGTGAGACCATAGGGTAATTGTCAGTGAAAGCCGGCAACCCACAGTGCAGATCCAGGTCAGCAGAATCAGGGGTAAGGGAAGGCTGAGCTGTCCAATCCGTATCCAAAAGGCAGGGTCAAGAGGCAGGCAAAGGTCATTAACAAGAATTCCAGGAGAGAAATCAGGTTAGGCAGGAACAAACGCTAGAAAACAGAAAAGGCAGGAGGTAGCATAAGGCTTGACACTGGGCACATGGAAGATGGGATGAATGCGTAGGCCCCTAGGAAGCTGAAGACGAACTGCCACCGGGTTCACCACCTTGGAGATGGGAAAGGGCCCAATGAAACGAGGGGCCAGCTTGTTGTTCTCCACCTTAAGAGGTAGGTCCTTTGTGGAGAGCCATACCCTCTGACCAAGGGAGTACTGGGGCACAGGAGTGCGGTGACAATTGGAAGCTTTGGAAAAGGCATCAACTGCTTTGAGGAGGGTCCGTCTGGCTCCTCTCCAGGTTCGCTGACAGCGGAGAGCAGCAGCATGGGCAGAAGAGACTCTGGCCTCCTTCTCATGAAACCATAAACCGTGTAGAAAGGAGACAACCCTGTGGAACTTGATGGAAGAGAGTTTAGTGCATGCTCTACCTAGGGTAGATTCTGTGACCACCTGGTAGGGTCCTTGTCACAAAGCATTCTTAGCTTAATTTCAACCTCTTGGTTAACACCTTCTGATTGGCCATTAGTCTGTGGATGAAAACCAGATGAAAGACCCACCTGATCCCCAACAAATCGCAGAACTCCCTCCAAAACTGTGTGACAAACTGAGGACCTCGATCCAAAACAATGTCAGATGGTATTCCATGTAACACTTCACGAATCGGGACCTCCCCAAGTTCCTTAGTCCTAAGTGATCAGGAACAAACAAGCGATTAGGTGGGCATATGGCAGGCACAGGATTCTGACAATGAGAGGTCATGACAATATCCTCCAACAGTGAAACTGCCAACCGAACAGAATCAGGTAGGAGAAACTCCTCTGTCACCATTGTGGTCTTTCACTGTAGACTCCTGAATCCTGGAAAGAGCGTCAGGCTTGGTGTTCTTTGTTCCAGGTCTGTAGGATAGAGTGAAATTGAGAGAAAAATAAAGCCCACCTGGCCTGACGAGGGTTGAGTCGCTTGGCTGATTTGATGTACTTAAGGTTCTTGTGATCTGTCCAAACTAAAAATGGTGTCTGAGCTCCTTCCAGCCAGTGGCGCCATTCCTCCAAAGCCAGTTTTACCGCCAGCAGCTCTCTGTCACCCACGTCATAATTTCATTCCGCAGGGGATAGGGTCCTGGAAAAGAAGGCACATGGGTGAACCTTATTGTCAGAGCTACGTTGACTGAGGATAGCTCCTACCCCCACACTGGAAGCATCCACTTCCACAATGAACTGCCTGTTATGATCGGGGGTAAGAAGAACTGGAGCAGAAATGAAGAGACCCTTTAACTTAGAGAAGGCTTCACCGGCTTGATCGTTCCACTGGAACCTTGTCTTGGATGAGGTAAGAGCGTGTAGGGGAGCAGCAACCAGGCTGAAATTGCGAATAAACCGCCTGTAGAAATTCTCGAAGAAGTCTCGATTTAAAGCAGTTTAGAGTTTCAGCAGCTCTACACTCGTCAAGAAGTCTGTTCCAGATAAGGGGAGCATAGAAACTGAAAGCTGCTTCTCCATGTTTAGTTCTGAGTCTAGGGATGTATAGTAGACTAGAGTTGGAGGATCTAGGGAGGGATCCATAGTGACCATGTTGGGAGAAATGATAAACCCCAGGTAGGACGTAGAGGTCTGATGAAACTCACACTTCTCAGCTTTGATGAACAGATTATTCTGGAGGAGGCGAAGAATGACAGATCTGACATGTTTTCTATGCGTTTCAAGGTCTTTGGAAAAGATCAGTATGTCATCTAGGTAGACAAAGACATACTGTCCAAACATGTCCCTAAGGACATCATTTACCAAGGCCTGGAAGACAGCTGGGGCATTAGTGAGGCCAAAAGGCATCACCAAATATTCATAGTGGCCGGTGGGAGTGTTAAACGCCGTCTTCCACTCATTCCCTTCTCTAATCCTAACTAGATGGTACGCATTCCTCAGATCCAGTTTCGTAAAGATCTTGGCCCCTTGGATGAGATCGAACGCAGTGTTCATGAGAGGGAGGGGGTATCAATTGTTCACCGTTATGTCATTTAGCCCCCTGTAGTTCTGTTGGAGGTTTCTTCCTGTTGGAATTTTTCCTCTCCACCATCGCTACATGCTTGCTCAGTATGAGGGATTGCTGAAGGATTGCTGAGGTTGGAAAGTCTGCCCAACCTCACGCCAGTGACTGACGCAATCTGCTGGGATTCCTTAAATAGGAAACTTTTTCTGATTGGAATGTTTGTATAAATGTATTGAAATGACCTCTTGTTAAGTGCCTTGAGATGACATCTGTTGTGAATTGGCGCTATATAAATAAACTGAATTGAATTGTAGTCACGTTGGCAAGCGCCTGGTGGCCGGGCCTTTACCCATTTGGCCCGGTCGGGCTTAGCCCGAAGAGGTAACATGGGCCCCCCTTCCCATGAGCTCACCACCTGTGGGAGGGGCCATAGGGGTCGGGTGCTGTGCAGGATGGGCGGCGGCCAAAGGTGGGGACCTTGGCGATCTGATCCTCGGCTTCAGAAGCTGGCTCTCGGGACGTGGAACGTCACCTCTTTGGTGGGGAAGGAGCCGGAGCTGGTGTCAAGGGTTGAGAGGTTCCGACTGGACATCGTCTGACTCACCTCGGCGCACGGCCCTGGTGAGAGGCGTCGAGCTGGGGTGGGCATACTTGTTGCCCCCCCATCTCGGCGCCTGTACGTTGGGGTTTACCCCGGTGAACGAGAGGGTAGCCTCCCTCCGCCTTCGGGTGGGGGGACGGGTCCTGACTGTTGTTTGTGCGTACGCGCCAAACAGCAGATTAGATTACCCACCCTTCTTGGAGTCTTTGGAGGGGGTGCTGGAGAGTGCTCCTCCTGGGGACTCCCTTGTTCTGCTGGGGGACTTCAACGCTCACGTGGGCAATGACAGTGAGACCTGGAGGGGTGTGGTTGGGCGGAATGGCCCCCCCGATCTGAACCCGAGTGGTGTCTTGTTATTGGACTTCTGTGCTCGTCATGGATTGTCCATAACAAACACCATGTTCAAGCATAAAGGTGTCCATATGTGCACTTGGCACCAGGACACCTTAGGCCGCAGCTCAATGATCGACTTGGTTGTCGTCTCATCTGATCTGCGGCCGCATGTTTTGGACACTCGGGTGAAGAGAGGGGCTGAGCTGTCCACTGACCATTACCTGGTGGTGAGTCGGCTCCGATGGTGGGGGAGGACGCCGGACAGACCTGGAAGGCCCAAACGTGTTGTGAGGGTCTGCTGGGAACGTCTGGCAGAGTCTCTTGTCAGAAGGAGCTTTAACTCACACCTCCGGCAGAAGTTTGAACACGTCCCGGGGGAGGCGGGGGACATTGAGTTCGAGTGGACCATGTTCCACGCCTCCATTGCCGAGGCGGCTGACCGAAGCTGTGGCCGCAAGGTGGTCGGTGCCTGTCGCGGCGGCAACCCCCAAACCCGCTGGTGGACACCGGCGGTAAGGGATGCTGTCAGGCTGAAGAAGGAGTCCTACCGGGTCTTTTTGGCTTGTGGGACCCCTGAAGCAGCTGATAGGTACCGACAGGCCAAGCGGGATGCGGCTCGGATGGTTGCTGAGGCAAAAACTTGAGCGTGGGAGGAGTTTGGAGAGGCCATGGAAAACTACTTCCGTACGGCTTCGAAACGATTCTGGTCCACCATCCGGCGTCTCAGGGGGGGAAAGCGGTATGCCACCAACACTGTTTACAGTGGGGATGGTGTGCTGCTGACCTCGATGTGGGACGTTTTGGGTCGGTGGATGGAATACTTCGAAGACCTCCTCAATCCCACCAGCACGCCTTCCAATCTGGAAGCAGGGTTTAGGGACTTGGGGTCGGTCTCTCCAATCTCTGGTGCTGAGGTCACCGAGGTCGTTAAAAAGCTCCTCGGTGGCAGGGCTCCGGGGGTGGATGAGATTCGACCGGAGTTCCTCAAGGCTCTGGATGTTGTGGGGCTGTGTTGGTTAATGCGGCTCTGCAATATTACGTGGACATCGGGGGCAGTTCTCTTGGATTGGCAGACCGGGGTGGTGGTCCCCCTGTTTTAAAAGGGGGACCACAGGGTGTGTTCCAACTACAGGGGGATCACACTTCTGAGCCTCCCTGGTAAGGTCTATTCAGGGGTTCTGGAGAGGAGGGTCCGACGGATAGTCGAACCTCGGATCCAGGAGGAACAATGCGGTTTTCGTCCTGGACGTGGAACACTGAACCAGCTCTACACCCTCAGCAGGGTCCTGGAGGGTGTGTGGGAGTTCTCCCAACCGGTCTACATGTCTTTTGTGGACTTGGAGAAGGCGTTCGACCGTGTCCCTTGGGGGGCCCTGTGGGGGGTGCTCCGGGAGTATGGGGTACCGGGCCCCTTTATACGGGCTGTTAGGTCCCTGTACGACCGGTGCCAGAGTTTGGTTCGCATTGCCGGCAGTAAGTCGGGCTTGTTTCCAGTGAGAGTTGGACTCCGCAGAGGTTGCCTTTTGTCACCTATCCTGTTCCTAACTTTTATGGACAGGATCTCTAGGCGCAGCCAAGGCGTTGAGAGGATCCGTTTTGGTGGCCTCAGGATCGGGTCTCTGCTTTTTGCAGATGACGTGGTCCTGTTGGCTTCATCGGAACGTGATCTACAGCTTTCGCTGGAGCGGTTCGCAGCCGAGTGTGAAGCGGCTGGGATGAGAATCAGCACCTCCAAATCCGAGGCCATTGTCTTGAGCCGGAAAAGGGTGGGGTGCCTTCTCCAGGTCGGGGATGGGGTCCTTCCCCAAGTGGAGGAGTTTAAGTATCTGGGGGTCTTGTTCACGAATGAGGGAAAAATGGAGCGGGAGATCGATAGACGGATTGGTGGGGCATCTGCAGTTATGCGGGCGCTCTACCGGTCTGTCGTGGTGAAGAGAGAGCTGAGCCAAAAGGCAAAGCTCTCGATTTACCGGTCGATCTACGTTCATACCCTCATCTATGGTCACGAACTCTGGGTGGTGACCGAAAGAACGAGATCACGGATACAAGCGGCTGAAATGAGTTACCTCCGCAGAGTGTCTGGGCTCTCCCTTAGAGATAGGGTGAGAAGCTCGGTCATCCGGAGGGGGCTCAGAGTAGAGCCGCTGCTTCTCCACATCGAGAGGAGTCAGTTGAGGTGGCTCGGGCATCTGGTCAGGATGCCTCCTGGACGCCTCCCTGGTGAGGTGTTTCAGGCACGTCTCACCGGGAGGAGGCCCAGGGGAAGGCCCAGGACACGCTGGAGGGACTATGTTTCTCGGCTGGCCTGGGAGCGCCTTGGGGTTCCTCCTGAGGAGCTGGAACAAGTGGCTGGGGAGAGGGAAGTCTGGGTCTCTTTGCTTAGGCTGCTGCCCCCGCGACCCGACCCCGGATAAGCGGAGGAAAATGGATGGATGGATGAATTGTTGTCAATGCAGGGTCGCAAAGAGCCGTCCTTCTTGCCTACAAAGAAAAAACTGGCTCCAGCAGGGGAAGACAAGGGGCGAATAATACCTGCCTTAAGGCCGTCATCAATATACCTCTGCCTAGCAGACCTCTCATTTGCAGACAGTGGGTAAATACGGTTCTTGGGTGGGAAGGTTCCCCGGGAGCCACAGGGAATGCCACAGTCATACTGGCGAGGAGGGGGTAAAGAGGTGGCCTTATGTTTGTTGAATACCTCCCTTAAATCATGGTATTCAGTGGAACCTTAGAAATATTAGGGTACATCTCACTTTCGACAGATGTACAGACAGGAAAGGAAGCGTTATGTAAACAAGATGACAAGCAATGCTGGGACCAATCTCTAATCTCACCTTTGACCCAGTCAATATGGGGGCTGTGTAGCCTCAGCCAGGAAGCCCCTAAAATGATGGGTAGATGTGGTGACTTAATCAACCTAAATTTGATCACCTTCTGGTGGTTTCCACCCATAGTCATGTGAACGGATTCGGTCACATGGGTTATTTGGTAAAGTACATGACCGTCTAAGGCTAACACCTTCTGGGACTTGTCAGTTAAGGTGATCTGCAGTCCGAAGGACTTCGCAAGATCTGTCAAATAATTATGTATCTGCTCCAGAATCAATAAAAAACTAGGAAGCTGTCAACGTGACCATTTATTTTGACATCTGCAGGTACCGTCATAGGGGGGGGGCAGAAAGAGACTGACTCAGTAGGAACCCCCTACTGCCTACTGAGTCTGTTCTTTTAAAGGACAACAGCTAATGGAATGATCCTTGGAGCCACAGTAGAAGCACAGATTCAGCCTTCTGCGACTCCAATATGGCTGAAGGGTTGCAAACCATAGGAGATTGAAGGGCAATAGGTAATCGGTCCCTGGCAGGAACATCTCTGAAGGTTATTCCATCTCTCCTCCGTTCCACCAGCCTGAGATCGATCCTTGTTGCCAAGTCTTCCAGATCTTGCAGAGTTCTGGGAGTGTCTTGAGTAGCAAGCTGGTCCTTGATCTCTTCAGATAACCCTCGGTAAAACACATCAATTAGTGCCTCCTCATTCCATCCACTATCAGCAGCCAAAGTGTGAAAATGTATGATCAACTCAGTGACCCTCCTTCTGCCCTGCTTTATAGTAAGCAAAGCTCTGGCAGCTTCTCTCTCAGGCAATACTGGGCTAAACACTAGTTAATTCCCTGGAAAAGTTCTTAAAGGAATAACAGATCTCAGAGTCTCTCTGCCAGTCAGTTGTTCACCTAAGCTTGGCCCGATCCGAGAGTAAGGAAATGGCATAAGCTACCTTAGATCTTTAAGTGGGAAAAGAGGATGGCTGCAACTCGAAGTGAATCTCACACTGAGTCAGGAAGGCTTTGCACTGTGTAGGTTCTCCTTTGAAGACCTCTGGTGGAGTGAGACAAGGTTCATGAAGAGGCGAAGTTCGGTACTGCACAGCAGAATCCACGGAAGCTGCCGTCTGAACTGGAGGAGGGTGATTAGGGAGAGACAAATTATGCAACAAGTCCATCATTTCAGAAACATTGTTCTCCAACTTGGCAATACCCGTCTCAACTCTAGTTCTCCAATTGTGTGCTTGTGACGGGTCCATCCTGGCCAGATTATACTATAAGAAACCCAGATCAGAGGACCCGATAATTCAACCAGACATCGTCAAAGATGATAATTTATTTAATCTCAGATGTTGGTCAGCAAACGTTCTTAACTAGGATCTGAAGTCTTCTGCAATGCGAGGGAGAAGGTTAGTGGCTGAGCAAGAGTCAGAGGAGTTACTGTATTAGATCAGCAGGCCACTAACCTCTCCAGAGAAAGATCCAAGCTCCTCCAGATACAGCTCCAAAAGGTGAGACCTTAGGGTAACCGTCAGTGAAAGCCGGCAACCCACAGTGCAGATCCAGGTCAGCAGAATCAGGGGTAAGGGAAGGCTGAGGTGTCCAATCCGTATGCAAAAGGCAGGGTCAAGAGGCAGGCAAAGGTCATTAACAAGAATTCCAGGAGAGAAATCAGGTTAGGCAGGAACAAACGCTACAAAACAGCGCAAGGCTCAAGATAATCTGGCAGGGAGCTTCTGGCTGAAAGGAGCTTATATAGGTGGAGACAGGAGTGAGAAGCAGCAGGCAAATACTTAAGCACAGGTGAACCTGATTAGTGTAATCTGTGGCAGCAACGGGTAACAAGGAACCAACAAGTCTCAGGCTACAACATTACAGTAATTCTTTTCTTTTTAAAAACATCCCGGACATCCCGCTGACCAGCTGCTCATTTGGGCATGTTTGCACTTCTGTAATGCAGCTTTTGCAGCTCTCTAGGCCATAAGGTGAACCCCGAAAATTTCTTTGAATTTCATTCCGACCTCTGGCATCTACAAACTGTTTACTTCATAAAATAAATACATTGCACTTAGTCCAAAAGTAAAATTTCTTCTTCTATAATGCCGCAGTTTTTTTATGATCGATGTTTTAATTCGGGACTAGGTTGTTTTCGCCGTAGTGAGAAAGGAGTGATAGGGCTGCTATGTACCCGTTTTAGACCAATGCGTTGGCAGAGTTTAACCGACATGATGACGTATGGGGATATGGAGACAGCTAAGGTCATGATGAAAACTTCTTTAAAACTTTTACAAAACCGAGTAAAAACAGTATGTAAAATGTGTTACATGCATTTAACTTCCATGAAACATGAACAAGACATTGATTTCATGTTAAATCCATCTCTTGGTCTAAAACGGGTACGTAGCAGCCGTGTCACTCCTTTCTCACTACGGTGAAAACAAACTAGTTCCGAATTAGAATGTCGATCATAAAAAAACTGCGCTATTACAGAAGGAGAACTTTTACTTTTGAACTCATTGTGAACGTATATAATTTATGAAGTAAACAGTTTTTGTAGATGCCAGAGGTCGGAACGAGATGAAACGAAAACTGGGTTCCCCTGGCCTACTCCCCGGCAAAAACAATGTTTCCCTGACAATGTGCCCCTGTCGCCCGGATTTTATTAGACTGTTTATTTTCGCTCAACATGTGGAGACCTAACATTTTCTGATGATGAAATTATTTCATATAGGCTAAACCTACTTATGTTTTATATTTCCATACAATACTTACTGTAAAATGGAAGGGATGGAGATGGAGGATGGGACCTTTACTGGTGGGACATAATATGTTGGATTTCTTTCTAAGGGGAGCGGTGCCCCCCTCCGCTCCCCCTCAACTCGACTTCTGACTATCATCGACATTAAGAAGCTGCAGTTTCAATGCCCTGTGTTTAAACATGTTACAGATAAAAAAAATGTTTCTTCATAATATATTTACAAGTTGTGTTGCCATTAAAAAAAATCTTAATGAACTCAACATATTGTACTCGCTCCAAGATTGCATGCTTGCTCTTCTTCAAAGAAAGAACCGGCGAATGGCACCAAAACACGGTAAAGTCTTATCCAGATCTCGTTGTCAAAAAGTAGTCATCCGCGACTTTGCTTTACACATCCTCATTCTGTTTAGGTGCCGTTCTTCTTGTTCTGTTTTTAGGTAACCGAAAACCTAGTTGAGCAAATATATCACATCCATCCATCCATCCATCCATCTTCTTCCGCTTCTCCGGAGTTGGGTTGCGGGGGCAGCAGCTTAAGCAGAGAGACCCAGAATTCCCTCTCCCCAGCCACTTGGCCCAGCTCCTCGGGAGGAATTCCAAGGCGTTCCCAGGCCAGCCTAGAAACATAGTCCTTCCAGCATGTCCTCTGGGTCTCCTCCCGGTCATATTATATCACATTTAGTTCCTTATATTAGATAAAGACCAAATTTCTTACACTACTTTTTACCTTGCATTAAATTTACCACACCACCACTGGTCATGTTCAGTTTTAAAAGTTCCGTGTACAATTTTAAATCTCAATTTGTTATGTTGACCTATTTAGATTAATATATCACTGTACTGGATTAAATCCATGATTGCAATGCCCATAACTCATGAAACTTAGCTTCCATTTTATTACTCATGTTACATTGAAGTCAATTATGTAAACAAGTTATGATAACTAATTAAGGGTAGCAGTTTTTAAGAGTTTTTTCATCAGGCCAAGACTCAGCAGTCCATCTACATCTAAAGGACAAAGGTAATATAATAATGGCTTGCATTTATTTAGCGCTTTTTTCAAGAGACTCAAAGTGCTTTACAACTCCATTATTCATTCACTCTCACATTCCCACACTGGTGGAAGCAAGCTATGATTATAGCCACAGCTGCCCTGGGGCAGACTGACAAGAGGTGAGGCTGTCATATTGCGCCATTGGCCCCTCTGGCCAACACCAGTAGGTGGGTAGGTGATGTGTCTTGCCCAAGGACACAACGACATGTAGCAGGTGGAAGTTGGAATCGAACCCACGATTTCTGGGTTGCAGGCTGACAATTCTACCACTGAACTACAGCCGCCCCGAAGGTCACAGCTTTGAAGACAATAATGTACATATTTTAGATAGAGAAGACAGATGGTTTGAGAGAGGAGTCAAGAAAGCCATCTACCAATCAAAGTACTGGTTAGACAGTAATAATGAAACATCTGCATTGATAGAGTCAACTCCTACAAATTACAATTTTCTAAGTGAGATCAAGGCAAGGTAATTTTATTTGTATAGCACACTTTCAGCAACAAGGTAATTCAAGGTGCTTTGCATGATTAAGGGGTAAAATAAAAAGAGCAGTAAAACACAGACAAAGCATATATAGTAAAAACAGCAATAAAGCAAGAAGCATACACAGATACATCAAGGCATTACAAAGCATATAATGTAAACACAACAATAAAGCAAGAAGCATACACAAAACATGATACATCAAAGCATTACTCAAAGGCAGCTCTAAACAGATACGTTTTTAGTTGTGATTTAAAAGAACTCTTTGCAGTTGTCTGGAAGTTTGTTCCAGATTCGAGGAGCATAGAGACAGAAACCTGCTTCTCCGTGTTTGGTTCTAATTCTAGGGATGTTGTGTAGACTGGAATTAGAGGACCGGAGTGTTCTGGTGGGTTGGTATAGTAACAGAAGATCTTCTATATACTTTGGTGCAAAGCCATTCAATGATTTATAAATTAGTAAACGTATTTTGAAGTCTATTCTCTGAGCTACATGGAGCCAGTGTAAGACTTTAGAACTGGGGTGATGTTCTCTACTTTCCTCATTCTAGTGAGGACATGAGCAGCAGCGTTCTGCATCAGCTGCAGCTGTCTAATAGCCCTTTAAATCCAGACTGCTGGGAATGTTTTTTTTGTTGTTGTTGAAAACATGGATAGCATCAAGACTAAGCAGCAGTGGTCGCAGGAGGACGTTGCCTTGTCGACAGTAACTGCAACAGCGATGCCTTTTGCCGCTGTATCGCAACAAAAGCTTGTAAAGCGACGATTAGCATCTGCACTCCGACAAGGTCATCCATCTTTGTTGTTATGGTTTTTTCTTCTTCTGTGTCTGCTTTATTTATGGCGAGCGGCTTCCCACATGATTTCTGAAGTGGCGCTTCCATGACGCAGCGTCGTAACTCACGGTGGCTCCAAGTTGGCTCGAAGGAGGTTTTGTGATAGCTCTGGCTCCAGCACCAGCCCCAGCTCCAGCTCCGAACAGGCTCTCGGTTCATTGCAATGGAAAAAGGCTATGTTTGACTTTTTAGGCAGACATGTGAGAACGCTGTTGCAGTAATCAATCTGACTAAAGATAAATGCATGGATGACTTTTTCGAGGTCCTGTTGCGACATCAGTCCTTATATCCTAGAAATGTTCTTCAGGGGATAGAAGGCTGACCTTGTTATTGCCTTTATGTGACCCTGGAGGTTCAGGTCTGAGTCCATAACTACACCTAGATTTCGGGCCTGATTAGTAGTTTCTAGCTGTATTAACTGAAGCTGTGTGCTAACTGTTGATTGTTCCTCTTTAGGTCCAAAAGTAATTATTTCTGTTTTGTTTCTGTTCAGCTGGAAAAAGGTATGGCACATCCATCTATTGATTTGCTCTATGCATTTACTTAGGGTTTGGATGGGTTCAAAGTCACTTGGTGACATTGTAATGTAGAGCTGAATAACATCCGCATAGTTATGGTAGCTAATGTTATTGGTTGTTATAATCTGGGCTAGTAGGAGCATGTAGATATTAAGTAAGAGGGGCCCCAGTATGGAGCTCTGGGGTACCCGACATGTGATTTCTGTTTGTTCTGATGAAAAGTTTCCTATTGAAGCAAAGAACTCCCTGTTCTTTAGGTATGACTCTAACCAGCCAAGTACTGTACCAGAGAGTCCAACCCAACTCTCCAGTCATTCCAATAATATATCATGATCAACAGTGTCAAATGCTGCACTAAGGTCCAACAGAACCAGCACTGTGGTTCTACCACTGTCTGTATTTATGCGGATGTCATTGAAAACATTGACGAGGGCAGTCTCAGTGCTGTGGTGAGCAAGGAAACCAGACTGAAAAACATCAAAGCGGTTGGTCATTGTTATGAAGCTATTTAACAGCTGAAATACAGGTTTTTCAATAATTGTACTGATGAATGGAAGATTAGAAATTTGCCTTTAGTTCTGCATTAACCTGTTGTCCAGACTATTCTTTTTAGCAGTGGTTTAATAACTGCTGTTTTTAAAGCCTGGGGGAAGAAACCTGACAAGAAGGATGAGTTAACTATTTTAATCAGATCAGACCCAATGACACGGAAAACTTTCTTAAGGAAAGCTGTGGGAAGGATACCAAGACAGCAGGAGGAGGAGCTTAAATGGTTAATTATTTCTTCTAGTTTTTTTTGTTTAATTCATGGAATTCTGACATTTTCTCTACATTGGTGTTAGTTTGGTATAACATTGTTGGTCGTTTCGGTGCTGGGGTACGGACCGACTGTCTAATTGTAAGAATCTTTTCAGTAAAAAAGCTGCCAAATTCATTGCAGGCCCTGCTCGAGTTTAGTTCAGGGGCTACTGTCACTGGAGGATTAGTTAGTCTTTCCACTGTTGCAAATAGAGTCAGTGTATTATTATTGTTTCTGTTAATGATTTCAGAAAAGAAAGATTCCCTAGCTTCTTTTAAAGATAACTGATATTTGTTCAGTCTCTCTCGGGGATCTCACAGTGAACCTGTAGTAAAGTTTTACGCCATTTACGCTCAGCTCGTCGACACTCCCTTTTTTCACTACGTACCAGTGGATCGCTTGTCCATGGAGACTTCTTTCTACCTGAGACTATTTTCACTTTATTCGGAGCAATGGAATCAATGATGTCTGAGATTTTCACAAGTAAATTATCTACGAGCTTGTTTACTGAGTTGAAGTTGAGAGATGAGGGGGATGTGGTGGAAGGGTAAATACATTTAATGGTTTCAACTGAACTGTCCCCTTTTTTACAGTTATCTCACTGTGGCTGGATAGTTTAGCAGAGATGTTACTTTCAAAGAAAATGGAGAAATGGTCAGATTGCGGAATATCAATTACTGAGCTGTCAGATATATTTAAACCTTTGCAGATAATTAAGTCCAGAGTGTGTCCTCTATTGTGTGTTGGTTGTTTGACATGCTGGGTCAGGCCGAAGTTGTGAAGAGTATCACGTAATGTTTTCGCTAGTCTATCCTGGGGGTTGTCAGTATGGATGTTGAAGTCCCCCACAATGAATAATTGGTCATAATGGACACATATTACGGAAAGAAGGTTGCTTAAATTATTAAAGAAATTAGAGTTCAGTTATGGCGGTTTATATGAACTTAGAAAAATAGCTTTTTTAGGCTCATTTATCTGAGTGGCTAGGTATTCAAAAGAGTCAAATATGCCCAGGTATACCTTTTTAAAGTTCATTGAGTTGTGAAAAATTGTGGGCATACTCCACCTCGTCTGTATTTCCTGCTCTCACTTAAAGAATTGTAATGTGGAGGAGTAGATTCTATCAATACAGATGTTTCATTATTTACATCTGATAAAAAAGGGCAAGTATTTTATGTTCAGGGATAAATTCATTGATTAGGAGTGACTTTCCTAATAAAGACCTAATATTTAATAAAGCCAAGTTAAGTGATTTTATAATCGGTAGCTGAACCTTGTGACAGGTGATCAATTTGAGATTTGTGTTAGTATAAGTGCGTTTAGCTTTATTTTTTTGTTTTCTCTTGCTTGTAATGACTTGAATGATTTTTTTCAGGGTGGCCGGACAACTTCTTGAAGACTGTTAGATTATTTTAACTCACAGGTTTACCTAGAAAGAAAAGCACGCACAGAGAAGATGTGAAATGTGTTTGCTCAGCTGAGGGAGAATCATGCAGTAAAAGAAACTGACACACCAGTCGTTGTTCTGATCCAGCAGAGTCTCAAAGATGTTGAGACTTACAGCTTCTATTTATTCACACATGTGAACCGTTTCACCACACCCCCATTGTCCATTGTCTTATCTTATCACCATACAACACACAGCAGAACTGTTTCTAACACAATGGCACTTTGTAGGTTTGTTTGTTTGTTTGTAGGTGCATCCTGTTTGGACAGCATATTATTGCAAAGTCAGCTCCTTATAAGCACATTTCCTTAAGAAGGTTCTTACCCCCACACAAAGTTACTTCCCCTAGTCTTGTCACACAAAGTTCAACAAAAGAACAGACTATGTTCAACATAAGTAAAGACTGCATTTATCACATATTTTCCAACATTTCCCCCCTGAAATGCAGTCTTAACAACTCCAGTAAAAGGAACAACAAAAAACATCCTTCATACAACGGCTACCTTAAAAGTAGTTTACATTGTAGAATTCATTAAAGTTAACTTAACAAACATACTCCTACTTCTCATCAGGTATTTCTTACATGGTAAAATACAGGATACAAATAAGCAAAATAGAATCAGAATGACAATAAAAGGCATTGCAAAGTTCAAAAGAACCTGATACCAACGTCCAGTAGTCAACCATAACATAAAGTCCCAGGGAGCATTTTGTAATTCTTGTGACTTCAGGAAATCAACAAGTCCTTGCACCTTGTCATGGATGAGAGTCCAGTTGTCATGTGTAGATGGGATGCAAGTACAATAATGTTCTCCAATCACTGTACAAACTTAGTGTTGCATTAGCATAGTTCTCATAGCCAATTTTCCAGGATCGTTTCCCATCAGATCAGACATTTCCGTAAGGATGACAGTGGTGTTTTCCAGGGACCACCAAACTTCGTTCATCCTATTTGTCAGACCTGCAATTCCAACAGATGGAAACATGGTGTGGAAAATTCCTTTAGCATCACTGTAGAGCAGTTTATGCCCATCGTTGTCTGTAAAAGGAACGAACTCCTGTACCGGTGAGAAATCACTCTTCTTCAGCTCTGATGATGATGATACAAAACCATTCTCTGTATGAGGATGGTTGCAGTCGAGCCAAACTGCAGGTACCACACCAGTCTTTAGGCAGGTAAAGGTAGAAAGTATATCCACACTTCCAAATGTAGCCATCAGGTGTTCCCGTTCCAAATTGTGAAAAGTTTAGCAGTCAGATTAGCTACTTGATACCAGGCGTTCTTAAAAACGTAGTGGGTGTTAATTAAAAATCTTTTATCTCTTGATGGGGTGGTCGAATTCATCAGAAGCCATAACACTGCAAAGCTTAGCAATGTCAAACCAGACAATGTAATAATCTTCATGGTGTTGGCAGAGAAAAACAACTGGATGAATAGCCCCTCTTTTCACAGAGTTTGACCACTAGGTGACAGGACTGCTTTTCTGCTGGGGTTTGAGACCAAAGGCCCTAGTGGTACCAATGCCCTTTGTAGCCCAGACTTCCTCCTGTCACACGTCTATTAATCCAATTGTCTCTGCAGTTTACAATGTGAAAGGTGAATCCAGGAAGGTCTCTCAGCAATCTTCACAGATGTGGGAGTTGCTAACAGAACTTGGAAAGGTCCTTCCCACTTTGAACTTGTCCAATTCTTTTCCTTGATGACTCTTATGAATACCCAATCTCCAGGCTTTATGGGGTTCTCAGGATCCTGTAACACAGAAGGAGATACAGGCAAACTATGTACTCTTTGTACTTCTCTAGTCTGAATAATTTTCCTCATGTAATCAGCTAGGGTTAATTCTTCATCTGCTTTCTGTAGGTCTGGTGCAGTAATGGGCAATTTATATTGTCTACCATAAATTATCTCAAAAGGAGTTAATCCCTAATTTGTTGGGGTTATTCTCATATAGAGTTTAACTAAATCTAAGCATTCTAACCATGGCCTTTTTGTTTCTTCCATACATTTTCTTAGCCTGCTTTTTATTGTCCCATTATTTCTTTCAACCAGACCTGTACTTTGAGGATGATAAGCACAATGATTTTTTAATACTATTCCTAAATGTTTTGCTATGCCATGATTGGAAATGATTGTTTTGCATAATGCTTTTGCCACTGTTAGTGCATCATTTTTAGCTGTTGGAATAATTTCAACCCATTACTAGGCAGTATTTATAGGAACCACTCTGTGTTAGTTCAATAAAGTCCATGTGTATAGTTTGGAAAGGCTGGTTTGGTTGGGGAAACTGGCCACGTTTTGGTCTCATGTTTCCCCGAGGATTGTGTTTTACACAAATAACACATAATCTACAAAATTTTTTTTAAGTAAGTTTCTAGATTGTATGTTGTAGTGTTGTTGTATTATACTAACCATCCCCCCTGTTGACACATTGCACGGGCCATGGGTCAATATTGCTCTAATGCTTTAAGTAGTTTGTCACTAAAGATCACCATACCCTTGTTACCCCATTGTTGGCCAAATGCCAAGAAAACATGTAAAGTTCAATTTGGATCTACTGTTATGAGTATTTCATCTTCATCTGATTACAAACTTCAGTTAAAACTTTATTCATCTCTTTCCAAGTAGAACAATTCTTTGGTAGGTGTCTCATTTCAAGAGTTTTATGAAAATCTACAATTTGGATTATTAATTTATCCCCTACAGAGAACATGCCCAACTTCAAGTGAAATAGGAAATCTCTTCCTAACAAATTAGAAAATAATCTCTAGATTTTATGATTATCACAACAGGTTTTCCCTGTAGCAAAATCTATTATTTTAATTTCATTTTCCTAACAACTCAACCTCATTTTTTAAGTGGAAAACAAAATTCCACCAAATTCATAATTTTTTCCCATTGGACTTCAATAACTTAATCCAATTTTATTATTCAGTTAATCAGCAACTAATATTTCCATAATGAAACATCACATCTTTAACCCTTATTCATTACCTTTTTTATATATATATATATATATATATATATATATATATATATATATATATATATATATATATATATATATATATATATATATATATATATATATATATATATATATATATATATATATAGGTTCTACAAATTAGCTTATTATTATGATTATATGTGGAACTAAAATTGAATTTCGGAGTCCGTTACTACATTCTTTACTACGGTAATCCCATAACGAACATTTCTTCTCTTATTTGCAATTTCTAACCCAGCACATTACAAAATTGTTTCCTTTCAACATGTATCTTATCTGTCATTAAAATGTTAGAAGCAAACATCTTTAACTGCCACTTGTTACAAAGAATAAATTCATGTAGCCACCCAGCTGTCACTTCCCCACAGGACCTGTAGACATCCGTCTAAATTTCAAAATAAAATCACTCTGCTCATAATCCGTCATTTTAAACCATTTCTTTTCTACTATATGAGAGATCTCACAGACATCCCATGAATATCATTAAAAATATTAGCTAAGTTTTTTCTTATTATTATTATTATAGAGTAACAGTTGCTGCTGCACTTAAGAAATCCCAACCTTATGTATTGAACTGCACTCAGCTAAAACAACCCCCTCATTATCAGCTAGCAGGAGAGGTGTGTTCCTCCTCTTCTGCCTTGGCAGTTGATAACCTTTAACAATTTTGAAACGCATGATCAATCTGGTTTCAAACAAGTCTTCCTCAGGAAGTCCATTTTACCGATTTCTGTCACAACCCATCACAGTTGGTTTGTTTATTAACAGAACAACTAACGACCCATTGTTGAGGGACAGAAGGGTGTTGTTTATTATCAGAACAGCCCTTCCTTGAGGGGAAGGGGAAAGGTGGTCGGTTGTTTAAGATAATTCATTTAGATCACAATAAAGTTTACCTTACTCTTCATAGGATTTTTTAAAATATGTTAGTGAGTTTTCTCTTATTTTATTTTTCTTTCGGCGGAACTTTAGGAGAAAACAAAGTTTAAAACGTTTTTTTCATCCTCCCGGGTGCTAAAAACACATCTGTTTCATACATTAACCCCTTTTTTTTTCCCTGTTTGTTTGAGACGCCAAATGTCTAATTCTTCAATTTTCATCTTTTAGTTTTATTTTATATCGCAACTACCAAGAAGTACACGAAATTACTCAGTCAATCGTCCTTCAAATTTATAATCTTTATTTTAAAGAAATGTATTGTCCTTCCTCTTACATAAATTTTTTACATCTCCTTTAAAATCTTCTTTGCTATTTTTCCCCATATTTCAATAAGTTACATTTTACTGTTTTCATTTTTAAATATTTATCATTCTCATGTTAATGAAGTAAATTCAACTTTTATTTCTCTTTTATCTGATCTATTTATCTTATCACAGTGTTATTTACTCAATTTTCAAACCATGAGACTCCGTTCAGCCTACAGCTGTTTCACCATAGAAATCTCCATTCACACACAGTCACACAACCGGTTTATCACACATTAAGATAATTATGTATTTATTATCATGCTTTTTCATTACTAGTATTATTATTTAGACATTATTTATCATTAGGCCTATTTCTAATGAAGATCCCCTGTTGAAAGGGCAGGTTCTACAGTTCTTTTCCAGTCTTGATCAAGTTTTATCAATTTTATCACTGTAATTATTAAAATTAGAGTAATAATAAGGAGTATTATGAGGAACGTTCCTTTGGGAATTTAAAATCAGACTTAGTTTATTCTCCTATTTCATCTTATTTTATCTTTTATCTAGAGGAATGAAAAATTTTAGTGATTGTATAGTCTTATATTCCGGTTTTGTGAACCCCTGTTTTGAGTCAATAGACTTCTCTAATCTAAGAACGGTACAAATCCTGGATCCACACAGGACGTCCCTTGAATGCCTTTCTCTCCGTACGTTAACACCGTCAGGTTTCAGGAGGAAATGGCATACATAAGGATTATGTCGTGTGCCTACTTAACTTACACCAACCTAGGGTCGGTACTTTTATTTTTTAGTCTGCTGTTTCGTATTTTTACTGCCTTCAGTGGCGTTCTTTATATCCCTCTGAGGTGGTTTTAGATTTCACCGATCTAATCCGTTACAACCTTCCCATATAATCAACTGTTTCATACCTATTTTATTCCTATTTTGTCCCTATTTTATCCCGGGAAGGCTCAATACCTGACTCCCTTAGTCAGAGGTTTAAAACGTCTTTTAAACCTGAACAGCAGAACTGTACCCTCTCTGTCTTAGTTAGAAATAATTTTAAATGTAGGGTGCAAAAAACCAAACTGGTACTCACAAACTCCCCCCTGTGCGAGCGATTCAAACCGAGTCGATCGCAAGGGACCGGCAGAGAAGGTGTCCGGCGGAGCTAATCAGCTGGCCAGTGAAGCAAAAAAGCAGCCTGGACTTGTAGGTCAGGTGGGGCCCCGTGCAGCCCTCCGGCGAAGACCTTCCCCTGCGCGGACCAAGCGTCGAGTCACGGCACCAAAAATGTTAGGTTATTTTAACTCACAGGTTTACCTAGAAAGAAAAGCACGCACAGAGAAGATGTGAAATGTGTTTGCTCAGCTGAGGGAGAATCATGCAGTAAAAGAAACTGACACACCAGTCGTTGTTCTGATTCAGCAGAGTCTCAAAGATGTTGAGACTTACAGCTTCTATTTATTCACACATGTGAACCGTTTCACCACACCCCCATTGTCCATTGTCTTATCTTATCACCATACAACACACAGCAGAACTGTTTCTAACACAATGGCACTTTGTAGGTTTGTTTGTTTGTTTGTAGGTGCATCCTGTTTGGACAGCATATTATTGCAAAGTCAGCTCCTTATAAGCACATTTCCTTAAGAAGGTTCTTACCCCCACACTAAAAGTTACTTCCCCTAGTCTTGTCACACAAAGTTCAACAAAAGAACAGACTATGTTCAACATAAGTAAAGACTGCATTTATCACATATTTTCCAACAAAGACAGTGGGAGTAGAATTACTGTCCGGTTCCCTTGCATGTCAGGAGCCCGTTATTACCAGTTCGGGCAAGAGCAGCATACATCCAGTGTTAATCCCAGAGGCCTGATGTATTCCAAGTTTCGGTGTTAGTTGGAACCCAATTCTAATTTGTGTTTTAGGTTTATCTGAGACATCTCTAAACGGAGAGTCATTAGGTGTCAAGTCTTTATTTTAATTTTATTTTTTCTAACGTGTCCTGTTTGGCAGTGTGGAGCTCAAAATTGGAGTACAAAGTAGAAGCCCAACAGATTTACTTTCACAGGCGAAGCACTACAGCTTTTGCTATAGTACTCCACTGAATATATATGTGTGAAAAATCTTTATTATGAATTGCTGTGGGTTTTATTTCCTGATGTTGTGGACACGGAGATGGAAAATAAAGGGGAAGAAAGAAAGAAGGTGAAGAAAAAAGGTAGGAAACAAAAAGTCAAGAGGGAGGGTAAGTTGAAAATACAAGAGAGGAAGGGGACACGAAAACATCGAAGTCTTCCTCCATACCCACAGGACGGCAGAGAGAGGGGGAAAAAACACAAACGAAAAAGGAACATCGACAAAACAAACCAAACATTGTGAACTAAGAACTACACAACCACCTCACACAAAAATGGATATAAAAATACAACAACAATGTCACAGAAAAACTCATAGTACCGATAAATCAAGATCTAGTAATGTTAACCTCAGCCCAAGAATATATCTGTAAACACAGGAGACCCCACACCTGTGTGTGTGGGTGTGAGCATGCTGGTGCATAGGTTTCTCCAGAAGAGTGTTCGATAGCCGGTGTGAGGAGGCATCACTCCGTCTCCCAGGAATCGATGCAGACATGAAGGAGATCGGAGCCAAGACGTCCAAAGGACACCAGAGCCCCAGGCAGACCATGGTGGGGCCGACCGCATCCCCCAAGAGAGGAGCAGAGGACAACCCCAGGGGAACGTCCAGCGGCTACGATGCAGGGGCCCGGGGGGCAGCAGTGACGAGCCCATGGGCCCCGCCGGCAACCGGCTGAGCCAGGGGGGGACCCGACAAGGGACCGGCCGATGAGGGGCCCCCACCACCACAGGGGCCACGGCCGGCGCCACTGCCACCCTAGGCCAATCCTCACCGCCAACATTCCAGCGCCCCACCGATAGCCGCAGCGGATGGACGGTATCCCCAGCCCAAGCTCAGCCAGCACCTGGACACACCAAGTTGTACCAGCTCCCAAGTCCTGATCCCGCGCAACGCAGAGCACTGAGACCAGGCATCCAACAAAGGCCAGGGCCGGTCCAACCCACCAATGAACCGACCACGCACGGTGCGCACAGAACAGGTGATCGAATGAGCAGAGACGCTGGAATCCGTATCCCGCCGAGCCAACGAACAGGCACCACCCAACAATCCCAAACCTGGCACCCCTGAAAGAGGTGCCCCAACCAACCAAGGGAAGACATCGGCCCAGCGCATCTGCCGACCCGACACACCGGACCCCCCAGGCCCAGCCAGGCACGCACCAGGCCCGAACCTGATTGACCACCGACGCACCAGTGGGTAGGGGCATCCGTCACTGGCGGGGAGTGACGGAGGGGAAATAGGCCCCCCATTAAATGTAAGGCCTGAGGGAAGTGGGCGTACTGACGTCCAGCGCCCCATCCGCCCAGTGATCCCACCCCCAGGGAACCGGTGGACAGAACCAAAACGCATGAATATAACCATCCGGTATATTGCTTGTGCATTGTAAGCAGGTATTAGGTGACGTAAAACCCATCCTAAACATCCGTTGACCTGTATAGTGTACTCTATGAAGGATTTTGTATTGTATTAATTGCAAATTAGGATTTTTGGTATTTTAAAGGTTCCTAAACATATCTGAGACCAGATGTTTTGGTCAGAGCTGACTGATAAATCCCCCTCCTATTTTGAAATAGGAATGGCTATTGATTCATCTAATGTAGATAAGGTTTTGTATATTTTAGACAGCAATTTGGGGGGGGGGGGGGGGGTTGAGATTAAGAAATTTGCTGGGATTTGTAATTCAACTGTATTGAGCCTAAATATACCTTTAATAATATATTTAATTTGTTGATATTCTAAGAACTTGTTTTTATCAATTCCATATTGTGTAATTAATGTATTAAATGGGATAAAGTCTGTTCCTTCAAATGTATGTTCCAGGTATTCAATTCCATTACACCTCCAGTCTGGAAAACTTATCATACATTTTTTTTTGCAAGATGTCTGGGTTATTCCAGATGGGTGTACGTCTGCATGGGATTATTGTGGACTGTCATTTTTAGAAACTCCCACCATGCTGTCAGAGAGGAGCTGATATTTATGCTTTTAAAGCATTCATGTTGTTTTATATTTGAGCTAATAAACGGTACGTCTGAAAGTTTTAAATTATTGCATAGTGTCTGTTCTACGTCTATCCAGTACTCATCTAGGTAGCTATGTTTTAGCCATCTTGAGATGTATTAGAGCCTGTTGGCTAAGAAATAATGATGAAAGTTTGGTTGATTTAGACCTCCTTTTTCTTTGGTCTTATGCAGTCATTTTAAGCATAAACGTGGGGGTTTATCTTTCCAAAGAAATTTAGAGACAGAGGAGTGCAGAGATCTAAACCAATCCTGTAATGGTTTACTTGTGATCATTGAGAATAAGTAGTTTTCCAGTGCAAAACCATCATTTTTATTGAAGCAACCGTTCCCATAAGTAATATTGGTAGTGATTTCCATCTAGCAAGATCATCTTCCACTTTTTTTAAAGTGGGATGTAGTTTAGCTTTATTAAATCTGCCAGTCTTGGTGAGACATTGATACCTAAATATGTAATATTCCCTGACTGCAGTTGTGTAGTAGTTGGATTCTGGACAGAACAATTGATTGGAAGAACTGTAGATGTTAACCAATTTATAGAATAATCTGAAACATTTGAGCAAGAGTTTATCAACCCGATTACCTGAGAGAAAGAGGTTTGTGGAGAAAAAGTAATACATCATCTGAATAAAGATTGATTTTATGTTCTATGTTATTGAATTTTATGCCTTTAATATTGTGAGTTTGCCTGATTGCTGTTGGTGATATACATGCTGTTGGTGAACTGTATAATATTTTCAACCAGTTTATAAAATAATTTCCCAAGTGAAATTTATGTAAGGTTGCAAATAAGAATTTCCAGTTAACTCTATCAAATGCTTTTTCTGCATCTAGAGATAATATTTTAGTTTCAATGTTTTTACAGTAAGAAAAATCCATTAAATCTATTAATCTACGTGAATTTGTGGATGAATGTCTCCCTTTTATAAAAGCGGTTTGATCATGATATATTATAAGAGGGGTTACTTTTTCTATCCTTTTTGCGAGGGCTTTGCAGGTTATTTTAAGATCAACATTAATGAGGGATATGGGACGATAGCTGGTAGGAAACACAGGGTCTTTACCTGATTTTAGTAGAAGACTAATGTAGGCAGAATTCATATTTGGTGGAAGTCGGCCATTTTCCTTGGTTTCCTGCAGCATTCTGTCGAATGTTGGTGCCAGAATATTCCAGAATTCTTTTTAGAACTCTGCTGGAAATCCATCTGAGCCTGGAGCCTTTTTATTCGGCATGCTTTGGAGCGCCTCCTGGAGTTCAGCCGCTGTTAGTGGTGAATCCAGGGCCATCGCTTGACTTTCTGATAATTTAGGTAGTGTTATTTTATCCAAAAATTGTTCAATTTCATGATCTGATGGGTTTATCTCTGGTGATTATAAAGCCTTGTAAAATTCTTTAAAAGGTGTTGTTTATTCTTCCAGGATCATAGACTGCATTCCGGTCTGATCTTTAATAGCAGATATAGTTGTTTTTTCTTTATTCATTTTAAGCTGGTTAGCCTAAAATCTACCTGATTTATTATCTTGTTCAAAGTTTTGTATCCTAAGTCTTTGAATTAAGAACTGGGTCTGTTTATTAATAATTTCATTTAATTCTAGCTTTGCTTTACTGATTTTGCCTTGTCTCTCCTCGTCTAGGGAACCTTCTAATGAATGAATAGTTTCTTCTAATTCCTGAATACGTTTTTTTTCTATTTTATTTTTATTTGATGAGAATGAGATTATTTTACCTCTGATCACAGCTTTCCCTGCCTCCCAAAGAATGGATGGCGACGTACCAGGTAGTTCATTATATTCCAAATAAGAAGCCCACTCTTTTTCGAAATATTTAATAAATTCTTTATCTTTAAGTAATGATATATTAAATCTCCAATTTTTGCTTTGAGGCGTTTCTTTTTTATTTACTAAACTTAGCGATCATGCTCCCATTTCTCTAACAGCTATTGGGTGTATCTCAGTGTCTGAAATGTCAGTCAACAGTGAGCTGCTGACTAACAAATAATCCAGTCAAGAATATGAATGGTGGACATTTGAGAAGAAAGTATATTTTTTGTCATTGGGGTGAAGAGATCGCCATGCATCGCAAAGTCCATAATCGCTCATGTACTGTTTGACTATGTCTATGGATTTCCAGCTGCGCTGAGTCCCTGCTGTGCTCAGCCTGTCTATTTCTTCATTTAAACCAAAGTTGAGGTCGCCCCCAAGATGAAGGGAGCAATCCCTGTGTTCAAGGAGCACCGAGAAAAAGGAAAGAAAGAATAAGCGGTCATCAACATTTGGACCATATATACTGAAAATACATAACTTTTGGTTATGTATGGATAGTTTTACTATAATAAATCTACCATCTGGATCTGTAACTGTATTTATTACTGTAAAATTAACATTTTTATTTATTAATATTGCTACTCCCCTTTGTCTAGAGTTATAGCATGGAGAAAACACATTTGGAAACTCAGGAGATTTAAGATCATCTGCAGCTGAAGTAGATTTATGGGTTTCATGTAATAAGACAACATCTGCCTTCAATCTTTTAAGCTGGTTAAACATCTTAACTCTTTTCTCTCTGGTGCCAGCTCCATGAACATTCCATGAGATAAACCTTAGAGTAGCCATAGTTTTGAGACTAAAGTTGGAAAGTCCATATCACCATAGAAACTGATAAACACAGGTGTAATATTAGTTTGTGCTTGGGGTTGCCTGATTGAAAATCCAAAAGCCGAGATACAAGAAAGAGAAAAATAGAAGAAAGTTGCGAAGGTGTTAAGGGTAAGGGTGAGAGAGAAATAAATAGTTATGTTATGAAAAAAATCTGTGTGTGTGTGTATGACTGATAAAAGTAGACAAAAGTTGTGACAAAGACATTTGGTGATAGACATGTGAAGATGAGAAAAGAAAAAAGAACAGCGGTGAACAGCGGTGCCTATTGGGGTCAGTGGGGGAGCTGGCTCCCTGGGAAGACATTTTGTCTCCCAGTCCTTCCCTCCCCATCCCCGAACACCTCTGTCCACCCGCTCCATCACTTTACCACTCATATAGGGTCTTGGGGCATGGGCACATCACTGGGGTGCGAGGAGGGGCTTCCCTCCTCGCTATCCCGTGGTGTCCTGGGTCCCAATTTTAATATACAACTTAGACACTCCCACTAATAACATTCTCACACGACACATATGTAGGGACTTTGGGGTGGGCACACTTTTCGGCATCCAGAGGGGGAGCGGTACAATCAGCTTCACCTCTGGTGCCGGTGCCCACTGTTAAACCACATATAGACACTGAGGGCTCGGGGTGGGGGTTGGGGGATGTGTGGCTGCCTTCCCCACATCCCACCCCTCTGTTTTAAATGCACATTATAACAACACGCATCAACACCATACTCGAGCGGGAGGATGGAGGCTAGGGTTCTTTTCACACCCCTGTTCGCTACGGGCCATCAGGGGTTGGGGTCCGGAGGAGGACAGGCGGTCTGGTCGGGGTTCTGGGCTGTCGGGCTGCTTTGCCACTGTGGGGCCCTTGGCGGTCTGCTTGTCTCCGTCCTAGAAGGTAGGGGGTCCATCTCCCGGGTCCGGGGGCTGGTGGCTCTACTGGGGCATCGGTACCTGGACCTGGGAGCATAAAGTGTGCATGGGGTGTGTGAGTGAGGGTACAGCGTCATTTATTTGGGTGTCTTGGTGAGTAAGTGAGAATGTATGGGTTTAGGAGGGAGGGAACGTATGACTGTGTCTGTATGTCTTTGTCTACCTGTCAGGTTGGATCTTGGTCTGCCCCCTCGCCTGGCGCACCTCAGGCCTTACACTTAATGGGGGGCCTATTTCCCCTCCGTCACTCCCCGTCGGTGACGGGGGCCCCTGCCTGCCGGTGCATCGGTGGTCAATCCGGTTCGGACCTGGTGCGTGCCTTGCCGGGCCTGGGGGGGCCGGTGTGTCGGTTGGCCGATGCGCTGGGCCGATATCTTCCTTTGGTTGGTTGGGGCACCTCTTTTAGAGGTGCCAGGTTTGGGATTGTTGGGTGGTGCCTGCTCGGTGGCTCGGCGGGATGCGGATCCGGCGTCTCTGCTCGTTTGATCACCTGTTCTGTGCGCGCCGTGCGTGGCCGGTTCATTGGCGGGTTGGACCGGCCCTGGCCCTCGTTGAATGCCTGGCCTCGGCGCCCTGCCTTGCGCGGGATCAGGACCAGGGAGCTGGTACAACTTGGCGTCCAGATGCTGGCTGAGCCTGGCCTGGGGATGCTGTCCGTCCCCTGCAGCTATCGGTGGGGCGCTGGGATGTTGGCGGTGGGGATTGGCCTAGGGTGGAGGCGGCGCTTGGCCGGCCGGCCGCGGCCCCTGCAGTGCCGGGGGCCCCTCGTCGGCCGGTCCCTTGTCGGGTCCCTGCTGACCGGGGCGTGCCGGTTGCCGGCGGGGCCCGTGGGCTCGTCACTGCTGCTCTCCGGGCCCCTGCATAGTGGCCGCTGGATGTTCCCCTGGGGTTCTCCTTTGCTCCTCTCTTGGGGGATGCGGTCGGCCCCGCCCGGGTCCGCCTGGGGCTCTGGCGGTCCTTTGGACGTCTTTGCTCCGATCTCCTTCATGTCTGCATCGATTCCTGGGAGATGGATTGATGTCTGCTCACACCAACTATCGAACACTCTTATGTAGAAACCTTATATGCACCAGCATGCTAACACACACACATAGATGTGGGGTCTCTGGTGTTTAAGGAAATATTCTTGGGCTGAGGTTAGCATTACTAGAGCTTGATTAATCGGTACCATGAGTTTTTCTGTGACATTGTTGTTGTATTTTTATATCTATTTTTGTGTGATGTGGTTGTGTAATTCTTAGTTCACAATGTTTGGTTGGTTTTGTCGATGTACCTTTTTCGTGTTTTGTTTTGTTTTTCCCCCTCTCTCTGCCGTCCTGTGGGTATGGAGGCAGACTTCAATGTCTTCCTGTGTTTTCTTTGTTCCCCTTCCTCTCTTGTATTTTCAACTCACCCTCTCTCATGACATTTTGTTTCCTACCTCTCTTCTTCATCTTCCTTCTTTCTTCTACTTAATTTTCCGTCTCCGTGTCCATAACATCAGGAAATAAAAACCCCAAGAATTCATAATAAAGATTTTTCACACATATATCAAGTGGAGTACTATAGCAAAAGCTGTACTGCTCCGCTTGTGAAAGTAAATCTGTTGGGCTTCTACTTGGTACTCAGACCCTAATTCTGAGCTCCACACTGCCAAACAGGACACGTAAAAAAAAAATAAAAATAAAAAAATGCCACACCTCTCATCTCCACAGAACCTAGAGTAGGTGTTGATGCTAATTTGACAGCTGTCACTGTCAGCAAGCCACAGGGTCTGGGCTCTGCAGGGGGTCCAAAGTGGAGGAGCAGAATGCAGCCAGCTGATCTGACTCGCAGCAGCCTGTACTTTGAACCAGTGTCCCCTCAGAGACAACCTGAAGGCCATCCTCGGCATTCAGTTGGACCAGACTATCCTGATTCCAATTTGGCAAGCCAACTCAATGAGTACGGCGTGCGCATAAGACAACTGGAATCGTTGGCACAGGAAATAGAACGCTTTGATCCAAGTGATTCTACCTCAAATGTTGACGATTATTTAAGAGAAGTAGAACACTGCCTCCTAGACCTGCCCTACCCGTCAACACAGGATAAATTAAAACTTATTTGGAAAACAACCTCCAGGGGTGTACACAGTTTCATGGAAACCTTACCCCCTGAGATCAGAGACTGCTATTCTACCCTCTGTCAAGCCTTAAGGGTAGAATATGCTATATTTTACAGATCAGGCCTCTTCAACATTAGCTGCTTTTTCTCTGAAACAGAAGAAACATGAACCCCGAGAGAATTTTACCGTCGCTTAAGAGTTGCGTATTTCCAAGGACGCAGCACTCGTGGTCTAGAGGAAGATCAGACTTTCAAATCTTTATTTCTTCATAACCTGCACGAATATATTCACTTCCAGGTGAATATGTACAGCAGGGCGAGGAAACTAAGGATGCAGGAAATCCGAAAATACGCTCAGCTTGCCTGGGAAATGCAGGCGCGCTCCAACCAAGCAGATGCTGAACCCAAAGTGCTGCACATTCAGGCAGCAAAGGAGCAGAGCCTCCCACTGGAAGGCAGAGAAGCTCCTCCCACTCCAACCATGGCTGGAGATGGACCTAGGAAACAACACAGGTTTTCATCACAGAGCCAAGGGTGTGACAACTGGCATAAGTTGATACCAAAGCAGTCAGATTATTATTGGTCGGATAGGAAAACATCCCATAACTACCATTGAAGAGATAGGAATTCTGTTTATGTTGTATGAGGGTTTAATTTTGTAGTGCATGTGGAAACACTTAGAAACCGTGAACAATCAAGAGGAATGTGGCACATCCTGTGTGCCTTGTGTGAAGAAGCTGTGACCATTCTGTGAACGAAGATCTATGTGGGAGGAGTTTCTTTTTAACTTGTTTCAAATAAAAACCTTATGCTGAGATAAAGCTGTACTCAGTTACTAGAACTGAGTCCAGTAAACGACGTCTCACTGTTAAAATATATAATTGTTGTTTGTTGTTCTTATTGCTCCTATTTACAGAAATGAATGAGCACGCGGCAAGGTGAAATGAGAGCTCAGAGAGAGCCCAGGGTCATAAATTAAAAGTGTCTGTTCCTTTAAGATAGGTTTTAAATTAGAGTTAAAACACCTTCTCAACAATAAGGTGACTGCGACGTGAGCTTGGAAATTGTTGTGATTAACAGATACTGGAGATCGGAGGACGGAAGTGACCCAGGCCTGAAGTTATTTGGTAAGCGCTGACACACGAGGCGCAAAGTTGACTAATCTATAAGTATGTTCTGTCTGTAGTTCTCCAGTAAATGTTGATATCTGTTTCTGCTGAGTTAAATAGACGCCGACCGGGTCGGTAAACTCAGGGTGTGGCCGGCCCTAAGGTAAGCTAGGACGCTTCTTACTAAAAGCTTGCGTGTTGGACACGAAGAAGGCTGAGTGGGATCAGCTCGTGGATTGAGAAACCACGGAATGTAAAAAAAAAAAGAAAACTCAGAGATCAGAGAGCGATTTTAACCCTGGCATTTCTTGTTCCTTTGACCAGGATCTCAGATCGGACTGGATCTCCGGGAGGAACCGCAGGCTGCTGAGAGTCCGTGCAAAACCTGGTTCGGAACCAGTATCAAAGTCCTCCCCCACCGTTAGGCAAAAAAAAAAAAAAAAAAAAAAAAAAAAGAAGAGGCCGGCAGATCCGGGGTTTCTCCCGGAGCAACAGTTGGTTGGGGGCCTCATTAACAGGGACAACAGCCAGTGAGTAAAAATTTGATGCGTGAAAGAATAAAAAATAAGAGAGACAAAATAATTAGGTCCGGGACCTCTTTAATACGAGTTTGTGTTTTGCAAATAAAGATCGGGGATCTTTGCGTGAAGATCCGGGATCTCATAATGAATATAAAGGAGTTGGACTCCAAAGCGCGCAGAGGTCTGGGATCTCAATTAGAAATAGGCCTAATTATAAATAAAATCTAAATAATAATTCTAGTAATGAAAAAGCATGATAATAAATACATAATTATATTAATGTGTGATAAACCGGTTGTGTGACTGTGTGTGTGTGTGTGTGAATGGAGATTTCTATGGTGAAACAGCCGTAGGCTGAACGGAGTCTCATGGTTTGAAAATTGAGTAAATAACACTGCGATAAGATCAGATAAAAGATAAAAGCTGAATTTACTTCATTAACATGAGAATGATAAATATTTAAAAATGAAAAATAAAATCAGCAAAATGTAACTTATCGAAATATGGGGAAAAATAGCAAAGAAGATTTTAAAGGAGATGCAAAATTAATGTAAGAGAAAAGACAATACATTTCTTTAAAATAAAGATTATGAATTTGAAGGACGATTGGCTGAGTAATTTCGCGCACTTCTTGCGATATAAAATAAAATTAAAAAGATCAAAATTGAAGAATTAGACATTTGGCGTCTCAAACAAAGGAATTTTTCTTGAAGGAGCGAAGAAGGGAAAAAGGAGGGGTTAATGCGTGAAGCAGGTGTGTTTTTTAGCACCCGGGAGGATAAAAAAAGTTTTAAACTTTGTTTTCTCCTAAAGTTCCGCCGAAAGAAAAATAAAATAAAAGTGAAAACTCACTTCCATATTTAAAAAAAATCCTATGAAGAGTAAGGTAAACTTTACTATGATCTAAATGAATTATCTTAAACAACCGACCACCTGCCAGCTTCTTCAGCCGAGGATCGAGTAGCGATTCTGGTCCACCATCCGGCGTCTCAGGGGGGGAAAGCGGTCTGCCACCAACACTGTTTACAGTGGGGATGGTGTGCTGCTGACCTCGACGCGGGACGTTTTGGGTCGGTGGATGGAATACTTCGAAGACCTCCTCAATCCCACCAGCACGCCTTCCAATCTGGAAGCAGGGTTTGGGGACTTGGGGTCGGGCTCTCCAATCTCTGGTGCTGAGGTCACCGAGGTTGTTAAAAAGCTCCTCGGTGGCAAGGCTCCGGGGGTGGATGAGATTCGACCGGAGTTCCTCAAGGCTTTGGATGTTGTGGGGCTGTGTTGGCTAACGCGGCTCTGCAATATTGCGTGGACATCGGGGGTAGTTCCCTTGGATTGGCAGACCGGGGTGGTGGTCCCCCTGTTTAAAAAGGGGGACCACAGGGTGTGTTCCAACTACAGGGGGATCACACTTCTGAGCCTCCCTGGTAAGGTCTATTCAGGGGTTCTGGAGAGGAGGGTCCGACGGATAGTCGAACCTCGGATCCAGGAGGAACAATGCGGTTTTCGTCCTGGCCGTGGAACACTGAACCAGCTCTACACCCTCAGCAGGGTCCTGGAGGGTGTGTGGGAGTTCTCCCAACCGGTCTACATGTCTTTTGTGGACTTGGAGAAGGCGTTCGACCGTGTCCCTTGGGGGGCCCTGTGGGGGGTGCTCCGGGAGTATGGGGTACCGGGCCCCTTGATAAGGGCTGTTAGGTCCCTGTACGACCGGTGCCAGAGTTTGGTTCGCATTGCCGGCAGTAAGTCGGGCTTGTTTCCAGTGAGAGTTGGACTCCGCCAAGGTTGCCCTTTGTCACCGATCCTGTTCCTTTTATGGACAGGATCTCTAGGCACAGCCAAGGCATTGAGGGGATCCGTTTTGGTGGCCTCAGGATCGGGTCTCTGCTTTTTGCAGATGATGTGGTCCTGTTGGCTTCATCGGAGCGTGATCTACAGCTTTCGCTGGTGCTGTTCTTAGCCGAGTGTGAAGTGGCTGGGATGAGAATCAGCACCTCCAAATCCGAGGCCATGGTCTTGAGCCGGAAAAGGGTGGGGTGCCTTCTCCAGGTCGGGGATGGGGTCCTTCCCCAAGTGGAGGAGTTTAAGTATCTGGGGGTCTTGTTCACGAATGAGGGAAAAATGGAGCGGGAGATCGATAGACGGATTGGTGGGGCATCTGCAGTTATGCGGGCGCTCTACCGGTCTGTCGTGGTGAAGAGAGAGCTGAGCCAAAAGGCGAAGCTCTCGATTTACCGGTCGATCTACATTCATACCCTCATCTATGGTCACGAACTCTGGGTGGTGACCGAAAGAACGAGATCACGGATACAAGCGGCTGAAATGAGTTATCTCCGCAGAGTGTCTGGGCTCTCCCTTAGAGATAGGGTGAGAAGCTCGGTCATCCGGAGGGGGCTCAGAGTAGAGCCGCTTCTTCTCCACATCGAGAGGAGTCAGTTGAGGTGACTCGGGCATCTGGTCAGGATGCCTCCTGGACGCCTCCCTGCTGAGGTGTTTCAGGCACGTCTCACCGGGAGGAGGCCCAGGGGAAGGCCCAGGACACGCTGGAGGGACTATGTTTCTCGGCTGGCCTGGGAGCGCCTTGGGGTTCCTCCCGTGGAGCTGGAACAAGTGGCTGGGGAGAGGGAAGTCTGGGTCTCTTTGCTTAGGCTGCTGCCCCCGCGACCCGACCCCGGATAAGCGGAAGAAAATGGATGGATGGAACCGACCACCTTCCCCCCTTCCCTTCAAGGAAGGGCTGTTCTGATAATAAACAAGCGACCCCCCACTCTGTCCCTCAACAATGGGTCGTTAGTTTTTCTCTTAATAAACAAACCAAATGTGATGGGTTGTGACAGAAACCAATAAAATGGACTTCCTGGTTATCCAACTGCTGGAAGGCAGAAGAGAAGGAACAGACACACCTCACCCCGCTAGCTGATAATGAGGGGGATGTTTAAGCTGCGTGCAGCTCAATACAAAAGGTTGGGATTTCTTGAGTGCAGCGGCAACTTTTACTCTATAATAATAATAATTTTTAAAAAACTTAGCTAATATTTTTAATGATATTCATGGAATGTCTGTGAGATCTCTCATATAGTATAAAAGAAATGGTTTAAAATGACGGATTATGAGGAGAGTGATTTTATTTTGAAATTCAGGCGGATGTCTACAGGTCCTGTGGGGTAGCAGCTGGGTGACTACGTGAATTTATTCTTTGTAACAAGCGGCAGCTTCAGATGTTTGCTTCTAACACTTTAATTACAGATAAGATACATGTTGAAAGGAAACAATCTTGTAATGCGCTGGGTTAGAGACTGCAAAAAAGAGAAGAAATGTTCGTTACGGGATTACCGTAGTAAGGAATGTAGTAACGCACTCCAAAATTCAACTTTAGTTACCGTAGCACACTGAGTATAAGTGCACTTCAATATTTACACTCAATGGAGTTGTTGCTAATGGGACAACATTAAGGGTCTGATTAAGCAAGAAAGATGTCTGGACCTACCCCTGAGATTGGAAGAGGATGCCGGCCTTTGCCCCGGTCTGAGTTGAGAATGGTACCATGTTTTTGGACATCTAGCAACAGACTCTTCCACATATAATCATAACAATAAGCTAATTTGTAGAATCTTCATGAAGGAGCAGATAAGCAGAGAGCAGGGAATAGAGATGTGATGTTTTATTATGGAAATATCAGTTGCTGATATTTGACAAAATGGTAAGAAGTTAGTGAAGCCAGAAGAAAAAAAAATAATAAAAAATTAGGAATTTTGTTTTCCACTAAAAATGAGATTGAGTTGTTAGAAAAATTAAATAAAAATAATATTTTTTGCTACAGGAAAAATCTGTTGTGTTAATCATATTATCTCGAGAATTTTTTTCTAATTTGTTGGGAAGAGATTTCCTATTTCACTTGAAGTTGGGCATGTTCTCTGTAGGGGATAAATTAATAATCCAAATTTTAGATTTCATAAAACTCTTGAAACAGGAAAGAATACCAAAGAAAGTTTTAACTGAAGTTTGTAATCAGATGAAGATAAAATAATTATATTATTGCTAACAGAAGATTAAAATTGAACTTTGCATGTTTTGGGCATTTGGCCAACAATGAGGAAAAGGGGTATGGTGACCTCTAGTGGCGAACTAATTAAAGCATTTCTTACTGACAATTCAATTCTCAAACTGATTAGTTCATGGACAAGAAGTGTCTCAGACATGAAAAAAAAGAAAAGCTTCTCATATAAAATTAAGAAACAGCTTTGAGCAAACGAAGGCTGTATTGAAGGAGCTCTATTTAGTAAGAAGATAATTTCTCCAAATGGATTTGTAATGTTAACAGTGAAATATTTAGATACACTAACTGTTGCAGAAATGTTGTTTAGAGAAATAATGCCTAGATTTGATATCCACAAATGATCTATAGTGGTAACGGAACACATTTTGTGAATTAAATAATTAATAAAATAGGGCAAAGATTATAGATCATTTTTAAGAGATAATTGGATTCTAAAAGCAGATTAAGAAAGGCCATGCATAAGACTAAACAGAATTGGAGATACTGTTTGGTTATGATAAAGCTATATATAGATATAGACACCAAGTAATTGAACGAATTTGACGAGACCTTATACCTTCCTACAGTTTGGTATATTAAAATAAGAGGAACAATTACAAACGGATTTATGACTTTATGATAAAATGTTGCAAATTGAAAAAAAAAAAAGTGATGGAAGAAACGGGACAAAATTGGATAGTCTTGATTTGGTAAATTATAAATGCATATAATTCCAAATTTGAATATTGGCCTCATTCTATTTGAAATAATCTATGGGTGAGATATAGAATTCCTTAGATTGGTTTACTCTCTTCTAAAAAAACAATTTGATTAAGATCTGGTGGGTTTTCATGATCAAAATACTGATAAGTACATGAGTTATAAATGCAAACTAATCATATGCCAGATGATCCTATATTCCTACAGGAAGAAGTGAGCCAAAAGTAGGTAACTGGATCCTGATTAAAAGCTGTAAACAGAAAATTGGGCATCACCCAGGTGGAAGGGGCCATTCCAGGTACTTTTGACCACACCAATGGCTGTAGAGACTGAGTTGGATACACTTAACCCATTGTAAAAAGCAGTGACCATTACTAGATATAGGGAAAGCAGTCTAAGAAAAGTGGGGTTAAAGACTTATTCCAAAAGGAGGTAGATACATTAGGTTCTACTTGTCTCAACCTCAGTGAAGAGAACCAGGAGAGCCACTTTTCTATGGAGACTGTTTGAAGGGAGAGATAGTGACGATGAAGGTTTTTCTGGTTTTTCTGCTATCTAGTACTTTGATTTTTACAGTTTTTTGGTGGTGTTATTTCAATAGGAACGTTAGGACTCACAGAAAAATGACATATAACACATGAGAATGCTGATTTATTTTCTTGGTTCACTCAGAGAAGGACACACAGAAACCCGTTTGAAACTAGTGTATGGTGACAATATGCAAGATATCTAGCAAATAAATGAAGCAATATTAACTGTTTTGTTTGTTCTCAGATGCCATATTCTGTAGGACATTTACCCAGATATGTAGAAGCTTTCACTAATCTTAATGATCTGTTTCCAGATGTTACACTCCTCTCCAGGATTTGGACAAATTCTGAGCGTGCAGTACATGAACGAACAGGAAGTTAAATGGGTAAAAATGTGTATACTTCCATGACAAAAGTAAGGGTAAATTGGAGACTGGGACGACATGGGATTAATCTAAATAGTTAAAGCTGGACCAGTACACTTAAAACCTGACCAAAGATTTATTTGTTTTGAAAATGATAAGAATCGGACCACACTTTCATACCAATCTGGGTACATGGGAAAAATATACAGTATGTGCTCCATACCGTGAATGTGATGGGAACTTTTCTATGGACAACCTGCTGATTCTCTGTGGATTTTGGCTCTGACACAACTACCCTCAAAATAAGAACGGTGGATTTGCTTCTGTTGAGACTTAAAGAGCATTCTTTCTTGTATTTGCAGAGGAGATCCAACACAGCAGAAGCAGGAGGCGTGATATTTCAGCCCCTCATGGTCCCATCTGGGCTCCGATATGCCCCCTGAAATCAAATTATGGAGTGATTGAAATAAGGTTTCTATTATCTTTTTTCCCATGGACCGAGGTGGGTAAGGTCATGTTATGATTGTACACATTAAATTATAGATTCAGTGGTTTTGTTAATTCTTCCATGGCAGTTCTAAAAGGTATAGCAGCTGAGATCTAGGAATTGAGCTTAACTATAAATATACATGGAGATTAATCTACAATACAGGTGTTTATTGAACTATAACATCTTTCCGTAACAAGCTGCAGATCTAGTCACACCTGATTAACAGGAGACTCAAATAATTGGATGTTTCTGAAACAGCTCTGTTTCAGAAAAAGGGAGGAGATCCTTGGGCACTAGGGGAACTTACATTTCAACTTAAATTTCAATTATTTTTTACAAAACAAAGCCTTTCAATTGGTCTCATTAAAAGCATTTCAGATAAATGAAAAAACAGAATTAAAAAAACAGCCTTTGTTTAGGCTTCAACAGTTTTTTTGGTTAAATAGGTTGAAATTATAGTTTTCTTTCATAAGTATTGGGCTTCATCAGCTCAGAAGATAAATAACTATAGTCGGTGATGTGGTGAAATCTTATAAGACTTTAGGTTTAATGAACTTAGGCTGTTAGCAGTGTAAATTTATAAACTTAAACTGATGGTTTTCTGCGGGTTGAGCTTTAAAGCAGCAAAGCATTTTTCTTTTGTGTGGTCTGTCACGCTCATGATGCCATTTCCACAATCCAAAAACCAGAGGTTTCCTGTTTTCCATCCTGTTTTGGCACCTTTGTGCGGTTGGTTGTTTTAGCACACAACCCATTCATCTTACCTTGTGGCATGTTTATGCATTTAGTCTTTGTTTGGAAGTTTTTATTTACATTATAACCTCTACTATATATTTTGAAGAAATATTCTTTATGGTCTAGGTTGTTCCAGTGTTGCTCATTTTTGATACAGGATTTTTGGAGTGCACTTTGCATCAATGATGATTTTTGTGATTTACATACAGCAAAAGTATTAGCTTTTTCTACAGATAGACCTAGTTTGTAAGCAGTCTGGATAATAGTTTGATTTTGTGTTAGTGTGGCCAATCAGTGCGGCACTACTTCAAAACTATGAGGTGAGTGAGAGATTTGATGTAAAAAAAAAAAAGGACAAATACATAAGAAATGAATCCCAAAACAGATACAATTATGGATAAAGCAAACAGGAAAAAGCAAATTAGTTGCAAGCTCTTCTTTTAGGCTTTGTTGACCAGGTGAGAGACCAGCAGCCAACCAGACCACAATCTCTCAGGTAATCATACTAAAGAAAAAGGCTGGAGCCAATGCACTCCCACTGAGGAGTCAGGACGAAGCTGAGAGGACATCCAGGAGCAGCAAGCCAGAGCGGGAGAAGAACAGCAAGGAGCAGACCACACAACCTACTTGAACCCTCTGCTGAGAGGTTTCCAACTTCAGCACACCTGCACCATCAGGTGGCAGGGCGGCTTGGAGCACAGAGCTGCCCAGCTGGGGCAGCAGGGTTTGAAGGAAAAGAAGCTGAGACCCCTGCCAAAAGGGGCAGAACAATCCTCTGGTCTGCGTGCAGTCCTTAGAGTTTTCAAACTCAAGGCTACTGAAAAGATACACTTTAGCTGCATATAAGTGATGTGCTGGCAACCTCTCACCTTAGGTCATAGAAGAGCGAGCCGGACGACCACAATTCCCGGCCAGAACAAGATGACTTGACTGCTGATCCGAAAAGTTCCAAAGAAGATGGACTCAAAATTGATATGATTCTTTGCCTGACATTTTTCCTTATATATAGTGATCTCTTAAAATAAGAGATCAAAAGAGGGAGATGAAGAGATAGGAATTCTGTTAATGTTGTATGAGGGTTTAATTTTGTAGTGCATGTGGAAACACTTAGAAACCGTGAACAATCAAGAGGAATGTGGCACATCCTGTGTGCCTTGTGTGAAGAAGCTGTGACCATTCTGTGAACGAAGATCTATGTGGGAGGAGTTTCTTTTTAACTTGTTTCAAATAAAAACCTTATGCTGAGATAAAGCTGTACTCAGTTACTAGAACTGAGTCCAGTGAACGACGTCTCACTGTTAAAATATATAATTGTTGTTTGTTGTTCTTATTGCTCCTTTTTACAGAAATGAACGAGCACGCGGGAAGGTGAAATGAGAGCTCAGAGAGAGCCCAGGGTCATAAATTAAATGTTTCTGTTCCTTTAAGATAGGCTTTAAATTAGAGTGAAAACACCTTCTCAACACCATGAAAGAGAAAAGTTGGATGGTAGAGTTCAGAGTGAAACTATAACGAAGGGAGATGTTGAGGATGCTTGTCGCAGGTATTTGTTTGAAGCAGTCCAGCGTTTGAGGAGTCCATCCAGATCATCAGGGGCATCCAATCCTCCAGGTAATCCAGACTTTGAACCTCCATCTGCATGACTAGGCGTGGTTCCAGTTCTCAAAGCTGCCAAGGGTGACATGGTCAGCTGGAGAACTGCTTCTGAGAGACCCAAAACGCTCCTTGGGATCTTTCCCTGTCATTGGGTCTGATCTGATTCAAATAGTCAACTCATCCGGTCTGGTCAGATGTCTTCCCCCGGGTTTTGAAAACAGCATTTATCAAACCAATAGTAAAGAAAACAACTTGGACAACACCTTAATGCAGAACTACAGGCCAGTCTCTGATCTTCCATTCATCAGCAAGATTATTGAAAAAGCTGCTTTTCAACAGTTAAATAGCTTCCTAACAATGACCAACAGTTTGGTTTTTTTCAGTCTGGCTCCTGTGTTCACCACAGCACCGAGACTACCTTCGTAAAGGTTTTCAATGACATTCGCATAAATACAGGCTGTGTTAGAACCACAGTGCTGGTTCAGTTGGATCTCAGTGCAGCATTTGACACTGTTGACCAGACTCCCTGGCACATCACTTGGCTCGTTTAAGTCTTACCTTAAGAACAGGAACTTCTTTGTATCAATAGGCAATTTTCCATCAAAACAGACAAATCACATGTGGGGTGCCCCAGGGCTCCATCTTGGGGCCCCTCCTATTTAATATCTACATGCTGCCACTTACCCAGATTATAAACAATCAACAAGATTAGTTGCCATAACTATACAGATGACACAGCTTTACATTACAATGTCGCCCGGTAACTTTGAACTCATCCAAACCCTAAGTGAAAACATTAAGCAAATCAATGGATGGATTTCCTCTTATAACTTTCTCCAGTTGAATAGAAACAAAACTGAAGTAATCATCTTTGGACCTAAAGACCTAAAGAGGAACAATCAAGAGCAGGCACACAGCTTCAGTTAATATAGCTAGAAATTACTGATCAGGCCCGAAATCCAGGTGTAGTAATGTATTCAGACCTGAAACTCCAGGGTCACATATAAGCAATAGCAAGGTCAGCCTTCGATCACCTGAAGAACCTTTCTAGGATTAAAGGACTAATGTAGCAATGGGACCTTGAAAAACTCATCCATGCATTTATATTTAGTCGGATTGATTACTGCAATAGTGTCCTCATTGGTCTGCCTAAAAATGTCAGCAAAGCTGCAGCTTATCCAGAATGCTGCTGCTCATGTCCTCACTAGAACAAGGAAAGTAGAGCACATCACCCAAGTTCTATAGTCCTTACACTGGCTCCTTGTAGTTTAGAGAATATACTTCAAAATACTAGTTTATAAATCATTGAAAGGCTTAGCACCAAAGTATGTTGAAGACTTATCACTAATTGGGACCACAATGGAAATAAGCCCTAGGGCTTTATTGTGTTATCCTGACTTTGTTTTTGTTTTGTTTGTTTTTGATGTATGGTGTAAAGCTGTATTATATTTTATAAAGAAAACGGTCGAATAAAATCAATCAATCAATACTAACCCCTCAGACCACTCAGGTCTTCCAACTCTAGTCTACTAATCATTCCTATAATTATAACCATACATGGAGAAGCAGCTTTCAGTTTCTATGCTCCTCTGAGACCACTGCAAAGCTGCTGAAGCATTGAGTCCCTTTAAATCAACGCTAAAAACCCATCTGTTTAGAACTGCCTTTGAGTAAGCGACTAACAATAGCTGGAATGTCATAGGTTTCAATGGCCAGCCTGCATTTGTATAGCGCTCTTTCAGTCAGAGGACCACAAATCTCTTTACACTATATCCATTCATTCACCAATTCACACACTAATGGTAATTCACCCATTCATGCACACATTCACACACGGATGGTGGCATTGTAGCCACAGCTGCCCTGGGCCACACTGACAGAGTCGAGGCTGCCAGACACAGGTTCCCCTGGGCCCTCTGACCACCACCAGCAGGCAACGGGGTGAAGTGTCTTGCCCAAGGACACAACGACCGAGATGGACAGAGCAGTGATTCGAACCGCCAACCGACCGATTACGGACGAATTCCTACCACCTGACACGTGTTATCCACGTGTTCATTTTTAACAATTCTCTCATTTCCGACTATGAGTCATCTATTTTCTCTGGTTCATCTGGACTGCCAAGAGACTGTAATTGAGAAGGAGTGATGTCAGGAGTTTGTCAATTTTTCTTCACCGTTCTAGTAAAGTCCACCAGGGGCTGGAGTTTTCCATCATGTCTGGAGGGTGGAGCTAATCTGCAGGGGCTTCCTGCACACGTGGTCCTCATCTACTGCCAGGCTTTGAGAGGAGCTCTGTTGGATCTCAGGCTGTCCAAGGTTTCCTTGTCCAGTTTGTTCAAATAGCAAATATGAGACGGTTAGTATTTTAAATGTTTCTATGTTTGGCTTGAATTCAGTGGCTTCTTTTACCGGAGTCAACCCGGATTTGTTTTGTTTATCTGTATCCCGACATATGACTTGACCACAGCTCTCTTGAGATCACCACAGCTCATTTTTTGCCACCTCTTGCGCAAATATCTCAAAGTATCCTAGGCTTGTGACTGTAGTTGCAGCGATGTCTGAAGGTCTACAAGACCATAGTCAAATTTAGATGGTTTTGCAACATGCTAATGATAAAGTACTTTTCATATCGTGTACTCTACCATGCATGTTATTATGGGACAAATTATTTACTTCACTCATCAGCTTGATCAATAGTGATGCTGTATTTAGTTTATCATATCTTAGAATCTTAACCAATGTGAAGTTTGGCCCAAATGCTGTACTAAATGATGCATAGACAAACACAGAAGATTACAGAAAGGTCAGACTTTCGGTGCATAGCCTTACCACGACAACCAGTTTACCCTACGGTAACTCAAATGGCCCAATAGGAAGCATTTATCTACCCTAATTTTAGGTTTTTAAGTTACCGTCTGTGCTTTCCCTCTGAAAATCAGGGTTTTCATAAAAAAAAATGTAATAGTTTGGCTAAGGTGGTATCATTATGAAGTGCTTTCCTGCTTTATTCTTGCCTTTACAGTAACACATCAGACTAACATCTCTAACAGAGAGGTGTACTGCACATAAATACTGTTGGAGTAATTGACAACACTCCCATCTACTTCCGGTCCATGGATCCCCTACTGTCAAAAAAATTAATGAGTCAATGGAGCGATAAAAATTATTTTCTGATCCCATTTAAAATTATCGGACAGCAAATGTTAAATCCATGGCACATTTCAAAGACACATTTTGATGCAGAGAAAGCGCTAATTTTTCGACAGGCGGTAAAAGTTACTTTAGGTTTTGTGTTAAAACACGTGGTGGACTACAACAGAAGAAAAAAAAGGCAGTGAGTTGAGCGAGCTTTGCATCCTTCTTCCAGGACGAAGGAAGGAGCATTATATGTAGAGAAAACCTCTATAAATCTGCCCATGTGGAAAGTGGCAGCTATGCTGGGGGAAAAATAGTCAATTGAGTGAGAGCTGGCATGCGGGACCAGCTCTACAAGGTCTGTATGAGTATTTCAAGCGTTAGCTAGTGCTAGCTCTGTGATGTCATATGCCACTTCTTTTACAAGCAAGTAAAACCCAAATCACATGACAAACAGTCGAAATACACATCCTTATCCTTAACTTTTATCGGTCCGTTGACTTTCATTACTTTTTTCCAGCCAGGGGACCCATGGGTCGACCGGAAGGGGAGGAGACTTAGGCTTCACACAGGCCATGGGGAGCTTGTTTGTAGTCACATTGGACACGTAAAGTATTTTTGTGAAAGCTGATGTCCAATGGAATAAAATTTAAATTACCAACAAGTGCTCTAAATTGTTGGTTAAATTATATGTCAAATGAATCAGAAAGTGGGCCAGGTGCAGTTTAAGCATCCAAAATGCCAAAGTGAGTAAAGTGTTTCCATAGTCTTTTAGGCGATTGCATTATTTCTGTAGCATTGGTTCATGTGTGCACTTTACATAGCCTGTTGAAGCTGTGATGCCCATGAGAGGAAATGTTTCAACAAATCCAAAAGATTCATGGCAGCTTTTCTTTTGTAATGAAGGAGTTGTGAATCAAGTAGTTTTAACTTGAAAGTCAGTGAGGATGTGCTATCTACGTATGTGTTTTGTCTTCAATATACAAGGGATCCTCTTTTTTAGGTTAGTTACTTAGACACCGGAACTGGATGATCAGTCCAATGTAATTTAGGACCCTTTTTCATTCACAAAAAATACGGTCGTGGCCAAAGATTTTGAGAATTACATAAATACTGGAAATTGGAAAAGTTGCTGCTTAAGTTTTTATAATAGCAATTTGCATATACTCCAGAATGTTATGAACAGTGATAAGATGAATTGCATAGTCCTTCTTTGCCATGAAAATTCCACTGCATTTCATTGCTGTCATTAAAGGACCTGCTGAGATCATTTCAGTAATAGTCTTGTTAACTCAGGTGAGAATGTTGACGAGCACAAGGCTGGAGATCATTGTGTCAGGCTGATTGGGTTAGAATGGCAGACTTGACATGTTAAAAGGAGGGTGATGCTTGAAATCATTGTTCTTCCATTATTCACCATGGTGACCTGCTAAGAAACGCGTGCAGCCATCATTGCGTTGCATAAAAATGGCTTCACAGGCAAGGATATTGTGGCTACTAAAATTGCCATAAATTGCCATATAAAATATAAATCAACAATTTATATGATTATCAAGAACTTCATGGAAAGAGGTTCAATTCTTGTTAAGAAGGCTTCAGGGCATCCAAGAAAGTCCAACAAACGCCACGATCGTCTCCTAAAGAGGATTCAGCTGCGGGATTGGAGTGCCACCAGTGCAGAGCTTGCCCAGGAATGGCAGCAGGCAGGTGTGAGCGCATCTGCACGCACAGTGAGACGAAGACTTTTGGAAGATGGCCTGGTGTCAAGAAGGGCAGCAAAGAAGCCACTTCTCTCCAACAAAAACATTAGGGACAGATTGATCTTCTGCAACTCAAAAGAAGTGATTATGGTAGAATGGGTTGCTATCAGTCAGGATTTGGCCCAGAAGTTGATTGAGAGCATACCCAGTGGAATTGCAGAGGTCCTGAAAAAGAAGGGCCAACACTGCAAATACTGACTCTTTGCATAAATGTCAGGTAATTCTCAATAAAAGCCTTTGAAACGTATAAAGTGCTTGTAATTATATTTCAGTACATCACAGAAACAACTGAAACAAAGATCTAAAAGTAGTTTTGCAGCAAACTTTGTGAAAACTAATATTTGTGTCATTCTCAAAACTTTTGGCCACAACTGTACAACATTTATACTGATTTCTGGATTTCTCCGAGCTGTGGGACGCCACCCTTCCAAATATAAGATGTGCGACTTCTAATTGGCTCTAAAACATTAAATAATGCAGATTTTGATCAAATAATTGAGGGATATCAGTTTCATAGGGCTTCTATTTGTTAACTGGTTAATTGACAATTAGAAAAAATATTTCTATTTTTTCATCACTTTTTATAGACAAATCTTCCAGAAACAACTTGACCTTAGACTTCAGACGGTTAGTTAGTGGTCCCGGTGTGCTCTCAGTTCCACATAGTCTTACCGACTGCTTTGACCTCATTATAGAATGTAGAGCTGTGTGATTTTTACCTCATTTGTGAATGCTGCTGATTTTTCTTTGAAGTCAAAATAGGAAAGTGTCTGATTATGCCTCTGTAAAACCCATCCATTGTCCTGCAATCAATGCTCTGATTGCAGCACACACAGAAGCTGTGCTTGGCGGTGTCAATAATGAAGAACTGATCATCAGCTTCAAAAGTTTGCAAACCCAACAATCCCTTCATGCCCAGCCTCTCACTGATCAGGACATTTGAATGGCATAGGGTGCCTGTGTCTTTGTCATTTTAAAAAGCACACTACATGGATGTTTAAAGGTGGCTCCCCAGTGTAAATTTCTGACATTATCATGGCAATAATCAAGGCAGCAAGACATTAGCAAAACCTATAATATGCATTAATATTGGTTAACTTTACAATGACGCTATGACTTGCAATAAATAAACTGATTATTAAAAAAGTGTTTATGTCTGTCTGATTCATAGAAAATGTAGATAATGAGTAGTCCATCCAGCACATACATTTTTTTAATGTTTGAGAAAATATATTCCGACTGACCTCTGATGTTTTTGCATTGAAACAACTTAATTGTAGTTTCTTAATGATCTTCCCACCTTCTAAAGCTTTTTATGCTGTACTATAGAACAAGTATCACCACTTGATAAAGTAAAAACTGCAATAAAGCATGAAAGAAGCACAAAATATATGATACATGGTCTTGGGCCTCCTTATCTCTCAGAGCTGCTTTTACCGTATGAACCTTCGCGGTCTCTGCACTCCTCTGGCAGCCGTCTCCTTGTCACCCCAAAAGTCAGGACACACACTCATGGCGAGGCGTCTTTCCAGTTTTATGGCCCTCACCTCTGCAACAGGCTGCAAGAGAGCCTCAGGGCCGCAGAGAACGTTCATGTTTTTAAGAGCAGGCTCAAGACTCACCTTTTTAATATAGCTTTTAACTGATTATTATTTATTAAATCTGTTTAATTGCTCTGCATGTTTTATTTGATTGAATTCTTTTTAGTTTAGCTTTTAGCTGGCTATTTATCAATTATTGTTTATCTGCTTTCCATTTTTATTTGATCATATCTTATAATTGTTTTAATTTTAATATTTTAACTTATTTTAGTTCTCCTTCCAGTGTTTCCTCTGTGGGAGCCCTCTGCCTCGGTAGTGGTGTTCGGCTGTGGCTGCCTTGGTGCTCTCCATGTGGTGCTCGGGTGGAGGTGGGGGTAACAGCCCTCCCTCCTCTGGGCTCCCTGGGTCACTGCCTTGGCTGCTGCTGTTGATCTGCTGCTGCAGATGTAGATGGCTCCCATGATGATGTTTCCTGGTTCATCTGTACTCACCCCGTTCTGCTTTTGTTAATGTGCTGTTGTTTATTGTTGCTTTTATGCATTGGGGGGGGGGGGGTTTGAAACAAAATGGTTTCAAAATTCATTTGGCAAGGAAAACGACCAAGAGTAAGATTGAAAACACTGCAGTTGGCTAAACCAAATGGGGGAGTGGGACTTCCAAACTTTAGATATTACTTCTGGGCCGCACAACTGAGGCCCCTAATTTCTTGGATTAAGGATTTGACATATACACGATGGATTGTTATTGAAAAGACCCTCAGCCCAATACCCCTCAAAGCACTGCCCTTCCAGGATGTTAGTCTTAAAAACACCCAAATGGGGGAGTGGACTAGAGCAACCCTAAAAACTTGGAAGGCTATACAGACTGCCTTTAAACTACCAAAGCAAATTTCATCAGTGGGCGGTATAAGTTACCTGAAAGGTTTTGTACCAAAACAGGTGATCTATAGTACAGTAAGTAGCTTCAAAGAGAGATAAACACAGCACAAATAAAAATGTATATCACTCGCAGTTTACTTGTCTACAGATTTTGCATTCTAATAAATGTTTGCCTTGTCGTGATTTTAGTGTTAACACTGAAGCATACAAATAAAGCCCAACGAATACATAAACAACATGCCAACTTGCCCATTAATATACACTGAAAACAGTGAATGATCTTTGTGACTGCAGGCGTGTTTGACTTATGGCTGACTTGGTGGTCAGACGAAAGCTTCATATCTCATGGGCGGCTATACAGTGAGCAGTGTAGCCAAGCTGGACGAGTTTGTCACCGTGATGACTGCAAGGATGGAAGATGTTGCGGCATTTAATATACAAAACTTTAATGTTTAATGTTTTGCCTTTTCACCTGCCTGACAATAACAAGCAGGGTGTAGAAATTCGAAATAAAAGAAATAGAAACATTTATTTGGATGGGGTAGAAATAAATCAACCTACCAGGATTTAATGATTTCAAATCTGCGCTGTGGGTTCCCTCTTAATTTTTTTTCTTCATTTCCATTTATTCCTTGTGTATTTATGTGTTGGGGTCTGAAAGGGACTTATAAATGCAATGTATTATTTTAATATTATTATTTTTAAAGTTCTGTGTGGCCATGAATAACACTAAGGGGGAGCGCAAAGCTGGCATAAAGAAAGATTGGATACACACCAATAAGTCCTTGTATTGTGGGTCTTTGAATGAAACAAATGTTATGCAGAAGATTTGTGAAATTATTCCCCATGTGTTACGTTGACAGTTATGCTTCATATTAAGTATATAACTTGGAGGCTGCAGGACATTTAGTGTTGCTTTGCTGAAGCAGCCAAACATGAACCTGTCCAGGTTTAGTAAAGATTAGTCTCATTGCTATTTAAAATACCAAGGCTGTTTGAAATCATTTTGTAGCCTATTAATAACATGGAAATTACTTTATTAATGGGAAAATGTCACTGCCACAGAACATAAAAAGGAGCATCATACGACCCAGCGTTTCCCAGATCCATCTGCGGACCAGTGGCAGCGTATCTGCAGCAGAATCAACGAGAGGTTAAGGAGCCCCCAAAAAGTGAACCCAGAAGAACAGCGCCTTGGCGTTTCTTAAGTGGAACAAAAATTAACAGAGTTTTTTTTGTGTCTATTTGTTCTTTTTTAAACGTTTTGTTGTAGGCTAGGCTACATACACTTTCAGCTTAAATAAAAATGGAAAAAAAATACTACTGTGTTTATTCCATTACAAAAAAAATTATTAGACATTTATTTATTTTTTGGGGTTGTGGAGATACATCACGACAATTTCAGTCATGTGACTTTTCCATAGCAATCTGAGCATCAGTAGGGGCTCGCTGTTGCTAAAGTAACTTGAATGCCAGCCAAATCACAGACGAAGGCAAACTCGAAAGGTTGTTGGGCTGCTCTTGGTTGTGATTTTGATTTAGAGCATGGAGAGGAGTAAGATAAAAGAAAGGGGTGCTTACTGAGATCTTCTTGTTGCTTCTGAGAGGGATATATGTGTAAAAGTTAAAAGGAGGTGGAGAATGTAGATCCATACGAGCTGCCTGAGGATGGAGCCAAGACCTCAACACTTCCACCGTTCAATCCAATCAACATCACAAACTATCCGACTAGCTATCAAACTACACTCAGACACAGTTTAAAAGCTAGCTACAAGTCACTGGATAGTTACGAGTTGTTTAGCTGTGGCTGGTTGCAAGACCTGATGTGTGTGTGTGGGGGCCTTGTGGACACCCGCCTGCTGACTGTAGGGACGAATGTGGCTCAGGTGGTAGGAATTCGTCCCGTAATCTGTGGGTTGCTGGTTCGAATCCCTGCTCTGTTTATCTCGGTCGTTGTGTCCTTGGGCAAGACACTTAACCGTGTTGCCTGCTGGTGGTGGTCAGAGGGCCCGGTGGCACCACCTCTGTCAGTGTGCCCCAGGGCACCTGTGGCTACAATGTAGTAATTTGCCACCATCAGCGTGTGTGTGAATGGGTGAATGACTGAATGTAGTGTAAAGCGCTTTGTTGTCCTCTGACTGAAAAAGCGCTATACAAATGCAGGCCATTTACCATTTACTGTCCACAAGCATTATTTTTCACTTAAGTTAATGTTACCTATCATTAACTTAAAGGGCATGCGCTCTCAGCCTGATGAGTGCTCGCCTAGGTTGCCTCCCCATGTTCTAAATAAATATAAAGTCCTTATAAAAATAATTTCCCGCTCCATTTTAAAAAGTAAATTATAAAAATATTATTTTGATGATTAATTTGATTAAATATATTACACAGACTCAGTTCAGAGGTAAACTTTTTAAAGGAAGATAGCAGATTTAAAAAGGGTTTGAGATTAGTTATGGAATATCTGCGGTCGCTAGGCAATATGGAACTGAAGTATTTTGGATGGACTTTTATAGAAAATTATTAAATACCACTTCAAAGTGCGTAGACCCTGAATTGGGACACAGCTACTGTTAATTCTTGTTTTTGTCTGTCCAATTCCCCACACTCTTGTTTAGTCATTTATGTGAAGAATCGGTGGTGTGTCTTTTACCTGCCAAAATAACTGACTGATTAATAAACAACATGAACCTTAGAGTTTCAGGTGTCTGTTCACAGAAAAAATGCTAAGGACCTGTGAAAATTTGTGTTTCTTTCCGTGGCAAAAGTCACACAATGGTTATGCACATATTTCTGAGGGCGCAGCATATGGTGACAAGCAGTTCACCGCTGCTTTATGTCGGAAATCTGTGGTCCATCGGTTGGTCTCCACTTTGGGATCCGAAGAACACAATCGCCTTGATTGCTCCCCTTGGACTGTTGTCTGCTTACCCGACCGACTGTAGCAGCTATCAACAGCACACGTTTGTCCAGGCATCCTGAAGAAGTTAAACGAGTTGTAGGCCTGCTCTTAAACTACAAATGCACCTTGAGTCACGTGACCGTTCATACAGCGAAGTCAATGTATGTCGCAACTCTGAGTATATTGAAGGCTCTGGCTGCGTAGCCAACGTGTGCCGTCACATTCAAATCAAACTTTATTTATAAAGCGCTTTTCATACAAAATTGCATCACAAAGTGCTTTACAGATTAAAATAACCCCACATAAAACTACATTCCCATCCCTCCCCCACAAACTCGCCCGGCAACCCAAGGCCCATCATCACAATACTTAATTTAGCTTTATTAAACATTAGATCTCTATCCGGAAAGTCTTTTCTTATCAATGACTTCATCACTGAGCATAATTTACACGCCCTTTTTTTATCAGAAACTTGGCTAGATGAAAATAACGAAACAACTGCATTAATAGAATCTATTCCAAATTATAATTTCTTAAGCGAGAGCAGAGAGCACAGACAAGGTGGAGGTGTAGCCACCATTTTTCACAACTCAATGAACTTTAAAAAGGTAACTCTGGGCACGTTTGATTCTTTTGAATACTTAGCCACCCAGATAAATGAGCCTAACAAAGCTATATATAAGTTTATATAAACCACCAAACCTTTACTCTAACTTCTTTAATGATTTCAATGACCTTCTTTCTATAATATTTATCGACTATGACCAACTAATCATTGTGGGGGATTTTAACATCCATACCGACAACCCCCAAGATAGACAAGCAAAAACGTTAGATGATACTCTCCACATCTTTGGCCTGATCCAGCATGTCAAAAAACCAACACACAATACAGGACACACTCTGGACTTAATTATCAGCAAAGGTTTAAATATTTCCAACATCTCTGTAATTAATATTGCGTTATCTGACCATTTCTGTATTTTCTTTGAAAGTACCATCTCTGCTAAATTATCCACCCACAGTAAGACCACTATAAAAAAGCGTTTTCTAGGGGACAGCTCAGTTGAAACTTTTAAACGTATTTACCCTTCCACTGCATCCCCCTCATCTCCCAACTCAAACTCAGTAAATAAGTTGGTAGATAATTTCCTTGCGAAAATCTCAGACTTCATGGATCCCATTACTCCAACTAAAGTGAAAGTAGTCTCCGGTATAAAAGGTTACCGTGGGCAAGCAATCCACTGGTACATAGTGAAAAAAGAGAGTGTCGACGCGCCGAGAGAAAATGGCGGAAAACTCCACTCCAGGTTCACTGTGAGATCTACAAAGAGAGACTGGATAGATATCAGCTAACAATAAAAGATGCTAGGGAATCGTTCTTTTCTGAAATCATCAACAGAAACATTGATAATGCACGGACCCTATTTGCAACAGTGGAAAGACTAACTAATCCTTTAGTGACAGTAGCCCCTGAACTAAACTCTACCAGGGCCTGCAATGAATTTGCCAGCCTTTTCACTGAAAAGATTCTAACAATTAGACGGTCAATCTGTACCTCAATATCGAACCCACAACCAGTGCCATCCCCAATCAACAACAATGTAGAGAAAATGTCTGAATTCCACAAATTAAACCAGAACAGCCTTGAAAAAATCACTATCCAATTAAGCTCCTCCTCCTGCTGTCTTGAAATCCTACCCACAGCTTTTCTAAAGAAAGTTCTTCCTGTTATTGGGTCTGATCTTGTTCAAATAGTGAACTCATCCCTGCTATCAGGTGTCTTCCCTCAGGCTTTAAAAACAGCAGTTATTAAACCACTGCTAAAGAAGAAGAATCTGGACAACACGTTAATGCAGAACTACAGACCGATCTCTAACCTTCCAATCATCAGTAAGATTATTGAAAAAGCCGTGTTTCAGCAGTTGAATAGCTTCATAACAATGACAAACCGTTTTGATGTTTTTCAGTCTGGTTTCCCTGCTCACCACAGCACAGAGACTGCCCTCGTCAAAGTATTCAATGACATGCGCATAAATACAGACTGTGGAGGAACCACAGTGCTGGTTCTGTTGGACCTCAGTGCAGCATTTGACACTGTTGATCATGATATTTTATTGGAACGACTGGAGAGCTGGGTCAGACTCTCTGGTACACTACTTGGCTGGTTCGAATCTTACCTAAAGAACAGGGACTTCTATGTTTCAATAGGAAACTTTTCATCAGAACGTACAGAAATCACATGTGGGGTGCCCCAGGGCTCCATCCTGGGGCCCCTCTTATTTAATATCTACATGCTCCCACTAGGCAAGATTATAGCAACCAATAACATTAGCTACCATAACTACGCGGATGACACTCAGCTTTACATTACAATGTCACCAGGTGACTCTGAACCCATTCAAACCCTAAATCAATGCATTGACCAAATAAATGGATGGATGTGCCATAACTTTCTCCAGCTGAATAGAAACAAAACTGAACTGATTATTTTTTGGACCCAAGGAGGAACGATCAAGAGTCAGCACACAGCTTCAGTTAATACAGCTAGAAACTACTGATCAGGCACGAAATCTAGGTGTAGTAATGGACTCAGACCTGAACCTCCAGGGTCACATAAAGCCTTCTATCACCTGAAGAACATCATGTAGGATTAAACGACTGATGTTGCAACACGACCTAGAAAAACTCATCCATGCGTTTATCTTTAGTTGGATTGATTACTGCAACAGCATCTTCACAGGTCTGCCTAAAATGTCAATCAGACAGCTGCAGCTGATCCAGAACGCTGCCGCTCGCATCCTCACTAGAACCAGGAAAGTAGAACACATCACCCCAGTTCAAAAGTCCTTACACTGGCTCCCTGTAGCTCAGAGAATAGACTTCAAAATACTCCTACTAGTTTATAAATCATTACATGGCTTAGCACCAAAATATGTTGAAGACCTGTTGTCATGGTACCAACCACCAAGACCACTCAGGTCCTCCAACTCTAGCCTACTAAACATCCCTAGACTCAGAACTAAACATGGAGAAGCAGCTTTCAGTTTCTATGCTCGCCTTATCTGGAACAGACTTCCTGACGAGTGTAGAGCTGCTGAAACTCTGAACTGCTTTAAATCGAGACTAAAAACCCATCTGTTTAGAATTGCCTTTGAGTAAATGCTTGATGTCATATGTATGAAATGTGTTCATGCTCTCTTGCTTTTTTTATCTTTCTCTTGCTTTATTGTGTATCATGTGTAATGTGTGTTTCTTTTACTTTTAATTTCCATAGTTTTTTTGTTTTTTAAATCACCAAATCATGTAAAGCACCTTGAATTGCCCTGCTGTTGAAAGTGTGCTATACAAATAAAATTGCCTTGCCTTGCCTCTGGCCTTGGCCAAAGCTCAGATATGGCATTACCCCCATCTTAGGGTGCGGTCACACCTACGTTCTACCTGGGACAGAGGAGTAGTCCCCCCCCCCCCCACACACACACACTTTTCCGGGCCGAAGTGCGGATCCTCAGACCACCTCTGGAGGTGGGCCAGGGCGCGATTAGGTTTCAGTGCGATTGCGCTCATTGTCATGCAAATTGGGCCTTTAGACGTTGCGGCAGAGTGGCGCGTTATCGACATGGCTGGTGTGACCGCAGGCCGTCTTTTTTAACCCGGTTGTGCTTAACCAGTTCACCCAGGTGTGACAGCAGCCTTACTTGGAATGTTTGGTGTGTGTACCAGTAGTGTAGAGTACGTATTAAATAAGAAGGAACCCCTCGCTCTTGTAGCTTTCTAAACAACTTCCCAAGTTCAATCCGGTCAAAGGCTTTAGAGGCATCCAGGAAGCACATAAACATGGTGGAATTATGTTTTCTAAAGCTACTGACAGCCTCTTTCAGAGCATAGACACATATGTCAGTGCCATGTTTACTTTTGAACCAAACTGAGACAGTGTGGACATTGAGTCCCAACACAAAAAAACACACTGTTCTCTATGACTGGTATATATTATATGTATCTTGGTCCCAATAATATTCTCTCCAGTCCAGCTCTCACAGAAGATGTAATTTCCCTCCTTACACAATTGGAATACTTCTGCAAGTTTGTGTCTGAACATATGATTTAAGCTCTGACAACAAACACAAATGATGATCAAAGTTGAACAGCCAGCTGCATTTTAGGCCGGCTCTGTAGCCTATGCGATTTGTGTGACAATGGGTGACCAATGGCCCATTAGTGCATAACAAAAGGTTAAGCAATAACAATGCTAATTCCCTGGTCGAAGGCATGCACTGAACACCTGCAACTGCAAACATCTTCCAAAAGGCTTAGTTTTCCTCTTTATATGTCGATTCACAGTAAATAAATTGTGATTAAACATTTGACAGGAGGTATTAGCTACAATAATTTAACTCCAGAAGAAAACAGTGGCCAGCGAATCTCCAGTAGCTAGGGCTGTCATAATTTCACTTCTTAAATCACATGTAGGTATTAATCACAACTATGTCACTCTTGGTTCTATGAATTATGTGAAATTCCACACACTGCCAGACGCTTTAAATCTGGCTGTATTATGTGAGAGAAGCGCCATCTTCTGGTCATGTTCTGCATTTAATTGAGTGGGAGAAGTTCCAGTAAAAACTGGTTGGTGTGGGTCACTCTAGCCTCTGGAACTCTGCTGGGAGTCTGCTGGCAGCTGAATGGCAGCCTGCAGGGATGGGAACTTCGAGTTGGTTACTACTATAGCTTAGCACCAAAGAATAAAGGAAAACTCCGGTCGGACAAAGTAGCTAATTTTGCACGATTTAAAATGACTATCAGTCGTAAACCTTTAAAAACACCGTTCATACAACAGGCTGACCGGCCTGTTATACCCAAGCGATCTGAAGAGTTGAACCTTAAAAATCCAGGTGTGCAGCTTGGCTCGTGCAGTGTCTGCTTGTCCTTGGCTCGTCCAGCTATCGGCTCCCGTAGCAGGCAGCAGCAGCATCCAAAAGGATTCTGTCGGCAGAGTTTGAACAAGTCAGGTTCAGGACTTATTTTATCAGCCGAGTACAGTTTACCTCATTGATTGGCAGGCTATAGTGTCTTCTGGAGCCAAGAAGCTTCACACCGCGCCAGCGAAGTTGGATGTGTGCGCGCTGAAGTTTCCCCCTTTTTTAGCCATAGCTAATGGGTAGTGAAAATGAGAGTAGGGCGGAGCTGGCTTATATGGGGTGATGTCACACAAAGTTCTTTAGTGTCAAATCTGAAATTGGGTAGCACTGGGGCGGGGAGGTCTGCGTTTTGGTCATGGCTGTGGCCCAACAGTCCTTTAATCCTTGAAATGTTCTTAACCTCTTAAGCCCCAGGGTCTCTCCAGGGTCTCTCCAAGCTCCTAGCTCGAATAGGACATGCCCAACATTAATTTAGTTTTTGTCTGCAAAAACAAACTCTGTGTAACAATCTTGGTATCAAAATGAAGCCAATGCTTGTGAGATTTAATCAGAGGAGTAAAAACTACAGCATATGTTACTGTACCAAAGTAATTGTAGCTTGAACATAGACAATCTACAAGATTCTTTATTCACGCTTAATTTTTTTTCTCATGTTACAGTATATAAACCATTCAAAATATGCTCCAGTAGAATATCAACTGCAGATAATCATAAACCAATGTGTAGATTACCTGTACCAAGATTCATGTTGATGAAGTGAAGTGGAGCAAAGTTACAGAGATTTTAGTGAAAAAATAGTATTTTTGCAGTTTGGCACAGTTCGGCACAATTTGGCACAAACAGTGAAAGTTTCAATTTCTCAATTCATGATCTACTGATTGTATTCAAGTTAAAACAAAGTGTTTTTTATATTTTTTGGTAAAATATCCAACATATTTATCACCTTATTTAAAGGGGGGTATTATGCCTCCTCTAGGCACATATTACCCTTTTATAGCACACTCCTATAAAATTGTCACCTTAAGTCTTTTAAAAGTCCATCATATATCCAAATCCACCTTAAAGAAATTGACTTCCGTATTGGACGCCTTGATTTTCGCCTGTGCCTCTCTAAGACCCTCATACTCTTTCTGACACTCCCCCTTCAGTTCATCACATACCGTGCATCATCACAGCATGCATGGAGTCGGAAACAAAATCCCACAAAAGACGCGCAGCTGCAGCTGGTGTGTTAATGTATTGAAATGACTTCTTGTTAAGTGCCTTGAGATGACATCTGTTGTGAATTGGCGCTATATAAATAAACTGAATTGAATTGAATTGAATTATAATTACTGCACCTGGGACTCAGCCGGAGTTGTGTGAGGTGGGGAGGGGTAGGGGAGCTCCGCAGGGGCGAGGCTCTCGGCTGAGTATGTAAGGTCGGAGGAGGAGATGGGTGGAAAAGGCGGGGATAGGTGGGAGCAGGCGTTTTAGCAACCCTGCGAACTATCAGCAGAGACCGACAGAGACTCAAGGATTACTCTAACATGAGTGAATGGGTCAGAGCAACACTTCAGGCATGTTTGAAATAAGGGAAAGACAGGTTCTCAGGATATCAAGCTTCAGAAAGTCAATTTTGCATAATACCCCCCCTTTAAATAACACTATAACACAGAATTAGGCTTGACTCCAACTGAAGAACATTTATTCAAATACCAAATACAACAAAATTGTGAAATATACATATGAAATGGATAACAAAACTGTTCACAACCCCCTCCTCTTATCAATGCAAATGTTATATGGATGGTAATGTGCTTTGCATGCAGTAACAATATGATCGTAGAGTGGCCTGATTTTGCACTGTAATCGGGTGGGTTTTTTTTTTCTTCATTGTCCTCATTCACAAAGCTGAGGTGCAATGACCACAAGATTGCCTCAAACTGGTTTCTCTGCATAGTGTTACGCGATAATTTAAAATTATATGGCCACTCACCCCTCCATCAGTCAGCCACAACTCCGGTGTATATAATGATGGATAGGAAAACATATAAGTCTGTTACAGTGAGGGGAGTCCAAAGGAACTTTCTGCCAGATGAACTGAAGAAGAGCTGGAAGAGAGAGAGAGGGGAGACCATGCTGCTGCTTGGTCAAATGTATGTAGGGCCCGGTGGCCTCGTGAGCATGAACCTAAAAGACTCAGGAGTGCTGTCCTCTTCATGTCTGTGGCATCTTCACCCACTGGAGTGTCAGCAGAGCTCTTTGGACAGCCGTTGCCTTAGCTTAGTTGAAGGCCTTGGAGGTATTTAGTCTTCATCCTCACTAAAACAAGAAAACAGAAAAATAGAGAAATTATAAATATATGCATACTCATCTACATATAAATGTCTATACACACACATTTGATTTATATATATATATATATATATATATAAGCAGTCTGCTTGAGCATGGTGAAGCGTTGATGAGTAAGCTAAGGTGACTAAAAGAGTATCATGACAGAAAAAGAGTTAGAAAAAAATTTACAGAAACTACAAATACAACCCACAAATATTTTAACACACATCTCTGTACACATATCTACACAAATATCCAGACATAAATTCACAAATCTCTTTCTCTCTGATATATATTTTTATATATATATACACACACACACACAATCAATATGGATATATATACAGTGGCTTACAAAAGTATTCGGCCCCTTTGAACTTTTCCACATTTTGTCACATTACAGCCACAAACATGAATTAATTTTTTGGGAATTCCATGTGAAAGACCAATACAAAGTGGTGTACACGTGAGAAGTGGAACGAAAATCATACATGATTCCAAACATTTTTTACAAATAAATAACTGAAAAGTGGGGTGTGCGTAATTATTCAGCCCCCTTTGGTCCGAGTGCAGTCAGTTCCCCAAAGACATTGCCTGAAGAGTGCTAATGACTAAAGAGAGTGCACGTGTGTGTAATCTAATGTCAGTACAAATACACCTGCCCTGTGACAGCCTCAGAGGTTGTCTAAGAGAATGTTAGGAGCAACAACACCATGAAGTCCAAAGAACACACCAGACAGGTCAGGGATAAAGTTATTGAGAAATTTAAAGCGGGCTTAGTCTGCAAAAAGATTTCCCAAGCCTTGAACATCCCACGGAGCACTGTTCAAGCAATCATTCAGAAATGGAAGCAGTATGGCACAACTGTAAACCTACCAATACAAGGCCGTCCACCTAAACTCACAGGCTGAACAAGGAGAGCGCTGAACAGAAATGCAGCCAAGAGGCCCATGGTGACTCTGAACGAGCTGCAGAGATCTACAGCTCAGGTGGGGGAATCCGTCCATAGGACAACTATTAGTGGTGCATTGCATAAAGATGGCCTTTATGGAAGAGTGGCAAGAAGAAAGCACTGCTAAAGGAAAACCATAAGAAGTCCCGTTTGCAGTTTGCCACAAGCCATGTGGATGAAGGTGGATGAAGGTGCTCTGGTCAGATGAGACCAAAATGGAACTTTTTGGCCAAAATGCAAAACGCTATGTGTGGCGGAAAATTAACACTGCAAATCACTCTGAACACACCATCCCCACTGTCAAATATGGTGGTGGCAATATCATGCTCTGGGGGTGCTTCCCTTCAGCAGGGACAGGGAAGCTGGTCAGAGTTGATGGGAAGATGGATGAAGCCAAGTACAGGGCAATCTTGGAAGAAAACCTCTTGGAGTCTGCAAAAGACTTGAGACTGGGGCGGAGGTTCACCTTCCAGCAGGACAACGACCCTAAACATAAAGCCAGGGCAACAATGGAATGGTTTAAAACAAAACATATCCATGTATTAGAATTGCCTAGTCAAAGTCCAGATCTAAATCCAATTGAGAATCTGTGGCAAGATCTGAAAGCTGCTGTTCACAAACGCTGTCCATCTAATCTGACTGAGCTGGAGCTGTTTTGCAAAGAAGAATGGGCAAGAATTTCAGTCTCTAGATGTGCAAAGCTGGTAGAGACATACGCTAAAAGACTGGCAGCTGTAATTGCAGCAAAAGATGGTTCTGCAAAGTATTGACTCAGGGGGCTGAATATTTACGCAAACACCCATAAAACACCCATAAAACAATCGAAGCTGTATCGTCACCTGCTCATCTGCTCACCTGATCACCTGCGCATAACTGCGTCATAGCGCTCGCCGCCGAGCTAAACACAATATCTGTTTTTAGAATTACGCAGACCTGTAACTCCAGTTTATAATGGCCGATTTGGATGATTGACATATGGTTAGAATTGTAAGATCCTATAGAATCACGCTGACATCAGAACTTTGAAGCAGATTGGACAAAGCAAATGTTTACATGGGGAAAGTTCACAGTGCGCATGTCAGAAAAGGTTGAGCTTCCTCAAATCAAATGTAAAAATTAATGGCAAAGGATTACGTTTTTTTCACTTTTTCTTTTCTAAATACACACTGGATATTTTAGTTATTCTGGAAATAAAGCCATATCACGGTGGATTATTCTTTTCAGCACGGAAAAAACAAAGGTAAGGAAAAATGTATGCTCGTTTTTCAAATGCTTTGCGTATTTTTGGGCTTATTTTGCTGCTCATTTGCTAAAATTTGCACGTAGCGTGATGAAACTTGCAGCTTTAGAATCTGTGAGATGTTGGCTTTCATGGAAGGCAAAGTTTGCTCGGTTCTGTTCGGCAGGGTGACCGACAGGTTCGGTTGAATGTGTTCATGTAAAAATCGCAAAATAGCACAACTGTTCCTTTAATTGCTTGTTTTTTTTTTCTGGGTTTGGAGGTCACAGAAAATATTTATATCGGTCTTTAGCTGAGGTTTATAATGATAGGACATGCTTAGCAATCAGTGATCACAGGTCAACTAAATTCGGACATTTCCCCGCCCTTCCCCCACAGTGACCCGGCGCCGGGGCTGTGGGGCTTAAGAGGTAAACCTCCTCCACTTTGGGAAGGACCTCATTCCCAACTTGGAGGAAGCACCCCACCCTTTTCCGGCTCAAGACCATGGTCTCGGATTTAGAGGTACCAATTCTCATCCCAGCCGCTTCACACTCGGCTGCGAACCGTTCCAGCGAAAGTTGTAGATCACGCTCTGATGGAGCCAAAAGGAACACATCATCTGCAAAAAGCAGAGACCCGATCCTGAGGCCACCGAAACGTATACCCTCGCGCCCCCTGCGCCTAGAAATCCTGTCCATAAAAGTTATGAACAGGACCGGTGACAAAGGGCAACCTTGGCGGAGTCCAAATCTTAACCGGAAACAAGCCCGACTTACTGCCGGCAATGCAAACCAAATTCTGGCATCGGTCGTACAGGGACCTAACTGCCCGTATAAATGCCCGGTACCCCATACTCCCGGAGTACTCCCCACAGGATTCCCCGAGGGACACGGTTGAATGCCTTGTCCAAGTCCACAAAACACTGGTAGGCCGGTTGGGCAAACTCCCATGCACCCTCCAGGACCATGCTTAAGGTGTAGAGCTGGTCCAGTGCTCCAGTGCCAGGACGAAAACCACATTGTTTCTCCTGGATCCGAGGTTCGACTATCCGTCGGACCCTCCTCTCCAGAACCCCCGAATAGACGTTACCATGGAGGCTCAGAAGTGTGATCCCCCTGTAGTTGGAACACACTCTGTGGTCTCCCTTTTTAAACAGGGGGACCACCACCCTGGTCTGCCAATCCAAGTTAACTGCCCCCGATTTCCACGCAATATTGCAGAGCCGCTTTAACTAACACAGCCTCACAACATCCAAAGCCTTAAGGAACTTTGGTCGAATCTCATCCACCCCTGGGGCCTTGCCACCGAGGAGCTTTTTATCGACCTCGGCGACCTCAGCACCAAAGATTGGAGAGCCCGACCCAAAGTCCCCAGACTATGCTTCCAGATTGGAAGGCCTGCCGGTGGGATTGAGGAGGTCTTCGAAGTATTCCATCCACCAACCCAAAACGTCCCACATCGAGGTCAGCAGCACACCATCCCCACTGTAAACTGTGTTGGTGGTAGACCGCTCCCCCCCACCCCACCGAGACGCCGGATGGTGGTCCAGAATCGTTTCGAAGCTGTACAGAAGTCGTTCTCCATGGCCTCTCCAAACTCTTCCCATGCCCAAGTTTTTGCCCCAGCGACCATCCGAGCTACACTCCCCCTGGCCTGCCGGTACCTATCAGCTGCTTCAGGGGACCCCCAAGCCTAAAAGACCCGATAACAGTCCTTCTTCAGCTTAACAGCATCCCTTACCGACGGTGTCCACCAGCGGGTTCGAGGGTGTTGCTGTCGCGATAGGCACGTACCACCTAGCGGCCACAACTCCAGTCAGCCACCTTGACAATGGAGGCACGGAACATGGTCCACTCTGGCTCAATGTCCCCCGCCTCCCCCGGGACGTGTTCGAAGTTCTGCCGGAGGTGTGAGTTGAAGCTCTTCTGACAGGAGACTCTGCCAGACGTTACCAGCAGACCCTCACAACACATTTGGGCCTGCCAGGTCTGTCCGGTGTTTTCCCACACCATCGGAGCCGACTCACCACTAGGTAGTGGTCAGTGCTCAGCCCCTTTCTTCACCCGAGTGTCCAAAACATGTGGCCACAGATCAGATCAAACGACAACCATTGAGCTGCGACCTAGGGTGTCCTGGTGCCAAGTGCACATATGGACACCCTTATGCCTGAACATGGTGTTCGTTATGGACAATCCATGACGAGCACAGAAGTCCAATAACAAAACACCGCTTGGATTCGGATCGGGGGGGCCATTCCGCCCAAGCACACCCCTCCAGGTCTCACTGTCATTGCCCACGTGAGCGTTGAAGTCCCCCAGCAGAACAAGGTAGTCTCCTGGAGGAGTACTCTGTGTCCACTATTTCTGCTGCTTGAGCAGAATAGTTCTTTGGTAGCTGTCCTGCTTTTAGGATTTTATGAGAATCTACGACAGCAAATCCAGTGGCATTTGTGCCATCTCTGTTCTTAATAGATGAGCAATCAACAAACCATATTCAAGAACCTGGTATCTCTGTATCTTTTAAATCTTTCCTTGGATGCGTGTTTCTACTGCTTTCTCCTAAACAGTCATGAGGCTCTCCATCTTCTGCTCTGTGCAACAAAGGGTTTAATGTTGTGCAACGCTCTATTTCTAGGTGAGGTTGTGAAAGCAGAACAGCCATACAAGACAGGTGGTGTGATGGTGACATAAAGGCTATTTTGTTTTGCAGCAGGAAAACTGAAACTGCATGTGGTACAACCAGGAGTAGGTCATGGAATGACACTATGGATGCAGATGCCTGTACTGCTGATGATGCAGCTACAACAGCCTGCATACAGTGTGGCAATGCTTGGGTAACACTGTCCAATTTCTGAGAATAATATTCAATTGGTCTAAGTTTATCACCATGTTTTTACAATAAGAAGTCATATGTACATTTTTTGTTCCTACAGTCTGGATAAACTCTTTTTCATAATTAGGGAAAGCTACCACTGTTGCTCCTACCATTTCTTTCTTTAGAGCGCAAAAAGAAGCTTCTGTCTCTGGAGTCCATTTCTCATTGTCTTATTGAATGTCTCATTCATCTGTTTTGGCTCATCATATATTAATGTGGTTAGTGGTTTGGTCAATTCTGCATAATTTGGTATCCAAGTCCTGCAGATATTAGTCATTCCTAAAAATTACATCATCTGTCTCTGAGTTAAAGGTTTTGGAGCGGAGAGTATAGCCCTTTTTCTCTCTGGATCTATATTTTGTTTACTGATGATGTGTCTTAAATATTTTACTTCTGTTTTCCAAAGCTGCAGTTTGTCCTTGCTAACTTTTGATGCTATGAGGATGTCATCTACATATAGTAGGATTTGGCGACCGCAAGGAAGGTCAAATCCCACTGGATTTGCTGACATAGCTTGGGGGAAAAAAGTTAGTTACTCAGTATTCTTGGGCTAGTGTTGCAGGAATATTCCAATGTAATTAGGAATTAATTACATATTATCTGTCTAGTGGATGTATCTAGGGCAGGATGACAAGTTAAGGAAAACAAGCTTATTGTTCAAGCATAATGTTCCTGATAAAGGTGTGTCAGATCACCGGAGTCACAGACGCCAGAGTAGCAAGATATCTAAGGGACATTCTGATCTGGATGGGCTGCTTCATGCTTAACTATCAGACTGGCATAAACCAGTTCTCCAGGAGCTGAACATGAAGATCGGAGAAAATGTGCTGTAGAGATAAACAGTGATAGCTGAAAACTATTTAAACTGTTAGTCAGAAAGGTTGGGGAGGGCGAGATAAGAGGAATCTGTCCCCGCCATGTTCTGGCCAAACATGTTGAATTAAATACTTGAAACACCTTCTGAGACTCAGTCTCATCTTTGTTTTAGAAGAGCTCAATTTTTAGCTATAACACTAGTCTTGTGTAACTATATTCCTTCCCTTTAAAGATAAAAGAAACCTAGCGCTCGCTATATTCGTCTAATGGTAATGAAAAGAATGCATTACTGATGTCTGTTACAATAAAATGTGTAGCCTCAGAAGATTGGCCATTCAAAAGAGTTTAAGGGTCAGGTACTGTAAACGCTCTTCCAACTATAGCATGGCTTTGAAGTCCATTCTCCAATCTCCAGGCACTTTCAGTAGAGGGTGCTGCCTTCTTTACAAGAAACAAAGAGATACTAGAAACTAATTTTCAGTACAACCAAATCCCAAGATCATACAAACACTTACAACAATAACACAATACAAGATTTGGTAGATCACGGTCTTACCAGCGCCCCTTTATCAGATAGAAAGGATTCACATTAGGTAGGGGGGTGAGTAGAAAAAAAAACCAGCAACTCTGCCCAGCCCCCTACAGGGAGCCGAACCGAGGTGCTGAACAAAACCACTGCAAAAACATAGAAGCACATGTATCGGTCATAACATATGACAACACAAATGGGACGGGGGGTGAGGATCAGGAACCCTACGCACAGATGAACAGGTCGCAGCCGTCATAGCTTGCCCACAATTCCGCTGTCTGATGAGCCGATTACTGCATGCAAAACACATTACCATCCATATAAGAACATTTGCATTGATAAGAGGAGGGGGTTGTGAACAGTTTTGTTATCCATTTCAAATGTATATTTCACAGTTTAGTTGTATTTCGAATTGAATAAATATTCTTCAGTTGGAGTCAAGTTAACTCTGTGTTATAGTGTTATTTAATTAGGGTGATAAATATGTTGGGTATTTTATCAAAAAATATAAAAAACAGTTTGTTTTCAGGCATATAATTGAACTTGAATACTATCAGTAGATCAGCAGTTGAGAAATTTCCCTGTTTGTGCCAAATTGTGCCAAAATGTGCCGAACTTTGCCAAACTCCAAAAAACGAGCCACTTTTTCACTAAAGCCTCTGTAACTTTGCTCTACTTCACTTCATCAACATGAATCTTGGTACAGGTAATCTCCACACGTTGGTTTGTGATTTTCTGCAGTTTATATTCTACTGAAGCATATTTTCAATAGTATTATATACTGTAAGATGAGAGAAAAATTAGGCGACAATATAGAATCTTGTAATTTATCTATGTTCTAGCTTTGGCACAGTAACATATGCTGTAATTCTTACACCTCTGATTAAATCTCACAAACATTGGCTCCATTTTGATACCAAAATTGTTTACACTGAGTTTGTTTTAGCAGAGAAAAACTAAATTAATGTTGGGCATGTGCTATTTAAGCTAGGAGCTTGGAGAGGCCCTGGGGCTTAAGAGGTTAATGTTAAATTATTGATCAGAATTACTGATGGTAATGTAAACCAGACAAAAATTTCACTCACACTGTGTCACAACATATCATATGCTTACATGTCTATGTGAGAATATTTTTGATAATTTTCTTAATGAATTCAATTCAATATGATATATCAACACAATCTCAGTTTTTAATGAATTTATTTATTTCAGACATTTTGTTATGAAACAGCAAGTAACATTTTTTATTTGAATAAGCATTCAAATTATGGGCATAATAAAACATTGATGCTATTCCACATCTAGACCTAACAATATACGCATTATTTGGTAATGACAATTTGAATCAAGAATTAATATTTGCTTTTTACTTTAGTTAAAACTTTAAAAATGGTGATAAACATTGATATGGAATAATTATTTCTGGATCTAAAGTCAAGGGTTTAATAATAATGAAACATCAAAAACAACCGGCCGCCGGCCGCCACGCACCGCCACCACCCTAGGCCAATCCCCATCGCCAACATCCCAGCGCCCAATAAAAAACAATGGACTGTAAGGATTTTGGCATCTGTTTTAATGATTCCAGATGTAGACAGTCACCCAATACAATTTTGGGATTTCTATAATGAACTGTGTGTCATGTTTTGTTTAAGGTTTCTGACCCACATGCACAAAAACTCCAAGAGACCAAACTAAAAGTTCAACAAGTTTATTTAACAGCAGAACAATGGAGAAAGGAGGACTGGCAGGGCTTCTGCTGTGGGATTTTTTCTCTGACGTTATGGACAAGGAGACAGAAAATAGTGGAAAAATGAAAGATGAGAGGTAGGAAAAAAAGTTAAGAGGGAGAGGGCGAGTTGAAGATACGAGGAATGGGGAAAAAAGGAAACAAAAGAAATCATCCCAGTCCACCCCCACACTCGCAGGATGGCAGAGAGAGGGAAAACGAAACAATGATAAAACAAACCAAACAATGCAAACTACAGAACCCACAAATAGATAAATACAATAACAGCTCACTGAAATACTCATGGTTCCGATTATTACAAGATCTAGTTGTGGTAACCTCAGCCCAAAAATGAATCTGTAAACACTGGAATCCCCACACCTGTGTGTGTCTGTGTGTGTGTAGGTGTGTGTGTCTGTGTGTGTGTCTGTGTGTGTGTGTGTGTGTGTGTGTGTGTGTGTGTGTGTGTGTGTGCGTGTGTGTGTGTGTGTGTGGGTGTGTGTGTGTTTGGAGCCATCGAGCAGCCTCCCAGGAATCGACGCAGACACGAAGGAGATCGGAGTCATAGACATCCAAACGACCCCCAGAGCACAGGAGCCCCAGGAGGACCAACGCAGCGCTGACCACACCCCCAAGAGAGGCAGCCAGTATCCAGCTGCTCCAATGCAGGGGCCCTGACGGGGCGCAGCGACGAGCTCAAGGGCTCCACCGGCAGCCGGATATGCCAGGGCAGATCCAGCCATGGACCTGGAAACCTGAGGTCCCCTCACCCCCCAGCGGGGATCCAACCAGGGATCAGCCGACAGGGGTCCCCCACTGCTGCAGGCAGGCCACGAGGGCCATGGCCAGCCGACATTCACCGCCGCCACCCCGGGTCAATCCCCACAGCTGACATCCCAATGCCCCTCCACCTCATGTCAGGGCGCCACACCATTAGCCACAGCAGATGGACAGCATCCCCAGGTCAAGCCTAGCCGGCACCCAGACACCCAGAGTTAAACCAACTCCTGAATCTCAATCCCGCACACCGCAGAGCACCAAGAACAAGCATCTAACACAGGTCAATCAAAACCCTCAATGGAGCGACCGAGCACGAAACATACAGAACAGGCAATCAAGTGGAGACACAGGGCCCCGACCCCCATTGAACCACCCGACAGTGAACACCAAACAATTTCCAAACAGGCTTCTCCCATAGAGGTGCCCTGGCCAACAGTGTCAAAACAAAAACAACACCACCCGACCAATACATCAGTACACCCAGGTCCAGCCAGGCAGGCAACAGAGATGAACCAGCATATCCCCAAACACCTAGCCCCGGACACCGAGAGCCAATGCACCGGCGGGTTGAGGCATCAGTCACCAGCAGGGAGCGATGGAGGGGAAATTGGCCCCCCATTTGGTGGGGGGCATGAAATGCACCAGGCGAGGGGGAAGCTGCACTTGATTTTAAATCAGGCATTTCTATTTGCTCTGCTTTGATGTCTGTCTTCAGTCAGCCATTCTGCTGCTGTAGGGTATAAAAGAAGCCGAGTCTTGGCCGCCTCCTCCTCCACAGAACCTCCCTCCCTTTCCTCTCGTGAAGGAGGTGGAGAGAAATTCATCCACTTCAAAGAAATCGCTCGAGTCAAGGGAGCTAACATTGCTCTTCATCTTTCTCGCTGTCTGTGTGTGCCACTGCAGCAGCGCTGCTGTCAACATGTCAATCAGTGCAGACCACACCGAGCCATCTCTCCTTCCAAGCGTTTGCTGGTCTGCCGGGCAACACCTTAGTTTGTCGCATTTTTCAAACAGGAAATGTGGGCGGAGTAATACTCTGGTAGGACGTGAGTTGCTCTTTAAGTATGACTGGAGTCTGAGTCCGAAACTTGATTCCCCTTCTCTGCATCATACTGTTGTTGAACGTGTGCCAACCACATTCTATTTCAAAAAAGTATGAGTGATGTTTCAACAAATAAAGTAACATTGACAGACAAGTATGATCCAATAATTTTTCCTTTTTTTTAGCAAATTGACACCTTATCTAAAAGATGGCCTATTTTCACAAGATCTCTTTCCGAGTACATGAAATCAATTGTCCCTGTTTTTCCCTATGTTTCTATCTGTAGATTTTATCATCTTATGGGTCATTCTACGAAAACGTGCCATTTTGCATTATAAATATCTTATTTTCAAAGTACCATTTTTATAATCTTGAAGCATCTATTTGGATAAAGTATATTCTTACCTCTCCAAAAAATACTGTGCCATCTCAGGCCATCTTATTTATTTATTTATTTATTTATTTATTTAAAAAAGAATAAACAGAGATATGTGTGCTATGTCAACCCTGTTACAAGCAAATTAATTTGGATATGAAAATGTTTTAAAGTAATATTTAGATCAAATGTGATATATCATGAACTATAAGCCCCCTTTTTTACATTAAAGGTGTTTGCAAATGGAAAATGTTAAGCAGCATACTTTTTCCCCATGGGTGATTATACTGATTTATGTTATGTGATTTCTCAGCATTTTCTCTTTTAAGAAAAAGGTATGAAAACAAAGTAATAACACAATTATTTGAGTAGGACATTGTTCCATTTTACTCAACATAAAAATGAGGTTATTTTACATTTGTCTTTAATAATTTGTTTTATATTACAGAATTATATAAGTAACAGAGTTGACAACAGCATCCCAATTTGGAAGACATTTATTTTGTAGACAGATTTCAGTGGTTTTAGAATAGAAGATTATGGAAATAAATGATGATACTGCAGACAATTGTGTTATTCGACACATCAATGATTTTTTAAATTTATTTGTTTCACAATAAAAATCATTTATCGAACATGTTTGGCCTTTAAAAGCTATATAAAAGCCTAAACAAAACCTATAAAAAGCATAAACAAAACCCTAATATGCTATCCAGTCTACTTAACAAGTTCAGACCCGATATCTTTTCTGATTTCCATGTGACGTGTTGTCACATTTTGAGGTGCAGGAATCAATCTGATGATGTCGTCAAACATGTACCAGATACTGTCATCGCGAATGGGCCAGAAAAATCTGTTCTTGCCAGCACGACTCATGCGTTTGACTTGGACGTACCTTCATCTTTTGTCATGATGATTCCAGGGTACAGCTCATTGTCATATTTTACAACACACCATTCTCCTATGTTATCATTGTTCCAGTTAATCTCCTGGGATCCCTTGAGTTCTCCTATCAGGCGCTCCTCTGACCTGGATGGTTGAAGGATGGTTGATTCTTCAAGAGGGTTGAGGCATGGAAAAAAGGCTGTATAGGCGCTGTTTCTCAGCAGCAGAAAGGGGCATCGTAACAGATAAAATCAGCAAAAACATGCATTTTAAGCAGATGGTATTAGTGTTCTTGTAATATTCATGTATATAATATAAATAATTATGTATTACAGAAATAATTCTAGTGTTGAACACACATGAAGGATTCGATGAGAGGGTTGACAGTAACAGGGTTGACAAAATATGTTATTGGCAGCTATTACTAGCCATGTGGTGGACACCATGACACAACAAGGTGTGGATTCAAGAGAGGTTAAAATGCTGTTAAATATTTATGTTTGAATTTTAAATGGAATTACTTTTTAATACATGATTTTATGGTAACGTGGTTGACTAAATTACCTTGTCCCCTTCTGTCAGACAGACCAAAACTGCAAGAAAAGTGATTAAAAGAAAACAACACTTGTCTTTTCACCATCAGATTCCTGAAAGGCAGATGATATCACTTCCTGGAAATGACGTAACTTTTGGGAAAGGTCCTTTTCTCCAGGGGGGGGTTTATCCTAAAGTAACAGGGTTGACGACAACATGGGGACCAATGGAAAATTTTGATTTTTACATAATTTTAACAATATTTCAAATAAAACTGTTTCATAATTCATGAGCAAACACTTCAAGCTTTTTAGAAATGTATTTATTTTTTATGATAGTTTAACTTTTTTATCCTAAAAATCCAGTGATACAAGATAAATCATACAAAGGGACAAACCCTATAGAAACTGCTTAAAATCCTTTAAAAACAACTAAGGATGATTTTAAATAAAAAGTTAATAATTTTTTTTCACATTACACAACTAAATTATTAAATAATTATGAAAAAAATAGTTCATTTCAGCTTTAAAAGACACTTTTGTTTGAGGGACATAAAATGGTATGTTTTCCTAGAATGACCCTTATAATGGCTTAGATACCATAGGTATTTATGTTTTTTTTTTTTTCATATCCACCTTGCCTTTGGTCTTTTGTTTGTATGTAGAGGAGGGTTGTAATATATTAACTTTTACAGTGCATGTTGATACAAGTCTTTTGCAGATGAGTGCCTTTCCCTCTTTATGAAACTTTGGTCTTTTTTGGTGGGGCACATTAGTCTGTCATGTGTTGGTTCACCTATTTTAAATTAAATTAGATCGTTCACATTTAGCTGTCAAACATCCTCTTTTTTTGACACAGTGAATCACCACACTTTTAACATGTACAATTCCCTCCCTGCACTGACAAAAGACCCTTGTCAGTGGCTGACACTGGCTGTTTCTATGTGTGATGAGGACACTTCCAGGACATTAGTAGAGCTAAATGCTTCTAACCTTACCCAGACAGGTGATAGGCAGAACAACGTGATGGCTGTGACAGGCTTTTCTGACTGAGGTAATTAATGAGTTTCCATCAAACGCTGAAGCTTGGCTGGCCTTTCTGTATCCATTACATTACTGCTACTGCCCCCCCCCCCCCAAAAAAAAAATCTCGGCAAGTGTTTCAGTTACACAGTGCCTTGCAAAACTATTCAAAGCCTTTGAAGTTTTTCACATTTTCCCGTGTAACGACCACACACTTCGATGTATTTAGATAAGAATAGACTTTATTGATCCCACAGTGGGGATATTATATTCAATTCAATTCAGTTTATTTATATAGCCCCAATTCACAACAGATGTCATCTCAAGGCACTTAACAAGAAGTCATTTCAATACATTTATACAAACATTCCAATCAGTTAAAAAGTTTCCTATTTAAGGAATCCCAGCAGATTGCGTCAGTCATTGGTGTGAGGTTGGGCCCCGTTGATGCAGACTTTCCAACCACAGCAATCCTTCAGCAATCCCTCATACCGAGCAAGCATGTAGTGACGGTGGAGAGGAAAAACTCCCCTTTAACAGGAAGAAACCTCCAACAGAACCAGGCTCATTGGCAGCGGCCATCTGCCACGACCGTCTGGGGGTTTGAGAAGACAGAGCAGAGACACAGAAGGAACAGAAGATCTGATATAAGTGTACTTTCTATGTTACAGAAAGTAAAAAGTTGATAACATGGCACGGTGGATGTTCAGTTACTGGGAGCATCATCCCAGTCGATGCCCCCCGTCCAACAGGGCATTGCAGCCAAGCAGGATACCAGACCAGGTATATCTTCTATGGGGAGAAAAACACTGAGAGAAAACATAGTTAACAGTCAAAATAACAGAATGTACTGTAATACAACTGGAGAGTCGTAGGAGAAAAGGAAGTAGCAGAGTGAAGAAAATTGGTAAGTCTGTCCTCCAGCAGTCTAAGCCTATAGCAGCATAACTACAGAGATAGCTCAGGATGACCTAAGCCACTCTAACTATAAGCTTTATCAAAAAGGAAAGTTTTAAGCCTGGCCTTAAAAGTAAACAGAGTGTCTGCCTCACGGACTAAAGCTGGGAGCTGGTTCCACAGGAGAGGAGCCTGATAACTAAAAGATCTGCCTCCCATTCTACTTTTAGAGATCCTAGGAACTACAAGTAAACCTGCAGTCTGAGAGCGAAGTGCTCTTTTAGGAACATATGGAACAATTAGATCTCTGATGTATGATGGAGCTTGATTATTAAGGGCTTTGTATGTAAGAAGAAGGATCTTAAATTATATTCTGGATTTAACAGGGAGCCAATGAAGGGAAGCTAAAACAGGAGAAATGTGATCTCTCTTTTTAATATTCATCAGAACTCTTGCTGCCGCATTTTGGATCAACTGAAGGCTTTTAATGGCATTTTGTGGACTTCCTGATAGTAAAGAATTACAGTAGTCCAGCCTTGAGGTAACAAATGCATGGACTAGTTTCTCAGCATCACTCCTGGACAGGATGTTTCTAATTTTAGCAATATTCCGGAGGTGAAAGAAAGAAATCCTAGAAACCTGTTTAATATGGGATTTAAATGTCAAGTCTTGGTCAAAAATAACGCCGAGGTTCTTTACGTTATTACTGGGGGCCAATTTAATGCCATCCAGATGAAGTGATTGACTAATCAGTTTCTGTTTAAGAACTTCTGGTCCAAAGACAGCAACTTCTGTCTTGTCAGAATTTAAAAGCAAAAAGTTCAGGGTCATCCATGCTTTTATGTCTTCCAGACATGCCTGTAATCTACCTAACTGACTGGGTTCATCAGGATTTATGGATAAATATAGTTGTGTATCATCGGCATAGCTGTGGAAATTTATCCCATGCTGTCTAATGATTCTACCAATTGGATGCATATATATGGTGAAAAGAATTGGTCCAAGGACAGAACCCTGTGGAACTCCACAAGTAACCCTTGAGAGTGAAGATGATTTATCATTTAGATGAACAAACTGGAATCTATCAGACAAATATGATTTAAACCAGCCTAGTGCTGTTCCTTTGATCCCTGCAACATGTTCAAGCCTTTCTAAGAGAATATTATGATCGACTGTGTCAAAAGCAGCACTGAGATCTAACAAAACCAGAACAGACACCAGTCCATTATCTGAGGCCATGAGAATATCATTAGTAACCTTCACCAGTGCTGTTTCAGTACTATGATGAGCTCTAAAACCTGACTGAAACTCTTCAAACAGCTCGTTACTGTTTAGATGTTCACAGACTTGATTAGCAACTATTTTCTCAAGGACTTTGGATAAGAAAGGAAGGTTAGATATAGGTCTGTAATTCACTAAGTCATCTTGATCAAGGGAAGGTTTCTTGAGTAAAGGTTTAATTACAGCTATTTTAAATTCCTGTGGTACGTATCCGTTTACTAAGGATAGATTCATCATATCCAAAATTGGGCCAGGAACCAAATGGAACACTTCTTTAAATAATTTGGTTGAGATTGGGTCCAAAATACAAGTTGAAGGTTTAGATGAGGCTAATATTTTTGATAATTCTGAAAGCTCGACTGAATCAAAACAGCCTAAGCAATACTGAGGCTCTACAGTTCTTTCCGATACTGACTCATTTACTGAGGAAGAAGTAATCATGTTTGGGAGGGTGCCAATGATTTTATTTTTAATAAAATTTATTTTATTTATGAAGAATCTCATAAAATCATCACTGCTAAGAGCTGGGGGAATAGTTTGCTCAACAGAGCTATGACTCTGTGTAAGTTTGGCAACTGTACTAAAAAGAAACCTAGGATTGTTTTTATTCGCCTCTATTAATGATGAAAAATATGCTGTTCTAGCTTGTCGAAGGGTCTTTTTATACAGCAGTAGACTGTTATTCCAGGTTAAATAGGAATCCTCTAGATGTGTAGAGCGCCATTTTCTCTCCAACTTCCTAGTATTCTGCTTTAAAGTACGCAACTCTGCGTTAAACCAAGGAGTCAGCCTCCTATGGCTAGCCACTTTCTTTTTTAATGGGGCTACACTATCTAATGCCAAACGCAATGAGGACGTAACGCTGTGAACCAGACCATCAATTTCTGAAGGGTTAGAGATAGAATTGCTGCCATCCACTGTGTTACTCTGAGACACTGAGGAAAGTAAGAATGGTACAGATTCTTTAAAAATTGTTACAGCATTGTCTGATAAAGTTCTACTATAATGAAATTTTCTTTCAGATTTAAGATGGTCAGTTAAAGTAAATTCAAAAGTTATCAAGAAGTGGTCAGACAGGACCGGGTTATGTGGGTGGACTGTTATTTCCTCACACTCAATACCGTATGTCAGTACAAGGTCCAAAGTGTGTTTACCTGAGTGGGTCGATCCCTGTATTTTTTGAGTAAAGCCAATTGAGTCTAAAATAGCATTAAAGGCTGCATTTAGGCTATCACTTTCAGTATCCACATGAATATTGAAGTCCCCCACTATAATAACCCTATAAGTATTTAATACTATATCAGATAAAAACTGTGAGATCTGATCCAAGAATTGAGAGTAAGGGCCTGGTGGACGATACAAAACCACAAACAAAAATGGTCTTAATGTTTTGCAACTTGGATGAGGAAAATTAAGGGTTAGATGCTCAAAAGAACTGTAGCTATCAATTGGTCTGGGACTAATTAGCAAATCAGAACGGAAAATGGCTGCAACTCCTCCTCCTCGCCCAGTATTTCTAGGAATGTGAAAATTTAAATGACTGGAAGGAGTTGACTCATTTATACTGACATAATCCTCCTGCTGCAACCAGGTTTCTGTGAGACAAAGGAAATCAATGTGATTATCACAAATCAAGTCATTTACTAACAAAGTCTTTGAGGAGAGAGATCTAATGTTTAATAAACCACATTTAATAGATTTATTTTCAGTCAAAGTTGTATTTATTTTTATGAGATTTCCATAATTTGCTTTTGTTGGCTTAACTTTTAATCCATTTAATTTTGGCCGTGGGCAAGACACTGTTTCTATAGGGTAATGGGTGGGTAACAGTACAGAAGCAGCAGAGAGTTGGGTTACTACGACTCTGCTTCCTGGTCTGGACCCTGGGTTGTCAGTGTTTTGGAGGATTAATAAATTCGGCCATATTCCTAGAAAGAAGAGCTGCTCCATCCAAAGTGGGATGGATACCGTCTCTCCGGATCAGACCAGGTTTTCCCCAAAAAGATCTCCAGTTATCAATGTAGCCCACATCGTTTGCAGGACACCACCTAGACAACCATTGATGGAATGACAGCATGCGGCTAAACATGTCGTCACTGGTCCGATCAGGCAGGGGACCAGAAAAGATTACGAGTCTGACATTGTTTTGGCAAACTTACACACCGAAGCAACACTAATTTTAGTGACCTCCAATTGGCGTAACCGGGTGTCATTACCGCCAGCGTGAATAACAATCTTACTGTATTTACGCTTATCTTTAGCCAGCAGTTTCAGGTTGGATTTGATGTCGCCCGTTCTGGCCCCTGGCAAGCATTTGACTATGGTCAATGGTGTCTCTAATGCCACATTTCTGACTATGGAGCTGCCAATTACCAGGGCCGGCTTCTCAGCGGGTGTGTCGCTGAGCGGGGAAAATCTGTTAGAAACGTGGACCGGTTGGTGGTGGCCTGGGGGCTGGGTCCTAGAACTATGCTTCCTACGTACAGTCACCCAGCCGCCTAGAGGTCCCGGCTGCGCGGGCTCTACCGGAGGACAGCTAGGAGGTTCTATCCTTGTTGGCTCCGCGCTGCAAAATGTAACTTATCGAAATATGGGGAAAAAATAGCAAAGAAGATTTTAAAGGAGATGCAAAATTAATGTTAGAGAAAAGACAATACATTTCTTTAAAATAAAGATTATGAATTTGAAATGATTGACTGAGTAATTTTGCGCACTTCTTGGTAGTTGCGATCTAAAATAAAACTAAAAAGATCAAAATTGAAGAATTAGACATTTGGCATCTCAAAGGAATTCTTCTTGAAGGAGGAAGAGAAAAAGGAGGGGTTAATGCGTGAAACAGATGTGTTTTTTTAGCACCCGGGGGGGATAGAAAACGTTTTAAACTTAGTTTTCTCCTAAAGTTCCGCCGAAAGAAAAATAAAATAAAAGAGAAAACTCACTAACATATTTTTAAAAAAAATCCTATCAAGAGTAAGGTAAACTTTATTGTAATCTAAATGAATTATCTTTAAATAAGCGACCCCCCCCTTCCCCTCAAGGAAGGGTTGTCCTGATAATAAACAAGCGACCCCCCCCCCCCCTCTGTCCCTTAACAATGGGTCGTTAGTTTTTCTCTTAATAAACAAACCACCTGTGATGGGTTGTGACAGAAACCGATAAAATTGACTTCCTGAGAAAGACTTTTTTGAAACCAGATTGATCATGCGTTTCAAAATTGTTAAAGGTCCTGGAAGGTTATCCAACTGCCGGAAGGCAGAAGAGAAGTAACACACACCTCCCCCCGCTAGCTGATAATGAGGGGGATGTTTTAGCTGCGTGAAGCTCAATACAAAAGGTTGGGATTTCTTGAGTGCAGCGGCAACTTTTACTCTATAATAAAAATAAAAAAACTTAGCTAATATTTTTTATGATATTCATGGGATGTCTGTGAGATCTCTCATATAGTATAAAAGAAATGGTTTAAAAATGACGGATTATGAGCAGAGTGATTTTATTTTGAAATACAGGCGGATGTCTACAGGACCTGTGGGATAGCAGCTGGGTGGCTACTTGAATTTATTCTTTGTAACAAGCGGCAGCTTCAGATGTTTGCTTCTAACATTTTAATGACAGATAAGATACATGTTGAAAGGAAACAATCTTGTAATGCGCTGGGTTAGAGACTGAAAAAAAGAGAAGAAATGTTCGTTACGGGATTACCGTAATAAGGAATGTAGTAACGCACTCCAAAATTCAATTTTAGTTACCGTAGCACACTGAGTTTAAGCGCACTTCAATATTTACACTCAATGGAGTTGTTGCTAATGGGACAAAATTAAGGGTCTGATTAAGAAAGAAAGTTGTCTGGACCTACACCTGAGATTGGGAGAGGATGCCGGCCCTCGCCCCAATATCAGTTGAGAATGGTACCATGTTTTTTGGGCATCTAGCAACAGACTCTTTCACATATAATCATAATAATAAGCTAATTTGTAGAATTTTTATGAAGGAGCAGATAAGTAGAGAGCAAGGAATAGAGATGTGATGTTTTGTTATGGAAATATCAGTTGCTGATTATCTCATTGACAAAATGGTAGGAAGTTAGTGAAGCCAGATGGAAAAGAAAAAAAAATAATTAGGAATTTTGTTTTCCACTAAAAACGAGATTGAGTTGTTAGAAAAATGAAATAAAAATAATAGATTTTGCGGTCTTATCCCGTCTTCTCGGCTGTGACAGTGGCAGCAGCTGACAATGGCACACAGCTGCTCCACATCAAGCCTCAATCAAGGGAGTTTATCGTTGGCTGTCCTTGTCAGATGGCTGCAGCAACTTGTCGGTGTCAGCTCGGTCTCTTTTGTCTTCGGTTCTGCGGTTCGGAACGAGGGGGTTCGGGTCGAAGCCCACCTGTTCCTTTCCCCTAATTGAGGCAGAGCGGTGCCTGCTGGTGAACGTCTTTTGTCGGTGGCAGGCTTTCCTTGTCCGTGGCAGGTTGGTGGACTTTCTGTTCGGTTCTGGTGGTGGGATAGAGGGGGTCTGGGCCAAAGCCCACCCGGTTGACAGGTGGTTGGTAAAGTGGAACAAATGTTGTCTTTTTCCCCCTCCTCCAAGGAAACCATGAACCCAGGAAGCAAGGCTCGGTGCTGTCCCCTTTGCAACAACAGCTTCGCCTCATTGCCAAGCCACCTGAAAAGATCACACTTTGTTAACAATCTGGAGGAAAGAAGACTTTTGCTCAACCTCTCCTCAGGCCGGGTCAATGTAAGAGACTACCCGTGTAATGTGAATGGGTGTTTGTACAAGAATTCCCGCTTTGACTACCACATGCGACGCAGCCATCAGGAGCTTTCCATTGAGCAGAGGGAGCGCAACATCACTGCTGCGAAAAAATCAAGAACCATCTCCCTGCTCCGGAGCCTCAGGGAAAGCAACCCCAATCCTCCCCTTGTCTCACAGCTTGATATTGGGGTTGAACCCTGTCTTGAACAAGAGCTCTCCTCAGCTCTAGCACCACTGTCGGATCCAGGGCCCGCGGTTGTCCTCTCTCCATGTCCGGTGTCTCTTTCAGGGGAGGCAGCAGTCGGAGTGACCCTCCCTTCAGCTCCGGCACCACCGCGGGGTGCAGGGCGAGCAGCGGCCGGGGTTGGCCTCTCCCCAGTGGTGGTGCTGGAGAGACTGGACCCCTATGCGTTGGTTCCAGCAGGAGCAGCAAGAACAACAGCAGCAGCAGCAGCCGGAGTGGACCTGTCCGAGGACAAACCCACAGACCGGGGGACCAGGGGCAACGTTTTCCCTTATTCCATCAGTAGGTGACTTGGAGATTTGATGTGTCGTACGGTATGGTATGGTTTGGTATGGTGCTTCAGGTGACCATGCTTTTCTTGTCTGGTTGTTTTCACAGCAAAGTACTTGGGAGCTTACCAGGCTTACATCAAAGGTTTCAACCCGTCACGAATGAAGTTGAAAAACTCATGCTCACAGCTTTCGAGGGTGAAGGAGTTCCTCTCCTACATGGCAGAGGGAGCCCAGCAAACATACGACTGGCTCTTCCTAGACGATGTTCACCGGATCCATGGGTAATCCTCGCTCGCCTGATGTGCAGGTCTGCTGTGAAAATGCTTGGATGTCAGGTTCTTTTTATGCATGTTTGCAGATGGGCTTCGCACCTGCTCGGGAATGGAAGGAAGCTGTCCACAGTCCACAACTATCTGGGTCAACTCCAAAAGTTCCTTCGGTACATGACTGACACACCGCCGTTCCAGTGCAGGCTCTCCAAGAGACAGATCTTTTCAGTGCGTCGTACCATCCAGAACTGTCTTAAGGAGATCCGTGGAGACCTTCTCACCTACCAGATCGAGCTGAAGGCCAAGAAATCAGAGCGGGCAATTTCCCTGCAGACCCTCACCAGATGTCGGGAGCGTGCCAGCAGAAAGATCCCTGAGCTTCTGGAGGAAATCGCCAAACAGCCCTCGCGCCGCTTAACTTATCTTTTCTTTGGTTACTTTGCTGCGTATCTGTCGTGCATTTATGGCCACAGAAAGGGGGTCCTTGTAAACATGACTGTGGAAGAGGTTGCGGCGGCCAGGGAGAACTGCAAGTCCCCCGAGCAAGGTTACCTGATTAACGTGCATGAGCACAAGACAAAAGGATCATACGGAACTGCCCAGATCTTCCTGAAGCCGGAAGAGTTTGACTGGCTGGATCGATGGTTGAAGATCCGGGCCGGTCTCCGTCCCCCAACAAACCAGGTCCTTTGCCACCTTTGGAAGTCTGTCGCCCACAGCGTTGATCAGTACTTACGGGTGGCATGGGGAGAGATGGGTCTGCCAGGGAGACCTACTTTCACGGACATCAGGAGCGCAGTGGCAACCCATGTGAAGAACCATAACTCTGTGAGACAGCGCGAGCGAATGTCTGAATTCATGTGTCACAGCCCTGGCACAGCTGACCGGTTCTATGTTTTCCACCTGGACGTAGATCAAGCAAGGGAAATCAGACAACACTTTGACCGACTCTTGGTGTAGGAGGGGTAGTAAAGTAGACTATGGACTGACTTGTTGAAATAAAATCAAAAACTTCCAACTAAATGTGTCTTGTGTAATGAAAAAAATATTCTAAGTGTCGTAATCTGCCTTACCAGAGGCACCAGATGCGTAAAAACGACTAAGTGTCGGCCCGCTGCCTTACCAGAGGCACCAGATGCGTAAAAACGACTAAGTGTCGGCCCGCTGCCTTACCAGAGGCACGAACTGAGCGTATGGTTCTATACTGCGTAGCATGGGTTGCCCATTGGACATGGTCTCTCATGATAGTCGCCAGGAGCCCAGTCGAGAAAAACACCTCCCGCAGGATAGTAAGAGCGAGTCTTTTAGGAGCGTGGCAAGGAAAAAAAGTCTAAGTCTTGGGAGTAAGGCCCGTTGCCCTGGAGCCGGATCCCCAAGTCCTCTCCCTCCGGCCTGTGAGCAGCATGCCCTGGGTGAGTCTTGGGGTCGGGTCCTGTGTCCTGGATCCAGCCTCGAGCTCCTCTCCCTCCGGCCTGTGAGCAGCATGCCCTGGGTGAGTCTTGGGGTCGGCTCCTGGGTCCTGGGTCCTGTGTCCTGGATCCAGCCTCGAGCTCCTCTCCCTCCGGCCTGTGAGCAGCATGCCCTGGGTGAGTCTTGGGGTCGGGTCCTGGGTCCTGGATCCAGCCTCGAGCTCCTCTCCCTCCGGCCTGTGAGCAGCATGCCCTGGGTGAGTCTTGGGGTCGGCTCCTGGGTCCTGGGTCCGGTGTCCTGGATCCAGCCTCGAGCTCCTCTCCCTCCGGCCTGTGAGCAGCATGCCCTGGGTGAGTCTTGGGGTCGGGTCCTGGGTCCTGGATCCAGCCTCGAGCTCCTCTCCCTCCGGCCTGTGAGCAGCATGCCCTGGGTGAGTCTTGGGGTCGGCTCCTGGGTCCTGGGTCCTGTGATCCTGGATCCAGCCTCGAGCTCCTCTCCCTCCGGCCTGTGAACAGCATGCCCTGGGTGAGTCTTGGGGTCGGGTCCTGGGTCCTGGATCCAGCCTCGAGCTCCTCTCCCTCCGGCCTGTGCGCAGCATGCCCTGGGTGCGTCTTGGGGTCGGGTCCTGGGTCCTGGATCCAGCCTCGAGCTCCTCTCCCTCCGGCCTGTGCGTAGCAGGCCCTGGGTGAGTCTTGGGGTCGGGTTCTGGGTCCTGGAGCCAGGGCAGGCCGTGTCTGACGAAGGAGCAGGCTGGCTGGAGGCACGGAGCAAGGCAGAGGAACCCAGATGCGTAAAAACGACTAAGTGTCGGCCCGCTGCCTTACCAGAGGCACCAGATGCGTAAAAACGACTAAGTGTCGGCCCGCTGCCTTACCAGAGGCACCAGTTGCGTAAAAACGACTAAGTGTCGGCCCGCTGCCTTACCAGAGGCACGAACTGAGCGTATGGTTCTATACTGCGTAGCATGGGTTGCCCATTGGACATGGTCTCTCATGGTAGTCGCCAGGAGCCCAGTCGAGAAAAACACCTCCCGCAGGATAGTAAGAGCTAGTCTTTTAGGAGCGTGGCAAGGAAAAAAATTCTAAGTCTTGGGAGTAAGGCCCGTTGCCCTGGAGCCGGATCCCCAAGTCCTCTCCCTCCGGCCTGTGAGCAGCATGCCCTGGGTGAGTCTTGGGGTCGGGTCCTGTGTCCTGGATCCAGCCTCGAGCTCCTCTCCCTCCGGCCTGTGAGCAGCATGCCCTGGGTAAGTCTTGGGGTCGGCTCCTGGGTCCTGGGTCCTGGGTCCTGGATCCAGCCTCGAGCTCCTCTCCCTCCGGCCTGTGAGCAGCATGCCCTGGGTGAGTCTTGGGGTCGGGTCCTGGGTCCTGGGTCCTGGATCCAGCCTCGAGCTCCTCTCCCTCCGGCCTGTGAGCAGCATGCCCTGGGTGAGTCTTGGGGTCGGCTCCTGGGTCCTGGGTCCTGTGTCCTGGATCCAGCCTCGAGCTCCTCTCCCTCCGGCCTGTGAGCAGCATGCCCTGGGTGAGTCTTGGGGTCGGGTCCTGGGTCCTGGATCCAGCCTCGAGCTCCTCTCCCTCCGGCCTGTGAGCAGCATACCCTGGGTGAGTCTTGGGGTCGGCTCCTGGGTCCTGGGTCCTGTGATCCTGGATCCAGCCTCGAGCTCCTCTCCCTCCGGCCTGTGAACAGCATGCCCTGGGTGAGTCTTGGGGTTGGGTCCTGGGTCCTGGATCCAGCCTCGAGCTCCTCTCCCTCCGGCCTGTGCGCAGCATGCCCTGGGTGAGGCTGGGGTCGGGTCCAGGGTCCTGGATCCAGCCTCGAGCTCCTCTCCCTCCGGCCTGTGCGTAGCAGGCCCTGGGTGAGTCTTGGGGTCGGGTTCTGGGTCCTGGAGCCAGGGCAGGCCGTGTCTGACGAAGGAGCAGGCTGGCTGGAGGCATGGAGCAAGGCAGAGGAACCCAGATGCGTAGAAACGACTAAGTGTCGGCCCGCTGCCTTACCAGAGGCACCAGATGCGTAAAAACGACTAAGTGTCGGCCCGCTGCCTTACCAGAGGCACCAGATGCGTAAAAACGACTAAGTGTCGGCCCGCTGCCTTACCAGAGGCACGAACTGAGCGTATGGTTCTATACTGCGTAGCATGGGTTGCCCATTGGACATGGTCTCTCATGGTAGTCGCCAGGAGCCCAGTCGAGAAAAACACCTCCCGCAGGATAGTAAGAGCGAGTCTTTTAGAAGCTTGGCAAGGAAAAAAAGACTAAGTGTCGACCATGAAAGTTTGTTCTTCTGACCGAGTGGCAAACGTGGCCTGCCAACGGAGGGCCTCCGCCGGCCCTGGTGCTCAGCGCCAGCGCTTCAGCGGCCGGTTCCTTCGACTTGCAGGCTCGACTCTAGGCCCGAGCAGGGGGTTGTGCGCGGCAGCACTGAGCTCCCCCCGATGCGGCCGATCCATGGGAAGCGAGACCGAGAAGCCCCGTCTGACCCAGCGGTCCCACACCGGGGCCCCGCCGCAGGGCGCACGGCACGTACGTCCCATCCTCCCGGCCCGTGGTGGCGGCGTCCCCGGAAGGCACGCCTGTTTCTCAAACCCTCATTGTGTGTGTTACAACACCGAGCGAAGCAGCCTAGGGCCGGTGGAGCGCTTGTGATCGGTAAAGGAAAATGTTCAAAGTTTTGAGCTCCAGCACGACAGGGGTGCTGGGTCTTGGCACTATGAGCCCGAGTGGAGGCACTCGGGCCCGGATGGGAGCCCCAGGCCAGCTCCCATCCACCGGTGGAGCGCTTGTGATCGGTAAAGGAAAATGTTCAAAGTGTTGAGCTCCAGCACGACAGGGGTGCTGGGTCTTGGCACTATGAGCCCGAGTGGAGGCACTCGGGCCCGGATGGGAGCCCCAGGCCAGCTCCCATCCACCGGTGGAGCGCTTGTGATCGGTAAAGGAAAATGTTCAAAGTGTTGAGCTCCAGCACGACAGGGGTGCTGGGTCTTGGCACTATGAGCCCGAGTGGAGGCACTCGGGCCCGGATGGGAGCCCCAGGCCAGCTCCCATCCACCGGTGGAGCGCTTGTGATCGGTAAAGGAAAATGTTCAAAGTGTTGAGCTCCAGCACGACAGGGGTGCTGGGTCTTGGCACTATGAGCCCGAGTGGAGGCACTCGGGCCCGGATGGGAGCCCCAGGCCAGCTCCCATCCACCGGTGGAGCTGTGCCTTACCAGAGGCACGAGGGAAAAATGTTCAAAGTGTTGAGCTCCAGCACGACAGGGGTGCTGGGTCTTGGCACTATGAGCCCGAGTGGAGGCACTCGGGCCCGGATGGGAGCCCCAGCCCAGCTCCCATCCACCGGTGGAGCTGTGCCTTACCAGAGGCACGAGGGAAAAATGTTCAAAGTGTTGAGCTCCAGCACGACAGGGGTGCTGGGTCTTGGCACTATGAGCCCGAGTGGAGGCACTCGGGCCCGGATGGGAGCCCCAGGCCAGCTCCCATCCACCGGTGGAGCGCTTGTGATCGGTAAAGGAAAATGTTCAAAGTGTTGAGCTCCAGCACGACAGGGGTGCTGGGTCTTGGCACTATGAGCCCGAGTGGAGGCACTCGGGCCCGGATGGGAGCCCCAGGCCAGCTCCCATCCACCGGTGGAGCTGTGCCTTATCAGAGGCACGAGGGAAAAATGTTCAAAGTGTTGAGCTCCAGCACGACAGGGGTGCTGGGTCTTGGCACTATGAGCCCGAGTGGAGGCACTCGGGCCCGGATGGGAGCCCCAGGCCAGCTCCCATCCACCAGTGGAGCGCTTGTGATCGGTAAAGGAAAATGTTCAAAGTGTTGAGCTCCAGCACGACAGGGGTGCTGGGTCTTGGCACTATGAGCCCGAGTGGAGGCACTCGGGCCCGGATGGGAGCCCCAGGCCAGCTCCCATCCACCGGTGGAGCTGTGCCTTACCAGAGGCACGAGGGAAAAATGTTCAAAGTGTTGAGCTCCAGCACGACAGGGGTGCTGGGTCTTGGCACTATGAGCCCGAGTGGAGGCACTCGGGCCCGGATGGGAGCCCCAGGCCAGCTCCCATCCACCGGTGGAGCGCTTGTGATCGGTAAAGGAAAATGTTCAAAGTGTTGAGCTCCAGCACGACAGGGGTGCTGGGTCTTGGCACTATGAGCCCGAGTGGAGGCACTCGGGCCCGGATGGGAGCCCCAGGCCAGCTCCCATCCACCGGTGGAGCTGTGCCTTACCAGAGGCACGAGGGAAAAATGTTCAAAGTGTTGAGCTCCAGCACGACAGGGGTGCTGGGTCTTGGCACTATGAGCCCGAGTGGAGGCACTCGGGCCCGGATGGGAGCCCCAGGCCAGCTCCCATCCACCGGTGGAGCTGTGCCTTACCAGAGGCACGAGGGAAAAATGTTCAAAGTGTTGAGCTCCAGCACGACAGGGGTGCTGGGTCTTGGCACTATGACCCCCGGGTGGAGGCACTCGGGCCCGGATGGGAGCCCCAGGCCAGCTCCCATCCACCGGTGGAGCGCTTGTGATCGGTAAAGGAAAATGTTCAAAGTGTTGAGCTCCAGCACGACAGGGGTGCTGGGTCTTGGCACTATGCGCCCGAGTGGAGGCACTCGGGCCCGGATGGGAGCCCCAGGCCAGCTCCCATCCACCGGTGGAGCTGTGCCTTACCAGAGGAACAGATCTCTTCGTGCCTTACCAGAGGCACGAGGCTCTCTGTGCCTTACCAGAGGCACGAGAAAGTTGGCGGTGCGTGTGGCTTGGCTTAGTCCGCGGAGGGGTGCTTAAGTGTGGGTACCCCGGTCCGCACGGTGGTCATGGTTCTGTTGGGGTGGTTGGTCCAGCAGCCCTGGAGCCAGATCTCCTGCCCCTCTCCCTCCGGCCTGAGAGCAGCAGGCCCTGGGTGAGGGCTGGGGTCGTGCCCTGGGTCCTGGAGCCAGATCTCCTGCCCCTCTCCCTCCGGCCTGAGAGCAGCAGGCCCTGGGTGAGGGCTGGGGTCGGGCCCTGGGTCCTGGAGCCAGCCTCATGCACCTCTCCCTTCTGCCTGTGAGCAGCAGGCCCTGGGTGAGGGCTGGGGTCGGGCCCTGGTTCCTGGAGCCAGCCTCATGCACCTCTCCCTTCTGCCTGTGAGCAGCAGGCCCTGGGTGAGGGCTGGGGTCGGGCCCTGGTTCCTGGAGCCAGCCTCATGCACCTCTCCCTTCTGCCTGTGAGCAGCAGGCCCTGGGTGAGGGCTGGGGTCGGGCCCTGGTTCCTGGAGCCAGCCTCATGCACCTCTCCCTTCTGCCTGTGAGCAGCAGGCCCTGGGTGAGGGCTGGGGTCGGGCCCCTTGTCTTTCCAGTCTCACCGGATGCGTAAAAACGACTAAGTGTCGGCCCCAGGCTGTGGGGGAGGCCCGGTTTACATGCACACGAAGAGGCCCCCTTCCTGGGCAAAAAGAGCCAGCCTCAGCCCCTTGTCTTTCCAGTCTCACCGGATGCGTAAAAACGACTAAGTGTCGGCCCGCTGCCTTACCAGAGGCACCAGATGCATAAAAACGACTAAGTGTCGGCCCGCTGCCTTACCAGAGGCACCAGATGCGTAAAAACGACTAAGTGTCGGCCCCTGCCTTACCAGAGGCGCGAGATCGAGCGTATGGTTCTATACTGCGTAGCATGGGTTGCCCATTGGACATGGTCTCTCATGGTGGTCGCCAGGAGCCCAGTCGAGAAAAACACCTCCCGCAGGTTTATGATATTCTTTTTCACACAACGTCTTAAAAAAGGAGCGAAAAGATCTATATGGTCATGATTGTGGAGGCTGTTTGTCCAGCAGCCCTGGAGCTATTCTGCCTATGGCAGGCGTTTGTCGGTCGGTCCTGCCAATGGCAGGCGTTTGTCGGTCGGTCCTGTCAATGGCAGACCCTTGTCGGTCGGTCCTATCAATGGCAGGCCTCGGTCGGGCTGTCAATGGCAGACCTCGGTCGGTCGGTCCTGTCAAGGGCAGACCCTTGTCGGTCGGTCCTGTCAATGGCAGGCCTCGGTCGGGCTGTCAATGGCAGACCTCGGTCGGTCGGTCCTGTCAATGGCAGGCCTCGGTCGGGCTGTCAATGGCAGACCTCGGTCGGTCGGTCCTGTCAATGGCAGGCCTCGGTCGGGCTGTCAATGGCAGACCTCGGTCGGTCGGTCCTGTCAATGGCAGACCCTTGTCGGTCGGTCCTGTCAATGGCAGGCGTCGGTCGGGCTGTCAATGGCAGAACTCTGACACTTCCCGCACATGAACGTAACACATTTTCACTGCGGTGAATTGTGTGACAATGTCCGCAAACTCCATTGGAAGTGTGTGCCACTGACAGGACTTTGGGTAAAGCTACAGGAAAAATCTGTTGTGTTAATCATATTATCTCGAGAATTTTTTTCTAATTTGTTAGGAAGAGATTTCCTATTTCACTTGAAGTTGGGCATGTTCTCTGTAGGGGATAAATTAATAATCCAAATTTTAGATTTCATAAAACTCTTGAAACGGGAAAGCTACCAAAGAATTGTTCTACTTGGAAAGAAAAAAATTAAAGTTTTAACTGAAGTTTGTAATCAGATGAAGATAAAATAATCATATTATTGCTAACAGAAGATTCAAATTGAACTTTACATGTTTTTGGCATTTGGCCAACAATGGGGAACAGGGGTATGGCGACCTCTAGTGGCGAACTAATTAAAAGCCTTTCTTACGGACAATTCAATTATCAAACGGATTAGTTCATGGACAAGAAGTGTGTCAGACATGGGAAAAAAAGAAAAGCTTCTCATATAACATTAAGAAACAGCTTTGAGCAAACGAAGGCTGTATTGAAGAAGCTCTATTTAGTAAGAAAAGATAATTTCTCAAATTGGATTTGTAATGTTACCGGTGAAACATTTAGATACACTAACTGTTGCAGAAATGTTGTTTAGAGAAATAATGCCTAGATTTGATATCTACAAATGATCTATAGTGGTAACGGAACACATTTTGTGAATGAAATAATTGATAAAATATGACAAAGATTAGAGATCATTTTTAAGAGACAATTGGATTCTAAAAGCAGATTAAGAAAGGCCATGGATAAGACTAAACAGAATTGGGGATACTGTTTGGTTATGATAAAGCTATATATAAATATAACACCAAGGAATTGAACGAATTTGATGTGACCTTATCCTTCCTACAGTTTGGTATATTAAAATAAGAGGAACAATTACAAACTGATTTATGACTTTATGATAAAATGTTGCAAATTGAAGAAAAAAAGCGATGGAAGAAACGGGACAAAATTGGATAGTCTTGATTTGGTAAATTATAAATGCATATAATACCAAATTTGAATATTGGCCTAATTTTATTTTAAATAATCTATGGGCGCAGATAAAGAATTCCTTAGATTGGTTTACTCTCTTCTAAAGAACAATTTGATTAAGATCTGGTGGGTTTTTTGATCAAAATACTGATAAGTACATGAGTTATAAATGCAAACTAATCATATGCCAGATGATTCCTACAAGAAGAAGTGAGCTGAAAGTAGGTGACTGGATCCTGATTAAAAGCTGTAAACAGAAAATTGGTCATCACCCAAGTGGAAGGGGCCATTCCAGGTATTTTTGACCACACCAATGGCTGTAGAGACTGAGTTGGATACACTTAATCCATTATAAAAAGCAGAGACCATTACTAGATATAGGGAAAGCAGTCTAAGAAAAGTGGGGTTAAAGACTGATTACAAAGGGAGGTGGAAAACAATATGGTCCACTTTTCTCAACCTCAGTGAAGAGAACCAGGAGAGCCACTTTTCTATAGAGACTGTTTGAAGGGAGAGATAGTGACGATGAAGGTTTTTCTGGTTTTTCTGCTATCTAGTACTTTTATTTTTACAGTTTTTTGGTGGTGTTATTTCAATAGGAACGTCAGGACTCACAGAAGAATGACATAGCACATGAGGATGCTGATTTATTTTCTTGGTTCACTCAGAGAAAGACACACAGAAACCCTTTTGAAACTAGTGTATGGTGACAATATGCAAGATATCTAGCAAATAAATAAAACATTAACTGTTTTGTTTGTTCTCAGATGCCATATTCTGTACGACATTTACCCAGATATGTAGAAACTTTCACTAATCTTAATGATCTGTTTCCAGATGTTACACTCCTCTCCAGGATTTGGACAAATTCTGAGCGTGCAGTACATGAACGAACAGGAAGTTATATGGGTAAAAATGTATATATTTCCATGACAAAAGTAAGGGTAAATTGGAGACTGGGACGACATGGGATTAATCTAAATAGTTAAAGCTGGACCAGTACACTTAAAACCTGACCAAAGATTTATTTGTTTTGAAAATGGTAAAAATTTGACCACACTTTCATACCACTCTGGGTACATGGGAAAAAAAGTATATAGTATGTGCTCCATATTGTGAATGTGATGGGAACTTTCTATGGACGACCTGCTGATTCTCTGCGGATTTTGGCTCTGACACAATTACCCTCAAAATGAGAACGGTGGATGTGCTTCTATTGAGACTTAAAGAGCACTATTTTCTTGTATTTGTAGAGGAGATCTGACACAGCAGAAGGAGGAGGTAAGACGTTTCAGCCCCTCATGGTCCCATCTGGGCTCCGATTTGCCCCCTGAAAACAAATTATGGAGTGATTGAAATAAGGTTCTATTATCTTTTTTCCCATGGACCGAGGTGGGTAAGGTCATGTTATGATTGGACACATTAAATTATAGATTCAGTGGTTTTGTTAATTCTTCCCTGGTGGTTTTAAAAGGTATAGCAGCTGAGATCTAGGAATTGTGCTTAACTATAAATATACATGGAGATCAATCTACAATACAGGTGTTTATTGAACTATAACATCTTTCCGTAACAGGCTGCAAATCTAGTCACACCTGATTAACAGGAGACTTAAATACTTCGATGTTTCTGAAACAGTTCTGTTTCAGGAAAAGGGAGGAGATCCTTAGGCACAAGGGGAACTTAAATTTCAATTATTTTTTACAAAACAAAGCCTTTCAATTGGTCTCATTAAAAGCATTTCAGATAAATGAAAAAACAGAATAAAAAACAGCCTTTGTTTAGGGTTCAACAGTTTTTTTTTGGTTAAATCGGTTGAAATCATAGTTTTCTTTTATAAGTAAGGGGCTTCATAAGCTCAGAAAGATGAATAACAATAGTCGGTGATGTGGTGAAATCTTATAAGACTATAGGTTTAATGAACTTTGGCTGTTAGTGTAAATTAATAAAATTAAACTGATCGTTTTCTGCGGGTTGAGCTTTAAAGCAGCACATTTTTCTTTGGATGGGTCTGTCATGCTCATCATGCCATTTCCACAATCCAAAAAGACCAGACATTTCCTGTTTTCCATCCTGTTTTGGCACCTTTGTGCGATTGGTTGTTTTAGCACACAACCCATTCATCTTACCTTGTGGCATGTTTATGCATTTAGTCTTTGTTTGGAAGTTTTTATTTACATTATAACCTCTACTATATATTTTGAAGAAATATTCTTTATGGTCTAGGTTTTTCCAGTGTCGCTCATTTTTGATACAGGATTTTTAGAGTGCACTTTTTGTGATTTACATACAGCAAAAGCATTAGTTCTTTCTACAGATAGACCTAGTTTGTAAGCAGTCAGGATAATAATTTGATTTTGTGTTAGTGCGGCCGATCAGTGCGGCACTACTTAAAACTATGAGGTGAGTGAGGGATTTGATTTTTTTAAAAAGAGGACAAATCCATAAGAAATGAATCTCAAAACAGATACAATTATGGATAAAGCAAACAGGAAAAAGCAAATTAGTTGCAAGCTCTTCTTTTAGGCTTTGTTGACCAGGTGAGAGACCAGCAGCCAACCAGACCACAGTCTCTCAGGTAATCATACTACAGAAAAAGGCTGGAGCCAATGCACTCCCACTGAGGAGTCAGGACGAACCTGAGAGGACATCCAGGAGCAACAAGCCAGAGCGGGAGAAGAACAGCAAGGAGCAGACCACACAACCTACTTGAACCCTCTGCTGAGAGGTTTCCAACTTCAGCACACCTGCACCATCAGGTGGCAGGGCGGCTTGGAGCACAGAGCTGCCCAGCTGGAGCAGCAGGGTTTGAAGGAAAAGAAGCTGAGATCCCTGCCAAAAGGGGCTGAACGATCCTCTGGTCTGCGTGCAGTCCTTAGAGTTTTCAAAATCAAGGCTACTGAAAAGATACACTTTAGCTGCATATAGGTGATGTGCTGGCAACCTCTGACCTTAGGTCATAGAAGAGCGAGCCGGACGACAACTATTCCCAGCCAGAACGAGATGACTTGACTACTGATCCGAAAAGTTCCAGAGAAGATGGACTCAAAATTGATATGATTCTTTGCCTGACATTTTTCCTTACATATGGTGATCTCTTAAAAAAATTAGAGATCAAGAGAGGGACATGAAGAGATATAAATTCTGTTAATGTTGTATGAGGGTCTAATTTTGTAGTGCATGTGGAAACACTTAGAAACCGTGAATAATCAAGAGGAATGTGGCACATCCTGTGTGCCTTTTGTGAAGAAGCTGTGTGCCTTTTGGTGAAGAAGCTGTGACCATTCTGTGAAGGAAGATCTATGTGGGAGGAGTTTCTTTCTAACTAGTTTCTTAATAAAAACCTTATGCTGAGATAAAGCTGTACTCAGTTACTAGAACTGAGTCCAGTGAACGACGTCTCACTGTTAAAAGATATAATTGTTGTTTGTTGTTCTTATTAATCCTTTTTACAGAAATGAACGAGCACACTGGAAGGTGAAACAAGAGCTCAGAGAGAGCCCAGGGTCATAAATTAAATGTGTGTCTGTTCCCTTAAAATAGGCTTTAAATTAGAGTGAAAACACCTTCTCAACAATAACCTTTATGAAACTATACGGTATGATGTAACTATACATTGCAGGAGAAGGATCTTCAGCATGACGGAGGTTCATAGAAATGCCCAGCTTGTATGGGAAACGCGTGTCCATCCAGACATTAAAGGGGGGAGGAGTCAAAGCCAGAGTGTTAAACGTACAGACAGGAAACAGACGAAAACGAAAGTGTAAACCCAGCTCCCCTGTCCTACAACAGAACCAGGGAAGTGGTAACCAGTGGGCAACCAAAATGCAAGCCACCAAATAAGAGACAGAAACCTTTCCACAATGCATAACAAAGAGGTAACATTGATAAAGGTTTTGATCACTCCAAAGAATTATGAACAATGCAGGACTTGAACATGATCTGCAGGTGTTTTGTCACTACTGTAATGGAGATTCTGACTAACAGGAACAGTGAAATGTTGCAGACTGACATGCAAAATGTGTCGAACCACAACTAAGGAGAGACAGTAACTAATTTCTAATGCCTCTATTCTATTTATCCTTTTATTTCTCACAGTTGAATACTTAACATTATAAAGGTTAAAATCAGCATTATAATGGTGTTAAGATTTTGGTTAAATGTAAATAAATATATTCTAGTTATCTTACTGCCCTGCCCAGACCTTTTTGCCTGTCCAGAAGGAACCTTTGAACGAAGTTGAACTTTTAACTCTACTCCTGCCCACAGGATCCAGTGACTTTAATTCCAGGAACATGGCTATCTTGACCAATTGTTGCTCTGATAGACTGTGGACCACACCGCACTCTTCAGACCAAAAAGGGGGTATGTTGGGACACACGCAGCCATTGGGTGGCGCTAATCCACATTCTAGCTCCAACAGGAGAAGAAGAGAACCAGACCTTTTATAAGGGCTCTCCCAACTGGATCACGCTCTCGTCCGCTTAGGCTTTCTGCCAGACGGTGCCAGGAGAGACCCCAGGAAATCCTTCCTTCGCTGGCAAGTGGAAAGGACCCGAGTTTCTAGGAGAAACTCACTCTAAGGAAGATAAAGACTGCTGATCGATCAGGTGAATTGCAAACCACAGATGAGACAAACCCCACTGTTCTGCCCTGAGCCCTGCAGAAGCTTTATGAATTACAGACGCTGCCGTGAGGAAGGGACCGCTAACACGCTACTGCATGTCGCAGAGCTGCGTCCAGACTGAAGCCATTACACCCACCGCGACAAAGCCTATGCGGGACGAATGCTGTGCTGGAAATCTACGGAAAAAGGTACTGTCAGTGAAGGAAGGGTGAAGCTGATGGCTGTTTAGCCAAGCCTTAGAAGACGACGTCCCAGCTAAAGGCTGCTACCGGCACCCCAACAGCCATAAGGCCTCCCACTGCTAATAGACCGCAGCTATTGTTAACCTGCCGGCTAACGTTGATTTAGCTTTCCCAATTATCAACGTAGCAACCTGGAGAACTTTAAACGTTCAATAAGGTCTGTCTGGGCAGAGGCGAGATTGGTTTAGGATAAACAAGATATAAAGGTTGTTTGTTTTCACTGTGATTCGTTACTTTGTGTAAGATTTCATTTATTGTTTGGGTACAAACAGGCCGTTTGGCCTGGAGGTTTAACCTCTTAAGCCCCAGGGTCTCTCCAAGCTCCTAGCTCGAATAGGACATGCCCAACATTAATTTAGTTTTTCTCTGCAAAAATAAACTCTTGGTATCAAAATGAAGCCAATGCTTGTGAGATTTAATAAGAGGTGTAGAAATTACAGCATATGTTACTGTGCCAAAGTAATTGTAGCTTGAACATAGACAAATTACAAGATTCTTTATTCACGCCTAATTTTTTTTTCATGTTACAGTATATAATACCATTCAAAATTCTTTACTATCAGGAAGTCCACAAAATGCCATTAAAAGCCTTCAGTTGATCCAAAATGCGGCAGCAAGAGTTCTGATGAATATTAAAAAGAGAGATCACATTTCTCCTGTTTTAGCTTCCCTTCATTGGCTCCCTGTTAAATCCAGAATATAATTTAAGATCCTTCTTCTTACATACAAAGCCCTTAATAATCAAGCTCCATCATACATCAGAGATCTAATTGTTCCATATGTTCCTAAAAGAGCACTTCGCTCTCAGACTGCAGGTTTACTTGTAGTTCCTAGGATCTCTAAAAGTAGAATGGGAGGCAGATCTTTTAGTTATCAGGCTCCTCTCCTGTGGAACCAGCTCCCAGCTTTAGTCCGTGAGGCAGACACTCTGTTTACTTTTAAGGCCAGGCTTAAAACTTTCCTTTTTGATAAAGCTTATAGTTAGAGTGGCTTAGGTCATCCTGAGCTATCTCTGTAGTTATGCTGCTTTAGGCTTAGACTGCTGGAGGACAGACTTACCAATTTTCTTCACTCTGCTACTTCCTTTTCTCCTACGACTCTCCAGTTGTATTACAGTACATTCTGTTATTTCGACTGTTAACTTTGTTTTCTCTCAGTGTTTTTCTCCCCATCGAAGATATACCTGGTCTGGTATCCTGCTTGGCTGCAATGCCCTGTTGGACGGGGGGCATCGACTGGGATGATCCTCTCAGTAACTGAACATCCACTGTGTCCTGTTATCAACTTTTTACTTTCTGTAACATAGAAAGTTCTCTTATATCGGATTTCTGTTCCTTCTGTGTTCTGCTCTGTCTTCTCAAACCCCCAGACGGTCGTGGCAGATGGCCGCTCCTACTGAGCCTGGTTCTGTTGGAGGTTTCTTCCTGTTAAAGGGGAGTTTTTCCTCTCCACTGTCGCTACATGCTTGCTCAGTATGAGGGATTGCTGAAGGATTGCTGCGGTTGGAAATCTGCCCAACCTCACGCCAATGACTGACGCAATCTGCTGGGATTCCTTAAATAGGAAACTTTTTAATTGATTGGAATGTTTGTATAATTGTATTGAAATGACTTCTTGTTAAGTGCCTTGAGATGACATCTGTTGTGAATTGGTGCTATATAAATAAACTGAATTGAATTGAATTGAATTGAAAATATGCTCCAGTAGAATATAAACTGGAGATAATCATAAATCAACATGTGGAGATTACCTGTACCAAGATTCATGTTGATGAAGTGAAGTGGAGCAAAGTTACAGAGGCTTTAGTGAAAAAATAGCTAGTTTTGAAGTTTGGGACATTTCGGCACTATTTGGCACAAACAGTGAAAGTTTCCATTTCTCAACTCCTGATCTACTGATTGTATTCAAGTTCAATTATATGCCTGAAAACAAAGTGTTTTTCATATTTTTTGGTAAAATTTCCAACATATTTATCACCCTATTTAAATAACACTATAACACAGAGTTAGGCTTGACTCCAACTGAAGAACATTTATTCAAATTCCAAATACAACAAAATTGTGAAAAATACATATGAAATGGATAACAAAACTGTTCACAACCCCCTCCTCTTATCAATGCAAATGTTCTTATATTGATGGTAATGTGCTTTGCATGCAGTAACAATATGATCGTAGAGTGGCCTGATTTTGCACAGACGACTGTAATTAGGAGTGTTTTTTGTTTCTTTTCATTGTCCTCATTTACAAAGCTGAGGTGCAATGACCACAAGATTGCCTCAAACTGGTTTCTCTGCATAGTGTTACGGGATAATTTAAAATTATATGGCCACTCACCCCTCCAGCAGTCAGCCACAACTCAGGTGTATATAATGATGGGTAGGAAAACATATAAGTCTGTTACAGTGAGGGGAGTCCAAAGGAACTTTCTGCCAGCCTCTTTCCTTTTTGTAGCATTGGTATTGTCCATAATTGTCCAAATTACAGATGAACTGAAGAAGAGCTGGAAGAGAGAGAGAGGAGACCATGCTGCTGCTTGGTCAAATGTATGTAGGGCCCGGTGGCCTCGTGAGCATGAACCTAAAAGGCTCAGGAGTGCTGTCCTCTTCATGTCTGTGGCATCTTCACCCACTGGAGTGTCAGCAGAGCTCTTTGGACAGCCGTTGCCTTAGTTTAGTTGAAGGCCTTGGAGGTATTTAGCCTTCATCCTCACTAAAACAAGAAAACTGAAAAATAGAGAAATTAGGAATACATGCATACACATCTACATATAAATGTCTACACACACACATTATATATACATATATACATATATATATATATATATATATATATATATATATATATATATATATATATATATATATATATATATATATATACACAGACACGAAAAGATATGAACAAAATAGTTACAAAAACTGTCTATATACAAACATCTAAGAACACACACACAAAAAAAACATCAATATAAAATGGCTGACAGAGCTATTAGCATTAGCTAGTGAAGAGATAAAAATTCTGTTAATGTTGTATGAGTGTTTAATTCTGTAGTGTATGTGGCAACACTTAGAAACAGTGAACAATAAAGAAGAATGTGGTACATCCTGTGTGCCTTGTGTGAAGAAGCTGTGACCATTCTGTGAATGAAGATCTATGCGGGAGGAGTTTCCTGCTAACTCTTGTTTCAATAAAAACCTTATGCTGAGATAAAGCTGTGCTCAGTTACTAGAACTGAGTCCAGTGAACGATGTCTCGCTGTCAAAATATATAGTTGTTGTTTGTTGTTCTTATTGCTCCTTTTTACGGAAATGAACGAGCACGTGGGAAGGTAAAATGAGAGCCGAGGGAGAGCCCAGGGTCATAAACTAAATGTGTGTCTGTTCCTTTAAGATAGGCTTTAAATTAGAGTGAAAACACCTCCCCAACACTAGTTGGAACATACCTCTCCTCCTGGTAAAAATCAGATTTTCCTCTTCTGATGACGAGTCCTCAACACAAACCTCCGATGAACTATCGTTCCAAGTAATCGCCAGGGCTTCATCAGTGATGATTCTCTTCTCTTGAAGCGCCATTTTTCGAACGCAAACAAAACAATCGAAGCTGAATCGTCATCTGCTCACCTGATCACCTGCGCGTAACTGCATCACAGTGCTCGCCCCGGAGGTAAACAAAATATCTGTTTTTAGAATTACACAGACCTGTAACTCCCGTTTCTTTTGGCAGATTTGGATGATTGACACATGGTTAGAATTGTAAGATCCTATAGAATCACACTGACATCAGAACTTTGAAGCAGATTGGACAAAGCAAATGTTTACATGGGGAAAGTTCACAGTGCGCATGACAGACAATATTGAAACTCCTCTAATCATATGTAAAAAAATAATGGCAAAGGATTACGTTTATTTCACTTTTTCTTTTCTAAATACACACTGGATATTTTAGGTATTCTGGAAATACAGTCATATCACGGTGGATTATTCTTTTCAGCACGGAAAAAACAAAGGTAAGAAAAAATGTATGGTCTTGTTTTTCAAATGCTGTAGGTAATTTTGGGCTTATTTTGCTGCTCATTTGCTGAAATGTGCACGTAGAGTGATGAAACTTGCAGCTTTAGAATCTGTGAGATGCTGGCTTTCATGGAAGGCAAAGTTTGCTTGGTTCTGTTCGGCAGGGTGACCTACAGGTTCGGTTGAATGTGTTCATGTAAAAATCGGAAAATCGCACAACTGTTCCTTTAATTGCTTGTTATTTTTTCTGGGTTTGGAGGTCACAAAAAATATCTATATGAGTCTTTAGCTGAGATTCTGAGGTTTATAATGATAGGACATGCTTAGCAATCAGTGACCACAGGTCAACTAAATTCGGACATTTCCCCACCCTTCCCCCACAGTTACCCGGTGCCGGGGCTGTGGGGCTTTAGAGGTTAAACAGTGATTTTCGAGGTTTGCGATGGAAAGTTGTTACATATCCTGCAACCTGAGTTACTCAATCCGACAGTTTTTCTTTTTTGGGTGTTTAATAAATGAACCAGAGCGACTTTAAACAGCTCCACGCGAGTTAGCTGTAGGCTACATGCTCAAGCTAACCACATGGGCTTGACTGCTGGGCTTCATGAACAATAAAGACTGCTATTAATAGTATTCAAAATAGAGATCGGCTTTAAAAATGATAGTTTTAACACCAAAACTAATCCTTTAAGTCATTTTTGAAACCGCCTTCTTAGTAAGTCGAAATACTAAATTAGATCAATCACTGCGGTGACCGATCCATAAAATAGAAGCAATTCTCCATGAAGTTATTGATTTCTAATTCAGCAAATGGTTTAATGCAACATTACTTCTTCCAAAGACTGTTTTTCTTCACTTCTGCTTTGCATTGTGAATTGGTGTTTTTTGAATAAAAACCAGAAGGTGCTGATTAGTCTTAAACTAACCACAATTAGTTTAAAACTAATTTAGCTTAATTCCCAAAACTCTTTAATACAAGCCTTGGTCTTTAAGCTAAATATCCATACTGAACTGGCACCTACATGTGTAGTAACTTGCTGTTCAAAGAACGCAAAGAACTTATTCCTTCATCCATTGTTTAATTATCTCAGCCTTATCAGGCCGGTAATCATAAACATAAACTGAGACTGAACAATTTGGCTATTGATATTCCTGGAATCCAGGTGGTGCCCCAAACTTGATCATTTTGACATAAAATTATTAATATTATTAATAATTGCCCTAAGCAATTACTCATAATTTTTCATAGTCAAATCCTACCTATCTGTGGCACAAAAGCAGATAATACTCAGCTCTACATTGCAATGTCGCCAGGTGACTTTGAACCCATCCAAACCCTAAGTAAATGCATCGAGCAAATCAATGGATGGATGTGCCATAACTTTCTCCAGCTAAACAGAAACAAAACAGAAGTAATTACTTTTGGACCTAAAGAGGAACAATCAACAGTCAGCACACAGCTTCAGTAAATACAACTAGAAACTACTAATCAGGCCCGAAATCTAGGCGTAGTAATGGACTCAGACCTGAAACTCCAGGGTCACATAAAGGAAATAACAAGGTCACCTGAAGAACATCTCTAGGATTAAATGACTGATGACCTAGCACCTAGAAAAACTCATCCATGCGTTTATCTTTAGTCGGATTGATTACTGCAACAGCGTTCTCTACGGGCCATCAGGGGTTGGGGTCCGGAGGAGGACAGGCGGTCTGGTCGGGGTCCTGGGCTGTCGGGCTGCTTTGCCACTTTGGGGCCCTTGGCGGTCTGCTTGTCTCCATCCTAGAAGGTAGGGGGTCCACCTCCCGGGTCCGGGGGCTGGTGGCTCTACTGGGGCATCAGTACCTGGACCTGGGAGCATAAAGTGTGCATGGGGTGTGTGAGTGAGGGTACAGCGTCATTTTTTTGGGTGTCTAGGTGAGTCAGTGAGAATGTATGTGTTTAAGAGGGAGGGAACGTATGACTGTGTCTGTATGTCTTTGTCTACCTGTCAGGTTGGATCTTGGTCTGCCCCCTCGCCTGGCGCACCTCAGGCCTTACACTTAATGGGGGGCCTATTTCCCCTCCGTCACTCCCCGCTGGTGACGGGGCCCCTGCCTGCCGGTGCACCGGTGGTCAATCCGGTTCGCACCTGGTGCGTGCCTGGCCGGGCCTGGGGGGGCCGGTGTGTCGGTCGGCCGATGCGCTGGGCCGATATCTTCCTTTGGTTGGTGGGGGCACCTCTTTTAGAGGTGCCAGGTTTGGGATTGTTGGGTGGTGCCTGCTCGGTGGCTCGGCGGTATGCGGATCCGGCGTCTCTGCTCGTTTGATCACCTGTTCTGTGCGCACCGTGCGTGGCCGGTTCATTGGCGGGTTGGACCGGCCCTGGCCCTCGTTTGAAGCCTTGTCTCGGCGCCCTGCGTTGCGCGGGATCAGGACCCGGGAGCTGGTACAACTTGGCGTCCAGATGCTGGCTGAGCCCGGCCTGGGGATGCTGTCCGTCCCCTGCGGCTATTGGTGGGGCGCTGGGATGTTGGCGGTGGGGATTGGCCTAGGGCGGAGGCGTTGCGTGGCGGCCGGTGGCCGGCCGCGGCCCCTGCAGTGCCGGGGGCCCCTCGTCGGCCGGTCCCTTGTCGGGTCCCTGCTGGGGGGTGCCCCTGGGCCCCGGCTCCCCCGGTCCGGCATGGCCGGTTGCCGGCGGACCCCGTGGGCTCTTCACAGCTGCCCCCCGGGCCCCTGCATAGTGGCCGCTGGATGTTCCGCTGGGGTTCTCCTTTTCTCCTCTCTTGGGGGATGCGGTCGGCCCCGCCCGGGTCCGCCTGGGGCTCTGGCGGTCCTTTGGACTTCTTTGCTCCGATCTCCTTCACTTCTACATCGATTCCTGGGGGACGGATTGATGTCTTCTCACACCATCTATCGAACACTCTTATGGAGAAACCTTATATGCACCAGCATGCTAACACACACACATAGATGTGGGGTCTCTGGTGTTTAAGGATATATTCTTGGGCTGAGGTTATCATTACTAGAGCTTGATTAATCGGTACCATGAGTTTTTCTGTGACATTGTTGTTGTATTTTTATATCTATTTTTGTGTGATGTGGTTGTGTAATTCTTAAGTTCACAAAGTTTGGTTGGTTTTGTCGATGTTCCTTTTTCGTGTTTTGTTTCTCCCCCTCTCTCTGCCGTCCTGTGGGTATGGAGGCAGACTTCAATGTTTTCCCGTGTTTTCTTTGTTCCCCTTCCTCTCTTGTATTTTCAACTCACCCTCTCTCATGACATTTTGGTTCCTACCTCTCTTCTTCATCTTCCTTCTTTCTTCTCCTTAATTTTCCGTCTCCGTGTCCATAACATCAGGAAATAAAAACCCCAACAATTCATAATAAAGATTTTTCACACATAAATCAAGTGGAGTACTATAGCAAAAGCTGTACTGCTCCGCTTGTGAAAGTAAATCTGTTGGGCTTCTACTTGGTACTTAGACACCAATTCTGAGCTCCACACTGCCAAACAGGACACGTAAAAAAAAAAGAAAAAAAAAAGAAAAAAAAGAGAAGAACTGAGAAGAGAAATGACTGTCCATTCAAGATTAAATATTTTAGTTTCACTGTCCACTTTTATTTATATATATATATATATATATATATATATATATATATATATATATATTACTGTGGCTTGCAAAAGTATTCGGCCCCCTTGAACTTTTCCACATTTTGTCACATTACAGCCACAAACATGAATCAATTTTATTGGAATTCCACGTGAAAGACCAACACAAAGTGGTGTACACGTGAGAAGTGGAACGAAAATCATAAATGATTCCAAACATTTTTTACAAATAAATAACTGAAAAGTGGGGTGTGCGTATTTATTCAGCCCCCTAAGTCAATACTTTGTAGAGCCACCTTTTGCTGGAATTCCAGCTGCCAGTCTTTTAGGGTATGTCTCTACCAGCTTTGCACATCTAGAGACTGAAATTCTTGCCCATTCTTCTTTGCAAAACAGCTCCAGCTCAGTCAGATTAGATGGACAGCGTTTGTGAACAGCATTTTTCAGATATTGCCACAGATTCTCGATTGGATTTAGATCTGGACTTTGACTGGGCCATGGATAACACATGGATATGTTTTGTTATAAACCATTCCATTGTTGCCCTGGCTTTATGTTTAGGGTCGTTAACAATAGCTTTCTTCTTGCCACTCTTCCATAAAGGCCAACTTTGTGCAGTGCACGACTAATAGTTGTCCTATGGACAGATTCCCCCACCTTAGCTGTAGATCTCTGCAGCTCATCCAGACTCACCATGGGCCTCTTGGCTGCATTTCTGATCAGCGCTCTCCTTGTTCGGCCTGTGAGTTTAGGTAGACGGCCTTGTCTTGGTAGGTTTACAGTTGTGCCATACTCCTTCCATTTCTGAATGATCGCTTGAACAGTGCTCCGTGGGGTGTTCAAGGCTTGGGAAATCTTTTTGTAGCCTAAGCCTGATTTAAATTTCTCAATAACTTTATCCCTGACCTGTCTGGTGTGTTCTTTGGACTTCATGGTGTTGTTGCTCCCAACATTCTCTTAGACAACCTCTGAGGCCGTCACAGGGCAGCTGTATTTGTACTGACATTAGATTACACACAGGTGCACTCTATTTAGTCATTAGCACTCATCAGACAATGTGGAAAAGTTCAAGGGGGCCGAATACTTTTGCAAGCCACTGTACATACATACATGCATGCATGCATGTTTTTATTTGCCTGAGTAGTCTACAGAAGCTAACTTAAACGTATCAAATAACTCCTACAAGTGCATACAATACGACACAACTACACAAACCTTATTGTGCAAATTACCGAGCTAACAGAGATACGTAAACAGAGCGGACATGAGAGCAGCTGCCTGAAAGTTATTAACTGCCTCCAGAACCCAGTTAACGTACACAAATCTATTCAACAAAAATAGTAATAGCCTACAGTCAAATCTTTATTTCGCTCAGCCGAGCCTTCTCTGTTTAAAACGTCAGGACTAATAAAAATAAAATTTCCGGCACCATTTAAAAAATGAAATTATAAAAAAATTATTTTTGATGATTAATTTAATTAAATATATTACACAGACTCGGGTCACACGTAAACAGATATTTTTAAGGAAGATTTTTAAATCTAGTAGGCTAGATTTAAAAAAGTATTAATAAAAATTAAAAAAAACGTAGTTTAGGCTAATTATTTCGTTTAACTGGAGAAGATTAGTTAAGGAATATCTGCGGTTACTAGGCAATATGGAACTGGAGTATTTTGGATGGAGTATTATGGGATTATCCATCCATCCATCCATTTTCTTCCGCTTATCCGGGGTCGGGTCGCGGGGGCAGCAGCCTAAGCAAAGAGACCCAGACTTCCCTCTCCCCAGCCACTTGTTCCAGCTCCTCGGGAGGAACCCCAAGGCGCTCCCAGGCCAGCCGAGAAACATAGTCCCTCCAGCGTGTCCTGGGCCTTCCCCTGGGCCTCCTCCCGGTGAGACGTGCCTGAAACACCTCACCAGCGAGGCGTCCAGGAGGCATCCTGACCAGATGCCCGAGCCACCTCAACTGACTCCTCTCGATGTGGAGAAGCAGCGGCTCTACTCTGAGCCCCCTCCGGATGACTGAGCTTCTCATCAATTTTATTGGAATTCCACATGAAAGACCAATTCAAAGTGGTGTACACGTGAGATGTGGAACGACAATCATACATGATTCTAAACATTTTTTTACAAATAAATAAAAGAAAAGTGGGGTGTGCGTAATTATTCAGCCCCCTTTGGTCTGAGTGCAGTCAGTTGCCCAAAGATATTGCCTGATGAGTGCTAATGACTAAATAGAGTGCACCTGTGTGTAATCTGATGTCAGTACAAATACAGCTGCCCTGTGACAGCCTCAGAGGTTGTCTAAGAGAATGTTGGGAGCAACAACACCATGAAGTCCAAAGAACACACCAGACAGGTCAGGGATAAAGTTATTGAGAAATTTAAAGCGGGCTTAGGCTACAAAAAGATTTCCCAAGCCTTGAACATCCCACGGAGCACTGTTCAAGCGATCATTCAGAAATCGAAGCAGTATGGCACAACTGTAAACCTACCAATACAAGGCCGTCCACCTAAACTCACAGGCCGAACAAGGAGAGCGCTGATCAGAAATGCAGCCAAGAGGCCCATGGTGACTCTGAACGAGCTGCAGAGATCTACAGCTCGGGTGGGGGAATCTGTCCATAGGACAACTATTAGTGGTGCACTTCACAAAGTTGGCCTTTATGGAAGAGTGTCAAGAAGAAAGCCATTGTTAAAGGAAAACCATAAGAAGTCCCATTTGCAGTTTGCCACAAGCCATGTTGGGGACACAGCAAACATGTGGAAGAAGGTGCTCCGGTCAGATGAGACCAAAATGGAACTTTTTGGCCAAATTGCAAAACGCTATGTGTGGCGGATAACAACTAACACTGCACATCACTCTGAACACACCATCCCCACTGTCAGATATGGTGGTGGCAGCATCATGCTCTGGGGGTGCTTCTCTTCAGCAGGGACAGGGAAGCTGGTCAGAGTTGATGGGAAGATGAATGGAGCCAAATACAGGGCAATCTTGGAAGAAAACCTCTTGGAGTCTGCAAAAGACTTGAGACTGGGGCGGAGGTTCAGCTTCCAGCAGGACAAGGACCCTAAACATAAAGCCAGGGCAACAATGGAATGGTTTAAAACAAAACATATCCATGTGTTACAATGGCCCAGTCAAAGTCCAGATCTAAATCCAATCGAGAATCTGTGGCAAGATCTGAAAGCTGCTGTTCACAGACGCTGTCCATCTAATCTGACTGAGCTGGAGCTGTTTTGCAAAGAAGAATGGGCAAGAATTTCAGTCTCTAGATGTGTAAAGCTGATAGAGACATACCCTAAAAGACTGGCAGCTGTAATTGCAGCAAAAGGTGGTTCTGCAAAGTATTGACTCAGGGGGCTGAATAATAATGCACACCCCACTTTTCAGTTATTTATTTGCAAAAAATGTTTAGAATCACATATGATTTTTGTTCCACTTCTCACGTGTACACCACTTTGTATTGGTCTTTTACGTGGAATTCCAATAAAATTGATTCATGTTTGGGGCTGTAATGTGACAAAATGTGGAAAAGTTCAAGGGGGACGAATACTATTGCAAGCCACTGTACATACATACATGCATGCATGCATGTTTTTATTTGCCTGAGTAGTATATATATATATATATATATATATATATATATATATATATATATATATATATATATATATATATATATATATATATATATATATATATATATATATATATATGAGAGAGAGAGAGAGCAAAAGATTTGTGAATTTATGTGTGGTTATTTGTGTAGATATGTGTACATAAATGTCTGTAAAAAATATACTTGTGGGTTGTATTTGTAGTTTCTATATGTATTTGTTTTTCTAACTGTGCTTCTCTCATAATATTATTTCAGTCACCTCGGCATTCATCCTTAGCTTACTCATCAACGGTTCACCATGCCCAAGCAGACTGCTGGTACGTCACACAGAGAGACACAGCTGCCTGAAAGGTATTATATATATATATATATATATATATATATATATATATATATATATATATATATATATATATATATATATATATATTTATATATATATGTGTGTGTGTGTGTGAGGACATTTATGTGTAGATGTGTATGCATGTATTTATAATTTCTGTTATCTTGTTTTAGTGAGGATGAAGACTAAATACCTCCAAGGCCTTCAACTTCTGCGCAGCCAACCAAGAAGGCAAAAATGGGGAAAGCTAAGGCAACAGTGTTCCAAAGATGTCTACTGACATTCCAGTGGGTGAAGATGCATGGTGGCACAGACATAAAGAGGACAGCACTCCTGAGTCTTTTAGGTTCATGCCCACGAGGCCAATGGGCCCTAAATTTGACAAAGCAGCAGCATGGTCTCCTCTCTTTTTCTTCCAGTTCTTCTTCAGTTCATCTGTAATTTGGACAATTATCGACAATACCAATGCTACAAAAAGGAAAGAGGCTGGCAGAAAGTTCCTTTGGACTCCTCTCACTGTAACAGACTTATATGTTTTCCTATCTATCATTATATACACCAGATTTGTAAATGTGCACCATAGGGCTGACTACTGGAGGGGTGAGTTGCCATATAATTTTCAATTATCCCGTAACACTATGCAGAGAAACCAGTTTGAGGCAATCTTGTGGTCATTGAAAAAAATTTGGCGTGAATAAAGAATCTTGTAATTTGTCTATGTTCCAGCTACAATTACTTTGGCACAGTAACATATGCTGTAATCTTTACACCTCTGATTAAATCTCACAAACATTGGCTTCATTTCGATAACAAGAGAAAAACAAAATTAATGTTGGGCATATCCTATTCGAGCTAGGAGCTTGGAGAGACCCTGGAGAGACCCTGGGGCTTAATAGGTCAAGAGCCGCAACAATGCTTGCAAATCTGGGGCTTCTGCAGCATATAGCCTAGCTAGAAAAACCTGACAAAGGGGGCCAGAGAAGCAGAGAAGCTGCTTGCACACAAACTAGACAGTCACTTGACATGTGAAAAAAAGTACAAACAACACCCCCCCCCCGCCCCGCCAACAACAATCTGCCAAAATAACCAATCTCTTCCAGATGAGCTAAATACCTCCTATGTATATGTATACAGAGATAAAAAAATATCCAAATCCTTCTCCATCATGCACTGCACCCCTGATCTGAGTCATAAGGAAGAGCTCTCTGTCATAGTCAGGATAGTATCACAAGAAGACATTCCTCAAGTAAGAGCATTTCTTAGGCTTTCTTGTGGCATAGCAGTCAACAGGAGAACAGGAGAATCATAAACAGGCTAGAGGAACTCAACATCCCATTTGAGGATTGCAGAGGCCAGTCCTATGACAACGACGCAAATATGAAGGGAAACAATAAAGGTGTTCAAGCAAAGTTGCTTCAGCTGAACTCAAGAACTTTTTATGTTCCATGTGGTGCCCACACTTTAAATCTGATAGTAGCTGATGCTGCAAAAAGCTCACCAGATACCCTTGGCTACTTTGGGTATTTGACAAAGTTATTCAAGCTCTTGTCAGCCTCCACCTATAGGTGGAATGTCCTCTTAGAATATTTGAAAATCACTCTGAAATTATAGGCTGAGACCAGATGGGAAAGCAGGATAAAAAGCATTGAGGCAGTAAGGTACAGACCTGGGTATGAGACATTTCCGCTTTTTGCCAACTCTCAATCAGCTTTCAGCCGAAGATAATTCAGTTGCCAGCTGACTATCAGCCGATTGTATCACAGGGTAACACACCCACTTTCCCAGGGGGCGGGCTTAATTTTTTCAAAGTGTGTAATTGCAGGCTGTCACCAAAGGATGTCGCCACAAGAGCCCCACGTGCCTGAGACCAAACAATGGCCCAAAGATAACAAAGCGGCAGCGAACTGCTTGTCACCATATGCTGTGCCCTCAGAAATACGTGCACAACCATTGTGTGACTTTTGCCATGAGAAGAAACACACATTTACACATGTTCTTTATGCATGTTTTCTGTGAATAAACACCTGAAACTCTATAAGGTTCATGTTGTTTATTATTTAGTCAGTTTTTTGGCAGGTAAAAGAATACCACCGATTTGGTAGGCTACACTTCTTCACATAAATGACAAAACAAGAGTGTAGGGAATTATCCATCCATCCATTTTCTTCCGCTTATCCGGGGTCGGGTCGCGGGGGCAGCAGCCTAAGCAAAGAGACCCAGACTTCCCTCTCCCCAGCCACTTGTTCCAGCTCCTCGGGAGGAACCCCAAGGCACTCCCAGGCCAGCCGAGAAACATAGTCCCTCCAGCGTGTCCTGGGCCTTCCCCTGGGCCTCCTCCCGGTGAGACGTGCCCGTCTCCTCGAGAGGGGTTGGACTCTCTTCCATTCTGGGGTTGCCCCCGCTGAGAGGCGCTGAGCTGGGGTGGGCATACTTGTTGCCCCCCATCTCGGCGCCTGTACATTGGGGTTTACCCCGGTGAACGAGAGGGTAGCCTCCCTCCGCCTTCGGGTGGGGGGACGGGTCCTGACTGTTGTTTGTGCTTACGCGCCAAACAGCAGATTAGATTACCCACCCTTCTTGGAGTCTTTGGAGGGGGTGCTGGAGAGTGCTCCTCCTGGGGACTCCCTTGTTCTGCTGGGGGACTTCAACGCTCACGTGGGCAATGACGGTGAGACCTGGAGGGGTGTGGTTGGGCGGAATGGCCCCCCCGATCTAAACCCGAGTGGTGTCTTGTTATTGGACTTCTGTGCTCGTCATGGATTGTCCATAACAAACACCATGTTCAAGCATAAAGGTGTCCATATGTGCACTTGGCACCAGGACACCTTAGGCCGCAGCTCAATGATCGACTTGGTTGTCGTCTCATCTGATCTGCGGCCGCATGTTTTGGACACTCGGGTGAGGAGAGGGGCAGAGCTGTCCACTGACCACTACCTGGTGGTGAGTCGGCTCCGATGGTGGGGGAGGACGCCGGACAGACCTGGAAGGCCCAAACGTGTTGTGAGGGTCTGGTGGGAACGTCTGGCAGAGTCTCCTGTCAGAAGGAGCTTTAACTCACACCTCCGGCAGAACTTTGAACACGTCCCGGGGGAGGCGGAGGACATCGAGTCCGAGTGGACCATGCTCCGCGCCTCCATTGCCGAGGCGGCTGACCAAAGCTGTGGCCGCAAGGTGGTCGGTGCCTGTCGCGGCGGCAACCCTCGAACCCGCTGGTGGACACCGGCGGTAAGGGATGCTGTCAGGCTGAAGAAGGAGTCCTACCGGGTCTTTTTGGCTTGTGGGACCCCTGAAGCACTTGATAGGTACCGACAGGCCAAGCGGGATGCGGCTCGGATGGTTGCTGAGGCAAAAACTCGGACGTGGGAGGAGTTTGGAGAGACCATGGAAAACGACTTCCGTACGGCTTCGAAGCGATTCTGGTCCACCATCCAGCGTCTCAGGGGGGGAAAGCGGTCTGCCACCAACACTGTTTACAGTGGGGATGGTGTGCTGCTGACCTCGACGCGGGACGTTTTGGGTCGGTGGATGGAATACTTCGAGGACCTCCTCAATCCCACCAGCACGCCTTCCAATCTGCAAGCAGGGTTTGGGGACTTGGGGTCGGGCTCTCCAATCTCTGGTGCTGAGGTCACCGAGGTCGTTAAAAAGCTCCTCGGTGGCAAGGCTCCGGGGGTGGATGAGATTCGACCGGAGTTCCTCAAGGCTCTGGATGTTGTGGGGCTGTGTTGGTTAACGCGGCTCTGCAATATTGCGTGGACATCGGGGGCAGTTCCCTTGGATTGGCAGACCAGGGTGGTGGTCCCCCTGTTTAAAAAGGGGGACCACAGGGTGTGTTCCAACTACAGGGGGATCACACTTCTGAGCCTCCCTGGTAAGGTCTATTCAGGGGTTCTGGAGAGGAGGGTCCGACGGATAGTCGAACCTCGGATCCAGGAGGAACAATGCGGTTTTCGTCCTGGCCGTGGAACACTGGACCAGCTCTACACCCTCAGCAGGGTCCTGGAGGGTGCGTGGGAGTTCGCCCAACCGGTCTACATGTGTTTTGTGGACTTGGAGATGGCGTTTGACCGTGTCCCTCGGGGGGCCCTGTGGGGGGTGCTCCGGGAGTATGGGGTACCGGGCCCCTTGATACGGGCTGTTAGGTCCCTGTACGACCGGTGCCAGAGTTTGGTTCGCATTGCCGGCAGTAAGTCGGGCTTGTTTCCAGTGAGAGTTGGACTCCGCCAAGGTTGCCCTTTGTCACCGATACAGTTCCTAACTTTTATGGACAGGATCTCTAGGCGCAGCCAAGGCGTTGAGGGGATCCGTTTTGGTGGCCTCAGGATCGGGTCTCTGCTTTTTGCAGATGATGTGGTCCTGTTGGCTTCATCGGAGCGTGATCTACAGCTTTCGCTGGAGCTGTTCGCAGCCGAGTGTGAAGCGGCTGGGATGAGAATCAGCACCTCCAAATCCGAGGCCATGGTCTTGAGCCGGAAAAGGGTGGGGTGCCTCTTTCGGGTCGGGGATGGGGTCCTTCCCCAAGTGGAGGAGTTTAAGTATCTGGGGGTCTTGTTCACGAATGAGGGAAAAATGGAGCGGGAGATCGATAGACGGATTGGTGGGGCATCTGCAGTTATGCGGGCGCTCTACCGGTCTGTCGTGGTGAAGAGAGAGCTGAGCCAAAAGGCGAAGCTCTCGATTTACCGGTCGATCTACGTTCCTACCCTCATCTATGGTCACGAACTCTGGGTGGTGACCGAAAGAACGAGATCACGGATACAAGCGGCTGAAATGAGTTTCCTCCGCAGAGTGTCTGGGCTCTCCCTTAGAGATAGGGTGAGAAGCTCAGTCATCCGGAGGGGGCTCAGAGTAGAGCCGCTGCTTCTCCACATCGAGAGGAGTCAGTTGAGGTGGCTCGGGCATCTGGTCAGGATGCCTCCTGGACGCCTCGCTGGTGAGGTGTTTCAGGCACGTCTCACCGGGAGGAGGCCCAGGGGAAGGCCCAGGACACGCTGGAGGGACTATGTTTCTCGGCTGGCCTGGGAGCGCCTTGGGGTTCCTCCCGAGGAGCTGGAACAAGTGGCTGGGGAGAGGGAAGTCTGGGTCTCTTTGCTTAGGCTGCTGCCCCCGCGACCCGACCCCGGATAAGCGGAAGAAAATGGATGGATGGATGGATAATCCCATAATACTCCATCCAAAATACTCCAGTTCCATATTGCCTAGTAACCGCAGATATTCCTTAACTAATCTTCTCCAGTTAAACGAAATAATTAGCCTAAACTACGTTTTTTTTAATTTTTATTAATACTTTTTTAAATCTAGCCTACTAGATTTAAAAATCTTCCTTAAAAATATCTGTTTACGTGTGACCCGAGTCTGTGTAATATATTTAATTAAATTAATCATCAAAAATAATTTTTTTATAATTTCATTTTTTAAATGGTGCCGGAAATTTTATTTTTATTAGTCCTGACGTTTTAAACAGAGAAGGCTCGGCTGAGCGAAATAAAGATTTGACTGTAGGCTATTACTATTTTTGTTGAATAGATTTGTGTACGTTAACTGGGTTCTGGAGGCAGTTAATAACTTTCAGGCAGCTGCTCTCATGTCCGCTCTGTTTACGTATCTCTGTTAGCTCGGTAATTTGCACAATAAGGTTTGTGTAGTTGTGTCGTATTGTATGCACTTGTAGGAGTTATTTGATACGTTTAAGTTAGCTTCTGTAGACTACTCAGGCAAATAAAAACATGCATGCATGCATGTATGTATGTACAGTGGCTTGCAAAAGTATTCGGCCCCCTTGAACTTTTCCACATTGTCTGATGAGTGCTAATGACTAAATAGAGTGCACCTGTGTGTAATCTAATGTCAGTACAAATACAGCTGCCCTGTGACGGCCTCAGAGGTTGTCTAAGAGAATGTTGGGAGCAACAACACCATGAAGTCCAAAGAACACACCAGACAGGTCAGGGATAAAGTTATTGAGAAATTTAAATCAGGCTTAGGCTACAAAAAGATTTCCCAAGCCTTGAACACCCCACGGAGCACTGTTCAAGCGATCATTCAGAAATGGAAGGAGTATGGCACAACTGTAAACCTACCAAGACAAGGCCGTCTACCTAAACTCACAGGCCGAACAAGGAGAGCGCTGATCAGAAATGCAGCCAAGAGGCCCATGGTGAGTCTGGATGAGCTGCAGAGATCTACAGCTAAGGTGGGGGAATCTGTCCATAGGACAACTATTAGTCGTGCACTGCACAAAGTTGGCCTTTATGGAAGAGTGGCAAGAAGAAAGCTATTGTTAACGACCCTAAACATAAAGCCAGGGCAACAATGGAATGGTTTATAACAAAACATATCCATGTGTTATCCATGGCCCAGTCAAAGTCCAGATCTAAATCCAATCGAGAATCTGTGGCAATATCTGAAAAATGCTGTTCACAAACGCTGTCCATCTAATCTGACTGAGCTGGAGCTGTTTTGCAAAGAAGAATGGGCAAGAATTTCAGTCTCTAGATGTGCAAAGCTGGTAGAGACATACCCTAAAAGACTGGCAGCTGGAATTCCAGCAAAAGGTGGCTCTACAAAGTATTGACTTAGGGGGCTGAATAAATACGCACACCCCACTTTTCAGTTATTTATTTGTAAAAAATGTTTGGAATCATTTATGATTTTCGTTCCACTTCTCACGTGTACACCACTTTGTGTTGGTCTTTCACGTGGAATTCCAATAAAATTGATTCATGTTTGTGGCTGTAATGTGACAAAATGTGGAAAAGTTCAAGGGGGCCGAATACTTTTGCAAGCCACTGTATATATATATATATATATATATATATATATATATATATATATATATATATATATATATATATATATATATATATTGTTGAGAAGGTGTTTTCACTCTAATTTAAAGCCTATTTTAAAGGAACAGACACACATTTAATTTATGACCCTGGGCTCTCTCTGAGCTCTCATTTCACCTTCCCGCGTGCTCGTTCATTTCTGTAAAAGGAGCAATAAGAACTACAAACAACAATTATATCTTTTAACAGTGAGACGTCGTTCACTGGATTCAGTTCTAGTAACTGAGTACAGCTTTATCTCAGCATAAGGTTTTTATTTGAAACAAGTTAAAAAGAAACTCCTCCCACATAGATCTTCCTTCACAGAATGGTCACAGCTTCTTCACCAAAAGGCACACAGGATGTGCCACATTCCTCTTGATTATTCACGGTTTCTAAGTGTTACCACATGCACTACAAAATTAGACCCTCATACAACATTAACAGAATTTATATCTCTTCATGTCCCTCTCTTGATCTCTTATTTTAAGAGATCACTATATATAAGGAAAAATGTCAGGCAAAGAATCATATCAATTTTGAGTCCATCTTCTCTGGAACTTTTTGGATCAGTAGTCAAGTCATCTTGTTCTGGCCGGGAATAGTGGTCATCCGGCTCGCTCTTCTATGACCTAAGGTGAGAGGCTGCCAGCACATCACCTATATGCAGCTAAAATGTATCTTTTCAGTAGCCTTGAGTTTGAAAACTGTAAGGACTGCAGGCAGACCAGAGGATCGTTCAGCCCCTTTTGGCAGGGGTCTCAGCTTCTTTTCCTTCAAACCCTGCTGCCCCAGCTGGGCAGCTCGGTGCTCCAAGCCGCTCTGCCACCTGATGGTGCAGGTGTGCTGAAGTTGGAAACCTCTCAGCAGAGGGTTCAAGTAGGTTGTGTGGTCTGCTCATTGCTGTTCTTCTCCCGCTCTGGCTTGCTGCTCCTGCATGTCCTCTCAGGTTCGTCCTGACTCCTCAGTGGGAGTGCATTGGCTCCAGCCTTTTTCTTTAGTATGATTACCTGAGAGATTGTGGTCTGGTTGGCTGCTGGTCTCTCAACTGGTCAACAAAGCCTAAAAGAAGAGCTTGCAACTAATTTGCTTTTTCCTGTTTGCTTTATCCATAATTGTATCTGTTTTGAGATTAATTTCTTATGGATTTGTCCTCTTTAAAAAAAAAAATCAAATCCCTCACTCACCTCATAGTTTTAAGTAGTGCCGCACTGATCGGCCGCACTAACACAAAATCAAATTATTATCCTGACTGCTTACAAACTAGGTCTATTTCTAGAAAGAGCTAATGCTTTTGCTGTATGTAAATCACAAAAATCATCATTGACCCAAAGTGCACTCCAAAAATCCTGTATCAAAAATGAGCGACACTGGAACAACCTAGACCATAAAGAATATTTCATCAAAATATATAGTAGAGGTTATAATGTAAATGAAAACTTCCAAACAAAGATTAAATGCATAAAAATACCACAAGGTAAGATGAATGGGTTGTGTGCTAAAACAACCAACCACACAAAGGTGCCAAAACAGGATGGAAAACAGGAAACGTCTGGTCTTTTTGGATTGTGGAAATGGCATCATGAGCATGACAGACCGCTCAAAAGAAAAATGTGCTGCTTTAAAGCTCAACACGCAGAAAACGATCAGTTTAATTTTATTCATTTACACTGCTAACAGCCTAAGTTCATTAAACCTATAGTCTTATAAGATTTTACCACATCACCGACTATTGTTATTCATCTTCTGAGCTGATGAAGCCCAATACTTATAAAATAAAACTATAATTTCAACCTATTTAACCCAAAAAAGTGTTGAACCCTAAACAAATGCGGTTTTTTATTTATTTTTTCATTTATCTGAAATGCTTTTAAAGCAACAAATGGAAAGGCTTTGTTTTGTAAAAAATAATTGAAATTTAAGTTCTCCTAGTGCCCAAGGATCTCCTCCCTTTTCCTGAAACAGAACTGTTTCAGAAACATCCAATTATTTAAGTCTCCTGTTAATCAGGTGTGACTAGATCTGCAGCTTATTACGGAAAGATGTTATAGTTCAATAAACACCTGTATTGTAGATCAATCTCCATGTATACAGTATTTAAGCTCAATTCCTAGATCTCAGCTGCTATACTTTTCTGCCAGGGAAGAATTAACAAAACCACTGAATCTATAATTTAATGTGTCCAATCATAACATGACCTTACCCACCTCGGTCCATGGGAAAAAAGATAATAGAACCTTATTTCAATCACTCCATAATTTGTTTTCAGGGGGCATTTCGGAGCCCAGATGGGACCATGAGGGGCTGAAATATCACGCCTCCTCCTTCTGCTGTGTCGGATCTCCTCTGCAAATACAAGAAAAGAATGCTCTTTAAGTCTCAACAGAAGCACAACCACCGTTCTCATTTTGAGGGTAATTGTGTCAGAGCCAAAATCCGCAGAGAATCAGCAGGTCGTCCATAGAAAAGTTTCCATCACATTCACGATATGGAGCATATACTATATATTTTTTTCCCATGTACCCAGAGTGGTATGAACGTGCGGTCAGATTTTTATCATTTTCAAAACAACTAAATCTTTGGTCAGGTTTTAAGTGTACTGGTCCAGCTTTAACTATTTAGATTAATCCCATTTCGTCCCAGTCTCCAATTTACCCTTACTTTTGTCATGGAAGTATACACATTTTTACCCATATAACTTCGCTCCACGCTCAGAATTTGTCCAAATCCTGGAGAGGAGTGTAACATCTGGAAACAGATCATTAAGATTAGTCAAAGCTTCTACATATCTGGGTAAATGTCCTACAGAATATGGCATCTGAGAACAAACAAAACAGTTAATGTTTTATTTATTTGCAAGATATCTTGCATATTGTCACCATACACTAGTTTCAAATGGGTTTCTGTGTGTCTTTCTCTGAGTGAACCAAGAAAATAAATCAGCATCCTTATGTGCTCTATGTCATTCTTCTGTGAGTCCTGACGTTCCTATTGAAATAACACCACCAAAAAACTGTAAAAATCAAAGTACTAGATAGCAGAAAAACCAGAAAAACCTTCATCGTCACTATCTCTCCCTTCAAACAGTCTCTATAGAAAAGTGGCTCTCCTGGTTCTCTTCACTGAGGTTGAGACAAGTGGACCATATTGTTTTCCACCTCCCTTTGGAATCAGTCTTTAACCCCACTTTTCTTAGACTCCTTTCCCTATATCTAGTAATGGTCACTGCTTTTTATAATGGATTAAGTGTATCCAACTCAGTCTCTACAGCCATTGGTGTGGTCAAAAATACCTGGAATGGCCCCTTCCACCTGGGTGATGCCCAATTTTCTGTTTACAGCTTTTAATCAGGATCCAGTCACCTACTTTCAGCTCACTTCTTCCTGTAGGAATATAGGATGATCTGGCATATGATTAGTTTGCATTTATAACTCATGTAATTATCAGTATTTTGATCATGAAAACTCACCAGATCTTAATCAAATTGTTTTTTTAGAAGAGAGTAAACCAATCTAAGAAATTCTATATCTCACCCATAGATTATTTCAAATAGAATGAGGCCAATATTCAAATTTGGAATTATATGCATTTATAATTTACCAAATCAAGACTATCCAATTTTGTCCCGTTTCTTCCATCGCTTTTTTTTTTAATTTACAACATTTCATCATAAAGTCATAAATCAGTTTGTAATTGTTTCTCTTATTTTAAGATACCAAACTGTAAGAAGGTATAAGGTCTCATCAAATCCGTTCAATTACTTGGTGTTATATTCATATATAACTTTATCATAACCAAACAGTATCTCAAATTATGTTTAGTCTTATCCATGGCCTTTCTTAATCTGCTTTTAGAATCCAATTGTCTCTTAAAAACGATCTCTAATCTTTGTCCTATTTTACCAATTATTTCTCTAAACAACATTTCTGCAACAGTTAGTGTATCTAAATGTTTTACTGTTAACATTACAAATCCATTAGGAGAAATTTTCTTTACTTACTAAATAGAGCTTCTTCAATACAGCCTTTGTTTGCTCAAAGCTGTTTCTTAATTTTATATGAGAAGCTTTTCTTTTTTTCCCATGTCTGACACACTTCTTGTCCGTGAACTAATCAGTTTGATAATTGAATTGTCCGTAAGAAATGCTTTTAATTAGTTCGCCACTAGAGGTCGCCATACCCCTGTTCCCCATTGTTGGCCAAATGCCAAAAACATGTAAAGTTCAATTTGAATCTTCTGTTAGCAATAATATGATTATTTTATCTTCATCTGATTACAAACTTCAGTTAAAACTTTAATTTTTTTCTTTCCAAGTAGAACAATTCTTTGGTAGCTTTCCCGTTTCAAGAAATTTATGAAAATCTAAAATTTGGATTATTAATTTATCCCCTACAGAGAATATGCCCAACTTCAAGTGAAATAGGAAATCTCTTCCTAACAAATTAGAAAGTAATCTCTAGATTTTATGATTATCACAACAGGTTTTTCCTGTAGCAAAATCTATTATTTTTATTTCATTTTTCTAACAACTCAATCTCATTTTTAGTGGAAAACAAAATTCCTCATTTTATTATAATTTTTTTTTTCATCTGACTACACTAATTTTGTCAATAAGATAATCAGCAACTGATATTTCCATAACAAAACATCACATATCTATTCCTTGCTCTCTACTTATCTGCTCCTTCATAAAGATTCTACAAATTAGCTTATTATTATGATTATATGTGAAAGAGTCTGTTGCTAGATGCCCAAAAAACATGGTACCATTCTCAACTGATATTGAGGCGAGGGCCGGCCACCTCTCCCAATCTCAGGTGTAGGTCCAGACATCTTTCTTGCTTAATCAGACCCTTAATTTTGTCCCATTAGCAACAACTCCATTGAGTGTAAATATTGAAGTGCGCTTAAACTCAGTGTGCTACGGTAACTAAAGTTGAATTTAGGAGTGCGTTACTACGTTCCTTACTACGGTAATCCCGTAACAAACATTTCTTCTCTTTTTTTGCAGTCTCTAACCCAGCGCATTACAAGATTGTTTCCTTTCAACATGTATCTTATCTGTCATTAAAATGTTAGAAGCAAACATCTGAAGCTGCCGCTTGTTACAAAGAATAAATTCACGTAGCCACCCAGCTGCTACCCCACAGGTCCTGTAGACATCCGCCTGTATTTCAAAATAAAATCACTCTGCTCATAATCCGTCATTTTTAAACCATTTCTTTTCTACAATATGAGAGATCTCATAGACATCCCATGAATATCATTAAAAATATTAGCTAAGTTTTTATTTATTAATTATTATTATTAGAGTAAAAGTTGCCGCTGCTCTCAAGAAATCCCAAACATCCCCCTCATTATCAGCTAGCGGGGGGAGGTGTGTTCCTTCTCTACTGCCTTCCGGCAGTTGAATAACCTTTAACAATTTTGAAACGCATGATCAATCTAGTTTCAAACAAGTCTTTCTCAGGAAGTCCATTTTACCGATTTCTGTCACAACCCATCACAGTTGGTTTGTTTATTAAGAGAAAAACTAACGACCCATTGTTGAGGGACAGAGGGGGGGGGGGGGGGGGTCGCTTGTTTATTATCAGAACAGCCCTTCCTTGAGGGGAAGGGGGGAAGGTGGTCAGCTGTTTAAAATAATTCATTTAGATCTGTCACGCTGCCCTATTCCTGCCTGATTGTCTTCACCTGTCTGTCTCATCATCCACACCTGATCCTACTCACCTCCTGCCTTTAAAACCCCTCACTTCCTTTCACTCCCGGCCGGATCATCCTTCCTCCTTCCTCCTAGTCCTCCTAGTACTATATTGTCTTCATCCCCATGGTGTGTCGTCTTCCTGCCTCTTCGTTCCAGCCCGATGTCCAGTCTCTCCATTCCTGCCATCGTCCTCTTCACCACCACCATCATCATCACCTCCTTTAATAAACATCCTCCACCTTCCTTCAGCGAGTGCGTTTGGGTCCATTCTCCACACACCCACGTGACAGAATGATCCGGCCCTAAACATGGACCCAGCACTCGCCCGGGAGATCGCCGCCCTGCGCCAGGACGTCTGGGCTAACCTGGCCAGACTCGCTGCCTCTCCTCACCTCCCTGTGCGGGTCTCCGGAGCCGGGGAGATCCTCGGAGTGCTCCCTCACTTCCAGAGTGTCTTCTCGGCCCGGGAGCTCGCCGATCTGCGGCGCGAAGCGGAGAGGATTCGCCAGGAGGCGTTGGACCAGACGATCGGTCCGCCCTCTCCGCCTCCACCATCTGGCCGTAGGCGACGGACCCGCCGAACCGGCGTTTCAGCGAGCGAGGAGCAGGGCGGCGTGGCCACACGGACCACCAACGTCGGCTCCATCTCCGCGTGGCACCCACCGCCGGTTCTCTCCCCCGCCGTCTTTGTCCCTCCTCCAGCTGGCTCTTCGGGGGCTCCTCACATCAGGGAGGAGGACCTCTTCGAGTTTTTCTATGGGGACAAGACGGCCTACCTCTGCTCCAGGGGAGCGCCTCGCCGCAGACAGCAACGCCGCCGAGGTGGGGCCGCTCCCGGGGAAGTTCCAGTTCCAGTCCATGAGCCCGTTCCAGTTCCAGTCCATGAGCCTGTTCCAGTCCCAGTCCATGAGCCCGTTCCAGTCCCAGTCCATGAGCCCGTTCCAGTCCCAGTCCATGAGCCCGTTCCAGTCCCAGTCCATGAGCCCGTTCCAGTTCCAGTCCATGAGCCCGTTCCAGTTCCAGTCCATGAGCCCGTTCAAGTTCCAGTCCATGAGCCCGTTCCAGTTCCAGTCCATGAGCCCGTTCCAGTTCCAGTCCATGAGCCCGTTCCAGCTCCAGAGCCAGTCTCAGCTTCCAACATTCCTGCAGTCTTCCTGGCCATCACTTTGGCTGCACTCCAGCGATGGACATTTCCCCATGCGTCGCTGGAGCTCCCGGGGAGGGTCAGGGAGGACCCGTCCCCGTCGCTGAAGCTCCCAGGGAGGGTCAGGGAGGACCCGTCCCCGTCACTGGAGCCTCCAGAACGGTCGTCTGAGGAGGCGTCCGAGCCTCCAGAACCTTCGTCTGAGGAGGCGTCCGAGCCTCCAGAACCTTCGTCTGAGGAGGCGTCCGAGCCTCCAGAACCTTCGTCTGAGGAGGCGTCCGAGCCTCCAGACTCTCTGTCTGAGGAGGCGTCCGAGCCTCCAGACTCTCCGTCTCAGGAGGCGTCCGAGCCTCCAGACTCTCCGTCTCAGGAGGCGTCCGAGCCTCCAGACTCTCTTTGTCTCGGCCGACCTTTACCGGCCAGGCATCTTTGGCACTACCTGACCCTCAGAAGAGGACCTAAGGGCCGTCCGCCCGGCCTCCGTCCAGCCAGAGGACGCCGCCGAGGCTGTCCGCCCGACCTCCGTCCAGCCAGGGGCCGCCGCCGAGGCCGTCCGCCCGACCTCCGTCCAGCCAGGGGCCGCCGCCGAGGCCGTCCGCCCGACCTCCAGGTCCTCAGGGCCCGCCACCGGGGCCGTCCGCCAGACTTCCAGGGGGGTACCCAAAGAGACTCTGGGCCCTCCTTCCGTGGGCCCCCTCCACCCACCCTGGCAAGGGTGCTTGTTTTTTTTTCTCTTCCCTTTCTTTTTCACTCTTTCCACGGTGTCTGGAATCCACCTTTAAGGGGGGGGGGGGGGTCCTGTCACGCTGCCCTATTCCTGCCTGATTGTCTTCACCTGTCTGTCTCATCATCCACACCTGATCCTACTCACCTCCTGCCTTTAAGACCCCTCACTTCCTTTCACTCCCGGCCTGATCATCCTTCCTCCTTCCTCCTAGTCCTCCTAGTACTATATTGTCTTCATCCCCATGGTGTGTCGTCTTCCTGCCTCTTCGTTCCAGCCCGATGTCCAGTCTCTCCATTCCTGCCGTCGTCCTCTTCACCACCACCATCATCATCACCTCCTTTAATAAACATCCTCCACCTTCCTTCAGCGAGTGCGTTTGGGTCCATTCTCCACACACCCACGTGACAAGATCACAGTAAAGTTGACCTTACTCTTCATAGGATTTTTAAAAAAATATGTTAGTGAGTTTTCTCTTTTATTTTGTTTTTCTTTCGGCGGAACTTTAGGAGAAAACAAAGTTTAAAACATTTTTTATCCTCCCGGGTGCTAAAAAACACATCTGTTTCACGCATTAACCCCCCTTTTTTCCCTGTTTGTTTGAGACGCCAAATGTCTAATTCTTCAATTTTGATCTTTTTAGTTTTATTTTAGATCGCAACTACCAAGAAGTGCGCAAAATTACTCAGTCAATCGTCGTTTCAAATTCATAATCTTTATTTTAAAGAAATGTATTGTCTTTTCTCTTACATTAATTTTGCATCCCCTTTAAAATCTTCTTTGCTATTTTCTCCCCATATTTCGATAAGTTACATTTTGCTGTTTTTATTTTTCATTTTTAAATATTCATCATTCTCATGTTAATGAAGCAAATTCAGCTTTTGTTTCTCTTTTATCTGATCTATCTATCTTATCGCAGTGTTATTTACTTAATTTTCAAACCATGAGACTCAGTTCAGCCTACAGCTGTTTCACCATAGAAATCTCCATTCACACACACACACACAGTCACACAACCGGTTTATCACACATTAATATAATTATGTATGTCTTATGTCTTTCATGTATCACATTTTTACTCACTGGCTGTTGTCCCTGTGAAGGAAGACCCCATCCAACTGTTGCTCCGGTAGAAACCCCGGATCTGCCGGCCTCTTTTTTTTCTTTTACCTAACGGTGGGGTGGAGGACTTTGATAATGGTTCCGAACCAGGTTATGCACGGACTCTCAGCAGCCTGCGGTTCCTCCCGGAGATCCAGTTCAATCTGAGATCCTGGTCAAAGGAACAAGAAATGCCAGGGTTAAAATCGCTCTCTGATCTCTGAGTTTTCTTTTTTTGACATTCTGTGGTTTCTCAATCCACGAGCTGGTCCCACTCAGCCTTCTTCGTGTCCAACACGCAAGCTTTCAGTAAGAAGCGTACCTTAGGGCTGGCCACACCCTGAGTTCACCGACCCAGTCGGCTTCTATTTAACTCAGCAGAAACAGATAAACATTTACTGGAGAACAACAGACAGAACATACTTTAAGATTAGTCAATTTTGCGTCTTGTGTGGCAGCGCTTACCAAATAACTTCAGGCCTTGGTCACTTCCGTCCTCCGATCTCCAGTATCTGTTAATCACAACAATTTCCAAACTCACGTTTTCCTTTGCTACTTCCAGAAATCACGTCGGGGTCACCAAATTGTTGAGAAGGTGTTTTCAATCGAATTTAAAGCCTATTTTAAAGGAACGGACACACATTTAATTTATGACCCTGGGCTCTCTCTGAGCTCTCATTTCACCTTCCCGCGTGCTCGTTCATTTCTGTAAAAAGGAGCAATAAGAACAACAAACAACAATTATATATTTTAACAGTGAGACGTCGTTCACTGGACTCAGTTCTAGTAACTGTGTGTCCTCAGTTCTTGTGTCCTCTGTTGTTGACTTGGCTTTCTCTGACCATTACTGCGTGTTTTTTAACATCACCAGTTCTATCCAGCAGGAGACCTCTGTGAGAACTGTCAGGAAGCGCCATCTAACCCCTGAAGTGGCTGCAGGTTTTCTAGAAGTTTTCCAAAAGTTTCCTCCTACTCTCTTACCTGCCCCCTGTGATTTTATTGCCAGTGATTTTAACAGAAGACTTCAGTCCGCTCTTGACCTGCTGGCTCCACTTAAACGCTCACATTCAAAACTTGCAGCACCATGGAGAAATAACAATCTTAAAAAACTAAAGAGCGGCAGAGAGAAAATGGAGAAAAAATAAAAACCACGATAAACCATCAATTATACACAGAACTTCTCAAATCCTATAATAATGCTGTAAGATATTCAAGAAATGCTTACTTTGCAAAAATCATATCGGACAATAAAAATAATCCTAAAATTCTTTTTTCCACTATTGATAAAATTTTAAACTGTACTACTAATGCATTTCAGAAAACCCCCTCAAACAATCTTTGTGAGGAGTTTGCAGACCACTTCAGAGGGAAGGTAGACACCATCAGATGTAATATTTTATCTTCTCAGTGTAACATGGTTTTAGACAAATCTGAATGTGTGTCTCTACCAGAGGAAACGCTGGACAGTTTTGTCCTGGTAGAAGCTGGGACTCTTGATAAAGTTTTCTCCTCAGTGAGGCCCACCACATGTGTTTTGGACCCGATTCCCACTTCATTTTTTAAGCCATTTTATGAATCTTTTAGGGATGAGATTTTAACCATGATGAATTGCTCCCTTCAGACGGGGGTCTTTCCTGCCGCCTTTAAAGGGGTGGAAGTGAAGCCCCTGCTGAAGAAGAGCAATTTAGATTTTAATGATTTTAATAATTTTAGACCAGTATCTAACTTACCATTTTTAAGCAAGGTTTTAGAAAAGCTTGTTTTAATTCAACTTAATGATTTTATTAATGAGCACAATGTCCTGGAGAAATTTCAGTCTGGTTTTAGGTTGAACCACAGCACAGAGACGGCCCTTCTGAAGATTTTAAATTATTTTAGAATAAATTATGATGCTCAGAAGGTGACAGTGTTGGTTCTACTGGATCTAAGCGCTGCCTTTGATACAGTAGACCACACCATTCTTTTAACCCGTTTAAAACAGATCGGCCTCTCTGGTGATGTTCACAAATAGTTTACATCCTATCTCACAGACAGGACTTTTATGGTAAGTTTAGATACCTGCTCTTCTAGGGTCCACAGGATTACATGTGGTGTGCCCCAGGGTTCAATTTTAGGCCCATTGTTTTTTAACCTTTATATGCTCCCTCTTGGCAGCGTCATCAGGAGACATGGAGTTAACTTTCACAGTTATGCTGATGATACACAGTTATACATCTCCATGTCTCCCGATGACACACGGCCAATGGTTGCACTTTTTAACTGCATTTTAGACATTAAATCCTGGATGGCAGAAAACTTTCTCCAGCTCAACCAGGACAAAACTGAAGTTTTAGTCATCGGTCCTGAGGCTCAGAGAGAGAAACTTTTACCAAAACTACAATCACTGTCTTTTAATCCCTCTTTACAAGTGAAGAACCTGGGCGTGATTTTTGACTCTGAGCTGACTTTTATTCCTCACATAAAAAATATCACTAAAATAGGTTTTTATCAACTAAAGAACATCGCCAGAGTCCGCCCCATTCTCTCTCGGGCCAATACGGAGACACTGATGCATGCTTTAATCTCCAGTAGAATTGATTACTGTAATGCCCTGCTTTCTGGTCTTCCCAAAAAGAGTATATCAGGTTTACAACTACTACAAAATTCAGCAGCACGTGTCCTGACGAAGACCAGGAGGCGGGAGCACATTACACCGGTCTTAAAATCATTGCATTGGCTCCCCGTACATTTCAGGATCGACTTTAAGGTTCTTTTAATGGTTTTTAAGTGTCTTAATGGTCTTGGGCCTTCTTATCTCTCTGAACTGCTTTTACCATATAAACCTTCGCGGTCTCTGCGCTCCTCTGGCAGCCGTCTCCTTGTCATCCCAAAAGTCAGGACACACACGCATGGCGAGGCGTCTTTTCAGTTTTATGGCCCTCACTTCTGGAACAGGCTGCCAGAGGACCTCAGGGCTGCAGAGAACGTTCATGTTTTTAAAAGAAGGCTCAAGACTCACCTTTTTAGCTTAGCTTTTAACTGATTATTATTTATCACTGTTTGTTTAATTGCTCTGGATGTTTTATATGATTATATTTTTATCAGTTTTACTATTTAATCTTAGCACATTAATTTACTGTTTCTTTTTATACTTTAATTTATCTTAATCCCCATTCCAGTGTTTCCTCTGTGGGAGCCCTCTGCCCCGGGAGCGGTGGTCGGCTGTGGCTGCCTGGGTGCTCTCCAGGTGGAGCTTGGGTGGAGGTGGGGGTCTTGGCCTTGCCTCCACTGGGTGCCCTGTGTCGGCGCCTCGGCTGCTGCTGTTGATCTACTGCTGCCGGGGCAGATGGCTCCTCTGATGGCGTTTCCTTGCATGGTTCATCTACACTCGGCCCAATGTCCTTTTAACTTTTTCTTTTAACAGTGTGTGTGCATGGGAGATGGGTTGGGGGGAGGGGGGTATAACTGTGACCATGCTTTTAAATCTGTGGGGGAGGGAAGGGAAGGTGGTTTTATGTGGGGTCATTTTAATCTGTAAAGCACTTTGTGATGCAACTTCTTGTATGAAAAGCGCTTTATAAATAAAGTTTGATTTGATTTGAACTGAGTACAGCTTTATCTCAGCATAAGGTTTTTATTTGAAACAAGTTAAAAAGAAACTCCTCCCACATAGATCTTCCTTCACAGAATGGTCACAGCTTCTTCACCAAAAAGCACACAGGATGTGCCACATTCCTCTTGATTATTCACGGTTTCTAAGTGTTTCCACATGCACTACAAAATTAGACCCTCATACAACATTAACAGAATTTATATCTCTTCAATATATATATATATATATATATATATATATATATATATATATATATATATATATATATATATATATATATATGAATGAGAGAGAGAGTTCAAGGGGGCCGAATACTTTTGCAAGCCACTGTATGTGATTTTGCTGGTTTTTTTTTTTTTTTTCACATTTTATTGAAACTTTGTAATAACAATACAATTATACATGAGACCAGAAAGGAATTCAGTTATAGTAACATATGTAGCTACTGTACACATACAAAAAAATAAGAAAAATGCAACCAAAAGAAATACAGAAAAACTGAAAAATAAAAACACAGACACACTACCCCCAATTTCCACTGCATGCGCTCCGCTCCGGCATGCACTCCGCAGTAAAAACGCTCCCATTGTAGTCAATGTGAGCATTTCCACTGCCGCCGCCGAATGGCGCAGGGCGCCAGCCGCCGTTTCGCCATCCGGCAAAAATAGGATCGATTCTATTTTTGCCGGACGCCGGATCAAGTCAATCTACACAAATAACTAGCACCAACCGGATGGAGAACAACCACATTTCCGGGTGTTTTTCAAAATAAATAAATAAAGACGGACTAGACATTTTTTTTATGAATAGCTATATTAATTCAACTTACTCATATCCTAATGAGGTGAGGGTGATTTTGCCTGTCCTTCACTGTTATTGTTGAACGTATGCAGCAATGATGAATGTCCTTCACTGATACAATAATACTAATAAAGTAAGCTACAAAATAATAGTACCGCCTACTACTTACTGTACTGACTTGGGAAGACCTGAGAAGACCCAAACATTTATCAATCATTTGAACTGTCACTTGTTTGCATTGGCAGATTGACATTTTTTTAAATCTTTATTTAAAGTTGTAGCAACAACATTTCTGTCTTGTTTGAGTCTCGCTATTGTCTTACTGTAGCCTAAAAGATTTTCTGTTTTACTATGAAAATCCCACCAACAACTCCCTGGAACTTGTTGTAAATGTTTTTAGGCTTTACATGCTAAATTTTTTTCCACAAGCAAAAATGGCAAAAAGCAACTCCATCTTTATCTGCCTTTAAAATGGAAATTAACTCTCTCCTTACATCTCTTCAGTTGGTAAAAAAAAACAACCCAAAAAATGATGATGAAATGAACAGCAGTTTCCCGATCCCCCCTTTCCGGGCCGAAGCGCGGATCCTCAGAGCACAATTGCAGTAATTGTCATGCAAATGGAGTCTTTAGACGTTGGCTGACATGGCTGGTGTGACCTCAGGCCGTCTTTTTGAACCTGGTTGTGCTTAACCGGTTCACCCAGGTGTGACCACAGCCTTACCCCCAATTTCCACTGCATGCGCTCCGCTCAGGTCCGGTCCGGTTCCGCAACGCACTCCGCAGCCGCTCGCAATTTCCACTGCATGCGTTCTAGATCCGCTCCGTGTCACTGCACGATCTGTTCAGGAAGCACGATCCGTATCATGAGCCCATCTGCGCATGTGCGCAAGGAACTACTTCCAGGGGGGGGTTTAGTTCTCGAGACGCTATAAGATGGATGGATTTGCGCTCTTTAAATTAAACATTGACTTCAGCTGTGACTTTTGTCATATAGAACCAAAAACTATCGTTCATCTGTTTTACCGCTGCACATATAGCAAAAACCTCTGGAGTCATTTAGAGTAATTATGTATAAGTAAGCCAGTCATGTGATCGGTCTCCAGGAGAGGCCGATCACATGACTGGCTTAAGATTACGAATGCAGAAAGTAAATGTATCAGATAAAGAAGAAAGCTGTTAAGATTACGAATGCAGCATGTAAATATATCAGATCAGACAACTAGTGTTTCCCCGTTTTTCTGTTTTCTTTGTTATGTTGTTAATCCTTTTTGTATAATGGTTCAGAAATATTGCTTATCTATTTCTATTTATTTGTAAAGTGTAAATGGCCTTGATCTATAAATTAACAAATAAAAAAATAAAAAAACAACAAAAGAAATCTACCCGGAAGTAGTTCCTTGCGTGCATTCGCAGATGGGCTCATGGTATGGATCGTGCTTCCTGAACAGATCGTGCAGTGACACTCCGGTCCGGTCCGCAGCCCAGAGATGGTCAAAGAAGCATGCGCGGGAATTGCGAGATCTCTCGATAAAAGCCATTAACAAATGCGGAAGTCAGAACAAAATTCTTCATTCTTCTTCATCTTCTTCTTCATTTATGACTGATTACTTAAGAACAACAAAAGGCATCAATTCCATGGAATTACCCAGGTCTCAAATGAAGAAAGAATATTAAAGCCAGCGTGATTCTTGAACCTCAGCTGTGAAAAGAATGGAAATTGGCATCAAGGCACAATGATGAGCACTTTAAATCTGAGAACTAAACTTCGTTTCTAACTCTTATGTCATACGCTTATTACATTCTTCTCAGAATTAAGAGGAAAGATTCAGATATAACCAGTGTTGGGGAGAATACTTTGTAAATGTATTGAGTTACAGAGTACTGAATACCTGCTTTAAAATGTATTTAAAACGTATTCCGGTACTTTGCTTAATCCTGGTACTGTATTCCAAATACTCCCCCTTAATAACAGCATTTAAGTCTATTAAATGTCACAATATGCGTTGGTAGCTACTCCCGCAGGAAAACAGAGGGCATATTAATGCTAAACATTATGTACTGATTGGGAAAAAAAGAAATAAAACAATTTAATTATTTTTGTTTATTTATCAAAGTTTCAACAGAACATTTCTGTAATACAGTGACAAAGCATTACTGTCTGTAATATATATATATATGCATTTTGCCTACCCTTTGTATTTCACAATTTGACAAGAAAAAAAAGGCTTTTTCAACTTTCTGTTTGTATAAACATGACGCTCATTTCACTCCAAATGGAGAGCTTTTATCCTTATGGCAGGAAACATCATCAAGCTGACATCATTTCAGATAAAATGAACAGTGACACTAACTGTGAGAAATGACCTAACTTACACGATACAGGTACTGTCAAATAATGCATACAGTCTATAAAAACAATTTAGGATACTTTGAGTTGTTTCTTCAGATTAGACGTTGAGTCTTTGGACGCCGCTAGTATAAACCAAGCTTAATAGGTTGTTCGCTGGCAAACAAAGATTGCACTGCACTGTTAAGAGTGCTCCCCCCTCTCCTTTTTTAGTGTGAAAAATTGCTCGAATTTCCAGGAAATGAATGCATTTTTTCCTTCACTGCTCGTAGGTTGATTCGGCTGCGGTTGTGGCTCCAACCACTCCAGCTCCTGGTCTGAATCAGACTGTATATAGATGTGAATCTGAATCCATACCTGGCCACGATCACCTTAACGCTGATGCTTGATAGTGAGAATTGAAGCGGGTTTGACGTCAGAGAGAAGCGACAGTGTTATTGTTTGCAGAGATGCGGTGGTGTGAAAGAAAATAAACGGAGTGTGTTGCTCAGCTCCAAGGAGTATTATATTCGTGAGTCCTGACCACGAAAGTGTAAAACACACAAGTATTCCAATGGTATTACGAAAGTAACTGTATTCTAAATACCATGTTTAAAAATAGTAACTGTACCGGACTCGTAATTAGTATTCTAAATACATAACAGCGGTTCATGTATTCCGTTTCTCCCCAACACTGGATATAACTTTGTCACAGGATGATGCTGGATTTTGCCCCTTGAGCCCCCTGCAGCACATAAAACATGGTTTGCAGCAAGATGCTGCAGATCTTCTACAAGTCTGTTGTGGAGAGTGTAATCTCTTCAGCCGTCATCTGTTGGGGTAGCAGCATCAGAGCTAGGGATTTAAAAAGGCTAAACAACCTGATAAAGAAGGCTGGTTCTGTTCTGGGGACGACTGTGGAAAATCTGGAGATGATAATGCAAAGAAGGATTCTTCATAAAATCAAAAAAATTATGGACAACCCTGAGCATCCTCTTAATGAGACAGTCATACAACAACAGAGCGTCTTCAGTCGGAGGCTTCTTCAGTTTCGCTGCAATACAGACCGCTACAGGAAATCCTTCCTGCCCACAGCTTCATTATCTACAACAACTCCTTAAAGAATTAATTATATGAGCTATACCAACACTTAATTTCCCTCTGGGATCAATAAAGTATTTTTGAATTGAATTGAATTGAATTAAATGTTATAAAAAACTACATGCTACTCCATGAGCTAACATTCACAAACTGTGGCAATTATCAAATCCTTCTCATCAGATAGTGTGTCCAAGACAAGAACACATGATGGAGAAAACAATAGTAGGCCTATAATGTTTATGCTATCATTTTTCTTGGATCGTTTAATTTGTTCCTGTAAATGTGTTCTTTAGCAGTTAAATTAACAGTTGACTGATGTCAAAAATACTCAAATTAACTCTCCAACAATATATCTGGCTGGGCCTCTTGTGCTATCTGGAGGTAAAGTGAATATACACACATAAATTACATAATTTTTGCCAATCAAGTCAGATGTTAATCAAGTAGTCATTCAGTAGTAGCCTTTTTCCCAAAAACCTTTAACTCTTTTAATTTTCTTTAATTTTCCCTACTGTTCTACTTAATTTTTAAAAAATATCCAAAGATAGTGCTTCTCTCCAAATGGAATGAAGGTTTGGTGTTTTAGAATCAGTTTTGTTAAAAACAACCCCCCCACAGATGTCTTCCATTTTTGCTTTTCCCCCCTCCCCCCTCCCCCTAAATGTTTTTCAAACCATCCTTCCATCAATTGTCTATATCCACTTATCCTTGCAAGGTTGCAAGAGAACTGGTGTCCTCAAGCAGGTATTGGGTGAGAGGCGGGTTACATCCTGGACAGGTCGCCAGTCTATCACAGGGCAACACAATGACACACAATCATGCATGCACACTTTGACACGTAAAGGGAATTTGGATAGATGGTAAATTAACACTCATGTTTTTGGAGGAAGCTGGAGTATCCAGAAAGAACCCAAGTATGCACAGGGAGAACATGCAAATTCCATGCAGAATGACCCCATACTGGGATTCGAAACCCAGGACCTTCTTGCAATTGTGCCAATATGCAGCCCATGTTTTAAATTATCAAACAAATGTTAAAATCAGACAAATATTCTGGGTAAAGACCAAATTCAGTTTTGAAATTATGCTTTTTTTAAGTTGTGGAAAACACCATGTGATAAAAGTAATTGCCCTCTAAACCTAATAACCAGTTGTTCAACCCTTTGACGCAACAACTACTATCAACCATTTGAAGGTCATGCTGCTGCATCTTAAGTCTAACCTTTAACTAAGCCTTTGCAAAGGCTAGATAGATATAAAGGTACTTTATTAATCACATAAGGGAAATTTCATTGTTGCAGCTGCACTCAAAACGCAATAAATAAGCTCAATATACACAAGACAAAAACACGATAATTGCCAAGAAGAAATAACAACCAAGCACAGTCGTTAAAATTAATAACAAAAATAAGGCAGATGATTATCACCTCCCACACAGTGAAGAATTGTTGTACAGTGTTATTGTAAATGGGATGAATGATTTCCTGAACCTTTCTATATGACAGCGGAGCTGCCGCATTCTAGTGGAAAACGAGCTCTGCTCCATCCAGTATGTGGTGGAGTGGGTGAGATGTATTGTCCATTATTTAGACCAATTTACTTAGAGACCTCCTGTCTCTGATGGTCTCCAAAGTCTCCACGTTATGGCCAATGATATTGCCAGACTTTCAGAAGAGTTTATTGATTCTGCTGGCATCCCTGGAGCTAATGCTGCTTCTCCAGTACACCACAGTATACATGATGGCACTGGACACCACAGACTGGAAGAACATCTCCAAAAGTTTGCTGCATACACTAAAGGATCTGAGCTTCCTTAAAAAATAGAGTCTGCTCATCCCCCTCCTGTACACAGCATCTGCGTTGACTCTCCAATTCAGTCCGCTTATCCAAGTGCACACCCAGATACTTATAACTTTCCACAATCTCAACCTCCTCACTTAGAATCCCAATAGGCTGGTGAACAGGTCTGCAGAGTCATCTGAGTATTTCTGCAGGTGGCAGGAGTCTGAAATGTATTTAAAATGAGTATTATTTTGTTTAATTTTTTAGCCAGAGTTGTTCTTGCAGATCTGCTTTGGATCTCTGCCCTGTTGTATAACCTAGGTGTGGTTAAAGGTCATAAACTGATCTCTTCCAGAAATTCCTGAAGGGGAATGCTGTATATAGCCTGGAGGCTGAAGATGTGCCTCTCCTGCCATGATCAATTGAACATCCAGGCAGTATACAGCCCTCAGAAATTTTATCAAGGTCACCATGCAGTTTAAAACAAATGCATGAATGAAAATGAGAACAATCAATCAATCAATCAAACTTTATTTATAAAGCGCTTTTCAAACCAAAACAAAGCTTCTCAAAGTGCTTTACAGATTAAAAATGACCCACAACCCCCCCTTCCCAAAACCCAAAAGTAAAAAACATCACCACAGCTATACCCCCCCATGCATAAAAGCAACAATAAACAACAGCACATTAACAAAAGCAGAACGGGTTGAGTACAGATGAACCAGGAAACCTCATCATGGGAGCCATCTACATCAGCAGCAGCAGATCAACAACACCAGCCAAGGCACTGACCCAGGGAGCCCAGTGGAGGGAGGGCTGGTACCCCCACCTCAACCCAAGCACCACCTGGAGAGCACCAAGGCAGCCACAGCCGACCACCACCCCCGAGGCAGAGGGCTCCCACAGAGGAAACACTGGAAGGAAAACTAAAATAAGTTAAAATATTAAAATTAAAACAATTACAAGATATGATCCAATAAAAATGGAAAGCAGATAAACAATAATTGATAAATAGCCAGCTAAAAGCTAAACTAAAAAGAATTCAATCAAATAAAACATGCAGAGCAATTAAACAGATTTAATAAGTAATAATCAGTTAATAGCTACGTTAAAAAGGTGAGTCTTGAGCCTGCTCTTAGAAACATGAACGTTCTCTGCAGCCCTGAGATTCTCTGGCAGCCTGTTCCAGAGGTGAGGGCCATAAAACTGGAAAGACGCCTCACCATGAGTGTGTGTCCTGACTTTAGGGATGACAAGGAGACGGCTGCCAGATGAGCGCAGAGAATGCGGAGGTTCATACGGTAAAAGCAGCTCTGAGAGATAAGGAGGCCCAAGACCATTAAGACACTTAAAAATTATTAAAAGAATCTTAAAATCGATCCTAAAACATACGGGGAGCCAATGCAGTGATTCTAAGACAGGTGTAATGTGTTCCCGCCTCCTGGTCTTCGACAGGACGCGTGCTGCTGAATTCTGTAAAAGTTGTAAACTTGAGGTAGTCTTTTTGGGAAGACCAGAAAGCAGGGCATTACAGTAATCAATCCTACTGGTGATAAAAGCATGCATCAGTGTCTCCGTATTGGCCCGAGAGAGAATGGGGCGGACTCTGGCGATGTTCTTTAGTTCATAAAAACCTATTTTAGTAACATTTTTTATGTGAGGAATAAAAGTCAGCTCAGAGTCAACAATCACGCCCAGGTTCTTCACTTGTAGAGAAGGATTAAAAGACAGTGACTGCAGTTTTGGTAAAAGTTTCTCTCTCTGAGCCTCAGGACCGATGACTAAAACTTCAGTTTTGTCCTGGTTGAGCTGGAGAAAGTTTTCTGCCATCCAGGATTTAATGTCTAAAATGCAGTTAAAAAGTGCAACCATTGGCCGTGTGTCATCAGGAGACGTCCAATGAAACTTAACAAGGACAACTGACAACCAAAAGCATTTTTGAGAGAAAATATACAGGTCTACATGTATCCAAGCCACCATCAAGTACAGTGAACACAACTATGTGGTCAAGCATCGGTACGAGATAAGATGGATCATGATCCTCCTGGATGGTGACTGCAACAAATATGAATACTACATTTTTAGATGAAATTCATGAGGGATTTTGTTGTTGAAGTGAGGTTTGTTGTGAGGTGTTAGCAGTGATAAAATCCTTTCTGGAGTAGCATTACAAACTACTAACTAAAGAGCTGCTATGATCAAGTGTATATATATATATATATCTTTTGAGTTCTTGCAACCACCTTCATGGTGATTACTCTTTGACACAGGGCCTGGTTAGTTTAGATAACACTTTTCCAATAATAAATAAAATCATTATTTGTAAAATGCTATGTGTATTTATGCAGTTTTTTTGTGTGTTCTACCACAATTTGTTTGATGGTCTGAAGCACTAAACTGTGACAAAAAAAGCAAAAACTAGAGATCCGTTAAGTTTTTACAGCCCTGTATAAAGGCTTCTCTTTGTTATACTTCAGTTTCCATAACAAATTACATTATTTATTCTCTATTTTTGTTAGGTGTCATTGTCTGCTTTAATGTGTAGTTCCACTTAAACCTGCACAGGAACAAAACGGCCAGAGCATTAAAGTCACAAAACTCTGTTACATCTGTAAGGTATGAAAGGTATTACATATTATTCATCAAATTTCACTTTCCAGAAAAGGATTTCAGCCAGATGTTTAATCCCTCTGGGCATTCAGGGCAGGGCTAAACACCAAGCGCACTCAGACTGCCTCTGCCAGATGCATCCCCCAACTCGGAGATCTTTGCAGCAGGCTGCACTGCTCTGGCTGCTCACTCTGCCCACCCGGCCAGATGGATAGCTAATCACAGGAAAAGCATACAGCTTAAACCCCTAAGTTAGCTCTGACTGTGTGGACCCAATGCCGGTTGCTAAGCTCTGTCTTTCACTGGGCTGGACTGTCACACTCTTCTATTTGCTAACTCCATCTGCCTTTCTCAGTCTTGGATCTTTTTCAGAGTTCTACATCACTGCACATCCTGTCACATTTTTTTATTCAATTCAGCCCAACACAACAACAGACATTCATGGAAAAAATACAAATAGTGATGGTTTCCTTGGGTTGCTGCAGAATATTCTTATGCGATTAGCAGTAGGAGGAGATAGGATGTACTATTCTTGGTTAACGGTACTGAATTCCTGTCTCTGAGATTAGCTGGCATGCATAAAGAGAGGGAGAGATAGACATGTTAGCCAAGCCATTGTTTAAAAGAAATAACATAAGATTATCTGCAACCTTGTCCCCTGAATTGTCTACTTTCCTACTTTTGCTTCACAGTAGCTGTTTGCTGTGTCCATTGCAAGAACAATTAAGTAATCCTCAGCACTGATGCTGCAGGTCTTTGTAGCATGGTACCACTGCCTTATTTTGCACATTTCCACTATGAAGATTCTACAACTCTTGGAAATTGACTGGAATGTCTAAAGGCAAATTATATGGAGTTGATAGATGGTATGGAAAATATAGAACTGCTTTGAGATTTGGCCGGATTCTATTTTTTTTTTTTTAAGAGAATAAAGCAAATGGTCAAATGCAACCATAAGGCATCACAAGTCAATGATTTCTTGTGCCTGTCCCAAGACCGGAAAAATGCAGAGGGTAGTGTCAAGAAGGGCATCCGACACAAAAGCTAAGCCAAATCAAATATAAAAATCACAAACATGAACTCCATACTGGATCGGTCAAGGCCCAGGTTAACAACGACCACCACCAGTGCTGTTGACCCACAGGGTGTCGGTGGAAATTGGACTACTGTTGGTCTACAGGGGAGAGGTGGAAGAAGTGTTGGTAGGCAGAGAGAGAAGAGGAAACTCAAGAGTTTGAAATTGAGAGCAAGGACTTTGAATGTTGGGACTATGAGAGGTAAAGCTAGAGCGCTTGTAGACATGATGCAGAGATAGAAGGTGGACTTTAGGAAGATCCAAGATTGCACTGCGAACGGATGCCCTAGTACTTCTGTGCTCTATTTTTGTCTTGTTTTTGTATGTTATTTGTGTGTCTAGACACTCTTCTGAGTAACCTTACACCAGAGAAGAGCTTCTCATCTGTAGGACTACAACACCTGTGGATTTATTTCCAGTTTTTGTCGCATCTGAGGCAGAGTTACTACAGACTTTGATCAGGAAGGTGAGATGCCAAAGGAGAGGAATGCGAGCTGGTGTGCTTGTGCACCAGAGGAGACGCGGATTACACACTGACCTACAAGGGATTTTCCTCTCCAAAGTACGCTCACTCCGGAGCAAAAATGGACGAGCTGACCCTAATGAAAAGCATGAACAGAGACTTTTCCTCCTTTTGTGTCTTATCTTTGATGGAGTTTTCAGCTCTGTAAGGACATCCCGGACTGCGAGCTCCAGCTGGAGGGATTTGACCTTCTCCGCACAGACCGGCAAGCCACTCTCTGCGGTAAGACTATAGGTGGAGAAGTCTGCTTCTACATCAATAGTGGCTGGTGTACAGATGTGACAGTGATTGCTCAGCACTGCTATCCCTCTTTGGAATATCTTTTAATTCACTGCAAACCGTTTTATTCTCCGCAGGAGTTCGCTTTATTCATTCTGGCCGCTGTTTACATCCCACCAGACGCAGACGTGCATGGTGCTCAGTGCGCCCTCCCGAACCAGATACTGTGCATGGAGTGGACATACCTGGACTCTCTCATCATTGCTCTTTGGGACTTTAATAAAGCCAACCTGAGCCAGGAACTTCCCAAATATAAACTGTATATTAAATAAACGACCAGAGAGGACACTGGATCACTGTTTCAGCACAATAAGTGGTCTGAAGCCCTATAGGTTTGAGGACTATAAAACTGTGGAGCAACGAGGCTGTGGAGGAGCTTCGCACGTTTTTAGAATCAGACTGGGACTCAATGAGGGCTGCTTCTGACTTTTTGGACGAGTTCAGGGACACTGTCACCTCCTATATCCACTTCTGTGATATAGGAGGTTTATTTATATAGCGCCAATTCACAACAGATTTCATCTCAAGGTACTTACCAAGAAGTCATTTCAATACATTCATACAAACATTCCAATCAGTTAAAAAGTTTCCTATTTAAGGAAACCCAGCAGATTGCGTCAGGCATTGGCGTGAGGTTGGGCACCGGTGGAAAGGGCCAAGCAGCAGAATACGCAAGTGAAACGTTGGTGCTCCTGTAACGTGCTGCTTACGCGTCCGGTGGAAAGAAGGGGTCAGAAAGGCGCCTTTGTTCTTCTTTTTCTTATTTTTTTCTCTCAAAATAAGTGTGAATAATGCCAACAATGAGCACTTAGCAAAACTAAAGTAGCTTGCCAGTAAAGTCTTGCTGTCATCCAGTGATCAATAGTAAGGTTCAGAGAATCCAAAGCAACAAACAGAGTCGAAACAAATGCCAACATTCATTCACATAATCATGTGAATTTGTAAAATAGTCATTCGGGTAGAAGAATGGAAGGGATCTTAGTTTTCATGGGCTAAGAATGTTAGTTTAGCTTAAGTATCTTAGCTTAGAATGCTCATTGGAAGAATAAAATGTGTTACTTTAACAAGAGTAAAATTAAGTGTTAAGAAAAAAAATTATCTGTCTGAAAATCCCTTATATTCAATCTCGTCTAGCTCCAAGTTCAAGAGGAACACATGAGTTGAAATTCGTTTTTTTGTATTGTAAAACCCATAAGATGACCAATAATCTTTTGCAGTTAATAATCAAATATATTCTCTTCTCCTTCATATCAGTATGTAAAGCCCATGAACTTTCAAGAGGAAGTACGTGCCCATAGAGACCTGAACAGTTTCCTTTCACAAGCAAGCATCCTTTTGGAAGAAAAAGCTGCCACTCTGGATGAGGTTTTGAGGCGAATGATTGCTCACATGGTGGAGGATGGCCATGGCAGCTGCAACGTGGAAGAGGTGATTAACTCGCTGTTCACAGATGGAGACAGAGATATTAATGGTGAGAAAAGAAATAATAATTTCCTTGCAAAATAAGAATTAGAGCCGTCATTGCCTTGCCTTTTATATTATTTCTGCCGCTACAGTTCACCTTCTGTCAGAGACCATTGAGGGTGTGACTGCTATTTCAACCGGTATTCATTACCAGCAATCATGGCTTTGTATTCTGTTAGTTCAGCAGCGATAACTAACCTTGTTAATGATCACAGAATCTCGACAATTCACCAGACCGGTTCGGAAGCACCATATCATTTAGACCTGTCAGTTTGAAATGATGTAGAGTCAATTTTGGGGGGGGGGGGGTTTCCCCCAAAAGATCCAATGTGAGAAACCTGCAGGGGCGTCATGTCTGCATTACCCGCCTGGAGAGGCCACAAAACTGGGGAGTCAACTGCTGTGAGGCCTGTTACGTTATCCTAATCCTCGCACCGCCTAGAACGGTAAGACAATTAACTAAACTTTATACTAATTACTATGAGGATTCTTGGGAACTTTGTATGGACAAGCTAAATCAAAAATTTTATACTAATTCAGGGCCTTTACTGATGAATCTACATATGCAGTCATATTGAATCAGTTACAATATTATTGAAAGGTTTTCAGAAACTCAATAGACTTAATCAAAAACATTATGTAGATTAATTACAGACAATTTATGTTGTCAAACCTTTATTTCTTTCGATTAGGTTGGTCTTCTGTTTACAGCTAAAAACTAAAGAACACTTGGACATAGTTGGATTTTCCAACAAAGCGATGATACTATACAAACATTATAACTGGTTTTAATTAAAAAAGCAGGAGAACATTAAGCTTTTAGCGTGGCCCAAACCTCAACCATTTTGTATATGTGTATTGAATATGATCATACCAAGTTTAAATGAACGCTAACATATAGCCATTCACAATATTCTTTAGAAGCTTGTTGATGGTTACAAAAACTCTAGCTTAACATTTGGGTTGCTAAGGGAAACCCAATTGCATATTAGTGGTATGTGTTTATTTATTTATTTTAATTATTTTTATGTGTCCTGTTTGGCAGTGTGGAGCTCAGAATTGGTGTCTGAGTACCAAGTAGAAGCCCAACAGATTTACTTTCACAAGCGGAGCTCTACAGCTTTTGTTATAGTACTCCACTTGATATATATGTGTGAAAAATCTTTATTATGAATTGCTGTGGGTTTTATTTCCTGATGTTATAGACACGGAGACAGAAAATAAAGGGGAAGAACGAAAGAAGATGAAGAGAGGTAGAAAACAAAAAGTCAAGAGAGAGGGTGAATTGAAAATACAAGAGAGGAAGGGGAACAAAGAAAGCACAAGAAAACATTAAAGTCTGCCTCCATACCCACAGGACGGCAGATAGAGGGGAAAAAACAAAAAAAAAGGAAAAAGGAACATCGATGAAACTAACCAATCATTGTGAACTAAGAACTACACAACCACATCACACAAAAATGGGTATAAAAATACAACAACAATGTAATAGAAAAACTCATGGTACTGATTAATCAAGATTCAGTAATGATAACCTTAGCCCAAGAATATATTTGTAAACACCGGAGACCCCATACCTATGTGTGTGTGCGTGTGTGGGTGTGTGTGTGTGTGAGTATGCTGGCGCATATAAGGTTTCTCCATAAGAGTGTTGAATAGCTGGTGTGAGCAGGCATCAATCCGTCTCCCAGGAATCGATGCAGACATGAAGGAGTTCGGAGCCAAGACGTTCAAAGGACCCCGAGAGCCCCAGGTGGACCAGCGCGGGGCCGACCGCATCCCCCAAGAGAGGAGCAGAGGAGAACCCCAGGGGAATGTCCAGCGGTTATGATGCAGTGACGAGCCCACAGGCCCTGCTGGCAACCGGCTGCGGCAGGGCAGGCCCGTCCATGGACCAGGAGAGACCCTCCAGCAGGGAACCGAGGAGGGACCGGCCGACGAGGGGCCACCACAGGCCAATTCCCACCGCCAACATCCCAGCGCCCCACCTCTGCTCCACGTCGGGGCACCCACCGATAGCCGCAGCGGACGGACGGCATTCCCAGGGCAAGCCCAGCCAGCACCTGGACACCAAGTTGTACCAGCTCCTGAGTCCTGATCCCGCACAACGCAGAGCGCTGAGAACAGGCATCCAACAAAAGCCAGGGCCAGTCCAACCTGCCAATGAACCGACCACGCACGATGCACACATTGAATGAGATCGCTGAAACCGTATCCCGCCGAGTCACTGAACAGGCACCACCCAACAACCCCAAACCTGGCACCCCCGAAAGAGGTGCCCCAACCAACAAGAGGAAGAAATCAGCCCAGCGCGTCGGCCGACCGACACACCGGTCCACCCAGGCACACACCAGTCCACCCAGGCACGCACCAGGTCCGAACCGGATTTACCACTGACGCACCAGTGGGCAGGGGCATCAGTCACTGGCAGGGAGTGACGGAGGGGAAATAGGCCCCCCATTAGATGTAAGGCCTGAGGTGCGCCAGGCGAGAGGGCAGCCCAAGACCCAACCTGACAGGTAGACAAAGACATACAGACACAGTCATACGTTCCCTCCCTCTTAAACACATACACTCTCACCGACACACCAAGACACCCAAGAAATGACGCTGTACCCTCACTCACACACCCCATACACACTCTATGCTCCCAGGTCCAGGTACCGATGCCCCAGTAGAGCAACCAGCCCCCGGACCCAGGAGATGGACCCCCTACCTTCTAGGATGGAGACAAGCAGACCGCCAAGGGCCCCATGGTGGCGAAGCAGCCCACCAGCCTAGGACCCCGACCAGACCACCTGTTCCTCCTGTGGACCCCAGCCCCTGATGGCCCATATCGAACAAGGGTGTGGAAAGACCCCTAGCCTCCATCCTCCCGCTCGAATATGGTGTTGATGCATGTTTTTATAATGTGCATTTAAAACAGAAAGGCGCCTTTTCAATAAAATGTATTATTATTAATATTATTATAATTAATTATTATTAGTTTGCCTACAGAGCCAACAGGTCTGTAGACGACTTCATCAACATAGCTCTTCACTTCATTCTCCAGCATCTGGACTCCCTGGGAACCTACGCCAGGATGCTGTTTGTGGACTTCAGCTCTGCCTTCAACACCATCCTTCCAGAACTTCTTCAAGGCAAGCTGTCCCAGATGAGCATGCTTGATCCCATCTGCAGGTGGATCACTGACTTCCTGACTGACAGGAAGCAGCATTTGAGACTGGGGAAGAATGTCTCAGACTCCCAGATCATCGGCATCGGCTCCCCTCAGGACTGTGTTCTTTCTTTTCTGCTCTTCTCCCTGTACACCAACTGCTGCATCTCTGACCACTACTCTTTCAAGCGAATTAAGTTTGCAGATGAAACTACCGTTATTGGAATCATGACTCAGAATGAGTCTGCCTACAGGATGGAGGCTGAACATCTGATGTCCTGGTGCAGCCACAACAACCTGGTGCTGAACGCACAGAAGACAGTGGAGATTATTGTGGACTTTAGGAAGCACACAGTCCCACTCCCCTCCATCATCCTCACTGACACCCCCATCACCACTGTGGACTCATTCTGCTTCCTAGGCACCAACTGTACACCAACTGCTGGACCTCTGACCACTACTCTGTGAAGCTAATTAAGTTTGCAGATGACACCACCGTTATTGGAATCATGACTTATAATGAGTCTGCCTGCAGACTCCCATCTTTACAGGACCTGTACATCTCCAGGACACTTGGGCATGAAGGTCGGATCACAGCTCTCCCTTCTGAACGTGGACACAGACAGAAAGGAGGTTCTATCGGACCTGAACCTCTCGCCATAAGAACAGTTTCCTCTGCTGTTGGACTCATGAACAGTAACCCTAAGACTGTTCTCACCACCCGCTCTGTTTCAGTCTCATGACCCTGTGTTGTGTTTTTGCACCGGTGTGATTTTCCACCGATTATAACCTTCACTTATGTATATTATGTATATATTAATTTGTTTATCACATTTTATTTTTATTTATTGCTTGCTTAGAAGTGTTTATTTTATGTTTGCACAAAGAACTACAGCAATTTTCTAATGTTGTGAACCTGTTCACACATGGCAATAAAACCTGATTCTGGGTATAATGTGTGTTCAGGAGACCAGGTGGAAAGGTAGCAAGGATAGAAGCTTAGGAGAAGGGCTCAAGTTGTTCCAACATGGTGTGGATAGAAAGAGAAATGGAGTAGGAGTTATCTTGAAGGAGGAGTTTGTTAGGAAGTGAACTAGACGATTTGATCCAGTGTGTCCCCAGAGTTGAGAAGGGTGGTGATTGGTGCAGACTTTACGGACATGTTGGTGAAGGGAACAGAGGTGATGAGGAAGTGATGAACAGGTTTGATGTCAAGGATAGGAACAAGGAAGGACAGATGGTGGTAGACTTTACAAAAAGGATGGAAATGGCTGAAGAAGCAGGAAAATAGGGTGACGTATAAGAGTGGAGGTAGGAGCAGTCAAGTGTAGTACATCTTTTGTAGACGGCGTGACTTGAAGGAGAATAATGACTGTAAGGTAGTGGTAGGTGAGAGTTTCCCTAAACAGCATAGGATGGTGGTCTGTAGGATGAAACTGATGGTGAGGAAGGTGAAGAGAACAAAGGCAGAGCAGTGGAACAGGTGGTGGAAACTGAAAAAAAGAGTGTTGTAAATGACCTGTACTTGTATAGTGTTTTATTTAGTCCTTGAGGACCCATGAAAGGAAAGGTGTACAAGACAGTAGTGAGACCAGTGATGTTATATGGTTTAGAGACAGTACCAATGAGGAAAAGACAGGAAGCTGAACTGGAGGTTGCAGAACTCAAGATGTTGGGATTCTCTTTTGGAGTGACGAAGATGGATAGGATCAGGAATTAGTACATCAGAGGGACACCTCATGTTAACTGTTCTGGAGATAAAATCAGAGAGGCCAGACTGAGATGGTTTGGACATGTTTAGTTGAGAGATGGGAGTTATATCGGTAGAATGATGCTGAGGTTGGAGCCAACAGGCAGGAGGCAGAGAGGAAGACCAAAAAGGAGATTTATGGATGTGGTGAAAGAGGACATGAAGTTAGTAGGTGTGAGGGCAGAGGATGCAGAGGACAGGAATAAATGGAGATAGATGATTTGCTGTGGCGACCCCTGAAGGGAAAAGCCGAAAAAGAAGAGAAGGCATAATAAACAAGCATAGCCAATACATGGGCAGAGTTGGAAGGTATTTTTTACTTTAATTTAAAGCCTCTCTTAAAGGAACAGACACCCATTTAATTTTATGACCCTAAGGCTCTCTCAGGCTCTTGTTTCACCTTCCAGCGTGCTCGTTCATTTCTGTAAAGAGGAGCAAAAAGAAACAACAGACAACAGTTATAGATTTTAAGAGCGAGACGTAGTTCGCTGGGCTCAGTTCTTTTAACTAAGCGCCGTTCTACGTCAGCACAGAGTTTTTATTGAACCACGAGTTGCATGAAACCCCTCCCACATTGATCTTTGTTCACAGAATAATGATCAAAGCTTCTTCACATAAGGCAACGCGTGATGCACTACATTCTTCTTGATTGTTCACTGTTTCTAAGTGTTTCCACATGCACTACAGAATTAAACCCCCATACAACATTTACATATTTTTTATCTCTTCATCTCCCTCTTTTGACCTCTTATAATAATAAGAGGTCATCATATAAAAAGAAAAACGTCAGGCATCACACTTCATCAGTAATCATATCAGACCAGAGGATTGTTCTGCCCCTTTTGACAGGGGTCTCAGCTTCTTTTCCTTCGAAACCTGCTGCCCCAGCTGGGCAGCTCTGCGCTTCAAGCTGCCCTGCCACCTGATGGTGCAGGTGTGCTGAAGTTGAAAACCTCTCAGCAGAGGGTTCAAGTAGGTTGTGTGGTCTGCTCGTCGCTGTTCTGCACCCGCTCTGGCTTGCTGCTCCTGGATGTCATCTCAGGTGCGTCCTGGCTCCTCAGTGGGAGTGCATTGGCTCGAGCCTTTTTCTTTATTCTGACGACCTGAGAGATCCTGGTCTGGTTGGCTGCTGGTCTCTCATCTGGTCAACAAAGCCTAAAAGAACAGCTCGCAACTAATTGGGCTTTTCTGTTTGCTTTATCCATAATTGTATCTAATTTGAGATTAATTTCTTATGTATTTGTCCTTAAAAAAATAAATAAATCCCTCACTCACCCCATAGTTCTAAATAGCGTCGCACTGATCAGCCGCACTAACACAAAATCAAACTATTATCCAGACTGCTACAAACATTAGATCTATCTGTACAAAAAGCTATTACTTTTGCTTTATGTTGAAATCACAGAAATCATAACCCCGCCCCCAGATAACATTTGAAAAATTCTACAAAGTGGGCGGTGCCAGGAAGAACGGAGGGGTATGGCCAAGTGTTGAGGAAAAGCGGAGGGGGGACGTGGGGGTGTGTTTCGGAGGACAATGACAGCTCGCTTAATGTGACACTGAAACATGGAAAGTGACCAAAGCGACATTGGCAGTTTTGCGACTGATCGATCTGATTAACATTCATCTGTTTTGAACGTTAGGAGGAGTCCAGTCTCTGAGTGGTAATGCTAACATAGGCTGTTTCCCTCTGCCTCAGCAGCACCGGGCTCGGGTGGCGCTGGCTCGGCGCTCTGAACCAGTGGATCTCCTCCGTCGTCACCGGAGATAGAGGAGTAGAGGGAGGGTTTATGGAGCAAAGAGGATGTTGTAAGATGTTGTAAGAATTATGTTCAGGTTGCGCTCAAATAATCCTGGGCAGGAGCTAAGGGGGAGACCCTTTTTTGATGGGGAACACAACACATCTTGATGTAATGCCTGCTACGTTGCTATGTTCGCGGTTGTGGTCTAGTTGTTGCCGAACGTTATTTAACTACAGGAAATCTCCTGTTTGGAAATCCCCTGTCCGTGTCACGTTATTCAACAAACTGTTGTTTGTTAACAAATCTCACAACTGTCTCCAGCCTCTGGGTCCAACATATCACCCGTCGCGAATCAATGGCGTCATCAGTAAGTCACATTGTAGTTCTAACCTCAAATTGCACGTTTAACATCATTTTAAATGCTGTATAGAAATAAAAAGAAAGAATCATGACATTCTATGTGCTTAAAGCATCTCATTCTGCTCCGGTTAATTAGAGTACAAGCAAGAAAAAATTAAAACACATACAGGTATGGCAGTGTTACTCTGTGTTGTTCTTGACATGGATGAAAACGGTTCTGGAAATGGTACGGCAGTATGAGGCTGCATGGATTTATTGTTTACTGTATGAGAGCAGGGTGTCATGAAAAAGCAAGGTATTGGCATGGCAGGTTTAGCAGTTAATTTATATATAATTAACCAGTGAAAACAATAAGTTAGTGATTTCTAAAGTTCATATACATATATATATATATATATATATATATATATATATATATATATATATATATATATATAAAATCTGCGTCCACTGTACAGTTTGCAGTTCAAAAAATAATTGAAACCTGTACTTTTCTTTTTCTTTTCTTTTACTGAAGACACCATCCAGCCTTCTATTTCTCCGCTGCAATCTATCTGGACTTTTTGGACCAACTTGTGGTAAGTTCTTTTTGCAACATACTTTGATAGTTAGAAGACCTTAAGATAACATTGCTGTCCATGCACCCTTGTTTATTTTTCTCAGTAATCAATTGATGTGGAAATGTAAGGACTGTGACCATTCTTTTTTAAGAAGATCTGAACTTCTAAAACATTACAAACTTGATCATCAAAATTATGGGCGAGGCCATAGATATCCCTTCATATATGATGCTTGCCCATGCTCAAGCAAAACATGGAAAGGCTTGCTGACCCATCTAAGCAGATTCTATACTGCTCAAAAATCAACACATGATACAGTTTAGTCCTTCAAGTGCAACGTCTGTGACAACAATCAACTTTCCACAGAGACAAATTATTTTCAACACATTGGAACACACTTGAAAAATCACGAAACTGTCAGTTGCAGACCGCCAGCACAATAGAAGTTTTGGATGAGGTATCTGTATAAGCTGAGTGGTCTCCACTGCAGAATTGTTGTGTGTGTGAGTGAAACTTTAACTAATAACAAGTGTTGTTGCTCAGACTGTTGACATCACCATCAGAAGAGAAGCCATCCTGAAATCTCTGATGATCTACCTTGGTGAATCTGTAGTCTGAGTCTCTCTGCTTAACCTGCCGCCCTTGTGACCCATCCCCGGATAATCGAAGGATAATGGATGGATGGATATGACAAATTCAAATATTTATTTCAAAATATATTTTGTAGGGGTGTCACGAACACGATTTTGTATCGAAATCGTTAGAAATTACGTTACGACCTTGCACATCTAAATCCAAAAAGGATCGCGATCACCTCCTCCTATGTTTACTGTGCGTCCCACTCCGTAGCAACAGTTAGCCGACTACCGTCTATTTACTCAGATTTCCTCATCACAAGGAACCACACCTTGCATTTTCCCTAACAAGTAACTCTCACCAGGGGCCTGTATCATGAAGGTGGCTCAACAAACTCGGGGTTACAGGATTGGTTTTGAATCGACAAAACCAAAACGATGCAATCAGGCTTAATTGGTACCATGACGCAGGTTATCAACTTTCTCTGTCAACTCAGGCTTTGATCCTTAAGCTATGATTAATCCACAGGCGCGTGCACATAAAAGGGTGACGACGACACTGAACAACCAATCGCGTTCGATATGGATAGAGCGAGAGCTATCTACTTTTCAACGGAGGAGCAAGAGATTATTATCCAGAAATATGAAGAATTTAGAAATATTTTTCAAGCACGCAGTAACACTGTATCTGCTGCCAAAGCAAGAGAACAATCGTGGAGGAAGATTGCTGATTGTGTTAATGCGTGGGTTAAACAATTAATGTACATTTAAGTAGGCTAAGCATATTGAAATATATTAAATGCTAAAATGAAAATGTATTCGTGTATATATATATATATATATATATATATATATATATATATATATATATTATGTGTGTAGATGTATGTGAAAGTATAGGCTATTACATCCTAAGAAAGATTGATATTCATTAATTTTTAGATGCAACCCCAACTCCAAACGGTCTTGGCAGCAGATCAAGAGAAAATATAAAAATATAATTCAAAGTGGTGAGTATTTACCATATTTTTTATTATTTTCTTAGAACATTTAATCACAAACACTTGTTTGCAGCAAACAGAAAAAAATGTGAAAAAAGGAAAACTGGGGGAGGGCCACCTCCTCAAGATTACACTGTGGCAGAGGAGTTGGCTTTGAGGAACAAGGAGCGGCCGATTATGGATGGGATTGCATGTGCTGTACAGTCAGGGCATGGCTTCGATGAGTCACATTTGTTATGTGCGGCTCAAGAAGCTCACAGAGATAAGACAATCCTTCCGCGGAAAATCTGTATCTTTCATACAAGTACGCATCAGGAAAGTCAAATGGATTTTGTCTGTCCCTAAAAACTCGTTCTCTACGAAGTGCTCGTCTAACAATTTGCGCGGAGATGTCCACAGTATTAGGGAGAAAATGTGAAGCCATTGCAACAGAGAACAGACGCTGGGAATTAGTTACGTCACATATATATGTTTCTTTGCTCACAGCTGATTGGTCAAACTTCAGTCTGACCTCGCGAATCCAGAACATAACCTGCCCCGGAGCAGGTTAGCCGTGCAGCGTAAGATACCATGGCAACGAACACCGATCAAAGCCGAGCCACTTTCATGGTACCCAAAACCCAGGGTTGGTGGAAACTAAGCTGAAACATAGCTGGCTAGCCACCTAATCCGGCTTCATGGTACAGGCCCCAGTTCTCATTCAACTCACAACAACGCCTGGTAACATTTTACCTTCCTGTGTCACATCCCCCGTGATCAGAGCACACGTCTACAGAGCACATTAGAATCGTAACACCCCTAATATTTTGTGTATTTCCTTATTTATCTTAAGTTTTATGTACTAATCCATTTATAAATTTATTTTTAGTTGTTAGTTGTGCCAAGGACATTCCTCCATAGAGGTCGACATTCTTTTTGTTGTCTTCATTTCTAGGGATGCAACAATAACCCCTTTTTAAAAAAACGATACAATCCTGATACTTGGATCTGAGTACTTGCCGATAAGGAGGACCAATGCTGATACCTCTACCACACAAAAATGTGTTGAAATACAGTGTTTTTTTCTTCTCTGCTTGCTACAAATAATGGTGAATTAAATAAGATTAAAAAATGACCACAAATCTTAAATTTCATATAATAAACCGTTTCTGTGAAATTATTGCAGAGTTTCTACAGTTTAAGTATTAGTTCATGGTATCAGTTAACTAACTGATATTAGTACTTTAGAACGGTATCAATACCGGTATCGGTGCATCCCTACTGATTTCAGTTTTGATATGTCTGCAGGATGTGCTGGACAGTAAAGTGATGCAGCTTGAAACCATAGCGATCTTTGTGACTGGAAGAGAGGCTCCTTTCCATCCACCCACAGACATTAAGATAGTCATCGATGGAAATCAGGTCCTCAATGAAGTGCCTTCTGTTGCAACAGCCATTGCAATGTTCTTTGGACTCATTTATGCTCTCAACCTAAAATATCCCAAAAATCTGCTGTACACTCTTGAATTCATTCAAAAAGTCCTGATGAATGGAGCTTGGCGGGGAAATAATTTCGCCAAAAGTTTACAGACTGAACACCCAGCTTTTAAGTGGTTAAATTCCGCTTCTTACCTGATTTTAATATTTCTGTTGATGCTTCTACAAAAAAGTGTCCATGTTTTGGGATCACTGACTTTAATGTCTTAACCTCAAAAGTGATTGTATTTGCTCTTCAGTGTTTGGTTTTTAAACTGAGAAATTGGAAGGACCTTGACAGCTACAGAATGACACACCTTTTTGTGTCTATTGAAATATTGTTCGTAATGTAAAATTTTCAAACGTATTTTATATGGAAACATTTGCCGGATTTGTTTTAGCCATGGTTTTTAAGATTCCGTCCATGGGGGGATACAACAGGGTTCAGTGTTAGAATTTACAATTGCACAGTTTTCTTTCATTTTAAGAATTAGGTTTGATTCTTTAAAGCAGAGTTTCCAAGAAAAAAGGGCTCTTAACATTCGACCTGCCAATTTCAAGGTAAATGGAGATGCATACTGGCCCCTCCATCCCATTTCAATTGTAAAATACAGTGTTGTTGGGAAAGAGTTGTAATTTTTACATATAAAAGATGTAGTAGTATTCTCGGATGAAAATTTGTTCATGGAACAATAAATATTGTATTAATGAAGAAATGTGTTCTGACTCTGTTTAAACCGAAATATAATTCTAAGGTTTAATTCAGCTTTATTAGATTGCGAACATGAAGTATTTGTCTGAGACAACTTAAACAAAATACATTTGATCAAAGATTCAAAAATGGTTTCATCGAGTTGACATTTTTAGGTTGGATGTAGTCGAAAAATTACTTAAAGTAAAAAAAACACAACTCCTTTATTTTTATTTGGAAAAACCTTAATTAATTGGATTGCTTCACCTCAAGGAATCAGTTTAACTGAAGTAAAAAACAATAGGTTATACAAAATTATTTATTTACATTGAGCAAATGCAAAAATATTAGGTATGACAGATTACTTCAATTTTTTTAAAGTTAACTCAGTGTTATATTTTTTTCAGTGTATGTGATATTTTTCCTATGTACTGAGATCAGTTTGGAAGTGTGGTCAGATTTTTATCATTTTCAAAACAAATAAATCTTTGGTCAGGCTTTAAGTGTACTGGTCCAGCTTTAACTATTTAAATCAATCCCATGTCGTCCCAGTCTCCAATTTACCCTTACTTTTGTCATGGAAGTATACACATTTTTACCCATATAACTTCCTGTTCGTTCATGTACTTCACGCTCAAAATTTGTCCAAATCCTGGAGAGGAGTGTAACATCTGGAAACAGATCATTAAGATTAGTGAAAGCTTCTACGTATATGGGCAAATGTCCTACAGAGTATGGCATTTGAGAACAAACAAAACAGTTAATGTTTTATTTATTTGCTAGATATCTTGCATATTAGTACCATACGTTAGTTTCAAATGGGTTTCTGTGTGTCCTTCTCTGAGTGAACCAAGACAATAAATCAGCATTCTTATGTGCTATATTTCATTCTTCTGTGAGTCTTAACGTTCCTATTGGATAATACCACCAAAAAGCTGTAAAAATAAAAGTTCTAGTTAGTTACTATCTCTCCCTTCAAGCAGTCTCTATAGAAAAGTGGATCTTCTGGGTCTCTTCACTCAGGTTGAGACAGGTGAAACCTATTGTATTCACCTCCCTTTGTAATCAGTCTGAAACACCACTTTTCTTAGACTGCTTTCCCTATATCTAATAATAGTCTCTGGTTTTTACAATGGGTCAAATGTATCCAACCCAGTCCTTCTGTTAGCTCTACAACCGTTGAGGTGGTGAAAAATACCTGGAATGGCCCCTCCCACCTGGGTGATGACCAGTTTTCTGTTTACAGCTTTAATCAGGATCCAGTCACCTACTTTCAGCTCACTTCTTCCTGTAGGAATATAGGATCATCTGGCATATGATTAGTTTGCATTTATAACTTATTTACTTTTCAGTATTTTGACCATGAAAACCACCAGATCTTAATCACATTGCTTTTCAGACGAGAGTATACCAAACTAAGGAATTCTATATCTACGCCCATAGATTATTCCAAATACAATGAGGCCAATATTCAAATTTGGTAATATATGCATGTATAGTTTACTAAATCAAGACAATATCCAGTTTTGCTCTGTTTCTTCCATTGCTTTTTTTAATTTGCAACATCTTTATCATAAAATCATACATCAGTTTGCAATTGTTCCTCTTATTTTAATATACCAAATTGTAGCAGAGTGTAAGGTCTCCCATAGATTGTTTCAAATGGTGTCAGGCCTGTTCCACTACTTAGTGTGATATTCATATGTAGCTTAACCATAACCAAACAGTAAATCCAATTCTGTTTAGTCTCACCCACGGCCTTCCTTAGTCTGCTTTTAAAATCCATTGTCTCTTAAAAATAATCTATAATCTTTGTCCTATCTTATCAATTATTTCATTCACAAAATGTGTTTCGTTATCACTATAGAAAGTGCTAAAAAATAAATACATAACTCTCTCTCTTTATTCTGACATTTAACTATTTCAAAAAGGTCAATATTTATTTAGCTAAAACAAAACTGTTTACTCTAATTTTATGTTTAATAGTAAATAAAAATGTTTTTTTGTTTTTTCCCTGAAGTATATGTATCTGATTTCAAATGTGAATATCGTGCTGTATTGAAATTGCTCTTGTTTTGCATAGAAATATAATGAACGGCATATAAAGCATCATATAATAAAAATTACTTGAGATTTTTGTTTTAAAGAAGCCCCTTACTGTATGTCCATTGTTTTGTACATCAGTAGATAACTGAAACCAATTTAGAGAGGGTTTTATTTAGCCAGGGGGGATAGCAACTGAAAATATGAAATAAACACACATGTAAGCTAAAACAACAACAAGAAAAACAGCATTGTTGTTCGGCTTTTCATTTTGCTATTGGTTGATTAGTCCTGACAGAGCTAGCAAAAATTCGAAGAGCAAGTAATATGCGCCAGGTGAGCAGAGCAACGTCAGTCTTTGTGATACATCTTCATATTTACATTATCATACAGTATGAGGGATTTGCTTTGGTACCTGGTCAAACCTGAGCTCTCCTCTGTCTGCCTGCACTTCTCCTTTGCGGCAGCGAGCCCCCCTCCCCCACACACACACACGCGCAAGTGCTGCGCAGTGTGCACAAACATACACAGCGACACTACTGCCTGAACTCGGATCATACCAAAAGTGGAATTTATTAAAGGGGGAATTTACGACTGTGTGCTTTGTGCTTCTAATATTGTGTGTAGTTTTTGTTTTATACAGTTGTCAGTCAGACATCTTACTCAAAAAAAAAGACACACTCAAAGTCTCGGGGCTTCTGAAAAAACAACAGAAAGATCAATCCATGTCTCCTGATGACACCACCAAGAGGGAGCATATAGATGTTAAAAAGCACTGGGCCTAAAATTTAACCCTGGGGCACACCACACGTGATGCTGTGGACCCTGAAGGAACAGGTATCCAAACTTACCATAAAAGTCCTGCCTGTGAGGTAGGATGTGAACCATCTATGAGCAGCACCAGAGAGGCAGATCTGTTTCAAACCAGGGTAAAAGAATAGTGTGGTCTACTGTATCGAACGCAGCGCTTAGATCCAGTAGAACCAACACTGTTACCCTCTGGGCATCGTAGTTTACTCTAAAATCATTTAAAATCTTCAGAAGGGCCGTCTCGGTGCTGTGGTTCACCCTAAAACCAGACTGAAATTTCTCTTGGACATTATGAGTGTTATTAAAGTCATTAAGTTGAATTAAAACAAGCTTTTCTAACATTTTGCTTAAAAAAGGTAAGTTAATGGTTTAAATCATTAAAATCTAAATTGCTCTTCTTCAACAGGGGCCTCACCACCGTCCCTTTAAAGGCGGCAGGAAAGACCCCCGTCTGAAGGGAGCAATTCATCATGGTTAAAATCTCATCTCTAAAAGAATCATAAAATTGCTTAAAAATCTATTGGGAATAGGGTCCAAGACACATGTGGTGGGCCTCACTGAGGAGAAACCTTTATTGAGACTCTCAGCCTCTACCAGGACAAAACTGTCCAGCCTTTCCTCTGGTATAGCCACACATTCAGATTTGTCTAAAACCATGTTGCTTTGAGAAGATAAAATATTACATCTGATGGTGTCTACCATCTACTCTGAAGTGGGCTGCAAACTCCTCACAGAGAGCGCTAGAGGGGGTTTTCTGAAGTGAATTAGTGTCAAAGTTAAAATGTTAGCAATTGTGGAAAATAACATTTTAGGATCATTTTTATGATCTGAGATTATTTTGGAAATGTAAGCATTTCTTGACTTTCTTACTGCATTATTTTATTATTTTAGTAGGTCAGTATAAATCTGCTTATTTATTGTGATCTTATTTTTCCTCAATTTTCTCTCCGCCACCCTGCAATTTCTCTTTAGTTTTCTAAGGTATTCTCCATGGTGATGCATGTTTTGGCTGTAGATGTTTAACTTTAAGTGGAGCAAGCAGGTTAAGGGTAGATCGAAGTCTCCTGTTAAAATCATTGACAATAGAATCACAGGGGGTGGCTAAATTAATAGGAGAAGTCTTTTTAGCTTCCCTTTATTGGCTCCCTGTTAAATCCAGAATAGAATTTAATATAATCCTTCTTACATACAAAGCCCTTAATAATCAGGCTCCATCATGCATCGGAGATTTAATTATTTCATATGTTCCTAACAGAGCACTTCGCTCTCAGATTGCAGGTTTACTTGTAGTTCCTAGGATTTCTAAAAGTAGAATGGGAGGCAGATCTTTTAGTTATCAGGCTCCTCTCCTGTGGCACCAGCTCCGTGAGGCAGACACCCTATCTACTTTTAAGGCCAGGCTTAAAACTTTCCTTTTTGATAAAGCTTATAGTTAGAGTGGCTAAGGTCATCCTGAGCTATCTCTTTAGTTATGCTGCTATAGGCTTAGACTGCTGGAGGACAGACTTACCAATTTTCTTCACTCTGCTACTTCGTTTTCTCCTACGACTCTCCAGTTGTATTACAGTACATTCTGTTATCTCGACTGTTAACTTTGTTTTCTCTCAGTGTTTTTCTCTCCATGGAAGATGTACCTGGTCTGGTATCCTGCTTGGCTGCAATGCCCTGTTGGACAGGGGGCATCGACTGGGATGATCCTCCCAGTAAATGAACATCCCCTGTGTCCTGTTATTAACTTTTTACTTTCTGTAACATTTAAAGTTCTCTTATATCAGATCTTCTGTTCCTTCTGTGTTTCTGCTCTGTCTTCTCAAACCCCCAGACGGTCGTGGCAGATGGCCGCTCCTACTGAGCCTGGTTCTGTTGGAGGTTTCTTCCTGTTAAAGGGGAGTTTTTCCTCTCCACCGTCGCTACATGCTTGCTCAGTATGAGGGATTGCTGAAGGATTGCTGTGGTTGGAAAGTCTGCATCAACGGGGCCCAACCTCACGCCAATGACTGACGCAATCTGCTGGGATTCCTTAATTTGGAAACTTTTTAACTAATTGGAATATTTGTATAAATGTATTGAAATGACTTCTTGTTAAGTGCCTTGAGATGACATCTGTTGTGAATTGGCGCTATATAAATAAACTGAATTGAATTGCTTGGCTGCAATGCCCTGTTGGACGGGGGGGCATCGACTGGGATGATGCTCCCAGTAACTGAACATCCACCGTGTCATGTTATCAACTTTTTACTTTCTGTATCATAGAAAGTACTCTTATATCAGATCTTCTGTTCTTTCTGTGTCTCTGCTCTGTCTTCTCAAACCCCCAGACGGTCGTGGCAGATGGCCGCTCCTACTGAGCCAGGTTCTGTTGGAGGTTTATTCCTGTTAAAGGGGAGTTTTTCCTCTCCACCGTCGCTTCATGCTTGCTCAGTAAATAAATAAATGTATTGAAATGACTTCCTGTTAAGTGCCTTGAGATGACATCTGTTGTGAATCGGCGCTATATAAATAAACAGAATTGAATTGGATTGAATTTTTAAAAGATTCAAGAAAAATAGCAGCCATTTTAGGGGTTAGATGGCACTTCATTACAGTTCTCAGAGAGGTCACCCGCTTAATAAAACTGGTGATCTTAAAAAACATACAACATTGATCGGAAATTCTGTCCTCCAGCAGTCTAAGCCTATAGCAGCATAACTGCAGAGATAGCTCACGATGACCTTAGCCACTCTAACTATAAGCTTTATCAAAAAGGAAAGTTTGAAGCCTGGCCTTAAAAGTAGACAGGGTGTCTGCCTGACGGACTAAAACTAGGAGCTGGTTCCACGGGAGAGGAGCCTGCCCACCATGGTGGGCAGGCTCCTCTCCCGTGGCTCATCATGTATGGCCTGCCGACCATGGTGGGCAGGCCATACATGATGACCAAGTCCAGAGTGTGTCCTCTGTTGTGAGTTGGCTGTGTGACATGCTGGATAAAATCCATGTAACTCAAGATGTTTAAAAAATCTGTTGATAAAGAGTCTAAAAGGTTATCCACGTGTAGATTAAAACACCAGCTAAAATGATCCTTTCAAAGGAGTTGTGTAGAATTGATCAAAACTCAGAATTCTTGAATAAAAAGTGCACTCTGTTTAGGAGGCCTGTAAACAGTTACACATAAAATCTGAGGGATGCTAAAAACAACTGCGGTATATTCAAAAGTGGTAAAATTGTCAAGTAAAACAGGTTTGGCGGAAAGTGTTGATGAACTAATAAAAGCCGTCCCGCCATCCTTTTTCCCATTCCTCGTTGAACAGTTATAATTAAAATTTGGTGGGGATGCCTCTGTAAGAACAACAGGGGCATCCGAGCACAGCCATGTTTCCGTTAAAAATAAACAATGGAGATTATGGTCTAAAATCAAGTCATTTATAATAAAAGTTTTGTTCAGTAAAAAGCGAACATTTAAAAGAGCCATATTAAGAGTGGCTGGAGATGGATTGCCTAAATGACATATGGAACCTGAAATTTTTGGTAGCTGTTTGAGATTATGTTTGCTAGATTTATGTTTATCTGCTGATAATAATAGGTATGTGAGTAGTTTGACGAGGTCTAAGTCTGTTATTTGAGTTACTGTTAAAATCAAGGCTGGGTTCATAGGTCCATGGACCGGCTGCACATCAGGCTGTTGGGGCAGAAGTGGGGGACGGGCGAGGGGGGGCAGCAGGGGTCAGTGAGGGACGCAAGGGGGGACGTGGGCAGGCCAGTCTCATTGGCTGGGTGGATCTTGGGGTCCGGCGGCCAGCGGCAAAGGAGAAACCGGCTTTGCAGGCTGGAACCCACTGGAGAGGTCTGCAGTCTGGGAACTGTGAGGAAGCTGAGATTCTGAAGATGCAAAAGCTTTGGAAGCTGGGAAGCCGCCGAGGGCGGCTCTGGTGGCTGGGACCTACGAGAACACTCTCGAGGCTGGCACCCACAAGGAAACACTGGAAGCTGGAGAGCTGCTGCTGTGACAGCTACGACAACTGCAGCCACAGAAGATGCTTGGAGCTGAAGCGGATCGGACCCGTTTCCCTCAGGAGGGACTGAAGGCCCAACAGGGAATGTCTGGAGACTGGGACCTCCGAGGACGATCAGAAGGCTGAGAACCTTCAGTGGCATGAAAGACTTTATGCTGAGGTTTAGTGGCTTCGAATCCACAGGATGAATCGGTGGACTGGTGGAGCTGCTCAAGAGGCTGAGGATTGGTTCGCTAAAAAATTAAAACTGCTTCAGGTATGGAATCCGCTGCAGAGTTCACTGTGGGTTGAAGGACTGCAGCTGGCTGGAGAATGGGTGCAGAGATCCTAGATGTGGACCAGAGACTGGAGGGATGGGGAACCAGTTGGGGAACATGGAGATGGTGATAATGCTGGGAAGGTGCCACTTCAGCTGCTGTGGCTGGCAAAAGTGGCAGCATCTCCTCCGTCATCGCCTCAAGATAGTAGGGCACGGAGGCTTTAGCCAGCCCTTCCGGGGGAGACATTGAGGCGTTGGTCTGAGCCACTTGAACAGGTGCAGAGTAGCTCCAGTGACGATGCGGTCTGCGGCGTGGAGGTGAGGAAGAGAACTGTCCTTGAACTGGAGGAGGCGTGAGAGGAGGAGGCTGTTTTTCTGGTTTCCACCGGGGGGTTTAATCCCTCATGCTGTAGCTGGGCAATTCGTTCAGAATGATTTGGTGGTGCGCTATTATCATGAATTAATTCAAGTATGTATTTCTAACATTATGACTATTCTGTCCATTCATTAATATAAATGTATTTCTTCCTCACCCTAACAATTACTCTAACTATAACTATTCCCAGTACATTACGAACCCTAACTGACAGTATGTTTAACCATAATCCCTACCTAGAAAACTGGGACATAGATACCCTATTTTAGACCTAGAATGCCTACACGCGCACACACATACGTGCATGCGCTTTTCTACATTGCACTCACCACTATAGCTATTGAAAGTGATATCTGAGATTACCCCTCACTTTGGCAAGTCAGCCTCCCATTGCCAGGTTTCTGTTTACTGCGTGTATCTTCTACAGATTTGTGAGCACAGCTTCCACTTCCCTGCTGCCATTTCCACCCTGCCCTTCTGTGCAAAGATGAGCAGACATTTAGGAGGAGGACGCTTTCACAGCTTACAGTCTCTGGATATTCTCAGTTTTCACTTCAGGTTGCATCTTTAGTGGGCTGAGGTAATGGAAGTACTATTTGTCTAGTGAACAGACCTTCGGAGGCATTAAGGGTAAAATTGAGCTGCATAATTTTGAATGATATGATAGTAAAACATTTTTTAACATGAAATAATTGTTTCATTATTTATAGTACAAAGAAATGTTTGGATATTTATTTCAATAGGAAGATCAATGTATAAATATGTGTAGATATTTTAAGAGACTGTTTTGATCTAAATATACTGGGTATTGGATGTTAAAGGATATGATGAATTGATTTGATAAGGTACATGAACAACAAATTACAGTTATAAGTATTTATAGATTATGAAGCTACATTTGGTCTGGTGTGACACCTTCTGAGTGTCCCCTTCCAAGTTTGATATTGAGAAGAATCTCGTATGGGCCAACAAACCTGGGGATGAGTTTTCTCAAGTCCATGTGGAGTTTTAGGTGTTTTGTGGAGACCAAGACCCTTTGGAAGACATGGTACAACCAAGGAAAGTGGAGAAGTACAGGTGGAAGCCACATTTTTCCATCCATCCATTATCTGTACCCGTCCATCCTATGCAGGTTTGCAAGGGGGCTGGTGCCTATCTCCAGCAGTCACGGGGCGAGAGGCGGGGTACACCCTGGACAGGTTGCCTGTCCATCACAGGGCAAGCCACATTTGACCACTTTACAAAAGCACTGCAGTCACATAAAGGACATCATCTACTTCAGATCAAAAGTAGTTGAAGATGTTATGTAGGTATTAATCACCCACCATCCTAGCATATTACAAACATCGTTAATGAATTGTTGAAAAATGCTACAACTATTGCACTGGGCAAATGGCATAACCATGTAATGACCAGTTGAGGTGATTCCTTGACTCTGTGGAGACATCAGTCAGCTTTTATGGTGTAGTTTGTTAGAGCAGCATCTTATCTACAGGTGAGAGGAAGAGATTAGACAAGCTCATCAAGAGCGCCAGCTCCACACTCGGATGCTCCCATGACCCAGTGCGGGTGGAGGAGACAGAAGGACTCTGGCTAAAATAACATTACTGTTGGACAGTGTCTTCCACCTCACGTATGAAGCTGTAACTGAACTGGAGAGCTCCTTCAGACTGTTTCATCCTAGGTCCATGAAGGAACATTATTGAATTTCCTTCCTCCCAGCAGTTGTTAGGCTGTAAAACCATCACTACCCCCAACAAACCCAGTGAACACTTTTAGCATCCCTGCTACATTTCCTAGTTAGACTCTATTATTTATTTGCATTTAGATCAATATTTCATTCCCACTCCATGTAAATTGTCTTTATATTTGTGCCTAAGGAACAAGAACAAATGCAATGAGACATATTGTACTTTTTTACAAATCCCGTCTGAAGTTTGCCAATGACCATCTGGAAGATCCAGAGGAGGAATGGAAGAAGGTCATGTGGTCTGATGAGACAAAAGTGGAGCTTTTTGGTCTAAACTTCACTCGTCCTGTTTGGAGAAAGAAGAAGGATGAGTACAACCCCAAGAACACCATCCCTACTGTGAAGCATGGAGGTGGAAACATTATTCTTTGGGGATACTTTTCTGCAAAGGGGACAGGACGACTGCACCGTATTGAGGGGAGGATGGATGGGGCCATGTATCGTGAGATCTTGGCCAACAATTTCCTTCCTGCTGTAGTGTGTGCAAACCTGGTGAAGAACTACAGAAGACATCTGATCTCTGTAATTGCAAACAAAGGTTTCTGTAACAAATATTGAGTTCTGTTTGTCTAATGTATCAAATACTCATGTCATGCAATAAAATGGAAATTATTTAAAAATCATCCACTGTGATTTTCTGCATTTTTGTTTTAGATTCTGTCCCTGCACAGTTGAAGAGTACCTTTGATACAAATTACGGACCTCTACACGCTTTGTAAGTGGGAAAACTTCAAAAATTTGTAGTGTATCAAATACTTGTTCTCCACACTGTAACTTGCCTGCATAGCTTAGCTTTGGCTTCTGCTTTGACATCAGTCTGTAATTTACCATTGTTCTTGCTATATTACTGACAGACTGCATGTGGTGACATTTCACATGCTATGGGTTGGAAATACCAATTGTTTAAGCAGACATATTAAGAAACAGACAGATAGCTATAGACAGACAGAGAAAGATAAATACCATAGATACCAATAGATAGGTACTTGCCTCATCTGAGTGAAACAGGGCTGGCCATCTCTGTCTAAGTTCACGGACAAGGGGTTGAACCTCCACAACTTCTCGCCGGCGGAGAGGAAAGGTGGACTGCATCAGTTGTCGGATGAGGGGGTGTCAAACCTCTTTTTAGCTGTTTCCTCAATCATCTGCAATCGTTTATTCTCTGCACCTTCATCTGTTTGTCCATTTGGGTGGGCTGGGACAAAGGTTTTTTCTGCTCTTTTAGGTTTTTTCAAGCGAAACCTTCCCTCCCCATCTTCACCTTTTCTTTTTTTTATTAACACTGGTTTCAGGATGACCGGCTTGTCTCAATTTATTGCGGTAGTTACCGGCTTTAAAATATAGACTCTGACACCAACCACCCCAGCCTCTGCCTGGTCCATCCTCTAAAAGACATGGGAATTTTTGCACAAGTGCAGCAGCAACAGCACTTAGATCTGATTGTTGTGGGTAGCATGTTTCCTCAAAGATTGCTTCTACAACTTTGTTTAATATTTCTGACTTCGTGTCTCTGGGCGATTCAAGACGCTTATTGGTCTTTTTTTCTTTTTTCTTTTTTTTACGTGTCCTGTTTGGCAGTGTGGAGCTCAGAATTGGTGTCTGGGTACCAAGTAGAAGCCCAACAGATTTACTTTCACAAGCGGAGCAGTACAGCTTTTGCTATAGTACTCCACTTGATTTATGTGTGAAAAATCTTTATTATGAATTGTTGGGGTTTTTACTTCCTGATGTTATGGACACGGAGACGGAAAATTAAGGAGAAGAAAGAAGGAAGATGAAGAAGAGAGGTAGGAAACAAAATGTCATGAGAGAGGGTGAGTTGAAAATACAAGAGAGGAAGGGGAACAAAGAAAACACAGGCAAACATTGAAGTCTGCCTCTATACCCACAGGACGGCAGAGAGAGGGGGAAAAACAAAACACGAAAAAGGAACATCGACAAAACCAACCAAACATTGTGAACTTAAGAATTACACAACCACATCACACAAAAATAGATATAAAAATACAACAACAATGTCACAGAAAAACTCATGGTACCGATTAATCAAGCTCAAGTAATGATAACCTCAGCCCAAGAATATATCCTTAAACACCAGAGACCCCACATCTATGTGTGTGTGTTAGCATGCTGGTGCATATAAGGTTTCTCCATAAGAGTGTTCGACAGTTGGTGTGAGAAGACATAAATCCGTCCCACAGGAATCGATGTAGACATGAAGGAGATCGGAGCAAAGACATCCAAACGACCGCCAGAGCCCCAGGCGGACCCGGGCGGGGCCGACCGCATCCCCCAAGAGAGGAGAAAAGGAGAACCCCAGCGGAACATCCAGCGGCCACTATGCAGGGGCCCGGGGGGCAGCAGTGACGAGCCCACGGGCTCCGCCGGCAACCGGCCACGCCGGGGTGGGCCGGTCAACGGACCGGGGGAGCCGGGGCCCAGGGGCACCCCACCCCCCAGCAGGGACCCGACAAGGGACTGGCCGACGAGGGGCCCCCAACATCCCAGCGCCCCACCAATAGCCGCAGGGGACGGACAGCATCCCCAGGCCGGGCTCAGTCAGCATCTGGACGCCAAGTTGTACCAGCTCCCGGGTCCTGATCCCGCGCAAACCAGGGCGCCGAGACCAGGCTTCAAACGAGGGCCAGGGCCGGTCCAACCCGCCAATGAACCGGCCACGCACGGTGCGCACAGAACAGGTGATCAAACGAGCAGGGACACCGGATCCGCATCCTGCCGAGCCACCGAGCAGGCACCACCCAACAATCCCAAACCTGGCACCTCTAAAAGAGGTGCCCCAACCAACCAAAGGAAGATATCGGCCCAGCGCATCGGCCGACCGACACACCGGCCCCCCCAGGCCCGGCCAGGCACGCACCAGGTCCGAACCGGACTGACCACCGGCGCACCGGCAGGCAGGGGCCCCCGTCACCGGCGGGGAGTGACGGAGGGGAAATAGGCCCCCCATTAAGTGTAAGGCCTGAGGTGCGCCAGGCGAGGGGGCAGACCAAGATCCAACCTGACAGGTAGACAAAGACATACAGACACAGTCATACGTTCCCTCCCTCTTAAACACATACATTCTCACTGACTCACCAAGACATCCAAAAAAATGACGCTGTACCCTCACTCACACACCCCATGCACACTTTATGCTCCCAGGTCCAGGTACTGATGCCCCAGTAGAGCCACCAGCCCCCGGACCCGGGAGGTGGACCCCCTACCCTCTAGGATGGAGACAAGCAGACCGCCAAGGGCCCCACAGTGGCAAAGCAGCCCGACAGCCCAGGACCCCGACCAGACCGCCTGTCCTCTTCCGGACCCCAACCCCTGATGGCCCGTAGCGAACAGGGGTGGGAAAAGACCCCTAGCCTCCATCCTCCCGCTCGAGTATGGTGTTGATGCGTGTTGTTATAATGTGCATTTAAAACAGAGGGGTGGGATGTGGGGGAGGCAGCCACACATCCCCCAACCCCCACCCCGAGCCCTAGGTGTCTATATGTGGTTCAACAGTGGGCACCGGCACCAGAGGTGAAGCTGAATGTACCGCTCCCCCTCTGGATGCCGAAAAGTGTCCCCACCCTAAAGTCCCTACATATGTGTCGTGTGAAAATGTTATAAGTGGGAGTGTCTAAGTTGTATATTAAAATTGGGACCCAGGACACCACGGGACAGCGAGGAGGGAAGCCCCTCCTCGCACCCCAGTGATGTGCCCATGCCCCAAGACCCTATATGAGTGGTAAAGTGATGGAGCGGGTGGACAGAGGTGTCCAGGGATGGGGAGGGAAGGACTGGGAGACAAAATGTCTTCCCAGGGAGCCAGCTCCCCCACTGACCCCAATAGGCACCGCAATTCACCGGGATCCACCAGGGGAGGGAGGCCATGGCACGTCCGACCCGGGGCCCACGGCCACAGCATCACAAAGCCCCACGGACCCCAAGGCAGTCCCCCCAGCCCCATCCCAGAAGGGGAACTAAACCCACCCTGACATTCGCTCTACTCTCAAAACACAAAAGACACTAGACACCCAGGTTGAGTTCACCCACCAGGCCGACATCCACCAGCCTCATTCTTTGTGGAGTGACCACTGTTGCTCAATGGCCCGGCAGGAGACCAAACCCAGCGCCCCACCCACCTGCCCTGCACGCCCACCACCCGGCCAGTCCACCCGCAAGTCCGACCGATCCCAGCCAAATGCCCAACCCCAGCGCCCCACACAAAGACCAAGACCCAGGAGCCAAGTCCAGTGCAAAAAAGGACTGATCCGGCCCAGGAACGCCACCCAGCCGCCGCGACCAGCAGCCAGGCACCCCAACCAGCAAACAAGGCGAGACGCCATACAGGGACTGGCGATGACAATCGGCCCAGAGAAAAAAAAGAGAGGCGGCTGCACATGCCGGCCACCGGCCGGCCACGACCCCCACAGCCAACAGAGACCCCACGCCGGCCGACCCCCAGCCAGGACCACAGCTAGGGGGCGCGGCGCCCCAGAGCCCCGAATCCCCAGGCCCACCCCAGACCCTACCCAGGCGCAGCACGGCCACCAGGCCAGTAACCCATGTCCGCCAGTGCAACCCCCCCAAGGCACCGCATGCAGCCATCAGGAGTCACCACCCAAAGCCCAACCCCAGGCCGGCCACGACGTCCAGCGCCCCATCCGCCCAGTGATCCCACCCCCCGGGGTCCCCCCCAGACGCCTCCAACCCCAAAACCCAACAGTGTCCCAAACGACAAAACCAAGTGCCCCCCACCCCCACTAGGTGATGGAGCCGATCAAAGGAGCCCAGAGAGATTGATCAGATATGGAGCCAGAGGCCGTCTCAAGACCAATATGGTCCAACAAGAGATTTCTATACTGATTAATATTAAGAGCTTTTTTATTTTTCCAGTTCAGGAGGATAGTTTTCTTAGCGATGCATAAGGCAATGTGAACCATTAGAACTGACTTTGTGTCCATGGTGACATCATTTAAATTTCCTAACAGGCAAATTGAGGGAGATAGTGGGATGTTACATTTCAGACACTTTGATAAGTCCTCACATATCTGGCACCAAAATTTCTTAACAGGTGGACAGAACCAAAGCGCATGAACATAAGTATCTGGTATATTGCTTGTGCATTGTAAGCAGGTATTAGACGATGTAAAACCCATCCTAAACATTCGTTGACCTGTATAGTGTACTCCATGAAGGATTTTGTATTGTATTAATTGCAAATTAGGATTTTTTGTTATTTTAAAGGTTCTTAAACATATCTGAGACCAGACGTTTTGGTCAAAGCTGGCTGATAAATCCACCTCCCATTTTGAAATAGGGATGGCTATTGATTCATCTAATGTAGATAAAGTTTTGTATATTTTAGACAGCAATTTGGGGGGGTTGAGATTAAGAAAATCGCTTATTGGTCTTGAGATAATCGTCAGTAGCTCTTCTCAGACAGAGTTCGACATCCAGAAAGAATTTTGGAATTTGAAACGAGGACAAATTAGTGGCATTTTTCAGGACATTGTGGCCATGTGGAGAGCTCAAGGAGGATTCTCCAAGGCCATTTCCTGCGCCAATAGTTGTTGAGCTTGTATCGGTTTGGTCATTTGTAAGTGGCTGTGCGATCGGTAAAGCCAATTCATCCCACACAACTTTAAGTACCCCTCTCTCTTTTGGCAGCTCATCAATATTTTCCAAATTACATAATGAATTGTCAAAGTCCGGATCTTCAATTTGGAGGGAAAAGCCATCTCTCAGGTCCAGCTGTTCTCTAAGTAAGTCCTTCAAGTGTCCCGCAGACTCAGGGCAATTGGGAAGCTTGACCCGCCTTATGTTCATCGGAGAAATGCACACCCCCAAAAGCATTATGTGCTGTAATGAACAAACAAACAGTCATTTAATCATGTTCCAATATGTTTAAAGCAATATAGTTTGTTGTTACTGTATGTATTGTATGAGGAGATTTAGTTGCAGGGCTGTGTAGACCTTGGCTGTTTCTCTACAGTCTATTTTGATTTATATCTTAATAAGTTTACATTGGATATCAAAGGACAATAGGCATTACAATTCTCATTTAACATTGATCAAGCGGACATTCATGTTTACACTATATTGTAATATAGAACTATTTACATTGACTTTTGACTTTGAATGTATCCCCTAGGGCTGGGATGCTGGGTGATGAAACAATAACTTATGGTTATATCATGTGCTGTACAAGTGTTTATATTTGGAATGCTTATTCAAAGTTATCAAAAATATCAATACCGATCAATTGGATTTAAATTATATAGCCATATATCTCTCGGCCATGTCGCCCAGGCCTACATGCAACATCGCTATTATGTCTATAATTTTTCACAGCCCTCACTCACTATATACCATTAATGTATTAAAAATGCCTTTGGTGTTACCAAAACACGACCTCCAACTTTGTACGCAACTAATAGGTGGCAATTATTTAACATGCAAGAGTTAAGAACAGCAACTTCTTCACAACTACTCTCTTCAATGATGTAGGACCTCAAATGTTCAGAATACCAAGATGAGACTTTCTTGCAAAGATATGAAACCTCCTTATGAACCACTACACAATTCAATATTTTGTAGAATTCAGGCAAGCCACCACAATATCCTGCAGAAATAATCATTCCTGACGTAAATCAAATTCCTTTTAAACAGACATCACTGGTGATAGAGACCAAGTTTGTATCTGCGTACTTCTGTTCAACTGCAGACCTTAGGGGTGCTTCCAAAAAGCAGCTTGACAGAGGTTCAGCACTTTGAATGTAAACGGACTGTTTGAGAAAGCCGTCACGATCAAGACAGTATGCCACCATTTCTTGATGTTTCATTGAAAGAGTGAGCAGGACATTTTTAAAATTGTGGGTGTCATGCACTATTTTCTTAAAATAGCTATGCTTGGCCTCAAAGCGCATAGTCCATAATGACACCAGTGGCCCAAAACACCGAATCAAATGTGGGTAATGATCCACAAAATGATGCTTGGGGCAAAAAGGAAAGTCAGGGAAAGTTTCCATGAGCAACTGTCTATGGTCCTTTATCATACTGCCCATGTAGCTCAATGTATCATTAGAAAATGCTGTGCAAACAGCCATTTCAACAATGACCTTCAAATCCATAAGAATTTCCCAAGCCGGCTCATTTTCAGGGATTGTTAACCTTGTCTGGGTGTTTGTATGGGAAGGTGTTGATACACCTATTCAACTCCCCAAGTGTGATAAACCCTTTTGAAATTAAAGCATCCAAACAAACAGCTAGTTCACATGGCACAATGCCCTCAAATAAATCGTGCAGCACATCAGGAGGAAATCCTGTGATAAGATGGAAGTAGGACAAAGCCTTACTCAGTGCGCATTCCCCTTTCACACCAAAGACGCTTTGGCCATTACTACTCTGCGGTTCTTCCACAAATGTGTTGTGCCCTTCAGGTGTTCTTAATTCAAAATCCCCTATGTTTGTGTGTTTAATTTCACTCTTGGGAGTCAAAAAAAATCTGCAAAAGTTGTTGGCACTGAAACTTTCCTGAAACCCTAAGCTGTTCGCACCAAGGTTGTCAAGCACACACACAGAAAATAGTCCCTCTTACGTGTTGGTTAAGAGCGGGGACAAACACTCTGGTCTGCTCCAATCGCTGTACGTCTTTGATTAAACAGCTGAGAAGCTTCTCGTAGCCAAAAGCTCGGACGTCACTACTCTTACCAAGTGCAGCAAGCTGAATGGAGCAAAGGTCTGATCGATACTGCGGTGGCAGATTTAGTAAAACCCAGTAGACAGCAGTAATTTTGTGAATTTTTCTGGATGTTCCAAGGGGGTTGCACACCTCAAATTCATCAATGTACAGACCTAAGACCTGAGAAATGGATTGGTTTTGTAGTAATCACCATCCTGGAAAGGCACCAAATGTCCAGGGCCTGGGTGGTGATTGAAGACAATTTTGTCCACGACGTCTGTCCTACTCAAGAGACGCACAAGCGCATCATATAGAGAAACGTAAACAAAAGAATTATTTTGGGTTCTTTCATATAGATACTCTGTCGGTTGTAAAATTGAAAAGTGCTCTTGAAAGTACAAGTCACGTCTGTACTGGGTTGAGAGACTACCCCGCTCTGATGTGGCGTGATTAAGGGGATTCGTTTCAAACATCACATCAGAGATTTCCTCAAGTAGAGTCGGGCTGCATAAACTGTGCTTGTTCAAAATATCTTGAATTTTATTGACAGCAAGGGCCTTGGATAATTGCATTATGTCTTGCAGTTCTTCAGTTATTTTCTGAATGGCATCTTTTGAAACATGCAAAACTGTCTGCATTGACAGAAAAAGAGAGGCCAGTTTGTGCACTACAGCTACAGTGTAAATTTGAACACCTGCACCTTCAAACAATATTAAATCTGTCTCTGAAACCTGTCGAGCACAGGTTGAGGGACCTTCATCCCCATCATCAAAATCAACTTCAGAACAATTGAGCTCAGGGTCCAGTTCATCATTAACTGGTGCACCTACTGCATTTTTGAGTTCCTTAATTGTGAAATGTTTGTGCTTCCTACTTTTGTGTGTCGCAAAGTTTTGTACATTGCCAATTCTATGGTCAAAGCCTACAAATGGACAAATTATAGCTTCACCACTACGTAAGTGTCCTCCAAGATGTTTAAAAAAGTCCAATGCACTACAATCACATTGGAATGTACAATATTGACAACTGAATGTAGTTTCGACCTGAGGTGATTTGTCTTTTGCATGGTACCGTGCCAAATGACATTTTAAGGTACCTGATGTCTCTGATACACACACACTGGGGGTAGAGGCAGGGCCAACCTTTTCCCTGGTGGTGACCGTGATGAAGCCTGTAATGGATCAGGAGGGTCTTTACATCCGGGTGAGAAAATGGACACCCCTTACATTGCATAGCAACAGAAGAGTCTGCAACAACAAACAAGAGAAGACATTTTTTTAATGTTATTCAGGTTTGTAGTGCAGTGGACTTTTTTAAACATCTTGGAGGACATTTACGTAGTGATTAAGCTATAACTTGTCTATTTGTTGGCTGCGACCATTGAATTGCCTCTACCTGTGCTCGACAGGTTTCAGAGACAGATTTAATATTGTGTGAAGGTGCAGGTGTTCAAATTGACAGTGTAGTGCACCAACTGGCCTCTCTTTTTCTCTCAATGCAAGTCTTGCATGTTTCCAAAGATGCAATTATACAATGCCTTTGCTGTTAATAAAATGTAAGATATTATGGCCAAGCACAGTTTAGGTAGCCCAACTCCAACATTACTCGAGGAAAATCTCTGATGCGCTCCCCTTAGTCATGCCACATCAGAGCGGGGTGGTCTCTTAACCCAGTACAAGCAAAGTAATGCAAAGCAAACCAGACTAACGTTACTTACCCGAGTATATCTCTAATGGCTAAAAGAAATAGCAAGCCCAGTTTAAGCATACTCAGATATAGCATTGCTAGCTAGCAACCTGAGGAAGGATTGCTAGTCTATGATATATATGGTTCTAACCGTTTATGTGCCGTGTGAAAGGGTGGACAAAGATAACCCACCAGGCCAGCACAAACTCCGAGCGTGGTTCCTTAAAGAATTAATTATATGAGCTATACCAACACTTAATTTCCCTATACAGGGAAATAGCTAACCAGACAGTTAGACTATTGGATTGCCTTGATAATTGAGCTGTAGCAGCTAGCAGCTAATTAAGCTGTACAGCTATCACTAGTTGAGGAATTTAGCCACTAAGATTAGCTAGCCGGCTGCTTAGCTAGCAGGCTTGCTGACATCCATTTTACACAAAGTTGTTCCTGAAAGTGAATGTTTTAGGAACATCCTTGTTCAGCATTACGTTATGTCTTGCCAGAACATTGCACGGTTCTACCATTCATACTCATAACCATAGCAGCTAGAACTAGCTAGTGAGAGATGCTAACGGAATGTGGGCAGTCAGCTTAGCTAGAGCAACACGGCACCGAGAAAGACTCACTATCATAACAATTGGATATTGGATCAAATTAAATGCCTTACTTACCTTTAAAAATGCTGTTGTCTGGTCGTCTACCCGGCTCGGTCCGACTTCTGTCCTCCTGACAAATTCAAGTGTGATCGCAATGCTGCAGGCAGGCAGCCGTTAGGAAACAATGCGCTTGCGCCAACTTGACTAAGTTCAATGAACTTTGGGAAACTTCTCTCTTACTGGATACTTAATTATACAAGTTGAGTAAACTCAGTTTCTTAAGTTTGTTTGGTGAAATTGCCAAATTAGTTGAGAAAACTTGTTATAATGAGTTTTACTACACTATTTGATTATTTGAGTTCTGTTTAGTCAGAAAAGTGATTTGGCAGTACTAAAGGCAAGTTGTATTTTTAACAGTGTAACAATTTACTGGCCTTTTCTCCCTGATCATAAAAAGCTTGGTTTAACCACAGTAGACTTTTTGCAGCCTTATCACTTGTAAGCTTGTTGTATTGCGCTCTTAGAACTAGTAATCGTTTGTGTTTGTTATTATCCTCACACTTATTTATGTCTATTTCTAATGATTTTATTTGTTTCTCTAATTTAACCATTTCTGACTTTTGTTCCTTGCTTCTAGTGCTTGTGAACCTGATAATTTCCCCTCTAATGTATGATTTAAACGCTTCCCATCTAATTGATGCATTAGTTTGATCAGTATCAATTTCAAAATAAATGTCAATCTTCTTTTCATCATATTTGACAAACTCTGGATTTTGGAGCCACCATACCTGCAGACGCCAGTTATTGGGAGATATTTTTAGCTTGTCAAAAAGTATAGATAAGGAAATGGGCGAGTGGTCACTTATAACTATACAGTCATACCAGCAATTTTTTTATTTTTGATACCAATTCTTGGGACACTAAAAAATAATACGTGATCTAGATTTATGTATCCCTGAATAACAGGAGTATTCTAATTTACCTGGGTTGAGTTTCCTCCATATCTCTGTCAAATTCAAGTCAGTCATGTATTGTATTATGGTTTTCCTAGATTAAAATTTTTGGAGATCAGATTTTGTTGATCGATCTACCAAAGGGTCCAAAGTACAATTAAAGTCGTGTAAAGACGATAAAGTTAAAAAGAAATTTTCAAAAAATTTGGGTTTCTCTTCATTAAGTCCGTAGATGCTAGCCAGATTCAATGCAATAGGGAGAATATTACCCTGAGCAATAACAAACCTTCCTTGAGGGTCTTGAACAATATTAGTAAGTTGAAAAGGAATTGTCCTATGGATAAGAATTAGAACGCCTCGATCATAATTATTATACATTGCGTCTACAACTTGACCAGGCCATCTTCATCGTACATGTTTAATTTCAGAAATTGTAAGATGGACTTCCTGAAGAAAAATTATTTTAGAATGCAAGTTTTTAAGCCTATTCATAACCTGTTTCAATTTATTTAACTTATTGAGTCCCCGGACATTCCAACTTGTAAATCTTAAATCAGACCATTTCGAATTTTCCATAATGCTTTAAGAACATAATAACCATCCATATTGAGTGTCAAATAGAAAATTAAAACAAGTAAAAAAAAACTAAAAAAACAATTAGAACAAATCCCCTTAATCCTTGAAATCTTTCCCTTCCCTAACTTAAACAACCTATGTAAGGGCAGTGCCAATCCACACCAACGAGGAGTGGCAATACTGTGTAGATACACATCTCAGACAGCCCACCCAGTTCGTCCCCGCAACTCTGCATTTCACCAGCTCTAGTGCCAAACAACTCAACTATATACCAAAAATTTAATTGAACAAGTCTACTTGGTGTGTAACAAAAAGTGTCCACCAGATATGGTAATTAGTCTACGTTTGGAAAAAAAATAAATATACAAAGTGCAAATTTTCCATATAAAAAAGAAATAAAGAAAACAAATACATATAACTTGCACCTTTTTGGCCTCGAGTCCATCATGGTTATCTATATTCCTTGGCCGTATTTAAATTACAAATCTAGCTTGATAGGAAGTGTTCATCAACAATTCTTCTCTGCATAGCAGCAACAGAGATTTTCATCTCAGTTATACGTTTCTCCACATTGTCAAGTTTATTCCCAAAGTCATCTACAGCAGTTATCTTTGTGTTAATCGAAGAAACAGTGGTATGTAGAGCCTGCAGCTCACTTAGCACCGCGGCTAGTTCGGCCTGTTGTGCATCGGCTATGTTGTTAGCCGCATCAGCGGCTAACACATTCGTGGTAGTTGTTCTGTTTCTTTGTGAGCCTCGTGGTTTTGGTCCAACCCCACAGTCTTCAATGGTCGATTGTTTAGACATCGTGCTGACCTGGTTTTAAGCATGAATAAGTCAGTTTTTCAATTTTTTTGCAGAGTCGCGGGGAGCACTCAAACTAAGTTGCCATCTTGGTCCGCGGTCCCACAGCGCCCCCACATATTGTACTTCAAAAAATGCCTGGCTCAGTTGCACAGTTCTTTTTAATCTGATTAATCTGCTATAGGTACTTACTGCATGGTATACTTTCTAATTATTACCACACTATTTTTTTTCTAATTATCTAAAGTTGTGTTAAATTCAACTCTTATTTTTTTTTTTTTACTGTAGAGCTTATTATTATTCTTGTCTGTATCTACTGTTCTGCTGTTACAGCTACATTTCCCCAGTAAGGGCTGTTACGAGAATATTTCTGTTAGGATTAGGATTTAATCATTTAATTACACCCTTAGCAACTGCATCAAGGACAGTAGGTCATGTTAAAACAAACAAAGCCTTCTGTGTCTAATGTTTTGATAGCAATGTATCAGAGTGCTTAAACAAACAACATTCTGATCTTGCGAGACTGCTGCACACTCACTAACACGCTATCTGTCATGATCCCTAGAGGCTTGTGTGGTTTGAGTTTCCTCCTACTTGGAGTTTTTCCTTCCACTACATTTTCTCCTCTTCTACTCTTTTACCCCCAGGTGTTTGTACATTTAGTTTCTCTTGTTTTTGGGTCCTTCTTGATTTATTTATTTAAGTCTTATCCCAGTTGCATTAGTATTTCTGAGCTATATTAGGTTCTGTACTTATTTTATTGTGCTGATCCTGGTGGTAGGGCTTTTACCAATGGGGCCCGGCCAGGGTCAGCCCGAAGACATAGGTGACATAGGCCCCCCTTCCCATGAGCTCACCACCTGTGGGAGGGGCTATAGGGGTCGGGTACAATGTAGGATGGGCAGCGGCCGAGGGTGGTGACCTCAGCGGTCCGATCCTCAGCTGCAAAAGCTGGCTCTTGGGATGTGGAACGTCACTTCTCTGTTGGGGAAAGAGCTGAAGAGATGGGCGAGGTTGAGAGGTTCCGACTTGACGTTGGACTCACCTGGACGCACGGCTCTGGCATTAGAACCTGTCTCCTCGAGAGGGGTTGGATTCTTTTCCACTGTAGAGTTGCCCGCGCTCAGAGGCACTGAGCTGGGGTGGGCATACTTGTTGCCCCCCGCCTGTACATTGGGGTTTACCCCACTAAACGAGAGGGTAGTCTCTGTTGTAACTATTCATTTTTAAAAAAGGTGTCTGGTTTTCTGAGCATCAATAATTATAATCAATAAATTAATATTAATACAATTATTGATCATGTTCGAGTTCAACCTGTTTATTAAAGATCATCGGGACACCAATCTCATATATGAGATACTTTTAATTAAACCGGACCATCAGTCTCTTCTGAAAGGGCAGAGTCCATCCGTGAGGATTTAACAAAATATACAGCACACACTGAAATAGAACAGGAAACTTCTCGTTAATTAAGAGAATTTATTAATGAAATTGGTCAACCTTACAGATTACATTTCATTTATAATTGGGGCCTGCCAAATCAATGCAGGGAGAAGCAGTGCATTGCATTGTGAAGAAATGCAACCTATTATTCTACACCTCTAAACGGCTTCTTTAATATTTATTTTTCTTCTGTCCAACGTTAATGCGAGTAGTACCATAGCATGCACCCCCACAATATATATATATATCAAAACGTGCGGCTCGGTCTCCAGATGGGTGCGATTACTTTTATTGGCGATTGGAGTTACCATGGCGACGTAATTAGCCAAAAATCAATAAAAATATAAATCCCATACAAATTAATAGAATCAGGTGTCGGAGCGATCATAAAAATCAACTTTTTTGAGGATTTACTGTGTCATCATACATTCACTTAGAAAAAACATAAAACTTTGAGTTTGTAGGAAAATCGGAGCTCTATTCAGAAGTGAAGACGGGACGTTGATATCTGTTACGGTTTTTTCACAATTTGCCTCTGAGGGACCCAAAGTTTGCCCCAAATTTCAATTTCTCAACTTTTTAACAGTGTGACTGCTGTTGAGTCAGAGTGGAACCCAAATTATTTTTTAACTCGCCGACACGACGAATCAGACGAATTCCGAGCAGATTTCAGAAGATCCGCCTATTCTTTAACATTGAGCATGCCTGTGACTTTTTGAAGCTGGTCCTTGTGACGAGTCATTTTTCTCTCGTTCGTTCTGGGACTGTGAAATATGTAGAGAGTTGTGCTTTTCCATGATCAAAGATGAAACCTAGCTCTCACTGACGCTTCAAGAACTTTTTCGATACCACGCACGGTTTTCGAACAGCGGCAATTTGTTCAGACCCATTTTTGGGGTCAGAAATGGCCTTAGAACGACAAAGTCCATGACATGTCAGAAAAAAATTAGTCACGGTAAATTAGTCACGGCCATTAGTTGCCAAGTAACGACACACCTGCACTTATCAGGAGAGCCAAAGGTCATGAAAGTTCATTCCAACTCTATTTGAACATGGATTTAGGCCTTCAGATTTACCATAGAACCTGTAGATTAATTTTTATTAATTCTGATTAGTGTGGAGTGCCTTTACATGTCTTGAAACTGACCTTTGGGTAGCTGCAGATTAATTTCTAGTAATTCTGATCAGTGTGGAGTGCTTTTACATGTCTTGAAATTGACTTTTGACCCACATTGTCTGGGGCTCTGTGGAGAAGAGCTCATTAAAGGTCACTAAAGGTCATCATAACACTCTTGACATGAATTTAAGGTCTGATAGAACACTTGATTACCATTGGTAGTAGCGCAGCATATGAATAAAGAGACTGTCTCTCAGTGGTTAGATCCATTGCGGAAGCAGCGGACAGACTGAACTTGGATGAATGAAGACATCTCATACTTGTACGTTTTTCAAACAGTGAGTGGATTTGCTTAGTCAGAGCGACACATTAGAAACAACTCCATTTCCCATAATGCTTCATCACCCACATTGTCCATTCATTTCTAAGCAGTTTGCTGCCTGTGCTGTTAAAGCCAACCTCTTTTATCCTACGTAGGAAAGTCTTCTACCACAAACTCCACTTGGCAACAGCACACCTGCTTCTGAGGAGAACAAAAGGTCACTTAAGTTCATTCTAACTCTATATGGACATGGAGTTAAGGCCTGATGGAACAGTGGAGAGAATCGCTACATATAAGTAATGATACTCAATCAGCCTTAACTGACATCCGTGCTGGACTTTCAAAATAAGACTCAAACATCTCAAAAATCTCTTAAAAGTAAAAGCCCTAAGATTTTATATAGAATATCATAGTGGCTTATTGTTTTACACTACTGCTGTGGTAAATGTTACATAGAGGTTGCCTGCCTGCCTGCCTACTTGCCAGTCAGTCAGTCAGTCAGCGGCTGCTTACACAGCGCATCTATAGGACACTGTCTCGTTATCTCTCTCTCTCTCTGTCTGACTGTCAGCCACAGGTGCGCTGCACAAGCAGCGCTTCTAATTCAATTCAATTCAATTCAATTCAGTTTATTTATATAGCCCCAATTCACAACAGATGTCATCTCAAGGCACTTAACAAGAAGTCATTTCAATACATTTATACAAACATTCCAATCAGTTAAAAAGTTTCCTATTTAAGGAATCCCAGCAGATTGCGTCAGTCATTGGCGTGAGGTTGGGCCCCGTTGATGCAGACTTTCCAACCACAGCAATCCTTCAGCAATCCCTCATACTGAGCAAGCATGTAGCGACGGTGGAGAGGAAAAACTCCCCTTTAACAGGAAGAAACCTCCAACAGAACCAGGCTCAGTAGGAGCGGCCATCTGCCACGACCATCTGGGGGTTTGAGAAGACAGAGCAGAGACACAGAAGGAACAGAAGATCTGATGTAAGAGAACTTTCTATGTTACAGAAAGTAAAAAGCCGACAGCAGGACACAGTGGATGTTCAGTTACTGGGAGGATCATCCCAGTCGATGCCCCCCGTCCAACAGGGCATTGCAGCCAAGCATGATACCAGACCAGGTATATCTTCTCTTGCTGCCCCATTTTGGATCAACTGAAGGCTTTTAATGGCATTTTGTTGACTTCCTGATAGTAAAGAATTACAGTAGTCCAGCCTTGAGGTAACAAATGCATGGACTAGTTTCTCAGCATCACTCCTGGACAGGATGTTTCTAATTTTAGCAATATTCCGGAGGTGAAAGAAAGAAATCCTAGAAACCTGTTTAATATGGGATTTAAATGCCAAGTCTCGGTCAAAAATAACGCAGAGGTTCTTTACGTTATTACTGGGGGCCAATTTAATGCCATCCAGATGAAGTGATTGACTAATCAGTTTCTTTTTAAGAACTTCTGGTCCAAAGACAGCAACTTCTGTTTTGTCAGAATTTAAAAGCAAAAAGTTTAGGGTCATCCATGTTTTTATGTCTTCCAGACATGCCTGTAATCTACCTAATTGACTGGGATCATCAGGATTTATGGATAAATATAGTTGTGTATCATCTGCATAGCTGTGGAAATTTATCCCATGCTGTCTAATGATTCTACCAATTGGGAGCATATATATGGTGAACAGAATTGGTCCAAGCAAGGAACCCTGTGGAACTCCACAAGTAACCCTTGAGAGTGAAGAAGATTTATCATTTAGATAAACAAACTGGAATCTATCAGACAAATATGATTTAAACCAGCCTGGTGCTGTTCCTTTGATTCCTGCAACATGTTCAAGCCTTTCTAGGAGAATATTATGATCGACTGTGTCAAAAGCAGCACTGAGATCTAACAAAACCAGAACAGACACAAGTCCATTATCTGAGGCCATGAGAATATCATTAGTAACCTTCACCAGTGCTGTTTAGTGCTATGATGAGTTCTAAAACCTGACTGAAACTCTTTAAACAGCTCGTTACTGTTTAGATGCTCACAGACTTGATTAGCAACAATTTTCTCAAGGACTTTGGATAAGAAAGGAAGGTTAGATATAGGTCTGTAATTCACTAAGTCATCTTGATCAAGGGAAGGTTTCTTGAGTAAAGGTTTAATTTCAGCTATTTTAAATTCCTGTGGTACGTATCCGTTTACTAAGGATAGATTCATCATATCCAAAATGGGGCCAGGAACCAAATGGAACACTTCTTTAAATAATTTGGTTGGAATTGGGTCCAACATACAAGTTGAAGGTTTAGATGAGGCTAATATTTTTGATAATTCCGAAAGCTCGACTGAATCAAAACAGCCTAAGCACAACCGAGGTGCTACAATTCTTTCCGATACTGCCACATTTACTGAGGAAGAAGTAATCATGTTTGGGAGGATGCCAATGATTTTATTTTTAATATAATTAATTTTATTTATGAAGAATCCCATAAAATCATCACTGCTAAGAGCTGGGGGAATAGTTGGCTCAACAGAGCTATGACTCTGTGTAAGTTTGGCAACTGTACTAAAAAGAAACCTAGGATTGTTTTTATTCGCCTCTTTTAATGATGAAAAATATGCTGTTCTAGCTTGTCGAAGGGTCTTTTTATACAGCAGTAGACTTTTATTCCAGGTTAAATAGGAATCCTCTAGGTATGTAGAGCGCCATTTTCTCTCCAACTTCCTAGTATTCTGCTTTAAAGTATGCAACCCTGCGTTGAACCAAGGAGTCAGCCTCCTATGGCTAGCCACTTTCTTTTTTAAGGGGGCTACACTATCTAATGCCAAACGCAATGAAGACGTAACGCTGTGAACCAAACCATCAATTTCTGAAGGGTTAGAGATAGAATTGCTGCCATCCACTGTGTGACACTAAGGAAAGTAAGAATGGAACAGATTCTTTAAAAATTGTTACAGCATTGTCTGATAAAGCTCTACTATAATGGAATTTTCTTTCAGATTCAAGATGGTCAGTTAAAGTAAATTCAAAAGTTATTAAGAAGTGGTCAGACAGGACCGGGTTATGTGGGTGGACTGTTATTTCCTCACACTCAATACCGTATGTCAGTACAAGGTCCAAAGTGTGTTTACCCGAGTGGGTCGATCCCTGTACGTTTTGAGTAAAGCCAATTGAGTCTAAAATAGCACTAAAGGCTGGATTTAGGCTATCACTTTCAGTATCCACATGAATATTGAAGTCCCCCACTATAATAACCCTATCAGTATTTAATACTAAATCAGATAAAAAATGTGAAATCTGATCCAAGAATTGAGAGTAAGGGCCTGGTGGACGATACAAAACCACAAACAAAAATGGTCTTAATGTTTTGCAACTTGGATGAGGAAAATTAAGGGTTAGATGTTCAAAAGAACTGTAGCTATCAATTGGTCTGGGACTAATTAGTAAATCAGAACGGAAAATGGTTGCAACTCCTCCCCCTCGCCCAGTATTTCTAGGAATGTAAAAATTTAAATGACTGGAAGGAGTTGACTCATTTATACTGACATAATCCTCCTGCTGCAACCAGGTTTCTGTAAGACAAAGGAAATCAATGTGATTATCACAAATCAAGTCATTTACTAACAAAGTCTTTGAGGAGAGAGATCTTATGTTTAATAAACCACATTTAATAGATTTATTTTTCTGTTCAGTCAAAGTTGTATTTCCATGATTTGCTTTTGTTGGCTTAACTTTTAATCCATTTAATTTTGGCCGTGGGCAAGTTTCTATAGGGTAATGGGTGGGTAACAGTACAGAAGCAGCAGAGAGGTGGGTTAAACTACGACTCTGCTTCCTGGTCTGGACCCTGGGTTGTCAGTGTTTTGGAGGACTAATAAATTCGGCCATATTCCTAGAAAGAAGAGCTGCTCCATCCAAAATGGGATGGATGCCCTCTCTCCGGATCAGACCAGGTTTTCCCCAAAAAGTTCTCCAGTTATCAATGTAGCCCACATCGTTTGCAGGACACCACCCAGACAACCATTGATGGAATGACAGCATGCGGCTAAACATGTCGTCACTGGTCCGATCAGGCAGGGGACCAGAAAAGATTACTGAGTCGGACATTGTTTTGGCAAACTTACACACCGAAGCAACACTAATTTTAGTGACCTCCGATTGGCGTAAGCGGGTGTCATTACCGCCAGCGTGAATAACAATCTTACTGTATTTACACTTATCTTTAGCCAGCAGTTTTGGGTAGGATTTGATGTTGCCCGTTCTTGCCCCTGGCAAACATTTGACTATGGTCAATGGTGTCAATGGTGTCTCTGACTATGGAGCTGCCAATTACCAGGGTCGGCTTCTCAGCGGGTGTGTCGCTGAGCGGGGAAAATCTGTTAGAAACGCGGACCGGTTGGTGGTGGCCCGTGGGCTGGGTCCTAGAACTATGCTTCCTACGTACAGTCACCCAGCCGGCCTGGGGTCCCGGCTGCGCAGGCTCTACCGGAGGAAGGCTAGGGGGTTCTATCCTTGTTGGCTCCGCGCTGGCTAATGGGCTTCGGCTATCAGCTGGTTTTTCAACAGCGCGGAGCCGTGCTTCTAATTCTGATACCCTCGCCTCCAAAGCTACAAAAATATTACATTTATTACAGTTACCATTATCACTAAAGGAGGCAAGGAAGTAACTAAACATCTGACAGAGAGAGCAAGAGAGAAGAGAATAGTTAGAGACCGGAGAGAGAAGAGTAGCCATAGCTGCAATGAAGCTAAGCTAACTGAGCTAGCGAGAGCTTACCACCCCAAGAAAAGCTGTGTGAAACACAAGGAGTTCCCAAAACGTAAAGTACACCACCACAAAACGTGTTTTAGTGTGACTGTGTATTAAAATAACTTAGAAAGGCCTCAGCACAGATAAAATAAGATCAATTCAAGAGTCTGAACACCAAACAGCTTACAGGGAGCACAACAATGACAACAGGAAATGGCGCAATATGGCTTACCCCCGTCGAACAAGGGTTAGGGTTAATTGAAAGATGGTAATATGCTTTGCATGCATCTAACAATATGATCGCAGAGTGGCCTGATCTTGCACAGACGACTGTAATCAGGGGTGGTTTTTGTTTCTTTTCATTGTCCTCATTAACAAAGCTGAGGTGCAATGACCACAAGATTGCCTCAAACTGGTTTCTCTGCATCCCAGATAGCAATGAGTCGGCGGGGTGGCAGTAGAAGCGTCAGAATGGCGTAATCGCAAACACGTTCGACGGTGCACCGCCGGCGGCAGCCGCTTTTTAGAAGCGGCAGCCGCTTTCCTGCCGCCTTTGTTCCGCGGCCGGCCCGCGGGCCAATCGCCTTCCCGCCGCCGTTATATCAAAGGCGACCCTTCCGTGGCCCGTCGGAGGCAAACGCTATTTTCGAGCGATCGGTCGCCGCTTATATATATCTCATGCAGTTTATCAAGAATAATGATTGATCAAACCAGACAAAATTCCATTTGACGTTTTAATTCCACATTTCAAAGTACAGTAACTGTCATTGAAACATGATGTCAGATCACTGAAATATAAATAACAGAAAAAAAGAGAAAAAAAATATATATACACACACACAAAAGAACATGCAGGTTTCCAATTAAATTGTAAAAAAAAAAAAAAAAAAAACAGCCTTAGCTTACAAAATTATAACACAATAATTGTTAATAATATAAAGAGGTCAGCTCTCCGATGAAAAGAATTAACAGTACACATAAGTAATGAGTATATCTGGTACCAAAGAATGTGCAGGACACCAAAAAAAATTCAGGTATAACATCACATTTACAAACCATTTCTAACAATAAGATAAGTGGTAATAATTTAGAATAAAGCTCTGGAGTAGAATACACCATTATAATGGCATTGCTGACCTGGGGTACAAGATGTCTCTTGTATCTGTGATAAACATCTTCACATATATATAAAAAATACTGAGGTAAAAACAGTAGTAGAACAGATATAACTGCAATGCTGACCTGTGGCACAAGGATTTACATGCTATTTTTTACAATATAATAAGAGTTAAGCACTATGATAATATCCACAGTGAACAGTGTGGATTGGGTGAGTGCAGTCTGACACTTCTGGCTTCTTTAGGGGTCTTGAAGTTACTGACTGCAGAATAAAGAAAGGGTTCCAGTTGTCAGTGATGCTGGGGTGTCAGTAGTCAGCCTAGGTTTAAGGGGTTGGCTGTGGGTCCCTCTCATCCGTGCGGCGCCTTTTTCCGCCTTCACGGTCAGATGCTCCTTTCAGGTAACGCATAACGTTACCTGAAAGGCTTCATCAGTGGCATCCTGGGTTGCCGGGTTCTTCCGGATGGCTCCTGTGGAAAATACAAATCTGTCATTCCATTTGAATGGCATAATGCCGTACACATCTACTAAAATTATTTATTGTTTTTTACATCCAACTTACTTTGAACAATGGTCTTCAGGAACATGTCTCTAAAACATGCTTTATCCCCAACTCCAGTCCAGGTTGTATTGATGGAAAGGTGATTAGAGAAGATACTTTGAAGCATCCGCCAGACGGTTGTCTTTAGGTCCCTCCCACATTTGATTGTCAAAAACCGAAGCTGAAAAACCAAAAAAAAAGTGTTACAAATTACATTTCTCTGAAGCTTATCATACATAAATATAAAATGTGACAGGCTGTGGATTCAGACTGTAGAATATGCAGTGTACAATCTTAATTCTACTTTTTAGATTACCCTATGGAGTTATAAACGAAATCAGCACACTTACAAATCGTTCCTGGAGCTCTTTATTCTGCCTTAAACTGTTGTCAAGCAACGCCAAATCTTCCTGAGTGTCTAGGGGGAGTAACAGATCCCCTGGCAGGGATAACTCTCCAACAGACACATTGGCACTGAAATGTTGCAGCATAGTGTCCATTTTGTTGTCCATGCTACGCACAACATCGCCAAACTCTCCAAGACGTCGCAGCATTAAGGTCTGATCTGCACCTACAGGGGTTAAATAAAATAATAGTCAGTCCTGGTCCCTCAACTACTAAACTATGACATTTATATCTAGGTCTACTACATGTATAGGTGGCACCAGTGGGAATTAAACCAAGAACCACAGGTGTTGTTTGCAAGTTGTACCTGATTGCCCAGTGCGAGCAAACGTCTGTTTGCTCGCACATTGTCCCAACTTGCTTCACCTGCTCTTGAAGTGAGCCGCTGTCATCCGAAGCTACGAAATGAAAGGCATATGGTAATTTTGTACATACATCACGTACTCTTTCCTAAGTTTGACTTTTTTGTGCATGTTCTTACCTGCTCGTGCAGTGCTTTCCCTCAGAGCTTGGTTCTCCTCCCTCAGAGCTTGGTTCTCCTCCCTCAGAGCTTGGTTCTCCTCCCTCAGAGCTTGGTTCTCCTCCCTCAGAGCTTGGTTCTCATCCATCACGGCTTGTTTTTCATTCTGGAGTCTCTGGAAATCTACATTAAAAAACAACAAAATACACCTAAAGGCACTATTTTCAATACTTTTAAAACACTGGACACTAAGACATAGGCCTAAAATATACCTTCATAGCTGAAAACTTCATGCTGTACACGAGATGCCAGGGGAGTCCAAGGGCCAATTACAGAGCGATGACTTTCTCCTATTGATAATCATTGACGGAAAAATATGTTTGAAGTTATTGCATACATTTAATGAATTGGACTTAAAATGGAACACTTAGTTTAGCGCAACATATTACATACCTCCAGTGTTTTCATCCATATGCTGCCAGGGTAAATTTGCTGCTGGGTGTGTAAAGCTTAGTACTTGACGAGCTGGAGGAGCAAACATAACAGCTTTAACTTCAGTGCAGAGTATTGCATATTCAGTAATGAAACTATAATTGAACTGTGCAATGCTAATGGAAGATAAACTAAAAATATTGTAAACATAATATTGCGTTAAGGAAACATGTATTTACTTAAACGATGGTAGTCCACAGAAACTCGCGATTGAGCGGCGAACTGATGCGAATGTGTGCTCTAGTTATGTTGTTTGGGGAGGGGCCAGGAGCTCAGTGGCTCCAGTGCGTAATCTAGCCACCGTTTTAGCTCCCCCCCCCAAAATAAAATCCTGAACACAGCAATGGTGAAAACCTATACATTACTAACATTTATAATGTGTTTAGATTTTTTTTTTAAAACACTGTCTTAAACATTTGTACCGGTCGCAATTGCAAATCAATCCCTTATACATGTAAAAAGTCAAAAAAAGAAAATAATCGAGGTTTAAAAATAAAATGGCTTTAAAAAATAAATTAAAAAAATTAATAATATGGGATTTAATTCACATATAGGATATGATTTTATAATCGCTTCAAATGTGAAAAGTAGTTAAAATGCTGTCGGTTCCACCTCCATTCTAACTCCCATAGCCATTGCTGCTGGTCAGAAATCCTTGTGTTTCAAAGTGGCTTGCCGCCAGCCGACCGCGGTCCATTAGACGGAGGCAACCGCCAAAGAAAATGAAGCAGTCGGCCCGCCGGCGCATCTCGCAAGAAATGGGAGTGACGTAGTCGGCGGCAAACGTTTCATCCCCGCCAGCGGGACGCACCTATAGCCGACAGCTTACGGCCGGCGGCAAAAAGAAGCCGTGCAGATATTTTTTGCTAGCTGGGATAGTGTTACTGGATAATTTAAAATTATATGGCCACTTACCCCTCCAGCAGTCTGCCACAACTCCGGTCTATATAAAGATGGATAGGAAAACATATAAGTCTGTTACAGTGAGGGGAGTCCAAAGGAACTTTCTGCCAGCCTCTTTCCTTTTTGTAGCATTGGTATTGTCGATAATTGTCCAAATTACAGATGAACTGAAGAAGAGCTGGAAGAGAGAGAAGGGAGACCATGCTGCTGCTTGGTCAAATGTATGTAGGGCCCGGTGGCCTCGTGAGCATGAACCTAAAATACTCAGGAGTGCTGTCCTCCTCATGTCTGTGGCATCTTCACCCACTGGAGTGTCAGCAGAGCTCTTTGGACAGCCGTTGCCTTAGCTTAGTTGAAGGCCTTGGAGGTATTTAGTCTTCATCCTCACTAAAACAAGATAACAGAAAAATTGAGAAATTATAAATATATGCATACACATCTACGTAGACATTTATATGTAGATGTGTATTTATATATATATATATATATATATATATATATATATATATATATATATATATATATATATATATATAAATAAATAATACCTTTCAGGCAGCTGTGTCTCTCTGTATGACGTTCCAGCAGTCTGCTTGGGCATGGTGAAGCGTTGATGAGTAAGCTAAGGATGAATGCCGAGGTGACTAAAATAATATTATGACAGAAAAAAAGAGTTAGAAAAAAATATACAGAAACTACAAATACGACCCACAAATATGTTTACACAGATCTTTGTACACATATCTACACAAATATCCACACATAAATTCACAAATCTCTTTCTCTCTCTCTCATATATATATATATATATATATATCCCAAAAAAAAAAAAAATATATATATATATATATATATATATACACACAGGCACAAAGAGATGTGAACAAAATAGTTACAAAAACTGTCTATATACAAACATCTAAGAACACACACACACACAAAAACATCTATATAAAATGGCTGACAGAGCTATTAGCATTAGCTAGTTGGGACCTCTCTTCCTGGTAAAAATCAGGTTTTCCTCTTCTGATGACGAGTCCTCAACACAAACCTCCGATGAACTATCGTTCCAAATAATCGCCAGGGCTTCGTCAGTGATGATTCTCTTCTCTTGAAGTGCCATTTTTCGAATGCAAACAAAACAATCGAAGCTGAATCGTCACTTGCTCATCTGCTCACCTGATCACCTGCGCGTAACTGCGTCACAGCCCTAGCCCCCGAGGTAAACAAAATATTTTTTTTTAGATTTACGCAGACCTGTAACTCCAGTTTCTATTGGCCGATTTGGATGATTGACACATGGTTAGAATCGTAAGATCCTATAGAATCACGCTGACATCAGAACTTTGAAGCAGATTGGACAAAGCAAATGTTTACATGGGGAAAGTTCACAGTGCACATGTCAGACAAGGTTGAGCCTCCTCGAATCAAATGTAAAAAATAATGGCAAAGGATTACGTTTTATTTCACTTTTTCTTTTCTAAATACACTGGATATTTTAGTTATTCTGGAAATACAGTCATATCACGGTGGATTATTCTTTTCAGCATGGAAAAAATAAAGGTAAGAAAAAATATATGCTCTTGTTTTTCAAATGCTGTAGGTATTTTTGGGCTTATTTTGCTGCTCATTTGCTGAAATTTGCACTTAGCATGATGAAACTGACAGCTTTAGAATTTGTGAGATGCTGGCTTTCAGGGAAGGCAAAGTTTGCTCGGTTCTGTTCGGCAGGGTGACCAACAGGTTCGTTTGAATGTGTTCATGTAAAAATCGCAAAATCGCACAACTGTTCCTTTAATTACTTGTTATTTTTTCTGGGTTTGGAGGTCACAGAAAATATCTATATGAGTCTTTAGCTGAGATTCTGAGGTTTATAATGATAGGACATGCTTAGCAATCAGTGACCAAAGGTCAACTAAATTCGGAAATTTCCCAGCCCTTCCCCCCACAGTGACCCGGCGCCGGGGCTGTGGGGCTTAAGAGGTTAAAAACATGAACGTTCTCTCTGATAGTCTGTTCCAGAGATGAGGGCCATAGTACTAGAAAGACTCCTTGCCGTGAGTGTGTGTCCTGACTTTATGGATGACAAGGAGACAGTTGCCAGATGAGAGCAGAGAGCACAAAGGTTCATATGGTAAAAGCAGCTTTGAAAAATCAGAAGGCCAAAGACCATTTAAAGAACCTTAAAAACAATCCTAAAACATACAGGGAGCCAATGCAATGAATTTGAGATGGGTGTAATGTGCTCCCTGCTTCCTGGTCTTTGTCAGGACAGGCGTTGTTGAATTTTGTAGAAGTTGTAAACCTGATACTCTTTTTGTGAAGAAAAGGAAAGCAGGGCATTACAATAATCAATTCTACTGGGGATAAAAGCATGCATCGGTTTCTCTGTGTTGGCCTGAGAGAGAATGGGGCTGACTCTGGCAATGTTCTTTAGATGAAAAAGACCTGTTTTAGTAATGTTTTTAATGTGAAGGATAAAATTAAGCTCCGAATCAAGTTGCTCTTCTTTAGCAGGGGCCTCACCACCGCCCCTTTAAGGAAAGACAGGAAAGACCCCCTTCTGAAGGGAGTAATTCATCAAGGTTAAAGTCTCATCTCTAAAGGATCCATAAAATGGCTTAAAAAATGAAGTAAAAATTGGGTCCAAAATACATGTGGTGGGCCTCACTGAGGAGAAAACATCAAGAATCCCAGCTTCTACCAGGACAAAACTGTCCAGCTTTTCCTCTGGCAAAGACACCTGCTCATATTTGTCTGAAACCATGTTACTTTGAGAAGATAAAATATTACATCTGATGGTGTCTATGTCTACCTTCCCTCTGAAGTGGTATTCGAACGCCTCACAGAGAGCAAGTGTGGGGGTTTTCTGAAGTGCATTAGAAACACGGTAAAAAATGTTTTCAATTTTGGAAAAAAATATTTTGGTATTATTTTTATAAGCTGAGATGATTTTGGAAAAATATTTTCTTACTGCATTATTGTATGCTATGAGAAGTTCTGTAAGTAGTATAGGAGGTACTTTCTGTCAAAATGATTGATTGCCAACAGGTGTTAGAGGGGGGAGGGGGGATGACAGGTGCATGTGATGCTAAATATAGAATGCTAAATTCATTACCTAATATGGTCATATCCGGTGGATGATGATGACAGGTGCATATACTAAATATAGCAGGTTATATTCATTACCTAATATGGTCATATCCGGAGGATGATGATGAAAACAGGTGCATGTTAAATATAACGATGGTGCGGACTCAACATTCAGGCAACTGTTATTCTCAGTTACTTGCAACAACTGTTCAATACAGATGAATAGAGAAAGTGTGGGGGGTTACCTACAAAAACAGCTGATGGGTGTTATACACAAACTTTATTCATTAGTTTGGGTGACTTTCTCATGAACCTGTTCATGATAAGTGAAAGGAGATACCATCTCAACGCAATGTTTCACACACACACACACACACACACACACACACACACACACACACACACATTCTCCTTGTTTAAAAGCTTGTGTTCACACCGTAATATATGTCTCTATCAATCGCGGTCTCTCAGCCATACCTTCGTGACCCTCTTGTTCAGAGAATTGTTGAGTTAGTGAAACACTGGTGCTGCAATGCATAGGATCGCTTATATCATTTGAATACGGACCAGTGACGACATGTTTAGCCGCATGCTGTCATTCCATCAACGGTTGTCTGGGTGGTGGTGTCCTGCAAATGATGTGGGCTACATTGATAACTGGAGAACATTTTGGGGAAAAACTGGTCTGATCCGGAGAGACGGCATCCATCCCACTTTGGATGGAGCAGCTCTTCTTTCTAGGAATATGGCCGAATTTATTAGTCCTCCAAAACACTGACAACCCAGGGTCCAGACCAGGAAGCAGAGTCGTAGTTTAACCCACCTCTCTGCTGCTTCTGTACTGTTACCCCCCCATTACCCTATAGAAACAGTGTCTTGGCCACGGCCAAAATTAAATGGATTAAAAGTTAAGCCAACAAAAGCAAATTATGGAAATCTCATAAAAATAAATACAACTTTGACTGAACAGAAAAATAAATCTATTAAATGTGGTTTATTAAACATAAGATCTCTCTCCTCAAAGACTTTGTTAGTAAATGACTTGATTTGTGATAATCACATTGATTTCTTTTGTCTCTCAGAAACCTGGTTGCAGCAGGAGGATTATGTCAGTATAAATGAGTCAACTCCTTCCAGTCATTTAAATTGTCACATTCCTAGAAATACTGGGCGAGGAGGAGGAGTTGCAACCATTTTTCGTTCTGATTTACTAATTAGTTCCAGACCAATTGATAGCTACAGTTCTTTTGAACATCTAACCCTTAATTTTCCTCATCCAAGTTGCAAAACATTAAGACCATTTTTGTTTGTGGTTTTGTATTGTCCACCAGGCCCTTACTCTCAATTCTTGGATCAGATCTCACATTTTTTTATCTGATTTAGTATTAAATACTGATAGGGTTATTATAGTGGGGGACTTTAATATTCATGTGGATACTGAAAGGGATAGCCTAAATGCAGCCTTTAATGCTATTTTAGACTCAATTGGCTTTACTCAAAAAGTACAGGGATCGACCCACTTGGGCAAACACACTTTGGACCTTGTACTGACATACGGTATTGAGTGTGAGGAAATAACAGTCCACCCACATAACCCGGTCTTGTCTGACCACTTCTTAATAACTTTTGAATTTACTTTAACTGACCATCTTAAATCTGAAAGAAAATTTCATTATAGTAGAGCTTTATCAGACAATGCTGTAACAATTTTTAAAGAATCTGTTCCATTCTTACTTTCCTTAGTGTCTCAGGGTAACACAGTGGATGGCAGCAATTCTATCTCTAACCCTTCAGAAATTGATGATCTGGTTTCACAGCGTTACGTCCTCATTGCGTTTGGCATTAGATAGTGTAGCCCCCTTAAAAAAAAAGAAAGGGAGGCTGACTCCTTGGTTCAACGCAGAGTTGCGTACTTTAAAGCAGAATACTAGGAAGTTGGAGAGAAAATGGCGCTCTACACACCTAGAGGATTCCTATTTAACCTGGAATAACAGTCTATTGCTGTATAAAAAGACCCTTCGACAAGCTAGAACAGCATATTTTTCATCATTAATAGAGGCGAATAAAAAAAATCCTAGGTTTCTTTTTAGTACAGTTGCCAAACTTACACAGAGTCATAGCTTTGTTAAGCCAACTATTCCCCCAGCTCTTAGCAGTGATGATTTTATGGAATTCTTCATAAATAAAATTAATTCTATTAAAAATAAAATCATTGGCATCCTCCCAAACACGATTACTTCTTCCTCAGTAAATGAGGCAGTATCGGAAAGAACTGTAGAACCTCAGTTGTGCTTAGGCTGTTTTGATTCAGTCGAGCTTTCGGAATTATCAAAAATATTAGCCTCATCTAAACCTTCAACTTGTATGTTGGACCCAATTCCAACCAAATTATTTAAAGAAGTGTTCCATTTGGTTCCTGGCCCCATTTTGGATATGATGAATCTATCCTTAGTAAACGGATACGTACCACAGGAATTTAAAATAGCTGTAATTAAACCTTTACTCAAGAAACCTTCCCTTGATCAAGATGACTTAGTGAATTACAGACCTATATCTAACCTTCCTTTCTTATCCAAAGTCCTTGAGAAAATTGTTGCTAATCAAGTCTGTGAGCATCTAAACAGTAACGAGCTGTTTGAAGAGTTTCATTCAGGTTTTAGAGCTCATCATAGCACTGAAACAGCACTGGTGAAGGTTACTAATGATATTCTCATGGCCTCAGATAATGGACTTGTGTCTGTTCTGGTTTTGTTAGATCTCAGTGCTGCTTTTGACACAGTCGATCATAATATTCTCTTAGAAAGGCTTGAACATGTTGCAGGGATCAAAGGAACAGCACTAGGCTGGTTTAAATCATATTTGTCTGATAGATTCCAGTTTGTTCATGTAAATGATAAATCTTCTTCACTCTCAAGGGTTACTTGTGGAGTTCCACAGGGTTCTGTGCTTGGACCAATTCTGTTCACCATATATATGTTCCCAATTGGTAGAATCATTAGACAGCATGGGATAAATTTCCACAGTTATGCAGATGATACACAACTATATTTATCCATAAATCCTGATGAACTCAGTCAGTTAGGTAGATTACAGGCATGTCTGGAAGACATAAAAACATGGATGACCCTAAACTTTTTGCTTTTAAATTCTGACAAAACAGAAGTTGCTGTCTTTGGACCAGAAGTTCTTAAACAGAAACTGATTAGTCAATCACTTCATCTGGATGGCATTAAATTGGCCCCCAGTAATAAGGTAAAGAACCTCGGCGTTATTTTTGACCAAGACTTGACATTTAAATCCCATATTAAACAGGTTTCTAGGATTTCTTTCTTTCACCTCCGGAATATTGCTAAAATTAGAAACATCCTGTCCAGGAGTGATGCTGAGAAACTAGTCCATGCATTTGTTACCTCAAGGCTGGACTACTGTAGTTCTTTACTATCAGGTAGTCCACAAAATGCCATTAAAAGCCTTCAGTTGATCCAAAATGCGGCAGCAAGAGTTCTGATGAATATTAAAAAAAGAGAGATCACATTTCTCCTGTTTTAGCTTCCCTTCATTTGCTCCCTGTTAAATCCAGAATAGAATTTAAGATCCTTCTTCTTACATACAAAGCCCTTAATAATCAAGCTCCCTCATACATCAGAGATCTAATTGTTCCTTATGTTCCTAACAGAGCCCTTCGCTCTCAGACTGCAGGTTTACTTGTAATTCCTAGGATTTCTAAAAGTAGAATGGGAGGCAGATCTTTTAGTTATCAGGCTCCTCTCCTGTGGAACCAGCTCCCAGCTTTAGTCCGTGAGGCAGACACTCTGTTTACTTTTAAGGCCAGGCTTAAAACTTTCCTTTTTGATAAAGCTTATAGTTAGAGTGGCTTAGGTCATCCTGAGCTATCTCTGTAGTTATGCTGCTATAGGCTTAGACTGCTGGAGGACAGACTTACCAATTTTCTTCACTCTGCTACTTCGTTTTCTCCTACGACTCTCCAGTTGTATTACAGTACATTCTGCTATTTCGACTGTTAACTTTGTTTTCTCTCAGTGTTTTTCTCTCCATAGAAGATATACCTGGTCTGGTATCCTGCTTGGCTGCAATGCCCTGTTGGACGGGGGGCATCGACTGGGATGATCCTCCTAGTAACTGAACATCCACTGTGTCCTATTATCAACTTTTTACTTTCTGTAACATAGAAAGTTCTCTTATATCAGATCTTCTGTTCCTTCTGTGTTTCTGCTCTGTCTTCTCAAACCCCCAGACGGTCGTGGCAGATGGCCGCTCCTACTGAGCCTGGTTCTGTTGGAGGTTTCTTCCTGTTAACGGGGAGTTTTTCCTCTCCACCGTCGCTACATGCTTGCTCAGTATGAGGGATTGCTGAAGGATTGCTGTGGTTGGAAAGTCTGCATCAACGGGGCCCAACCTCACGCCAATGACTTGACGCAATCTGCTGGGATTCCTTAAATAGGAAACTTTTTAACTGATTGGAATGTTTGTATAAATGTATTGAAATGACTTCTTGTTAAGTGCCTTGAGATGACATCTGTTGTGAATTGGCGCTATATAAATAAACTGAATTGAATTGAATTGAATACACTGCCCTCCTCTCCATCTCTGGGGCGGGTCCCATCACACTGCCTTGAAACCCCCCATTTTTGTCATTTCTTCAAGTGCTAAGATGTCTTGTAGAGTGTAGTATTCTTTCATCCTCTTTTTTCATTGGTTTTAATCCTGAAATTGGCCTGAGAAACACATCCAATCTGTGCCATATCTACAGGTAAGTGTCTCTCCCACACTTTAATATCAATCTCTTTAAAATTACTTATTACCAACACAATCTCTTACCTTATTAATATTTGGCTCTCTAACTGATGCTTCCTGTCTTCCAAGAAATTAAATCTTCCAGTGAGGTCCGCTGACCACTAGCCTAGAATTCTGCAATAAAGACTGATCCTTTGTCAAGATAGGACACCTTTAAAGCCTATATATGCACCTGTCATCCTCCAGATATGACCATATTAGGTAATGCATTTAGCATTCTATATTTAGTATATGCACCTGTCATCATCAACCACCAGATATGACCATATTTGGTAATGAATTTAGCATTCTATATTTAGCATCACATGCACCTGTTATCCCCCCTTCCCCCACCTGTTGGCAATCAATCATTTTGAAGTACCCCCTATACTACTTCTATATATATCGATATATATACATTTTCCCTTCGCCACCTTGCAATTTCTCTTTATTTTTTTGAGGTCTTCATTTCTCCACAGCGATGCAAGTTTTGAGTGTGTACTTTTAACTTTTAGTGGAGCAAGCAGGTCGAGAGCGCACAAAAGCCTACTGTCAAAGTCATTGATGATAAAATCCCAGGGGGCAGGTAAAGCAATAGGAGCTATCTTTTCAGAAACCTGCTGCCACTTCAGGGGTTAGGCAAGTCAAGGCAATTTCATTTGTATAGCACACTTTCAACAACAGGGTAATTCAAGGTGCGTTACATGATTTGGTGATTTTAAAACCAAAAACAAAACAAACAAACATGGAATATAACATTGGAAATTAAAAGTAAAAGTAGCAAATTATCATGAAACACACATTACACATGATGCACAATAACACATGATACACAATAAAGCAAGAGAAAGATCAATAAAGCAAGAAAGCATGAACAAATTTCATACATATGATGTCAATCATTTACTCGAAGGCAATTCTAAACAGATGGGTTTTTAGTCTCGGTTAGAAGACGTTTCCTGACAGTTCCGGAGAGAGGTCTCCTGCTGGATAAAACTGGTGATGTTAAAAAACGTGCAGTAGTGGTCAGAGACAGCCAGGTCAATGGAGGACATGCGTGATGACCAAGTCCAGGGTGTGTCCTCTGTTGTGAGTGGGCTGCGTGACATGTTGACTAAGATCCATATAATTCTGGACGTTTAAAAAATCTGTTGATAAGGAATCTCAAAGGTTATCCACATGTAGAATAAAATCATCTAAAAGAATATTTTCCAAGGAGTTGTGCAGGATTAATAAAAGGTGTTGTTGAGGCTATTGCCTTTTACTGAACAAACTGCATCTCCTAGATAGGTAAAAATAAATAAAAAACAAAAAAAATAACAAAAAAACAAAAACAAACGGCATCTCCCAATATCCTTTGCGCCGCCCTCAACCCATTCTCATTGGTCCGTGGCCAGTGATGACATCATAGAGTTGATAAAGGGGGCGCGAAATCCAAAATGTTTGTCTTTTGGTTCCTACCCGCGGAGCCGCAAGGAGACGCTTTACTTCCCTGCTAGCAAACTTTCCCCTTTTTCGTTCAAACCTGCTGGACCAGTAAAGAACTCCCCTTTTTAAACTTCGAAGTGAACCGGCCAAGCAAACCCACTTCCCGTTCGTGCATCTAGGAAGTCCGCTGGCCTCTGAGCTCTATTGAAAACAGGCCTGAGTCCCTCAGCGCCTGAAATCGGACGTCCGCTTTCTCACCTCGGTTTGTGCAAAACCGCTCCTCCCAAACTGGACACTCTCAGGCCGTTCTACATCATTCGTCATGGACTGGAAGAGAGTCATCACCAAGTAGGATAAACCTGGTTTATTTCTGTTGAGTCTGGGTAGAGGAGATTTAGGTCCAACGGGTTAGTTCCCGTTTTCTGTTGGTTGATAAGTTTGTTAACTTGTAAACCACTGTTATTCTTGGTCAATTAGCGTCGCCGTACGCGGGCCCTGAATGTTGCATGCTTTGTGTTTTATTGTCATTTTACTTGTTGGTTGCAACCAGAAGCAGTATATTGTATTATTTCCTGGCTTGTTGTATTGTCCGGTGCTGTTGGCTCACATGGCTGTTTAGGCAGGTCATGTGGCCTCCCGTTGATTCCCTCTCACTGTCAACCCCTTTCCCTTTGTCCAAGCCACCATTGCTAATTGAAGCTAACCTTTGTCGAATCGCCACGCGGTCCTTCTTTGTCTCCCTTTGTGAGCCGATCGCGCCAATTGATAAGATTTGAGTTATTGATGACAAGAGAGGGTGTAAGCTAAACCCCTTTCATTCATTCGCTCGCTGTCTCACAAACACACACACATACACCCACACTCACACACACACACGCACGTACACACACAAACACACAAGCCTGTATTGTTCCCCATGCTAGTTGAACATTGTGGGGACTAGGCAAAATGTCCTCACAACTACAAATGTCCACACAAGGGTGGTGGGCTGTCAAAGGTTGGTCCTCACAAGTATAGCTATACATGTAAACACACACACACACACACGCACGCACACACACACACAAACACACAAGCCTGTATTGCTACCCATATTAGGACTTTATATTGACTTCTATTCATTTTAATAGCTGCATTTATGCCTACCCCAAACCCTTACCCTAAAAAAGGGGGTCCACCATATTAGGATCGATCTTCAGAAGGTTAACGAATATCCCAGAGAAGGTCCTAAATAGGATAGCTATACAAGAACACACACACACACCGTAACCCCTCCCCTCAACGCTAACTCTTTATTCTATATTTATGCATTCGTTAGAATAGATGGAAATTATAAATGAAATTTTTGGCTATAAGGTTGATCTATTTTCTTAATAAATTTCCTTAGTTAACGAGAAGTTTCTTGTTCTTCTTCAGTGTGTGTACAGTTAATAATATCCTCGCAGACGGACTCTGCCTTTCAGAAGAGACTGGCTGTTTGGATTATTTAAAAGTATCTTGAATCCGAGATTGGTGCCCCGATTATCTTTAATAAACAGATTAAACTCGAACGTCATTAATAATTATTTTAATATTAATTTATTGATGGTCAGATAAACCAGACACTTATTGCTTATGCTGAGTAGATTACAACAGTGTGCTCTTTTTTGGAGGCCTATAAACTGTGACACAAAATCTGAGGAGTACTAAAAACAGTTGCATTATATTGAAAAGTGCTAATATCAAATAAAACAGGTCTGGCAGAAAGTGTTGATGAACTTATAAAAGCAGTACCGCCTCAGCTTTTGTTACTCCTTGTGGAATAAGTGAAGGTAAAATTTGGTAGGGAAGCCTCTGTAAGAACAATAGAGGCATCTGCACTCAACTATGTTTCCATTAAAAATAAACAATAAAGATTATGGTCTAAAATCAGATCATTGATAAAAGTTTTTTTCAGCAGAGAGCAATCATTTAAAAGTGCCATGTTAATAGTCACTGGAGATGGAGTGACTGTATGATTTAAGGAAAGTGGGACTTTTGGTAACTGTTTGAGATTATTGGGGTTGCATTTGTTGGGTTTATGATTTTTAGTCAATTCTCTACTGATAATGACAGGCATGAATGAGGTGAAATGTTAAAGTTGCCTATAAAACCAATGCTGATGGCAGAGGAAAGCCAAGTGTTCAGAGATAAAAGTGTGCTAAAACGACCAATTCCTCTGCCAACGGTGAGAGTGGGGCCAGAGATTAAAAACAGACACATATGAATTTTTTATTAATTAAAACATTTGATTAAAATCACGCTTCTGGAGCTCAGACTGCTGCTTATGAATGTTGTTGGTGCCATCATGAATTACAACTTTACTCACACAGGAGCTTTTCTGTGATATCAGTCACGGTGGCTCCAGGGAAATACAGAGCTAGGGGTTCCACTCTTCCTCACATCCCTCTCGATGGAGTCGCCGATGATGAGCGTGGGGGGGGGGGTCTGCATGCTGTTGACTCTGTCCAGAGGTTTGTTCATCGTCTCAAGGCAAGGTGTAACGGTGTCAGACCATAGTTCGCATTGCTGTCTGTAAGTTGGGCTAATTTCCAGTGAGAGTTGGACTCCGCCAAGGTTGCCCAAGGTGTTTGGTGGCCTCAGGACTGGAGTCTGTGGGAGCTGTAACGGTCTGTCATGGTGAAGAGAGAGCTGAGCTAAAAGGCGAAGCTCTCGATTTACAGGTTAATCTACATTTCTACTATTATCTATGGTCACGAGTTCTGGATAGTGACATTAAGAACTATATCACTGATACAAGGGACTGAAATGAGTTTCCTCCGCAGGGTGTCTGGGGCTCTCCCTTAGAAATAGGGTGAGAAGCTCCACATGGGGAGGAGTCAGTTGAGGTGGCTCGGGCATCTGGTCAAACTGCCTCCTGGACGCCTCCCTGGTAAGGTGTTCCGGACACGTCCCACCGGGAGGAGGCCCGGAAGAAGACCTAGGTCATGCTGGAGGGACTATGTTTCTCAGCTGGCCAGGGAACGCCTTGAGATTCCCCCTGAGGAGCTGTCTCAAGTAGCTGAAGAGGGGGAAGTCTGGTTCTCTCTGTTTAAGCTGCTGCCCCAGCGACCAGACCCCAGATAAGTGGGAGAAAATTGGATGGATGGATGGATGGATGGATGGATGGATGGATGGATGGAAACAAAACAGACTTACTGGAAAGATTTGCCAGCACAAAACGCAAAACTACTGAAAGAAATGACAATACAAGGTTCTGTCTCACATTATATATATCCCTAAGCAAAACCGGAAAACAAAGATTACTAAATTAATGTTCCTAGAAACACTGATCAATATAAAAAATAAAATAGAAAACATTTATTTAACAGTTTTTTTTTACATATGAGCTCCCCATCCTTGAATAAAAACTTTTTCAGTGAGAGGTTGTGTTGCCACAATAAAGGATCAATTTATTGTTATTTAAGCTTTTGTAGAATTCATTACCAGGGTTGCCAATAAACGTGATCACCATTTTCTTAATGAAACTGATCTACAGGATATTTCAAGTGCAACAAAACTGCTGTGGGGTGAAAACTAAAACCTTAAGAATAAAGACCATTTTGAAGGTTGAAACACTATCCAGCAAACTACAATTAGAGGACTGTGTATCACAAGAGAAACCCCATCACTGTTCAGTTAGTAAAACTGTATTATCAGTAGGAAAATTGCTTGAAGAAGCTACATGCAGATTGATGTTAATCAGTGAACAATGACAACATTAAATATTCATTTCTGAAATATTGCATTTGGCTTTGACTCAAGAAGCACTTGGCAACTACAATCAACCCTGTGTCTGTAATGTCTTGAAATTAGCCAGCAGTAATTATTGACTAAAAGCTGTAATTTGTTTTGCAACACTCCCAGGACTGTGTGCATACAAAACCATGTAGCCCACTACAGACAATCTAATTCATAGCTCCTCTTTGTTTTGATTTTGTTGCTGCTGTGGTAGAGGACTCCCCACAGACCATTCTATCGCTGCCTACAACCATTTCTTCCAACCAGCCTCAAAATACAGCAACAGCTTGTAGGTAATTGATCAGGCAAGTGAACTGTAAAATATTCATTTTCTACTTCAACAGCCATATAAATCTCAGGGGAGGGTTTGGAGATGACACTGGTGGAAATATTGCTTATGCACCACAAAGTAGGAGCTGCAGCAGCTTGATGGTGTGGGGCAGATAAGAGAGGAAGCATCAACAAGTTTGGGTCTAGCTGCCAGTGATGGCCAGTCAAGCAATTCCCTGCTTGGCTTTAGCCCAAGAAGCCAAATCCCCCTCTACATCCCTGGATTTCATGCTGCAGAGCAGCAGGTTGCCTGGTCTCCAACCTACAAGGCTTGTGGGCTAAAAAGTTGATTCCTGCTTCCACCTGCCTGACCTCTTTTTGTGTTTTGTTGCATCAACCACTATCACAGCTGGGACAACGTCCCCTCAGTTCACAGCCTGTATGTGATTGACACTTAAGCATAGTGGAGCATTGCAATCATAAAGGCTTTCCTTCTGTACTTTTCAGTGGAATTTATCAATGAGGCAGACTGGACAGTCAAGTAACATGAGAAGATTCACCTGTGAATAAAAACTCTTCTACAAATATTTTCTGAATTTTTATATTGAATATTCAAATCAAAATTTTAAGTCTATTATGTTATTGCCAAAAACTTTTGTCAGAGCTATTATTGCTGTTTCTGGAGTTTTACCTTTACACTCTTCATTGCTATTCTTGTTCAGATAATGGATATACTTGTGACACAAAGCACATATTTTTATTAGTATAAATAAAACAGAGGTGCCTTACACAGTGTACATATTGCTGGAGTAAGCCTTTGAGCCATTAAAAATATATCTCAATACATATCTGTACTATAGTATGATTCCATTACAAATGAAAACAGTCTTATAAAAAAAGCAATAAATCTTACAATCAAAAGTATTGCTGAGAGCTCTTCTGTGTAGAAATCCAAAACAAATTTTACATTGATTTGCCCTGTTAGAGATTATGTATGCTTTTGTTTTTTGTGAGTAAATATTACAGATGATCCTTTTTTATGTAAATATATAAATACTTGTATATCTTCAGTAAATATAGAAAACAGTTCAAACCATTATCTGTACCTATCCATCCTATGGAGGGTTGTGGGGGGGCTGGTGCCTATCTCCAGCAGTCACAGGGCAAGAGGTGGGGTACACCCTGGACAGGTCGCCAGTCCATCGCAGGGCAACACAGAGACACACAGGACAAACAACCATGCACGCACACACTCATACCTTAGGGCAATTTAGAGAGACCAGTTTACCTAACTGTCATGTTTTTGGACTGTGCGAGGAAGCCGGAGTACCCGGAGAAAACCCAAGCATGCACAGGGAGAACATGCAAGCTCCATGCAGAAAGTCCCCAGACCGGGATTCGAACCCGGGTGTTCTTGCTGCAAGGCAACAGTGCTACCAACTTCACCTGCTTTGCAGTTCTATAGAAAACTGTTCTTTGATAATAAGTTTTATTTATTAACAGAAATCAGCCTATGTAACCCTGTATGGAAAAAGTGCTAGCTCCCTCCCTACCTTTTAAATCATAAAGTAACTTTAACCATATTTCTGGGTTGAAAGGGAAAACCTCACCCAGGCTTATTGACAGGCATATAGAACCAACATATTGTATGCTAAAAGATCTCTAAAAGTAAGAGATCATGTGCTCCATGGAAATTAAAACCAGATGAAGAATCGGTTACTTCTAACAATCTAGAGAGCCCTACAAAGCCATGGGCCAGAAGTGACGTGGCTAAGGGCAAAGGAGTTTGTCCCGCAACTGGTGGGTTCCCAGTTTGAACCTCCGCTCCATTCGTCTCTGTCATTGTGTCCTTGGACCTAGGGCCCTATGTCCAAGCACCTGTGGCAAAAATGTGGCAATAATAATGTGGTAACTGTGGCAATATTTGTAGCTTACCATCAGTGCGTTAATGTGTGCCATTTACTATTTCTAAAACTTTGGGATTCAAAAGAAGCATAGTTTGAGATACAGACAAAGCCCAATTATTGCCCCTAGTCCAACTGAAGTCAGACTTTGAAATGCATGTATACACCTTAGTCTGGCTAGTGTCGAACCAAACTGGACTTCTCTTAATTGGACTAATGCACCCAGATAATGCGATTAGTAAAGCAAATTTCTCTACATGTAAACTCCAACCCCACCTTAGCCGGGCTATTCACAGGAAGTGACGAGACTGCGAGAATAACAGCACCAGTACGACAACAACACAGCAGCAACAAGTCTAACAAAATCAAACAGTACAGTACTTACTAAATGTACTGGGCTGCTGCATTGTTGTTGTCCTTTTCTTTGCTCATTGTTCATATCCTGCTTTTACTCCATCAGCTTCACTGCTGCCAGTAATTGTTTACTATATGTGTGACTCTCTAGTCCAACAGGAAGAATGCCAGTGCAAAAGGGCACATGGTGCCACCTAGTGTTGCAGAGTTGAACGCACTTTATTCGATAATTCGATTTTCTGAGTGACATGTAAAGTGGGATAAAGGCTCCCTTTCTGGTTAAGCCATTAGTCCGATTATTACCTAAATTAAATTTAGATGTAAACGTTAATGTATTAACTATCAACAAGCTGAAAAAGCATCAGTGGTGAACCTGCCTAGGACTAAGTGACCTACAAAATTACTCCATGATAGTCGCAGGAACTCACCCAGGAAGTCACCAAACAATCCAAAACAACATATAAAGCACTGCAAGGACACAATGCCTCTGTTAAGGTCAGAGTTCATGATTCAACCATAAGAGACTGGGCAAAAGGTATCCCAGGGATAGTTCCAAGTCCAAACTCCCTGCTGATTAAAAGCAACCTAATGGCCTGTCTTACATTTACCAAAAAACATTTTTATGATCCCCAAGGGAAAATATTATAATATGTGGACTGATGAGATTCTAGAATTTTCAAAATAAAAAATTATAGAATTGTTTTACTCTACAATTACGCTGCTCTGGTTGTCTGCATGTCGGAGTGGCTCTGTTGGCCAAATATTGAGTTTTGTTTTTTTGGACGTTGGTTCCTCTGTTTTCTTGAGGAAATTGCATTTTTCAGACCTGTCTACTTTCTAGTTGTTGGAGATGTGAAGCTGGAAGGTATTTGGCCTGTTAATTTTTCATATTTCGATAACTTATGATGCATAACCATGGCAACAAGGTGGTTTACAGCTGGGAGCAGCTGAATAACATTGCAAAAGCTGAAATAATACCTCAACTGAAGCCACAAATTCCTGATGAGTTAAGGAGGAGGAGGCGTGGATGCATAGCAGGAGCAAAAAGGAGACAGAGAAGGAGGAAGTTCAAACCATCTCTTCCATCGATCATAATTGGCATCATGAGATCACTGGCTAACAAAATGAATGAACTCCAAACCCTTACAAGAAGAGTATCAGGAATGCAGTGTTATGTGTTTTACTGAAATGTCACTGCAGGATCATATCCTCGACTCCAACGTCTCTCTGCCAGGTTTCCTGACTATTATCATGCGTTGAGGAATGGACCCAAATGCAGAGCAGCATTTAGAGCTGAACAAGCTCATATTTATTAATTAAGTCTCAACTAAGACTTGTGGAAGACGAAGATGACAGGTGACGTCGTGAAAACGACGACGAACCAGCAAAGACATGGGGGCACAGGGAGGTCAAGGGAAGACAAGGAACAGTTGACGACAATCAGACAAACACTGGGAGACAGGGAGCGATGCAGACAGGGAGCATTCACACCGTAACAACTATACAAGCAGACAGAGATCTGAAGACGAGCAGGAAAAGTAAAGGAGGTGGAGTAGCAGTGCTTGTCAACAACAGATGGTGTTATCCAGGACTTGTTACTGTGAAGTGTCGTCTCTGCAGCCCAAAAATTGAAGTCTTGGCAGTTTTCGTCCATATTATTTACCAAGAGAGTTCAGCAGTGTTATTTTGGCAGTTGTTTACATTCCACCTTCAGCCGTTGCAGACAATGAATGTGATGTCATCAGTTTCGTTGTCGCCAAGCTACAGACCCTGCACCCCAATGCATTTGTGGTGATTTTATGTAAAATATAAATGATGAATACATGTCCAAACCAAGACCTCCTCTGGGTCAATCATATAACAGTCTTGTTTTTCTCTGCCAGAATATAAACCACTTGTTCAGAGGCAACCTGTGACAAAAAGAACTGTGAGAAAAGGGTCACAGGAAGCTGAAGAAGCCCTGTAGGGTTGTTTTGCCAAGCACATGGAGAGGACAGCAATGCTATGACTGAGTGTGTAACCTGACTATATAAACTTCTGTGTGGACAACATCAGCAAAATGCTGCTAATCCTCCACAAGTCTGTTGCGGAGAGTGTAATCTCTTCAGCTATCATCTGTGTGGTTATTTCTTTGTTTTATTTTTTTAGGAGGATGAACCACATTATGAACTGGGACAAGGGAAAAATCCTCACAACAGAAACCAACAAGTTTAAACGATGGATAAGAGAGTCCATTGAAATACGGAAGCGAGCAAGCGACACCATCAACCAGGATGAGGGGGCGTACCCCCTGTCACACACCTGGGACTTCATCCTTGTCTGGGATACTTAGTGTGACATCTGACATGTCAGCAGGCTTCACACAGCTCAGTTCCAGCAGCTCCTTCCTGCTGTAGAGCCTCCTTGTTATGCTTGCACAGCTGTCATACAGCGCTTGTAGAAAAAACAGTAACTCAACACGTATCAAATCCATTTTAGGATAAAAGCGTCCTTAAAATAAGATAAAAGTCTCAGACCACGTAATTAAAGGACGTGTTAAAGGACGTGATTAGAAAACAAACATCAGACACTAAAACTCTTACTGCCTTTCGCAGTGTGCGCATGCGCCCATCCCAGTTGAATGTACGAACCATCTGAACCAATTAGTAAAATGGTTCAGCAAGCTGATAAGGGAGCAGCAGCTGAATACTGATGCACGGTTTTTAAAACAAGCACAAAGGCTCTCTGGAGCCATTCTAAAAAACACCTTCCACCCGCTACACCGTGAATTCCAGCTTCTACCCTCAAGACGACGATACAGAATGTCGAAATGCAGAACAAAACGTTTTAGAAACATTTTTATCCCTACTGCTATAAGCCTCCTGAATAAGCATAAGTCTTACAGTAGTAGCCAACTCGAAATTCCCGTGATTCCTTGGTAGGACCTCTGCAGGACCGTGATTGCTCCGTGACAGGTCCGTGATGGGCTGCTGCTTGGTCCGTGGGGAAATTGAGTCCCCCGCAATGACCTAGTGAATGCAGCCACGCCTATTAACTCCCCTCTGCAGCCTGTGTGAAAATCAGCTGCAGCGCCTCATTTGTCCATGGGGAGGAGCAGTGATTGGGCTATGTCCTGAAGTAATCATCAATCACTTTTCCTCCTCGTTTCTTTTTTCCCTCAGACGAATTGCCTCCAATACAGGTTTTCTATAGTACAGTAAGTAGCTTCAAAGATACATAAACACAGCACAAATAAAAATGTATATCACTCGCAGTTTACTTGTCTACAGAATTTGCATTCTAATAAATGTTTGCCTTGTGCTGGTTTTAGTGTTAACACTGAAGCATACGGTGCAAATAAATCCCAACGAATACATAAACAACATGCCAACATGTCCATGAATATACACTGAAAACAGTGAATGATCTTTGTGACTGCAGGCGTGTTTGACTTATGGCTGACTTGGTGGTCAGACGAGAGCTTCATATCTCATGGGCGGCTATACAGTGAGCAGTGTAGCAAGAATGGAAGATGTTGCGGCATTTAATATACAAAACTTTAATGTTTAATGTTTTGCCTTTTCAGCTGCCTGACAATAACACGCAGGGTGAAGAAATTCGAAACAAAAGAAATAGAAACATTTAATTGGATGGGGTGGAAATAAATCAACCTACCAGGATTTAATGAATTCAAATCTGCGCTGTGGGTTCCCGCTTAATTTTTTCTCTTCATTTCTATTTATTCCTTGTGTATTTATGTGTTGGGGGTCTGAAAAGGACTTATAATGCAATGTATTATTTTAATATTATTATTATTATTAAAGTTGGCCGTGAATAACACTAAGGGGGAGCGCAAAGCTGGCATAGGGAAAGATAGGATACACACCAATAAGTCCTTGTGTTGTGGGTCTTTGAATGAAACAAATCAATATTATGCAGAGGATTTGTGAAATTATTCCCCATGTGTTACGTTGACATAACCTCCAGTTAAGCTTCATATTAAGTATATAACTTGGAGGCTGTAGGACATTTAGTGTTGCTTTGCTTGATTAACAAACAAAGCAGTACAATACAATTTGTCCGCCGGGGATTATAATATCTCAGAAGCAGCATTTTAAAATATAAATTACATTACACAAATACACAAAAAAGAGCACATAAGTCAAGGCTTAATGGTTTCCATGTTCGTGGAATGTTTAATGGTTTTAATATGTTGCTTGACTTATTATCAATGAAGTAATGTTTACATTAGGAAGCAACACAACGCATCTACAGTCATACGACCCAGCGTTTCCCAGATCTGGGACCAGTGGCAGCGTATCTGCAGCAGAATCAACGAGAGGCTGAGGAGCCCCTGAAAAGTGGACCCAGAAGAACAGCGCCTTGGCTTTTCTTAAGTGGAACAAAAATGAACACACAAGTTTTTCTTTTTGTTTATTTGTTCTTTTTAAATGTTTTCTTGTAGGCTAGGCTACATACACTGTCACCTTAAATAAAAATGAAAAGAAAAATCTGCTGTGTTTATTCCATTACAAAAAAATTGATTAGACATTTACTTATTTTTTGGGGTCGTGGAGATACGTCACGACAATGTCAGTCACGTGAGTTTTCCATAGCGACCTGAGCATCAGTAGGGGCTCACTGTTGCTAAAGTAACTTGAATGCCAGCCAAGTCCCCGACGAAGGCGAACTTGAAAGGTTGTTGTTGGGTTTCTCTTGGTTGTGATTTTGATTTGGAGAATGGAGAGGAGTAAGATAAAAGAGAGGGGTGTTTACCGAGTTCCTCTTGTTGCTTCTGAGAGGGATATATGTGCAAAAGTTAAAAGGAGGTGGAGAACGTAGATATGTACGAGCTGCCTGAGGATGGAGCAAAGACCTCAACACTTCCACCGTTCACTCCGATCGACATCACAAACTATCAGACTAACTATTAAACTACACTGGATAGTTACGAGTTGTTTAGCTGTGGCTGGTTGCAAGACCTGATGTGTGTGTGGGGGCCTTGTGGACACCCGCCTGCTGACTGTCCATGGCTTTGCCCCCTCATGCACAAAGAACTGACAGATATTACTCCAACCATTGCACTGTATACAAGGGCGTCAGTTTGTTTTTAAAACTGCTGGGGACAATTATTGATTATTCATATAGCCTATAATTATTCAGGCGTTGGCTACATAGGCTATATGCGCAATAATAAAATGCGTTCCCTTTACAACCCTTGCCGTTCTGTGGGGGGAAACTTTAACAGTTCAGAGTCCTGCAATGGGGCAAGTATGGAAGTGTATGTGTAACATAAATAAAATTAAAATGCATTTGCAGAAATGCTTTTTCATTTTACAATTCAACATTGCTCATTCTGTAACTTAAGTAAAATGAAATAGAAAAGGACATTTAAGATTTAATTTTCAAATTGCACCCCAGCAAAACAGTAACAAAATTCAATTTGAAATGTCAAAGTTGAAAATTAAAATGCATTAGCAGAAATGCATTTTAATTTTCTAAATACAAATGCCATTCTCCTGCGCCGTGAGGGATTGCCAATTCGATTTGAATTATGTTACACCTTTTGCAGGAGTAGGGATGAAAACGAAAAAGCAATACATTTTCTTTATCTTTTTAATTAGGTCACGGAACGAGCTACGCTGAATTGCAAAATGAAAAAGCAGTTTGGATAATTTATTTTTCATTTTATTTATGAGTCAAAAGGGGCATTTGTATTTAGAAAATTAAAATGCATTTCTGCTAATGCATTTTAATTTTCAACTTTGAGATTTCAAATTGAATTTTGTTACTGTTTTGGTGGGGTGCAATTTGAAAATTAAATCTTAAATGTCCTTTTCTATTTCATTTTACTTAAGTTACAGAATGAGTAATGTTGAATTGTAAAATGAAAAAGCAGTTTGGGTTATTTATTTTTAATTTTATTTATGAGTCAAAAATAGCAGCTAGATTTAGAAAATGAAAAAGCATTTCTGCAAATGCATTTTAATTTTATTTATGTTACACATACGCTTCCATAGGCGGGTACCCGCAGGTAGAATATTCCAAAGCAATAAAAGAGAAATAATTAGGCCAATTATCCTATAATTTACATTAAATCAAGGATCCCATTATTTTCTGTCTTTGACAGTTTTTTTTACTTTGAAAAAATCTGAAACATATATATTATTTAATTCTTCATTCATTTTAGTTAATATTCAGTCCGAACAATCTGAACAAAGAATCTCCATCGTGCCATCACACATGGAGCAGATGAAAACATGTACTAAATATGAACGTTTTACCTGCAGTCTCACAACTTTCTCATGGTCTATAGACGTGAATTGTTCAACTGTTTGTGCATAAGGGCGGCTGAATCCGCTCCGGTCGCACACTTCACACTGGAATAACAAGAGCCACTACTTTTTCAACGGGGACTTTCCTTATTGCCTCAGCAGGAGGAAATAGCGTTGCATTGAGTACGGTGTCCAGGTCTGAGATGATGACGCTCAGATGCTATCATAAGAATCTTTTTTGATTGATTCAGTTTCCTAAACTCTGTGCGTAAAGTTGAAAATGACTGTGCGTCTGCATCAAGTGGTCAGTGGCGTAAATTGTAAACTTTCAAAATGAAAGACGTCTGTTAGTTTGGGTCCACAGGTGTTTCTGATTATTGTACTGACTGATGAATAGAGGTTGTGTCATAATAAAGTGACAGCAAAAGCTCATCACACAAACACTCTTCAGATGATGTTCCTTTTTATCAATGCACTCACTACCTGATGGAGTAATGAAGTGGTTGAGCCGCCTGTCAGAAAGGGAACTTTTGTGTGATGTCCTGCTTCATTTTCTCACTCCTCATTCATTTCCTGCCGCACCGTAAGGAGCCCTGCTAACAACGGCCTTTACATTTTTCCTTTACAGTTTTAAAAAACCGATCAAAGACGGAAAATAACACAATCCCCAATTGATTGTAGGCCTAAATTATTACAATAAATCATGTCCCTTTTAGTTCTTTGAAACATTGTACAGCTGATTTTTATTTGATGCAGAGATCGCTGTGCAGAAACAAAATATTGTCCACAGTCACTGGCTTTATCTGCGCTCTCCGTTCCTGAATCGCAAATTTAGTCGCAGAAAAATCTCTCTGGCAGCGCAGGATGCCTGGATAGCGGGAACATTCTGCTGCCAGTGCAAAGTTGGGGGAATATTCTGGCATGCTTTCTCCACAAACACAATATATCAATACCATTCTCTTTGGGAGTTTTAAACAAACAAAAGTATTAAATTAATATTTTCTAACCTGCAGTAAAAAAACTTCAGCTAGACCCATGAAATTTAATTGATGTATTTTTCCATCTTGAAACGGGTACCAGCGGCACTGCAAGACTCTGATCTGAAAGTGTTGGCATACGGACTAGTCCTTTAAAACCTTGATGTATCCACTGCTATGAATGCTGCAGCATCTGCGCAGAAAGAAACCATGACTGTATAAAAAAGTGCAATGGAGTAATTTAAATAATAGTCCGTTCAGATACTGTGGAAATTGTGCTGGGAGCACAAGTGGATGTTAGATCTGCGCTGGAAGGAAATTCCCCATCAGGTTTAGAAAAGTGGGCGGGACATGTCCCCGGCTTAAATGACGCCTATGACTGTGTATAGAACAGCATTGTAAATAGAATATGGCATTGTTTTATTTATTGCACTCTTTGTAGTTAATTTTTTTGTGCATTGCATGAATTAATTGCCTTTGTGTCATTGCACCATATATATAGTTATGAAATGGTTTTTGCCAAGCCATTTTACACGGTTCTCACAAGCATTATTTTTCACTTAAGTTAATGTTACCTATTATTAACTTACAGGGTATGCCCCTGGGTCGCCTCCCCATGTTCTCCATTTCAGCTAAATAAATAAAAATTATTTCCAACTCCATTTTAAAAAGTAAATTATAAAAATATTATTTCGATGATTAATTTGATTTAATATATTACACAGACTCAGGTCACAAGTAAACAGATTTTTTTAAAGGAAGATAGTATGTTTAAAAAGGATTAATTTGTTCAAGATCAGTTAAGGAATATCTACGGTTGCTAGGCAATATGGAACTGAAGTATTTTGGTTGAACTATTATGGGAAATTATTAAACACCACTTCAAAGTTTCATCCTGGCCCAATGACGGTAAAAACTCTGGCCTGGGCCAGATATGGAATTACCCCATCTTAGGGCGCGGTCACACCTACGTTCTTCCCGAACCTCCCCACCCCCACCACACACACTTTTTTCGGGCAAAAGCGCGGATCCTCAGCCCACCTCTGGAAGCGGCAGAGTGGCGCATTATTGACATGGCTAGTGTGACCGCAGCTGTCTTTTTTAACCCGGTTGTGCTTAACCGGTTAACCCAGGTGTGACCGCAGACTTACTTGCAATGTTTGGTGTATGTAGCCTACCAGTAGTGTAGAATACAGATTAAATAAGAAGGAACCCCTCGCTTTTGAAGAGATAAAAATTCTGTAAATGTTGTATGGGGGTTTAATTCTGTAGTGCATGTGGAAACACTTAGCAACAATGAACAATCAAGAAGAGTGTAGTCAGTAGTAGAGTTGTAAAAAAAATTCAGGGGGGATGGTCATTTTTTTTGTCTACTAAAAAAATCTGGATTCTAGGTGCTATATATAGAGTCTTTTTTATCGCTGAATTGGCCGGAATGTTAGGGGACTACAACTGAATATCCTGCATTAGAATTAAACAAGATCGGGTGAAATGGAGGCTTTATATATCTGTAAAGCAAAGCCGATACCAGCACCTTGCAAAGAAGCCTTAGCAAATAATTGCAGTGCAGAAGAAGTTTTTTCGTGCAAACTAGGCCTATACAAAACAAAGTATTGGATTAATTTAACATGAAAGACCAAACAAAATTTGTCATTTCTATTTTATTCATTAAAACCCTTACTTAATCCACATGCTCATAGCTGTTTCCAAACACTTTCGTAATCATGTTTTTTTCTACAGTTTTTCTTGCTCTTGTTCACATTCGTCCTGATTATGGCTAAATGTCGGCACTGTCAGATGAGCTCTGACAAGGTGAATAGCTCACCTGTAATTTTTTTCTTTTAAAAAAATCCCGGATTTGCAGCTCTCTAGGCCAAAAGGTGAACCCCGAAAATGTCTGTATAAAATGAATCTCATTCCGACTTCTGGCATCTACAAACTGTTTACTTCATAAAATAAATACTTTCGCACTTAGTTCAAAAGTAAAAGTTCTCCATCTGTAATAGCGCAGTTTTTTTATGATCGATGTTTTAATTCGGGACTAGTTTGTTTTCGTCGTAGTGAGAAAGGAGTGACACGGCTGCTACGTACCCGTTTTAGACCAATGCGGTGGCAGAGTTTAACAGACCTGATGACGTATGTGGATATGGAGACAGCTAAGGTCATGATGAAAACTTCTTTAAAACTTTTACAAAACCGAGTAAAAGCCTGTAGGCCTATGTAAAATGTGTTACATGCATTTAACTTCCATGAAACATGAACAACACATGGATTTCATGTTAAATCCATCTCTTGAGAAAAACCTCAGTTTTGCTGAAAAATGTTGTTGTGTAAACAGCCCCTTAGGCCGGCTCTGTAGCCTATGCAATTTGTGTGACAATGGGTGACCAATGGCCCATTAGTGCAAAACAAAAGGTTGAGCAATAATAATGCTAATTCCCTGGTCGAAGGCGCTTTAAATCTGCCGGTGTGTACTGTATTCTGTGAGAGAAGCGCCATCTCCTGGTCATGTTCTGTATTTCTTTGAGTGGGAGGAGTTCCAGTAAAAACTGGTTGGTGGGGGGCACTCCAGTCAATGCTCCAGCTGCTGGAACTCTGCTGGGAGTCTGCTGCCAGCTGAATGGCAGCCAGCAGGGATGGGAACTTAGAGTTGGCTACAACTGTTGCTTCTATGTTTTTATGTGTTCTTATGTTTTTATGATTTATGTGGAAATGTCTGTATGTATTAATGTTTACGACTCATCTACTGCAAAACAAATTTACCTTTGGGTAGAAATAAAGTCTTCTTCTACAGCGGCAACGCAGGGAGGCGCGGCTGGTCTGGGGGCGCGGTTTGACAGCGCTCCCAGACCAGTCAGCTGATAAATGACACGGCAGCAACAAGTCGGATGATGCTCTGAAGAAGACAGCAGTGTGGAGTTGAAACTGTCAGCAGGTAGGAAACAACATCTTTTGAGAAATACCTAACATTGTCTTGAAAAAGAACAACGATAAATAATTTACGAACACAAAATGAACTTATTCAGTATATCATCTGTTGGGGTAGCAGCGTCAGAGCCAGGGATTTAAAAAGGCTAAACAACCCGATAAAGAAGGCTGGTTTTGTTCTGGGGACAACTGTGGAACATCTGGAGATGATGATGGAAAGAAGGATTCTTCATAAAATGAAAAAAATTATGGACAACCCTGAGCATCCTCTTCATGAGACTATCCTGCAACAACAGAGTGTCTTCAGTCGGAGGCTTCTTCAGTTTCGCTGCAACAGAAACCACTACAGGAAATCTTTCCTTCCCACAGCTATCATGATCTACAACAACTCCTTAAGAATTAATTGTATGAGCTACAACAGTGTTTCTCAAACTATGGGGCGAGTTTGACATTGGAATATATCGCAGCAGAACAAAACAAGCTGAAGTGGCCGCATTATCAGAGATTCCATCTACAAAATGTACAAATATCTAAAAAGATCAGGGAACGTTTCAGAGTCAGAGAAGTCACACGGTCAACCACGGAGGAAATACAGGGATGAGAATCTTGCTCTTTATTTATTTATTTATTTTTGAAAGCTTTGTAAATTTGATAAAACTACAACTTTTATTTTCTCCAACTGTGAGCTGAAGTTCTACATGTAGCAACTACTGACAGCATATATTTCTGAGCCGGTTTTATACCAGTGCGCAACCCTTTTTCCAACTAATTTATACCCTTAAAAACTTGTAGACTAACTCGGCTATTTAAATAAATAAAACACTTTAAAAATCAGGCGTGGTCACCATTCTGTTGGAGCGATAAAAGCATGGGGGGCTTGTGTATGCTCCTTTGTCCGAAGTGGGGAATGATAAAAAAAAGTTTGAGAAACACTGAGCTACAACAACACTTAATTTCCCTCTGGGATCAATAAAGTATTTTTGAATTGAGTCGAATTTAAATTCAGACATTCACCCATTCATGCACACAAGCTAATAGTGGTAAGCTACGCTGTAGCCACAGATGCCCTGGGACACATTGACAGAGGCGAGGCTGCCATGCAGCAGGCAAGGCAGGAACATTTCAGTGGGAATCTCACCTGAGGACACAACAACCAAGACGGAGAGAGCAGGGGTTTGAACCCACAACCCACCAGTAAGGATCTTTTGATATTCACTGTGTGTCATTATTTTGGGGTTTAGTTGGTTTCTTTTATTTTCATCTTAACATAGTTTCCCTATTCAGGGTTGTTGTGTGATTTGAGTTTCCGTCTCAGTGTTTTTCCTTCCACAACTTTTTTTCTTCATTTCCTGTTTTACCCTCAGGTAGAGCGAAGATCCTTGCCCGAGGTCGGGCTGGGTTCGGGCTTAATTTCTATCATTGTCCACTGGCTCGAGCAGGGCTTGGGCTTTAGCGGTCAGCTGATCATCTCATTAGTGTGAACTAATGGTGTTAATAAAATTCCCGAAAATGTCCAGGTTTTGCTCAGTTTTACAGACCAAGACTATTTATAATAAAGCGCTGCACTGGGCCACTAATATTATTACGATCTACCTGTCAAGATGTTGCATGCACACTGCATGCGTCATGATGTGAAAGACCCAGGCGTCAGGCCACTCCTTCTCTCAGATCAAAACAGAAAACATGCTCTGACTGCTGCACTGCACTCTCAGACAGAAAATGCTGAAGTGTAAATGCTCTATTACCAGACATCACAAGTCTCAAGTTGCAGAAGTGTCCTGCATTTATCTAGCAGCTCTCTGATGCCCACAAGTCAGATAAAATCTCCTGAAATTTAGAGCAAGCAGTCAAGAGCGCACACAGAAACGCATGCAGGCGAGACAGACTTTTACGCAACAGAAGCGGTTAAAGCTGAGGATCTTACTATTCTCTTAGCCACTGCCAAGGTCCTCTTTTTGGGTTTTCAGACTATGGTCACCCTATAAAAAGTAAAATGTCATAATCCATGGTCAGGGATATTTCAGTTTGTTTTTAGAGTTCATAGTTTTTATTCCATCTTTTAAACAGACAGTATTTGATTTCATGTCGGCAGCACAATGCGTTATCAAAATGGTGCGACCAGTCCAGATGTGTTTTTGTTTGAAAATTATTTAGTCTGATAATAGGTAGGCCTTCAGTTTCTTTATGTTCATGTTTAAAGAGGGTAGGCTTGTGCAATAGCCTTTATTTTAGAAGTCATGCATGTGAGATAGCCTAATTGATGGTACTCATTTTATTTCATAAAGCTGCAGACTTTAAAAAAAAGATTATAAATCGACATGCCTTGATATTATTCTTATAGGCAGGGCCTCATTTATCATTTTAAGCTTTAGATAATAGGCCTATTTGATGGGAATTTCAAACATTTGTCCAGTAAATTGAAAACCTGCCGGTCACGTTGTCCGGTCCCATTTTTTTCTAGCGGAAACCGTGATGTGTGACTTTTGAATAATGTCAGGCTGTAATCGGGTTAGGACTTTAATAACCTGTCAATCAAAATATACTCTTCGGGCTCGGGCTGAATTTTCTCAGGCTCGGGCTGGGTCGGGCCAAGTCAGACCCAACTTTTTAAGTCCCGATTACAGCTCTACCCTCAGGTGTTTTTACTTTGAGTTTCTCTTGTTTTTGGGTCATTCCTTATTTATTTTGGTCTAATCTTACTTACTCCTGCGTTAGCCTTTCTTATCTCCATTAGGTTCTGTAGATACTTCCACTTTTATTTTACTGTTTTGATCTTTTATTAGTTATATGTTTACCTCATCATTTTCTGGTTAGCTCTGCTTTACTTTGTTTTACTCAGGATTATTCTCTTGACTTCTTTCTAAAAATTCTACGTATTTCCTTCTGTTTTGTTTTTCTTCTCTCCTTCCTGTTATATTCATTAGTGTTTTTACTTCACTTACATTTCATCATTCTTAGTTATCCTTTTGTATTAGTAGGCATTTAAGCTTGTCTCCTGTCTAGTCATCTCTTCTGTTTACTTCTGCCACTTTACTTCCCTGCCCAGCTGTTAGCCATACCCAATCATCCCCTGCTCCCTCCCTGTCTCACCCACAACCAATTGTCATTAATTGATCTTCAGGTTTTAAGTGTTTACGTATAAGTATATTTAAGCTTTCCGGTTTTCTTTGTTCTCCGCTGGATCCTCTGTCTATATTCCTTTTCTTTCATCCATGCACTGAACCTTATGTACACAAACCTGATTCTGTAAGTTCTTTATTTTATCAGTTAATAAATACACCTCATCCAACTTAGTTTTCTGCATTTGGGACCTCATTAAGAACCCCAAACATGACAGTTACAGGATGAACTACCTACCGATCCACCATTGTCATGATTAGTGTACTTTGCTTTTTCAGAGCCTGGATAATTTTCCATAATTAATGATGTGATGACCCACTAGAGGCACTCTTTCTGTTCCTCTTTTACATTGGAAACTGTCATCAGTCGAGGCAACTTTTATTTGTATAGCACACTTTCAACAAAAAGGAAATTCAAGGTCTCATTAGGGGATAAAATAAAAGGAGCAATTAAAGCATAAAACACATGAGAAACATAACACATGACACATTAAAACATATGACATTTCAGCTTTTAGGCAGCTCTAAACATATTTTTTTAAAGCTTTTATTTAAAGGAACCCAGTGTTTCAGCAGCAGTGGTGTGGAAGTTTGTTCCAGATAAGGGGAGCACATAAACCGAAAGTAGCTTCTCCATGTTTGGTTCTAATTCTAGGGATGATTTGTAGAGTAGAGTTGGAAGACTGGACTGGTGTGGGGGTTTGATATAGGGGAAACAAGACTTCGACATACTTTGGTGCCAAGCCATTCAACAATTTATAAACTAGTAAAAGTATTTATAAAGTCTGTTCTCTGAGCTACAGGGAGCCAGTGTAATCTGTCTTAGCAGGAGTATGTAGATGTTAAATAAGAGGGGGCCCAGGATGGAATCCTGGGGCACCACACATACAGGTCCTTCTCCAAAAATTAGCATATTGTGATAAAGTTAATTCTTTTCCATAATATAATGATAAAAATTAAACTTTGATATATTTTAGATTAATTGCACACCAACTGAAATATTTCAGGTCTTTCATTGTTTTAAAACTGATGATTTTGGCATACAGCTCATGAAAACCCAAAATTCCTATCTAAAAAAATTAGCATATCATGAAAAGGTTCTCTAAACGAGCTATTAACCTAATCATCTGAATCAACTAATTAACTCTAAACACCTGCAAAAGATTCCTGAGGCTTTTAAAACCGCAATCATGGCTAAGACTGTCGACCTGACTGCTGCCCAGAAGGCCATCATTGACACCCTCAAGCAAGAGGGTAAGACACAGAAAGAAATTTCTGAACGTATAGGCTGTTCCCAGAGTGCTGTATCACGGCACCTCAGTGGGAAGTCTGTGGGAAGGAAAAAGTGTTTAAAACGCTGCACAACGACAAGAGGTGACCGGACCCTGAGGAAGATTGTGGAGAAGGACCGATTCCAGACCTTGGGGGACCTGCGGAAGCAGTGGACAGAGTCTGGAGTAGAAACATCCAGAGCCACCGTGTGCAGGAAATGGGCTACAGGTGCCGCATTCCCCAGGTCAAGCTACTTTTGAACCAGAAACAGCGGCAGAAGCGCCTGACCTGGGATACAGAGAAGCAGCACTGGACTGTTGCTCAGTGGTCCAAAGTACTTGCATGTCATTCGGAAATCAAGGTGCCAGAGTCTGGAGGAAGACTGGGGAGAAGGAAATGCCAAAATGCCTGAAGTCCAGTGTCAAGTACCCACAGTCAGTGATGGTCTGGGATGCCATGCCAGCTGCTGGTGTTGGTCCACTGTGTTTTATCAAGGGCAGGGTCAATGCAGCTAGCTATCAGGAGATTTTGGAGCACTTCATTTTTCCATCTGCTAAAGCTTAATACTGAATATAATATAACTTACATAGAATATCATATAGCCTAAACCTAATATAGAATAGAGTGTAACTATAATATAAAGCCTAATGTTAACAATATATTATATAGCTAAAGCCTAATACAGAATATAACTATAATATAACTTACATAGAATATCATATAGCCTAAGCTTAATAAAGAATAGAGTGTAACTATAATGTATAGCCTAATGTTATTAACAATATATTATATAGCTAAAGCCTAATATTGAATATGATGTAACCATGATGTAATATATAACAATAGTATAATACCTAATATATTTACTGACCCATAATATATATTTAAACACATAGATAGATGCATGAATTCCCTTTGGGGATCAATAAAGTATCTAACTAGCCATTGTTCCTTTGCCCAAATGTATACAAATGTTATATTTCAGCTTCTGTTTATTAATGGAAACCCCATAAAAGCTTTAAACCTACAATTTATTGTGAATAATGTGCATTTGTCTATTGCCATCCAGTGGTCAGGGTTCATATATCTGGTAAGTCCTTCCAAAATGCGTAGTCACAAAGAAACAACATAATCTGGGTCTTCATCCAGTGGGCTGGAGGGGGGGTTGATGCGGCCAGAATTTTCCCTGTGGATTGTAGTGCCCCACTCCGCCCCTGATGGACCCCTTTTGTCAACCACATCAAAGAAATTACGTTTTATCTGTCTTTCAGCAACTTGATCCTTAAGGTTCTGGGATTCGAAATATATTCTTTTCTCATGTTTTTCTTCATTTGTTTTCTTATTCTTTGATATATTTTACCTCCTTATGGCATAGACTAATTTTCTTCCTTCCTTATCTTTGGACTCTGACCGCCAATCCTCAAGATTGTGCTCTCAATGACAATTTACTTTCCTCCACTAATTGAGGACATTAATGTTTCCCTCTGTGGATTATGGTCCTTTTGACAAATGTGGCATGTTCCGTGTGCATTCCTTGTCTCCTTCATCATACAGCCCTTCTATGGAGTGGTCTTCTCTTTTACTATGTTCTTAGAGTCTGGTGGTCTTTCAAAATTTGGATTTATTTATTTAACGCCCTTCTTTTTTATGTGTTTGTACCTGTCTTGTGTCTGTTCTCTTTTCAAAACGTTTCCTAATTAGATATACTATATTCCTTTCTTGTTAGAACGATTCAGAAATTGGTGTTGCATCAGAGCACTATTGTTTAATAATATCAGACATAGATATAATAAAAAAATATGCACATTGGAAGATGAGCAGATGATGGCATTAAACACTGGTTAATGTTTCATGTTTAGTTTCAGGATTGACTGATGTGCAAAAACATTTATCAGTTTATTAAGAATTAAGAAAATGCAGAGTGAAATAGCAAGTAATAGCATAAAGACCTCTTCAGGGAATGTAACAGTAGATCTATCTGAAATTAATGACAGTTTTAGAGAATTCTATTCAATTTGGTTTATTTATATAGCGCCGATTCAAAATAGATGTCATTTCAAGACACTTTACAAGAAAAGTCATTTCAGTACAATCATACAAACATTCCAATTAGTTTTAAGTCGAGTCATTGACTTGAGGTTGGGTCCGATTGATGCAGACTTCCAACCACAGCAATCCCTCAGCATTCCCTCATACTGAGCAAGCATGTAGTGACAGTGGAGAGGAAAAACTCCCCTTTAACAGGAAGAAACCTCCAGCAGAAACTGGCTTAGTGCAAGCGGCCATCTGCTGTGACCGTCTGGGGGTTTAAGAAGACAGAGCAGAGACACAGAAAGAACAAAAGATCTGATATAAGAGTACTTTCTATGTAAAAGAAAGGGAAAAGTTGATAACAGAAGACGGGGGATGTTCAGCTGCCGAGACCATCATCCCAGCCGATGCCCCCCCGTCCAAACGGCATTGTAGCTAAGCAGGATACCAGACCAGGTGTAGCCTCTATGGAGAGAAAAACACTAAGAGAAAACAGAGTTAACAGTTGAAATAACAGCATATAATGCAACTGGAGAGTAGTAGAAAAGAAAATAGCAGAGTAAGGAAAATTGGTAAGTCTGTCCTCCAGCAGTTTGAGCCTATAGCAGCATAACTACAGAGATCGCTCAGGATGACCTTAGCCACTCTAACTATAAGCTTTATCAAAAAGGAAAGTTTTAAGCCTGGCCTTAAAAGTAAACAGAGTGTCTGCCTCACGGACTAAAGCTGGGAGCTGGTTCCACAGGAGAGGAGCCTAATAACTAAAAGATCTGCCTCCCATTCTACGTTTAGAAATCCTAGGAACTAAAAGTAAACCTGCAGTCTGAGAGCGAAATGCTCTGTTAGGAACATATGGAAGAATCAGATCTCTGATGTATGATGGAGCTGGTTATTAAGGGCTTTATATATATGAAGGAGGATCTTAAATGTTATTCTGGATTTAACAGGGAGCCAATGAAGGGAAGCTAAAACAGGAGAAATGTGATCTCTCTTTTTAATATTCATCAGAACTCTTGCTGCCGCATTCTGGATCAACAGAAGGCTTTTAATTACATTTTGTGTACATCCTAATAGTAATTGGTCTAAAATAACGCCGAGGTTCTTTACATTATTACTGGGGGCCAATTTAATGCCATCCAGATGAAGTGATTGACTAAGCAGTTTCTTTTTTAGAGCTTCTGGTCCAAAGACGGCAACTTCTGTCTTGTCAGAATTTAAGAGCAAAAAGTTTAGAATCATCCCTGTTTTTTTTGTCTTCCAGACATGCCTGTAATCTACCTAACTGACTGGGTTCATCGGGATGAATTCTACAAAAACCTTTATAAATCAGATTGCGCTCAAGTCTCAGAAAAGCAGAATATATTTTTAGATCAACTTCAGTTCCAGACACTAACAGAAGACATAAAACAGGAATTAGACAGAAGTCTAACTATTGAAGAGCTATCACCAGCAATCAGTAGCATCTACAGTGGTAAGGCACCGGGGCCAGATGGCTTTCCAACTAAGCTTTACAAAACTGTCCAAGAAAAATGAATAATCTGCTTTTTAACATGTATGAAAGAATCAGGCCTTTGGCAGAAAAGAATGGTCATATTTATTTTATGTTCTCCCAAGATATGGATTTGGAAATATTTTCATCAAATGGATTAAACTTTTGTATACAAAGCCCGAAGCCAGTGTTTCAACAAACCACAGGGTTTCTAAACCTGTCATGTTGGAAGGCTCTATCGCCAGGAATGCTCATTATCTCCAATGCTATTTATCCTGGCTATAGAATCCCTGGCGATGACAATTGAATGAATGAGAACTAATCTATTTGCTATTCTATTAGGAGTTCAAGAGCATAGACTGGCCCTGCAAGCTGATGATCTGATAGTCTTTTTGACAAAGCTATTTATTAGCATACCAAGCTTGATGCAACAAATGGAGCTATTCGGGAGATTTTCTGGCCATAATATAAACAATTCAAAATCCCTTATGTTATTCCTGAACAAAAATGAAAGGCTAAAGCCTGTTATAAAAACGCAGTTAATCTATACAAAAGAAGGATTTATGCATCTTGAGTTAAATCAATGAAGACATTAAAACTGTTGTAGAGGTATAAATGTGAACTATCCAGTAGTCGAGTTGTAAATAAATTTCAGGGGGATGGTCATTTTTTTCGCCTGTTAAAAAAATCTGGATTTTAATTTTTAAAAAAGGTGCTATTTACAGAGTATTTTGTATCGCCGAATTGGCCGGAATGTTAGGGGACTACAACTGAATATCCTGCATTAGAATTAAACAAGATCAGGTGAAATGGAGGCTTTATATATCTGTAAAGCAAAGCCGATACCAGCACCTTGCAAAGAAGCCTTAGCAAATAATTGCTGTGCAGAAGAAGTATTTTCGTGCAAACTAGGCCTATACAAAACAAAGTATTGGATTAATTTAACATGAATGGCCAAACAAAATGAGTAATTTCTGTTTCATTCATTACAACCTTCACTTAATCCACATGCTCATAGCAGTTTCCAAACACTTTCGTAATCATGTTTTTTTCTACAGTTTTTCTTGCTCTTGTTCACATTCGTCCTGATTATGGCTAAATGTCGGCACTGTCAGATGAGCTCTGACAAGGTGATCATTTTTCTTAGGCTGATTATGGCTGGATGTGTAAAAAGAGTCGTTATCTAGTGCAGATTCAGCAAGCCGCTTGCGTGTCTTGACTGAATAACAAGTCATGTATTTTAGCAAGCTAATTAACAAGAGAGATGTGGAGGGTTTCCCGTTCATCTTAGCTAGTTTGGAGGGTCGAATCCTGGAATCTGTGCGTACACCTGTGGCGAGTCGGGTGGTCTTTAGATAACAAAAGGCAGGCTAGCTTAATTGTTGAGATTGATAGCTCATCCCGCTGACCAGCCACTTGTTTGGGCATGTTTGCACTTCTGTAATGCAGCTTTTGCTGCTCTCTAGGCCATAAGGTGAACCCCGAAAATGTCTTTAGAATATGAATCTCCTTCCGACCTCTGGGATCTACAAACTGTTTACTTCATAAAATAAATATGTTCGCACTTAGTTCAAAAGTAAAAGTTCTCCTTCTGTAATAGCGCAGTTTTTTTATGATCGATGTTTTTATTTGGGACTAGCTTGTTTTCACCGTAGTGAGAAAGGAGTGATACGGCTGCTATGTACCCGTTTTAGACCAATGCGGTGACAGAGTTTAACCAACGTGATGACGTATGCAGAAATGGAGACAGCTAAGGTCATGATGAAAACTTCTTTAAAACTTTTACAAAACCGAGTAAAAGCATGTAGGCCTATGTAAAATGTGTTACATGCATTTAACTTCCGTGAAACATGAACAAGACATGGATGTCATGTTAAATCCATCTCTTGGTCTAAAACGGGTAGTAGCCTACGTAGCAGCCGTGTCTCTCCTTTCTCACTACGGCGAAAACAAACTAGTCCTGAATTAAAATTGATCATTTAAAAAAAACTGCGCTATTACAGATGGGAACTTTTACTTTTAAACTAAGTGTGAACGTATTTATTTTACGAAGTAAAAAGTTTGTAGATGCCAGAGGTCGGAACGAAATGAAACAAAACTGGGTTCACCTGGCCTACTCTCAGGCAAAAACATTGTTGCATCATTGCGTTTTGTGCCCCTGTCCCCCGGATTGTATTAGATTGTTTATTTTCGCTCAACGTGCGGAGACCTAACATTTTCTGATGAAATTATTTCATATAGGCTAAGCCTATTTATGATTTATATTTCCATACAATATTTACTGTAAAATGGAAGGGATGGAGATGGAGGATGGGCCCTTTACTGGTGGGACGTTATTTGTCGGATATCTTTCTAAGGGGAGCGGCGTCCCCCTCCGCTCCCCCTCAACTCGACTACTGGAACTATCCCTTTAAGAGGCTAGATGAAATTCCTTGTAGTGCTTCAGTATGTGGTATCCTTCATTGCAAGGTACTACGCACAGACCTTCTCCACAGGGAGTTTCTCCCGCGTCTGCTGCTATTTCCGCAGATTTTTACATTCCATTTTTCAACCTTTAAATACTCCAAAAATCTCTATGGTAACATACCCACAAATGTTGCTCAGATTGAAGTTATAGATGTCTGCCATTTCTTGGTGTAAAGTAGTAACTACATGAGGGATAATATTTGCAGCTGCAGCTTATTAAAGGCAGGGTATACAATTTCATTTTAAAACTGCAAAAAATGCTCTTCATATACCAGTGGCAACCTATAAGTTAGGAGTTCTTAAACTTGACAGAGTAATTTTCATTCTTTATACAGCGAGAAACCCTGGGAAAATCTCATCCAATCAACTTCCACGGTCCATCCAAGATAAGAGGCTTGTAAGCAAAGCTTACGTTGTTCCAGCACTTTCCCCTCTGCGCGTCCCCTTCGTGTGCATGCAACGCTCGTTCTAGCCTGTAAGCAGAAAGTGAGCTCGCTCTAAAATGAAGGGCTAGGGTGGAGGCGGCGCGTGCAGTGCCGGGGGCCCCTCGTCGGCCGGTCCCTTGTCGGGTCCCTGCTGGAGGGTGGGGTGCCCCTGGGCCCCGGCTTTCCCGATCCATTGACCGGCCCGCCCTAGCGCGGCCGGTTGCCGGCGGGGCCCGTGGGCTCGTCACTGCTGCCCCCCGGGCCCCTGCATAGTGGCCGCTGGATGTTCCCCTGGGGTTCTCCTATGCTCCACTCTTCGGGGATGCGGTCGGCCCCACCCGGGTCTGCCTGTGGCTCTGGGGGTCCTTTGGACGTCTTTGCTCCGATCTCCTTCATGTCTGCATCGATTCCTGGGAGACGGATTGATGCCTGCTCACACCAACTATCGAACACTCTTATAGAGAAACCTTATATGCACCAGCATGCTAACACACACACATAGATGTGGGGTCTCTGGTGTTTAAGGATATATTCTTGGGCTGAGGTTATCATTACTAGAGCTTGATTAATCGGTACCATGAGTTTTTCTGTGACATTGTTGTTGTATTTTTATATCTATTTTAGTGTGATGTGGTTGTGTAATTCTTAGTTCACAATGTTTGGTTTGTTTTGTCGATGTTCCTTTTTCGTGTTTTGTTTTGTGTTTTCCTTCTCTCTGCCGTCCTGTGGGTATGGAGGCAGACTTCAATGTCTTCCTGTGTTTTCTTTGTTCCCCTTCCTCTCTTGTATTTTCAACTCACCCTCTCTCTTGACTTTTTGTTTCCTACCTCTCTTCTTCATCTTCCTTATTTCTTCTCCTTAATTTTCCGTCTCCGTGTCTATAACATCAGGAAATAAAAACCCCAACAATTCATAATAAAGATTTTTCACACATATATCAAGTGGAGGACTATAGCAAAAGCTGTACTGCTCCGCTTGTGAAAGTAAATCTGTTGGGCTTCTACTTGGTACTCAGACACCAATTCTGAGCTCCACACTGCCAAACAGGACACGTTTATAAAAAATAAAATAAAAAAAACAAAAAAATGAACCGAAAATGCAAAGCTGTTGTGGAAATAGCAACGACAAAGAAGAAAGCCGACCAAGAGCATGCTTAAAGCCGAATCTGCATCGGAGCTGATGCATTTACACGGTGGCGTCAACTCAAGGAAGCTAAGGGCTTGCTAACGGATGCGTTGGTTGCTGATTTTCTCCTGGACAGGTAAGATCACGTTATATTTCGTGACTTTGGATGGAATGGCGGAGTGAAGTGAAGTGGCGGAGACCCAACGAGACCATGCTGGCTGTGTGTGCCTGTGGTATGGCTTAGTGGGAGAGCATGAAGCAAAGGGTGGGACTTTTCATTTTTCAATAACGCCCTCTCTGAGTAATTTCATAGGGATACTTCCACATTAAAGGGGCTGTATGCAATTTTCTGAAATTTAAACTCGCGACTGACCCCATGTGGCCAGAAACAGAACTGCTCTTCCTTTCTGCTCGCTCTCGCAGCGCGCGCTCGTGCACCGGTCGCTCTCAATCTTCTATCTATTTCGGGCACTTGTCAGGGGTTTAACTTTCTTAGTCTTATGTGGCGTTACTGTTGGTGTCAAAGTTGTCCTGGGTCTTTTCTGTGTATTCGCACAATCCATTGAACTGCTTACGAGTGCTGACTGCCGGTAGTGGCAGAGTGATCTGAAACATTTAACATGAACGTGCTTGACGTCACATCCGCAGACAGCGCGGGAAAATCGGACCCGACAGAAAATAGAAAAAATTGGATACAGGGTTATAGGTGCACTCACTGTGAGCTGACAAGGTGTCAGTATGCTCATCAGGAGATGTTTGAGTCATAAGTGGTCAAATAAAAAGGCTATTGTTACGTTTATTTTGGGGAAAAAGTTGCATATAGCCTCTTTAAGCCAATTTAGATGTAATTGACATGCGTAGGGCATGGCTATGTAAACACTCGCTGAGTACTTACTTTAACTGTAACAAGTACACCTTCAAAGAATAAAAGACAATGAAAGAAAACAAAAACCGCTCTGGTAATTCCATTAGACACATATACAAATTAATCCCAATTATATAGTTGGATGGGTGCAGGCATGGGATATAAAAGGGAAATTAGTCATTATTTTGATTCTAATCAAAATATTTCTTGTTCTATTACACACACATATATACACATATATATACACACACACATATATATACATACACACACACATATATATATATATATATATATATATATATATATTTATATATATACACACACACACACATATATATATATATATATATATATATATATATATATATATATGTATATATATATATACAGGTCCTTCTCAGAAAATTAGCATATTGTGATAAAGTTCATTCTTTTCCATAATGTAATGATAAAAATTAAACTTTCATATATTTTAGATTCATTGCACACCAACTGAAATATTTCAGGTCTTTTATTGTTTTAAAACTGATGATTTTGGCATACAGCTCATGAAAACCCAAAATACCTATCTCAAAAAATTAGCATATCATGAAAAGGTTCTCTAAACGAGCTATTGTGCAGGAAATGGGCTGCAAGCCACTTTTGAACCAGAAACAGCGGCAGAAGCGGCTGACCTGGGATACAGAGAAGCAGCACTGGACTGTTGCTCAGTGGTCCAAAGTACTTTCTTCGGATGAAAGCAAATTTTGCATGTCATTCGGAAATCAAGGTGCCAGAGTCTGGAGGAAGACTGGGGAGAAGGAAATGCCAAAATGCCTCAAGTCCAGTGTGAAGTACCCACAGTCAGTGATGGTCTGGGGTGCCATGTCAGCTGCTGGTGTTGGTCCACTGTGTTTTATCAAGGGCAGGGTCAATGCAGCTAGCTATCAGGAGATTTGGGAGCACTTCATGCTTCCATCTGCTGAAAAGCTTTATGGAGATGAAGATTTAATTTTTCAGCACGACCTGGCACCTGCTCACAGTGCCAAAACCACTGGTAAATGGTTTACTGAGCATGGTATTACTGTGCTCATTTGGCCTGCCAACTCTCCTGACCTAAACCCCATAGAGAATCTGTGGGATATTGTGAAGAGGAAGTTGAGAAACGTAAGACCCAACACTCTGGATGAGTTTAAGGCCGCTATCGAAGCATCCTGGGCCTCCAAAACACCTCAGCAGTGCCACAGGCTGATTGCCTCCATGCCACGCCGCATTGAAGCAGTCATTTCTGCAAAAGGATTCCCGACCAAGTATTGAGTGCATAACTGAACATAATTATTTGAAGGTTTACTTTTTTTGTATTAAAAACACTTTTCTTTCATTGGTCGGATGAAATATGCTAATATTTTGAGATTGGAATTTTGGGTTTTCATGAGCTGTATGCCAAAATCATCAGTTTTAAAACAATAAAAGACCTGAAATATTTCAGTTGGTGTGCAATGAATCTAAAATATATGAAAGTTTAATTTTTATCATTACATTATGGAAAAGAATGAACTTAATCACAATATGCTAATTTTTTTAGAAGGACCTGTATATATACTTACATACATACACACATATACATATATATATATATATATATATACACACATATATATACATATACACACATATATATACATACATACACACACATATATACATACACACACCTATATACACACACACACATATGTTTCTTGTACTATTTTTATAGATAGATAGATAGATAGATAGATAGATAGATAGATAGATAGATAGATAGATAGATAGATAGATAGATAGATAGATAGATAGATAGATAGATAGATAGATAGATAGATAGATAGATAGATAGATAGATAGATAGATAGATAGAGTGTTTAGTACTATTTATTTCAATTGCATTCACTCACTTTGCTTGTTCACATTATATTTGGCCAGTTGGGTGGATTCTTACTGTTGTTGATGGCATCAGAAAAGGTGGGATTGTCACGACCAGTATCATTATTGCAATATTCAACAATAATATTACAGTGGTATGTTTGCCTTAGATCTTGCAACCTTGCATATCTTTGCAGAGTTTTATTGTTCTGCAATGTTTAGATACTTAGAGGGCACTTAGATTTTGCCACCTAGAAAATAAAGGCTTAACTCTTTGTTTTATAAAAAGTGCAAATCAATAAGAGTGGCACTTAAAAATTAATGTTTGTGTTAAGCAGACATTGTGGTTTAGAAATGCTTACTGTGAAAGATTGAAAAAAGGTATTGTTTTTGTAGAGCCAAGGCAGTTTAAGGTGGCCTGGGTTTAGAGAAAAAAATCTGATTTTGATAGGGGAGTCTTGCAGTACAGGATTTTTGTTGATCAATGGGCAGCTGTGAGTGGGAGGGAAAAGCATGACAAAATGATACACGTAGCTCCAGATGGGTTTTTATATTTGAAAAGGGTAATACAAAACTGTATGAAGCAATGAGTGGTTCAGGGTGGCCTTAAATGTGCTCATGTGTGCTTCTATTGCTGCTATGATGTGCTTTGGTTAACACTTCATATTTTGCTAAAATACAAAAAAATGACCAACTCACAGAAATCGAGGAAGTAGTTAGAAATCAAAGCAATATGTGATATGATTAATATTTAATAAGACTGAGTTTTTATGGCTCAGTTAATTGAATACCTTATCTTTATTGTGCAGATGCTTCATAAATATGAAATATTAGTCATGACAGATAGCTCCCTCTTAAAAACTTCACTGAAGCATTTAGAAATATAATTGAGCTTAGCAAAAATTAATCCATGACTTTTCTCCTTTCCCATCGTTTCCTCGCAAAGCTTTATCTGTGAATGTACATCACCAAAATAATAAACAGCTTTGCTTCCTTGCAGAAAATACTAATTCACCCAACCCGAGACCTATTAAACAGAAACTTTTTTACTTGCTATTTTATAATGTCTGTGTCATAGACACTCACAGACCTGCAATCACTTACTCGCATTCAAAATTATTATCTTCAAAGATCAATATAAGCTTTTGGAGTGAGTTGATTAATCAGGGGATTACATCTAAGCTCAACTGCTGAATATTACTTTATAAAATGTAATCTTGTCATTGTTTACTACCCTGTGGTCATAGCAGGGACACTGGATTTGAGAGACCCATCAATGATCCTCTGCAGTGGATTACACAAAGCCAAAAACAGTATTAAAGCCAGGAGACTGAACAGTACTTGCACATGGTAGTGTATGCTTCATTCTGTGTTGTTTTCTCAGAGCTTTGTGTTGTGTAGGTATTATTTAACATCAGTCATTGTACTGCAGGCCCATTAGTTCATTAACACCACATAATGAGATCTGTCATACTGATATGAACAGAAATATTCATTCAAAAAGTAATATACTGTATGTAATATTTACATCTGCAATACTTGGCCATACAAAAATACCTTTCTGCCGTTGTTTGTGGGTTTACTCTTGGTTTCTAATGTCATGTCGTATTATTGTTTTCTAATATTGCATTTATAAATGTCTTTGCTGGAGTTTTCTCTTGTTCTGAATGATCCATTTTACAGTGGGACTGTGTTACCAGATACACTGCATCTGCTGTTTCTTTTTCAGAAACTTATCAGCATATCTAATGTCCAAACTAGTGATGGTGAGATGAAGCCCCATGAGGCATTGAACCACTTGAGCCAATTGGTTCAAGGAAAGGGTTCTGCTCACGGGGCTTCATGTGAACACAAACCCCCCTTCTGGCCAGGTACATAGCTCTTAGCCACTTAATGTGTAATGCATTAAAGCTTTAAGTCTGTTATTCTAATCTGGCTGCTGAAGGAGGAGCAGCTTCTCGCAACCTCTCCTGATCTCTAGCCTTATTCTAGCATCATTCTCTTTTTTTATTTTCATTTCTTAGCTTTTTTCTTAGATACTTTATAAACCTAGCCTCTGGAGTCACTTTATTAGACCGGATCTCTTTTTTGGATTACTTTCTGAATGACTGTGGATTACCAAAATGGCGTTTTGCTCAGCGGAGGACTTTGAGAAACTGCTCCAGAGAATTGAAGCAATCGAGAGGAAGCTACACCATCTTCAATTTAATTTGATCTAAACACTGGATATGGAAATGAGACAACCGATCAGTACATGCAGGGAAGAAGAACCTGGCAGCCCGGTGTTATCTCAGTCCAACAGTCTCGCACAGAAGCCACAGAACAACGGTATTCCTCCAGCCAAAAGCCATTTAACAGGTAGAACACCCCATTCCCAATTCAACAACGACTGGCCGGCTTTAAAGCGCACTGAATCTACACCTGCTTTCTCTGCTCCCAGCAAAAAGAAACGAAAGAACCCACAACCTAGAGCAGAGAATATCTCTCCCCCTGGAATTCCGCTGAAAAACAGATTCACAGCCCTGAGTTCCCTGAAAGACAGCACAGCCCTGGGGCCAGTCAAGGTCACCAGGAGGAGAATTCCATCCACACGAAGCGGACACAAATCAAAGTAAGAATCCCCCAATCAAAAGTTCTTATCATACATGATGGATCAATTAATGGTGTTGAAGATTTTTGTAGTCAGAACACGAGCGTTATCAGCTGCCCCAAGAGTACAGTGAGAGAAATATCAGAAAAAATCCAGACGATTTTGGAACAACATCCCAACCTGGAAAAGCTTGTAATCTACGCAGGTGTGAATGATGTAGCCAAAAAGCAATCTGAAGTTCTCAAAGCAGACTTCTCTGATTTGCTACAGAGACTTGGTGGACTTAACATAAACATATTTATCAGCAGACCAATCCCTGAAGGAAATGATGAAAGATACAGTAGACTTTGCATGCTCCACAATGGCTGAAGAGAAATTCTGTTGAAAAATCCATCCTATTTATTAATAAGTTTTAAATATTTGGATGTGCCAAACACTTGTTCAAGTAAAATTTGGACGTTATCTTAATAGAGCTGAACTGAGACTCTTGACCTAAAATATTTTTAAAGATGTACACTGCACTCCAAAGTGTTCTTCAAGTATCACAATGTCAGACTCATCGACACCTAATATCTCTCCGTTTAGAGATTTCTCAGACAAACTGAAAGCACAAATTAGAATTGGATCACAACTAACACCGAAACTTGGACTACATCAGGCCTCTGGGACTAACACTGGATGTACTCTGCCCATGCTCGAACTTATAATCACAGACATCTGATGTGCAAGGGAACCGGACAGTAATCCCACTCCCACCGTCTCCCAGAAGTTGTCCGGCCACTCCGAAAACATTATTCAAGTCATTATTAGCAAAAGAAAACAAATAATTAAAGCCAAACACACTTATAATAAAACAAATCTCAAGTTGATCACCTGTCAGAAAGTCCCGCTACCAATTATAAAATCACTTAAGTTAGCTTTAATAAATATTAGGTCTTTATCAGGAAAGTCACTCCTAATTAATTAACTCATCACTGAATATAAAATACATGCCCTTTTTGTCAGAAACCTGGCTAGATATAAATAATGAAACATCTGTATTGATAGAATCTACTCCTCCAAATTACAATTTCTTAATTGAGAGCAGGAAACATAGACACAATGTTTCACAATTCAATTAACTTTAAAAAGGTATCCCTGGGCACATTTGATTCGTTTGAATACCTAGCTACCCAGATAAATGAGCCTAAAAACACTCTATTCCTAAGTTTATATTAACCTCCAAAACATAACTCTAACTTCTTTAATGATTTCAGCGACCTTCTCTCCGTAATATATATCGATTATGACCAATTAATTATTGTAGGGGACTTCAACATTCATACTGACAACCCCCAGAATAGACTAGCTAAAACATTAAGTGACACTCTTCACAACTTCAGCCTGACCCAGCATGTCAAACAACCAACACACAATAGAGGACACACTCTGGACTTAATAATCAGCGAAGGTTTAACTATATTTGACATCTCAGTAATTGATACTGCATTATCTGATCATTTCTGTATTTTCGACTAAAGTGAAAGTAGTCTCAGGTAGAAAAAAGTATCCGTGGACAAGCGATCCACTGGTACGTAGCGAAAAAAGGGAGTGTCGACGAGCCGAGAGAAAATGGCGGAAAACTCAACTACACAATGAGATCTACAAAGAGAGACTGAATAGATGTCAGTTAACTTTGAAAGAAGCTAGGGAATCTTTCTCTTCTGAAATCATTAGCAGAAACATTAATAATGCACATACTCTGTTTTCAACAGTGAAAAGACTTAACTAATCAACCAGTGACAGTAGCCCCTGAACTAAATTCCACCAGGGCCTGCAATGAATTTGGCAACTTTTTCACTGTAAAGATTTTAGCAATTAGACGGTTGGTCTGTACCGCAGCACAAAAACAACCACCAATGTTATACCCAGCTAACACAAATGTAGAAAAACTGTCAGAATTCCATGAATTAAACCAAAAAAACCTAGAAGAAATTATTAACCAATTAAGCTCCTCCTCTTGCTGCCTTGATATCCAACCCACAGCTTTCCTTAAGAAAGTTTTCCCTGCCATTGGGTCTGATCTGACTAAAATAGTTAACTCATCCCTTCTGTCAAGTATCTTCCCCCAGGCTTTAAAAACAGCAGTTATTAAACCACTGATAAAAAAGAATAATCTGGACAACACGTTAATGCAGAACTACAGGCCAATCTCTAGTCTTCCATTCATCAGTAAAATTAATGAAAAAGCTGTGTCTCAGCAGTTAAACAGCTTCCTAACAATGACCAACTGCTTTGATGTTTTTCAGTCTGGTTTTCGTGCTCACCACAGCACCAAGACTGCCCTCGTTAAAGTTTTCAATGACATCTGCATAAATACAGACTGTGGTAGAACCACAGTGCTGGTTCTGTTGTACCTCAGTGCAGCATTTGACACTGTTGATCATGATTTATTAATAGAAAGACTGGAGAGCTGGGTCTGACTCTCCGGTACAGTACTTGGCTGGTTTGAGTCTTAACTGAAGAACAGGGACTTCTTTGTTTCAATAGGAAACTTTTTATCAGAACGAACAGAAATCACATGTGGGGTGCCCCAGGGTCCCATCTTCGGGCCCCTCCTATTTAATATCTACATGTTCCCACTAGCCCAGATTATAACAACCAACACGATTAGCTACCATAACTATGCAGATGATACTCAGCTTTACATTACGATGTCGCCAGGTGACTCTGAACCATTTCAAACCCTAAGTAAATGCAACGAGCAAATCAATGAATGGATGTGTCATAACTTTCTCCAGTTGAATAGAAACAAAACAGAAGTAATTACTTTTGGACCTAAAGAGGAACGATCAAAAGTCAGCACACAGCTTCAGTTAATACAGCTAGAAACATAAAACATAAACACCTGAAGAACATTTCTAGGATTAAAGAACTGATGTCGCAACAGGACCTCGAAAAACTCATCCATGCGTTTATCTTTAGTCGGATTGATTACTGCAACAGCGTCTTCACAGGTCTGCCTAAAAAGTCAATCAGACAGCTGCAGCTGATCCAGAACGCTGCTGCTCATGTCCTCACTAGAACCAGGAAAGTAGAGCACATCACCCCAGTTCTAGTCCTTACACTGGGTCCCTGTAGCTCAGAGAATAGACTTCAAAATACTTTTACTAGTTTATAAATCATTGAATGGCTTAGCACCAAAGTATATTAAAGATCTGCTGTTACTATACCAACCCACCAGACCACTCTGGTCATCTAATTCCAGTCTACTCAACATCCCTGGAATTAGAACCAAACGGAGAAGCAGCTTTCAGTTTCTATGCTCTGCTAATCTGGAACAAACTTACAGAAAACTGCAAAGCTGCTAAAACACTGAGTTCTTTTAAATCAGAACTAAAAACGTATCTGTTTAGACGTGCATTTGAGCAATGTTTTTATATATCTCGTTTTGTTTATGCTTCTTGCTGTTTCTACATTATATACTTTGTAATGCCTTGAAGTATCTATGTGTACCTCTTTTATTGCTGTTTTTACTTTGTGTTTTAATGCTGTTTTTATTTTACCTTCAATCATTTAAAGCACCTTGAAAAACCAGTTCGTCATCCATTTGGCATTATATCATATTTATTCTTGCTCTTCTCCATTCCGTGTGTCACCGTCACTGGAGGCTCCAGCAACTTCTTTATTCAAAAATGCCAGTGCTTTGCAGTGATCATCAAATCTCATCCTCTTTCCTTTCCAGGTGAAGCGCATTTGTGCCGGTGGTGCCACAGTAAACCTCACATCCAGAGAGTGCAACTTTTCCCTCACCTCCGAAAACTTTTTCCTCTTCTCCTCCCACTCCCGTGGCAGGTCCTAGAAAAACAACAGCTTGCATCCTTTCCACACCACTCCCTGACCTTCCCGATATTTTCGTTTGGCGGCTGCAAATACTTTCTCCTTCTCCAAGAAGCACTGGAAGCGGATGACAATAGGTCGCGGTGAGCAATTTTCATCCACCACCTTCACATTTTCATTCATTCAACAGGTACCCAATGAACTCTCTGTAACTGCGCTTGATCCACCGGTATGCCCAGAGCCTCGACAATGATATTCCTCACACATATCTCTGGTTTTCCCTCTTCCAACTTCTCTTTTAAACCAACAAGGAGCAAATTCTAACACCTGTCCCATAGTTGGCATCCTGCTGGGCTGCCTCCAGCCATGCAGACTTCTTGACATTTCCTTCCACTAAGTGCTCGAGCCCAACGTTTTCAGCTTCTAAGTCAGATATCCTCCTTTCAGCTTCTTCCAGACATTGTAGGACGCCATTAACATCCGTGCTGAGCCCCACATAGTCTTTTCTGACTTTATCAATATCAGCTTCCAATACCAGCATTAACTTACTAATATTCCCAAGCTCACCCATAGCTTTTCCAAGTGATTTTTGCATAGCCGACAGAACACTTGTATCCATGTGTCAGTCGTCGCCAACTGGATCACCGACTTCTTCTTGTTTATCGTCCTCCTGGATCTCCGCCATGATGTTAGCGTTAATCCGCAGCGTTCTCGAGGGCCTTTGACTTTGCCCTGTTGCCATTTAACACTTATATTTGTTGCACCGTGCCAAAGTAAAGTTAACAAACACACTTTTATCACGTTAGAGTAAACTCCATCTATCTATCACATTTTGGGATTTTTGGGTTGTTCTCTCGAGAGCTCCATACATACAGCTCTTTACTGATGCTGCCCCTTCCATCAGTTTCGAGGCTTACTACCAAGGGAGGTGGTTCGCTTCAGGCTGGCCCCTGGAATTTGATTTCCTTCAGCCCCAGTCCACCCTCCCTTCCTCTGCTCTCCACGAACTTTACCACATTGTAATAGCGGCCCTTCTTTGGGGACATGAGTGGTCGCAGAACTCAATCCTCATTCACTCTGATAATGAAGCCGTCGTACAAATTATTAATAAAGGTTGATCTCGTTCCCCCGCCATCATGCAGTTCATCCGCAGAGTCACTCTCTTGTCAACCCAACACCAGTTCATACTCCACGCAGCTCATATCCCCGGTCACCTGAACTCCATTGCTGATTCTCTTTCTCGTTTCTCCTTTCAGAAATTCAGATCCTTAGCTCCCACTGCAGACCTCAACCCAACTCCAGTCCCGCCATTTTCAGCCAGCATCTTCAATTGATGCCGCAGCTCCACGACCTCACCACCGTCTCGCAGAACTCCATCATTGACAGCCTCTTACCCGGTACCCTCTCTGTTTACCTGTTCGGCTGGAACGCCTTCAAGGCTTTTCACGTAATGTATGGTCTCTCTTTCCCCTCTCTTACTCCTTTGTCTATCTGCCAGTTCATCCCTCACTCCCATTCCATCCAGAAAATCTGCATATCCACCATTAAATCCTATCTATCAGGAATCAGCTTCTTCATCAAGCTGGCAACAGGTAACCCCTGTCCAGCTCTTGACCATAGGCATGTTTGAAAGGTCTTAAAAAGCTAGAAAAACCCTCTGCTGCTCATTACTTATCGCTCACCTCCTAGCTCCTCACCCGTTGCATTCTCACGCTTCGTTCTGGTTATCTATCCCCCCTCATCGACCTAACTCTTCAGTCCATGCTCCTACTCGCTTATTTCGGTTTCCTGCATTGCTCTGAGTTTGCCCTCTCTTCTCCAGACACAACCCTTCCATTCACCCATGTCTCTCAGACATTTTGACACCCTCATTTACACCCTACGTAGAAGTAAAACAGACCAGCTTGGCGCCTCCGTCCGAATACACCTATTCCGCCTCAGTTCCTACGAACCCATCACCTGCTACGTTCAGTCTGGGTGATCTGCTAACGCCTCTCCATTCGACCCGCTTTTTATTACTGAATCGGGTAGCCCTGCTACCCGGTTCTGGTTCATTAATCACTTCCGCCAGAATCTTCGCCGGTCCGGTATCTGCCCCGATTTTTACTCCGTCCATTCAATCTGCATAGGTGCAGCTACCTCAGCCACGTGGTCCTTGCTAGTGAAATTGAGTTAACAGGTTAACTTAGGTTCAGGAGCCATGCCACACCTCAAACCCACTTCATAAATCCTAATCAGTCTTAACTTGATTCACCCGGTACCTCGCACCTGCTCTACGTCTCTAATCATGCCGCGATACACATATAAACTCTGCCTGGCCTTCATCCCTCGTCTGTCTCGTTCGTTTTCACCCCTCCCTTCCCCTCCCTCTAGGTCCTGGGTCCTGCCGACCCGCCTTCTCTTTTCTGGGTCCTGCCGACCCACCCTGTCTTTTCTGGGTCCTGCAGACCCCGCTTCTCTTTTCTTTGTCCTGCCGACCCGCCTTCTCTTTTCTGGGTCCTGCCGACCCGCCTTCAGAAAAAGCGGATTATAGAGTGGAAATGGCTTACCTTTTCTATACTTTAACGGGTGTTTGGATTTGGAGAGGGTTTCATTAAATGGATAAAGATTATTTACTTATCCCCTAAGGCATCTGTTTTAACTAATGGGCTGAAATCTCCCTTTTTTGGCCTCATGAGGGGCCAGAAACAGGGGGATCCTTTGAGTCAGCTTCTTTTTACCATATTTTTGGAACCATTAGCTATAGCTCTGAGAGCAGATACAGGTATTAAAGGGGTGTGGGGTGGTGGGACAGAACATAAGCAGTTTTGTACGCAGACGATATTTTGCTGCATGTTTCAGACCCGGCTAGTTCTATTCCCATAATCCTTAATAAGATTGAAAATTTTTTTGAATATCTGGATATAAAATTAACTAGCAGAAATCCGAGGTGATGCCTGTATCTAGGTTTTTTTCTCAGTCAGAGATCTCTACTTTTCAAATAAGATGAATCTCTGTAGAAAAGACATGCTTAGGATTAAAGATAACTGCTGATCTATCTGATATAATAGAAATGAATCTAATGCCATTACTTCAAGAGGAAAAAAACAAGTTGTAGAGATGGAAGATAATTAATCTCACTTTGTGGGGTACAAATGAATACTATTAAGATGGTGGTAGCACCATAATTTAATTATATATCAATGATGCTTCCAGTAATCATTCCTAGTGATATATACAAATAATATAATCAGATGGTTAAAGACTATTTGTGGAATGGGAAAAAGCCAAGAATTTATATTAAAATCCTAGGCTTTTTTTGGGGGGGGCATTTTTAAGCATTCTAAATGGGTGTGGTCCGAGATACATAGGTTGATGGGGAAGTCACAATACAAACAAGGTTATTCGTCCATATGGGGTAATCCATGTATTATGATAGGTAAACAATCATTTTGTTGGGACTCTTGGCAGAGGAACGGGATATGTGTGATTGATGACATGTGTAAGGATGCAGTTTTTAAGTCATATCGGGATCTAGTGGATCAATTTCTCCTGGAGGGAAGGGGTGAATTTTGGAAATATCTACAATTAAGGAGCAGTGTGCAGAGTGTGTTCCCACTCAACAGAAATATAGAAGAAACTAACATATTACAAAACCTTTTTGATTTGCCAAGTACAATGCATACTGCCTCAGTATTTTACAAAATTATAATGGAACTACAAAATGTGAACACTGAGAATCTTAGATTATTATGGCAAAGATATTTAGAATGTGAAATAAGTAGGGAGAAATGGCATAATATAGTCTCTGAGGTTGGATGGGCCAGTAGGGATATTAAAAGCAAATTTACCCATTGCAAAATAATACATAGATATTACTATACCCCTATGAAGCTTTTTAGAATGGGATAAGTAGAAGACCAAAGATGTTGGAAGTGTAAAGGAGAGAATGGTACATTTTTGCATGCTTTCTGGGAGTGTCCGGTAGTATTACCTTTCTGGAAAAGGGTACTAAGCAAACTAGAAGAATGGTTGGGACAAAGCCTACCGGAATCTCCACTGTTTTGTTCTCTTGGGAGATAGCACACTTTTGCCACAAGGAGTCAACAAAGAACAGTATGTTATGGTAAAAAAATGTATCTCAGTATTTAATACAAACATGTCTGGCCAGAACACGGAGGGGACAGTTACTCGTGCATCACCCTATCCAACCTTCCTAACTAACCGCTTAAATAGTATTCAGCAATCACTGTTTATCTCTGTACATGTCTTCTCCAACCTTCACGCCCCGCCTCCGGAGAACTGGTCCATGCGAGTCTGAATGCAACGCATGTAACAGCACATCCGAAGGCCAGACTGCTATCTTACTGCTCCGGCGTCTGTCTCTCTGGTGACCTGACACATCTTTATCATCATTTCACACTAGATGCATTCACTAAACAGAGAATATACACTTAATTCCTAATTGCATAACAATTTTCCACCACAATTCCCTGCTTTTTTTTTACTTAATTAATACCATAAATATAAAGGGAAAATTCCAAAGTTCTATCACAAATCTCCCTAAAAGGTTGGTAGGTTGATCAAAAAAAAAAACAATGTTCAAAACACAAATTACAATCAGACATGAGACATGTCTGGCCATGGAATTAGCTCACAGTGACAAATATTAGATCCTTCAAGATGACTTTGCTGAGACTCCTGTGCATTGAGACCGAAAACCGAGGTCTTTTTACGCCATTTTCTTGTGGGCAAAATGTCATCTCAACAGCCCCTCGCCCCAGAGGCGACCATCCACAGGTCTCGTCGCCTGTGGTGCATTTAAGGACTGTTCGAAATGTATGGTGAGTTCAAAAACGTAGGACATTTAATACTTATGACAAAAATCCCCCACTGAAAATAATACCATAAGCAATAAACTTCTGTTTAATGGCAGTTGGCAAGAAACATTTGATGCATGTGCATATGCATGCATATGTCCTACTTATTTTTACAAAGTACTAAAAAACAAACAAGTATATTCTCTGTATTATCCAAATTGAGGTGTTTATGTTATTGTGTGGATGTCGATTGTGGTATAGCCCTGTGAGTGAGACTGTTTCACCCTGATTTGGTTAAATGCACTGCACAGAATGATAGTGGAGACAGGGCCGGCTCTACAGGTGGGCAAGGGTAGGCAATGCCCACCCAATAAAAATACAAGAAAACGAATGTGACGTCACTTAGTCTTCCAATTAAATGGTATAAAACATAGCAGGACATATCTACACTTTTGATTGGACGTGCTGTAGATATATAGCTAAAGCTTAATACTGAATAAAATATAACTTACATAGAATATCACATAGCCTAAACCTAATATAGAATAGAGTGTAACTATAATGTATAGTCTAATGTTATTAACAATATATTATATAGCTAAAGCCTAATACAGAATATAACTATAATATAACTTACATAGAATATCATATAGCCTAAGCTTAATAAAGAATAGAGTGTAACTATAATGTATAGTCTAATGTTATTAACAATATATTATATAGCTAAAGCCTAATATTGAATATGATGTGACTATAATGTAATATATAACATGATATAACAATAGTATAATACCTAATATATTTACTGACCCATAATATATATTTATACACATAGATAGATAGATACTTTATTGATCCCCAAAGGGAAATTCATGCAACTATCCATAGTTCATTTGCCCAAATGTATACAAATGTTATATTTCAGCTTCTGTTTATTAATGGAAAACCCATAAAAGCTTTAAATCTACAATTTATTGTGAATAATGTGCATTTGTCTATTGCCATCTAGTGGTCAGGGTTCATATATCCGATAAGTCCTTCCAAAATGCGTAGTCACAAAGAAACAACATAATCTGGGTCTTCATCCAGTGCGCTGGGGGGGGCTGGTGTGGTCAGAATTTTCCCTGTGGATTTTAGTGCCCCACTCCGCCCCTGGTGTGCAAAAGCAATTCTAAACAACTCACAACCTGGTTAATGAGCCAAACCTCATCAACTGAAGCTAGATTACAATTAAGGTAAATGTCTCCAGATCACTCTGTACTAAATCCATGCCAAGAAAAGGACAACCAACCATTCCAACTTGTGAAAGCAAAAAATCCCAAGAATCAACTACTCCCAGCAAGAAGTAAAGAAGATTTTCATATCAAATTAAAACTTTGACACGATATGTACTACGAGTCTGAACCTGAACTGATATGGAATATGAAGTCGGACGTCAAGTCCCAGGTAGTAAAACAACCCCCATATATTTATGACAGAGTTATGATTCACAAGAAACCCAATTAAATGAGTTTCCTCCGCAGAGTGTCTGGGCTTTCCCTTAGAGATAGGGTGAGAAGCTCAGTCATCCGGAGGGGGCTCAGAGTAGAGCTGCTGCTTCTCCACATCGAGAGGAGTCAGTTGAGGTGGCTCGGACATCTGGTCAGGATGCCTCCTGGACGCCTCCCTGGTGAGGTGTTTCAGGCACGTCTCACCGGGAGGAGGCCCAGGGGTAGGCCCAGGACACGCTGGAGGGACTATGTTTCTCGGCTGGCCTGGGATCGCCTTGGGGTTCCTCCCGAGGAGCTGGAACAAGTGGCTGGGGAGAGGGAAGTCTGGGTCTCTTTGCTTAGGCTGTTGCCCCTGCGACCCGACCCCGGATAAGCGGAAGAAAATGGATGGATGGATGGAACGAAGAAACCCAATTAAATCTGCAAGTTACAATTCTCTTCATAATCTCTTAAAAATCTGTTCCAATTACTATCAAATCCAATTCCCTCCTTTTTTAAGGCATTTTCTTGCACATGCCTTAAAGAGTAAATAAACCCCAAAACAACTTTTTTTTGCTTCTAAACTATATAAATGGGTCTTTACCAATGCAATCTTTCAGTTTCTGGGGAGTTTTTTACATTTTCGTGTAAACTTGTTTAATTCTACACTTTTTGGTCTAAAAACGTCTTAGTTCTGCCCCCTTAAGGTTGAACGGTGGCTACTGCATTTGAATTTTGTGATGGATGGAGAGCGGTACATCTTTACATCACAAGCATTGACTGTGTCACAGCAGTCATGGTCTCACAGACACGCCCCGTGGGTTAGGGTATAAAACTATCAGACATACCGGCTAGTGATGGGAATTCCAGCTCTTTTTGGAGAGCCATTTCTTTTGGCTTGGCTCACCATAAAGAGACGGCTCTTTCGGCTCCCAAGTGTTTCCTCAGATTTTCTGTTGCTTAAAGTGTATGTATCACCAAAATTAATGCAAAACGATGTGTACCAAATGTACCAAAAACAAGCGGGGGGGAATGAAAATTTAAAAAAACGGCTCCCATCGTTCACTTCAAAGAGTTGGTTCTTAGAGCCGGTTCGTTCGCGACACATCACTAATACCGGCCCCGTGGCAAGTTTGGAGTTGGATTGCGTTTTTCAGGTTACCATTATTATCACATTAGCACTTAGTTAGCATAGCTAACATACTGTTTTGAACGTTACTCTATGGGTTAGGGGTAACGTTAGCCTATGTTAGCATTACCACTCAGAGACCGGACCCATCCTGTCTCTCTCTCCCTCAGCAGCAGAGCCAGCCTCAGGCAGCGCTGACTCAGCGCCCTGAGCCAGCGGCTTGAATTGATACGGCTCGCGGCCGCTGGGCTCCATAATGCCTCCCTCTACTCTATCTTTGGTGACGGCAGAGGAGATCCGCTAGCTCAGGGCACCGAGCCAGCGCCGCCCAAGCCCGGTGCTGCTGAGTTAGAGGAAGACAGGAGGAGTCCAGTCTCTGAGTGGTAATGCTAACATAGGCTAACGTTCAAAACAGATGAATGTTGATCAGATTAGGGTTATTATTTTTCAGGGGGTTCAGTTACACTTTAAAAATTCAAGAAACAAGGAAACAATAACTTCAAGTGTTTTTCCAGTGTCCAGAAAAGAAACATAGTGGTTAAAGGTCAAGCATAAGACATAACTTCAGAACCTGTGTATCCTGCTGCTGTCGCTGCTGAGGCAGCTTCAACCCCCAGATGATCATATCCCAATCATTAAGGTTCGCAATTAGGTTCTTATATTTGAATTACCTTGTTGTTAAACGTGTGCTATACAAATAAAATTGCCTTGCCTTGCAAAAACAAAATAATAAATTCCCCACATAGTACCTAATGTATTTAAGAATTTTCTCCTACTTGCATGAGCTACAACAACACTTAATTTCCCTCTGGGATCAATAAAGTATTTTTAATTGAATTAGACGGCTTCTTCAGACCCTGCTTTTTAGAAAAATTGTTTGACTCAGAACACAGTTTATTTACCTAATTAATATCTCTGCTGCTGTTATTTGCCCTTCTGTTTCTTACAGTTTATTCTCTGTTAATCCTAGGGAAAAAAAACATTTATTCTAAATGCACAATTTTAAAACTTGTACAACTGTAAAACATCTCTATTTTAAATTTATCTAACTCAGTTGCACATTCAGATTTGAGTATGCCACACTATTTTAATAACAACGATGTCAAGTAACCTTTTTACCTGTACCTGATACTCTTGCTTAAGAAAGAAACTTTCTGTGTGTAGGACTTGTGTTAAACTTTATACTTCACCGGAGTAATCTATTTGCCAATTTTTCACCTCTACTCAGTACTTTGGACTGCCTATATTTTAAAATTAGCCTTTTTACTCCTGTCTCATTTAGTCTTTTATTAAAAGGAATACAGAATAAAACCATCAAACATCAAAGAACGCTACAACTGAATATAATTTACTGCGGTTTGATAGTAGGTCTCACATTTATTATTCTGACACCCTGTTTTTATGCGATCTATAGCATATAATGCACACAGGTGTTAACTGAATATTTTCCACATTTGTCCCATCCTTAGAACGGTGACCGAAATTCTCAATCTATTTTTAATTATCATTTGTCTCAATGAAGTAAACTAAATTTTAAAAATAGAAACCAAGTAATTTTAAACCCCACTGTGTGTGTGTAGGTCCTGTTGGCTTAAAGATTGCACTAAATGCACAATTTTCACATATGCAGCTGAAACAGGTAGCCTAGTGTATCCCAAATGCTTCCTCATTAACATTTTATTAAACATTACAATCATTATGGCCTTAAGTAAAAGTGATTTTTGGTCGAGGTATGGCTAAAGCTTTATTCTTTATCATTTAATGTTCTAATCCTAAATTTGTTTTATGCTTTCTACCTCCTTTGTGTGAATCTAAATTTATATCCGGTCTATGATCTAAATGCTTCTACTATCTGTCACTTTGCTGCTGGTACAGCAAAAGTTCCCTTTTGTGGGAAAAAAAAGGATTATTCATGAAGTTAAGCATTACTGTATTTTAATTTGGAAGGCTCATGTTTGAAACAGGAAGTGGTGTTGCGCAAAACAAACAGTTTGACTAACCCGGACTCGTTAACATCCAGGAAGTAACTGAAAATTCAAGACTAAACTTTTCGTCAAAACAGTTGTTTAAGTTCCTATTTTTAGACTTCCAGCCTTTTCCAGCGCTATTAATGGTTCATCAGTGTCGGGATCTATGATTGTTTACAACCAGAGAATCGCAGCACATCGGTCGTAAGAAAGAAGCTTGTGGCTCAATTAGCTGGTTAGCTGATTAGCAACAAGAGAATCACGTTAAACCTGCAACTGACATTATTTCAGATCATTTTTACCACATTATAGTTAATAACCCGCTGGCTAGATTAACCCTAGAGTGTTTACCCGCGTTGTTTTTAATTTGTTTTTTGTAAATAACTCAAAAGACTGAAATACTTTCATACTGCCACTTGGATTTGTATTAACTTGAGTTGGTTTTAATATGTATACGTCCGATTCAAACCGTGCGTTTTCCGTGTTATTTCTATTTACTCCTAAGTAGGCTACATTTATCAAAAGTATTAGTTAAACATTGAAACCATCGTTCATCTAGTTTATTGCTGAATTGCATCGTTTCTCTTAGAATTTTCAAAGAAAGTTTTCAAGCTAAGGTTCCCGGGCCAAATGCGGCCGCCCCTTATTCATGAACACAGAGTGTTACAGGTTTAGGTCTAACCAGTTTTAATCAGTTAGAATAGTTCAAATTTTATATTACCATATACCTTTCTTCATTATTTACCCCCGAGGCTTTTATTGATTAGCTCAAATCTAACAGCTGTAACTCACTGAGTACAGCACACCCATTTTATAGGGTGAGCACATTCTTAGAATCCAAAAAGAGGATGAAAAGAGCATGGGCGTGACTACCCCCCGAATCAAATCTATAAATTAATATGGATTCAGGTTAGAAAATACTCAAATATTAGATTGATGAGGTAAATACAGTCAGATGTAATTTCCATCTCTCACATGAATTTAAAGGATTGCTTTGAAAAACCAGCACAATAAATCAAATAGACAAAAGAAGTTTTATTCATATTTGTTGAAAAATATAGTTATTAATGATTGTAGGAAATGTGTTCCAGCAAATATGTTTTTAAAAATGATGTAGGAATTTATTCTCCAGTAAATCACTGAGTCATGTTTAGTGTTTTACCTGCTGTCTGACAGAGAACTTCTTTTGTATCTTATAACATGCAGGCTGGATGGTACGACTTTAAAACTTTATTTTCTAGCTGATGCATTAGATTAAAAAATAATTATTATATTATCACCGTTATAAACTATAGCAGGTTTTCAAGATAATATAGTTTATTTTAAACATTAAATCTGACTCATATGCACCAATCTAGATCATAATAATCAGACTCTGGCCTCCATCATTCATGATGCTTTAAAACTGGAATATTCTCTTTTTTATTTGATCTAATTTTACCCAAGATCACTTGATGTTAAGATTGCAGCTTTCTAGATCTGTTGCGTTCAGTTTTTTCAGATAGAGCGATGACAGTAGCATATTTATAATCCTGAGATCCCGAGCAATCCACTGATACTAAATTTGTCCAGATTGATTACTGGGGACGGGATGAAATATTGATCCAAAGTTGAACTGTTTTTTTTACTGCGACGTCTGAGTCAAATGATTGTCTGTGATAAATATGAACTTTGGGTAATAATTAATCTGTGTCGTCGCGAAATGAATCCTAACCTGCTGTAGCAGCTCAGATTGTGTTAGCTCAGGTGAGCTGCTCACCACAGCGACCATGACTGAACATTGGGTATTTTGCTACAGTTCGTCTGTGAAACTACACCTCCGTTTCGGCATTTTAGTGGCACATTACAAGCATGCAGCGCAGCTCCTCCTTGGTTTTGTGGGCAGTGGGTGCTTAAAGTGAGGTAAACCAGGTGCAATATGCGGGTAAACCCAGACATTTTATGATATAAAAAAAACAAAAAAACAACGGACATAATTTTATGGCCAAAAAGGAGGACATGTCGGGGCAGAAGAGGACGTATGGTCACCCTACATTTAAGGGCTAATCACCCATTGTTTTTACCAATGTTTAATTATGTTTAAACAAGAAAAAACAACAACAACACAAACTGGTAGTGGTCAGTGTCCTTCATATTTTCTTGTCCTGGTCCTAGATTGCGTTAGAAGAAATCTTGAAAGCATGAACGGTATCTATTGCAATGCATTCTTCTAAAACATTCTCACTTTCCATATGCATTGCAGCAGAACAACTTCAAAAGTTTATAATGCCATTTACAGAATATGTATTGTCAAATGCATTAAAAAGACATTCAAATCTTTTATAAAAAATGCCACGCAGAAAAATTCTCATAACAGGCCTCAAATAATTTAGGCTGTGATAAAAGCCAAGAGAGCTACAACAAAACTAACTGTGAAATCTATAATTCAGGATTTGATTTTTACCCCTAAACACCAAGTGATTATATGTTATTTGCTTTCTTAATTTGAAAAGTGATACGTCACTGTTGACAAACAATTACGTTTTGTGTTGGATTTGCTTTTACTACAAGAAAGTAAAACAACTGGCTAAACAGTGTCCAACAGCAGTAATTCTGTATGCTCATTCATTTGGAAACAAGCAATTAAATTCCAACATTTCAAGTTCTTATTACGTTTTATAATTTATTACTATTTTTAAGGAAAACGGGTCAACAGAGTGTTTTTGCAGCTACAGGGGACCATACTTCTGAGCCTCCCTTGTAAGGTCTAAGAGAAAATGTTAGAATTTGAATTCCCTTCACCATAGCCCCAAATAAGCCAAAATATATAAGCACCCCCCAAACTCAGGTACGCACAGGTAACCTCCCAAGCCACTTGTCCATACCTTGTTGGGCCGAACCTCGAACATGACTCCTCCCCTGTGGACAAAGTGGTCAGTCCATTCTAGAAAAAAAAAGCAAACAAGAATGAGAACCAGCCTGATTTGCATTCTGGTTCAGTTGAAATTGAAAATTGCATTGGTTGTTGTAAGCAAAATTCCAAACTCACGGGACCACTGTATTGTTATAATTGATGGCCCCTAAAAAGCATTTCAGGCATATTAATATTTACTTAAAACAGTGAGACGTCTTCCCTTTAATTACAAAATCAGGTGCCTTATATTAAGACTCACTTATATAACTTCCTGTGTTTACCCACCAGAGTGTGACAAAACCGACAGATTTCTAGGATCAAACCTTCTCTCATGACCTCTTGCCCCCTTATCCTGGAAGGAGACACAGAATACTTCACAGCTTGAGATCAATTCAGTAATTTTCCAAAGCAAAATTTCTAATAAGGCCCACTAACTGCTCTGACATTTGAATGTTCCCCAGATAAGATTAGTATTTACCTTTTTTCCATTTATTTAAAACCTAAGTATGCTAAGGACTAGTCATCTTTATTCTAATATTACCCAGCAGAAACCTAAAGTTTTATATATTTTTTTAGTTGTGTTCAAATTATAGCCTAAACAATGTTGTTTTACTGTTGCTGCTCACAGCTAAGTCGTGTTATTTTCTAGTCTCGCCGTCAATAAGAGTGTGTTTACATTAGCGCCTAGCAAGCTGATAAAAAAATTGTCTTTCAGAGCTGTGGCAAAATCTAAGCAGTGTTACTGTAAAAGGTCTTATTTACTTTAGTTAACGTTCACAGTTCTATGATTTATTACTTTCTTATAACGTAAAAACCGAAAATACAAGGGAAAAAAAATCAGTCAGTCAGCTTAGTCAAAATTTAAGTCAGTCAGGGTATAATTCACAACCTACTCTAAATGCCCCAATCAACTTTGCTATTTGTTCTATTCGTAAAATGGGAACTCCGTTTCTAAGTTAGTGCACACAAGCTGTGACAGCTAAGGAAACTTGTACTTAGTGTAATAACAGTTCCATCAAATAACTTTCAACAAAAATGTAATAAAATAAAATGTGGACTCTCCTGACAGAGAGCATTAGGAGAGAAAAGAAAAGACTCTTGACCATTTACCAGATAACTCTCAGAAGACAAATGATCCGTTCACTATCTTGCCTTACAAAAAAATAGATGTGCAACACAGTCTTTAGGCTCTGATTAGACTAAACTCACCGGATGACGAATCTTCACCTTTTCAGAGCCGTAGCAGTTTCACTGTCTGCTTTACCCTGTCCTTCTAAAACAAACAAATTGAGTTTAGTTGCACATCAACTTTCCCTTGAAAATTACAACACAATAACAAAACAAATTAGATCAACATAGAAAATAGAAAGAATCAGGAATTATGGCCTGCTTCCATCGAGACCCCTTTTGCTCTAAGGGTCCTCTGGCAGGAACAAAAACAAAAAACAAAACAAGATTTACTTTCCTAAGGGAGTGTGTATGTGTGTGTGTTACATAAGCAGGTGTCACAGAGATAAAATACAGCTACATCAGTCAGCAAGCATTTCTTAATTGCATTTGAGCTGTGTGTGTTTTTGTCCTGCCTGAATTTCACTGGGTCATCAGCAGGCTGGCCGGCCCAGCCCCCCCCCTCGATCCAGCCAATCGCCATGTTTCAGGGACCACAGTCCCTAGATAATTCATCTCACCTGAGCAAGAGTTTTCCCCTCTGCCCACTGGTCAGCCCGCATTCAGGCCGGAGTCCGGCCTCCGCCTTTGTTATGGCTGCCAAACCCCCTCATTCCAGGAGGGGGTAGGACTAGGCTCTTTGTGGCCCTCCCCAGGCGCCGCTGGACCGAAGGCAGGGGTCCCAACCAGGCTGAAGGAAAAATACAGGACAACTCAGCGAAACTCATCGCAGATCTACAATGGCATTTGTAACAATAACAGTGTGTGTGTGTGTGTGTGTGCGCCGCATTCTGCATTATACCAAGCCATCAAACAAATGATCTTAATGCTCAAACACTCCAGTTCTGGAAGAAGCAAACAAGAGTAAATAAAAGAGAAATAAACAAAACCACATAAATAAACCACAAATAAATAACATAACTTTTAGATTTTCTTTCAGATTATCCAAATTTCTCCCCTGGGCCCATTAATTCTTTTATTTTTATTTTTCTGTTGACATATTGGACTGTCTGAAGGTGAAGTGTTGCTAGATACAGACCCGATTGTCTGCCTGGGTACCCAGTTCCAATGAAGGACGTCTCCCCCATCTCATCTGCATTCTCGTTTCCTTAAGTGAAACAAAAGCCTAAAAAAAAACAAGTCGGAAAATAATCAATTTAATGAATTGACCACTTGTCCAACTGCCGCGCTCCCAGGTAAAACCCGGAGCAAAAACCGTTACTTTCTTTAACATTGATTAAATAATTAACTATACAATTATATATAAGTATATATATTATATTAATTAATCAATCAACCGCGTGTAAGTAAATATACACGAAACCGCTAGCAAATATTTCACCTCCTGAGAGTGCAAATAAAATTCTGTTATCACTATTTATTTAAAGGACTCAGTCTTACCAGGTTCTGTCTCAGGCGACGGCAGGGCTGACAGAGACGCCTCAAGGCCTCCATCTCCCAAACAGCTACTGGAGGTAAAATTTTCCCAGGACGCTAGCAACTCCCTTGACCCCGTCCCTGTCGGTCCATTCCGTTCGCTGAGGCTACGATGGGCTGTTATGGTAAAAACAAATATCTCAGGGTTTCCATAATAAAGAAGACTTGAGTGCCAGAAGGCGTTTATACAAACATGTCTGGCCAGACCATGGAGGGGACAGAGTTACTCATGCATCACCCTATCCAACCTTCCTAACTAACCGCTTAAATAGTATTCAGCAATCACTGTTTATCTCTGTAGATGTCTTCTCCAACCTTCACGCCCCGCCTACGGAGAACTGGTCCATGCGAGTCTGATAGCAATGCATGTAACAGCACATCCGAAGGCCAGACTGTTATCTTACTGCCCCGGCGTCTGTCTCTCTGGTGACCTGGCACATCTTTATCATCATTTTACACTAGATGCATTTACTAAACAGAGAATATACACTTAATTCCTAATTGCATAACAATTTTCCACCACATTATGCGCTAATAACAGCAGGCCTCATTGCTGCAGCAAGGCTGATATTGAGGAACTGAAAGAGCACGTTTACGCTGGAGCTTGCAAACTGGACTCAACTGATGACAGTGCCTGCATCGTTTGAATATTTGATTGCCAGGAAAAACAATATTAAAGGGAAGTTCCATTTAGTATGGGACTATTTCTTTTGATACATCAAGGACAGGTCACACTAAGCACATGTTGAATCACATAACAAGCAGTGCATTAAGTGAAAAAAAATAATTGCCGGTACTCTCTTTAATGACCTGCCGTCAGTCTGTGATACAAATATGGGACAAAAACATGGGTGATATTTATGTACATATAGATCAATCTATCGATCTATAGATTTATTGTACAGAAATTACAAAGAACAAAAAGATAAATCCAGTTCTAAATCAAATCCACGAGCAAAATGAGCAAGTGTCACGGAACCACGGAATCAAGCCAAATGTAAATGTGGACATGAAAAATCTAAATTCTAGATTCTAAAGTCTAGATATTTCAGATGCTATGCAGGTGATACAAAAACCTCTGGCATGTCAGAAACTATTGTGGCTCCTGTACTCTGGTAATAACCAGTGTTGGGTATAGTTACTTTGGAAAGTAACTAGGTTACAGCATTACCATCAATTAAAAGTAATCAGTTACGTTACAGCGTTATCCATTCATAAAAGCATTGCGTAAGATTACTTATGCGTTGCCAAGAATTAAAAGCCAGTTCGCAGCACCTCGCACATGCTGCAACTTAATTGACAGACACAGCCTTCTTTAAATGCACCGAGAAGTCATGACGATGAATAACGTCAGTCATCCAACTAAGTTAACTCTGCAGGATAACAACAGGAAAGACAGCCACCAATAGGCTATTCCACATAGCGTTTTATTATTATTTTTTTTGATCACAGAACATATAAATCGAAAACACTTATCCAGCCCGGGTAGCCTGATAGAGTGGTGTTTGGATACAAGATGTTTTAAATGTGAAGTGGAATTTTTTGCAGTCGACAGAAACTTTTCCCCAATGCAGTGTGCATTTTACTGTTATATTATTTTCTTTTTCGTTGACGAAATCAAAATAATGTCCGTTCTTCCACGAAGCTGTGCTACTGCTTTCTGCCAACTTGCCAGGAGTAAAAAAAACACACACACACAGGGTCAGGAGGAGCAGGGCACAGATAAATCACAGCGCTTCGGCTCCACTGATACAGCCACAGGTAGCATTGTTCCTTTCACTTCACTACGACAACATAACGCAATGGGAATTCCCACTTCACAAGTGGAAAGTATCATCTGTCCCATACCACATGAAGGCAGCAGTACAGCAAGTTTTATGCGTATAAGTATCTGGGGATCTTGTTCACGAATGAGGGAAAAATGGAGTGGGAGATCGATAGACGGATTGGTGGGGGATCTGCAGTTATGCGGGCGCTGTACCAGTCTGTCTTGGTGAAGAGAGAGCTGAGCCAAAAGGCGAAGCTCTCGATTTACCGACTGATCTACCTTCCTACCCTCATCTATGGTCATGAACTCTGGGTGGTGACCGAAAGAACGAGATCACAGATACAAGCGGCTGAAATGAGTTTCCTCCGTAGAGTGTTTGGGCTAACCCTTAGAGATAGGATGAGAAGCTCAGTCATCCAGAGGGGGCTCAGAGTAGAGCCATTGCTCCTCCACATCGAGAGGAGTCAATTGAGGTGGCTCGGGCATGTGGTTAGGATGCCTCCTGGATGCTCCCTGGTGAGGTGTTCCGGGCACGTCCCACCATGAGGAGACCCAGACCCCGGATAAGCGGAAGAAGAGAAGATGGATGGATGGATACATATATCTAATGGTAAAAAGCATAGACTGGACAAAGGGACAGAGGTCTAGGAAAAGTGGTGTGAAAGTCTGACTATGAAGAGAGGTGACAACAATAGGTGTAACATGTCTCAAATTCAGTGAAGAGAACCTGAAGATCCACTTTTCCATAGAGACTGTTTGAGAGACGGCCAGAAAATATGAGAGCTTTCCTGCTGATCGTTAGTATTTCTAATTTTGTTACTGCTGCCATTTGGCGGTGTTATTTGGTAGGAACATCAGGGCAGACAGAAAAACGATATATAATATACAAAAACACAAAGTTATTGTCCTGGTTCACTCGGAGAGAAATAAACAACACAAAAAAACTTTGAAACTAATGTATGTATCAATATGCAAGATATCAAGCAAATAGAGTGGGGCAAAAAGTATTTAGTAAGCCATCAATTGTCCAAATTATCCTACTTAAAATTATGAGAGAGGCGTGTAATTTTCATCATAGGTATACCACAACTATGAGAGACAAAATGAGAAAAACAAATCCAGAAAATCACGTGGTGTGATTTTTTAAGAATTTATTTGCCAATTATGATGGAAAATAAGTATTTGGTCAATAACAAAAGTTCATCTCAATACTTTGTTAATACCCTTTGTTGGCATTGACAGAGGTCAAACATTTTCTGTAAGTCTTGACAAGGTTTTCACACAGTGTTGCTGGTATTTTGGCCCATTCCTCCATGCAGATCTCCTCTAGAGCAGGGATGTTTTAGGGCTGTCGCTGGGCAACACAGACTTTCAACTCCCTCCAAAGATTTTCTATGGGGTTGAGACCTGAAGAGTGGGTAGGCCACACCAGGACCTTGGAATGCTTCATATGAAGCCACTCCTTCATTACCCGGGTGGTGTGTTTGAGATCATTGTCATGATGAAAGACCCAGCCACATTTCATCTTCAATGACTTGCTGATGGAAGGCGGTTTTCACACAAATTCTCACGATACATGGTCCCATTCATTCTTTCTTTTATAGGGATCAGTTGTCCTGGTCCCTTTGCAGAAAAACAGCCCCAAAGCATGATGCTTCCACCCCCATGCTTCACAGTGGGTATAGTGTTCTTTGGAGGAAACTTAGCATGCTTTCTCCTCCAAACACGACAAGTGCAGTTTTTACTAAACAGTTCAATTTTGGTTTCATCTGACCATATGACAATCTCCCAGTCCTCTTCTGGATCATCCAAATGCTCTTTAGCAAACTTCAGATGGGCCTGGACAGGTACTGGCTTAAGCAGGGGGACACATATGGCACTGCAGGATTTGAGTCCCTGGCGACGTAGTGTTACTCATGGTAGCCTTTATTACAACCTCTCATGGTGTATAAATGTGTGCTGTGAAATATACCCTTCATTGGATTTGTTCTTTTGTACTGTTCACTCCTTGCAAGTAAAAATTCATTGATTTCACCGCTGGCTTCTGGTTCTCCTTGATGATTTAGTAATATTCTTTGTATTCCAGGTGTTAGAAGTTTTACTCTGACACATCATAATATGCAAATTAGATGAGTGAATTTGCTCCCATCAAAACTTTGGGTCAAAAGGAAGATGTTTCTCATTTACAGTATGCCTTTGTAAATAACTATATTCAAGCTACAACCTTTTGAAATAGTGATGTCAAAATTGAATATTTTATTTTAAAAACTGTGGCACCTAAAGAGTTATTGGCTCATCGCTGAAACAATTGAATTAAATTCCATTCAAAAATACTTTATTCATCCCAGAGGAAAATTATGTGTTGTTGTAGTTCATATAATTAATTCTTTAAAGGAGTCATTGTAGATAATGATGGCTGTGGGCAGGAAGGATTTCCTGCAGCGGTCTGTATTGCAGCAAAACTGAAGAAGCCTCCAACTGAAGACACTCTGTTGTTGTATGACTGTCTCATGAAAAGGATGCTCAGGGTTGTCCATGATTTTTTGTATTTTATTAAGAATCCTTCTTTGCATCATCATCTCCAGTGGTTCCACAATGGTGCCAAGAACAGAAACAGCTTTCTTCATCAGGTTGTTGAGCCTTTTTAAGTCCCTTTCTCTGATGCTGCTACCCCAACAGATGATGACTGAAGAGATTACACTCTCCACAACAGACTTGTAGAAGATCTGCACCATCTTGCTGCAAACCTTGAAGGACCTAAGCTTCCTCAAGAAGTACAGTCTGCTCTGTCCCTTCTTGTAGACGGTTTCATTGTTCAGTTTCCAGTCCAGTCTGTTGTCAAGGTGAACTCCGAGTTATTTATACTCCTCAACCACCTCCACTTCTTCTCCCATAATGGAAACAGTGTTTGACTTATCCCTGTTTCTTCTGAAATCTACAATCATCTCCGTTGTTTTATTCACATTCAAAGTAAGACAATTGTTTCAACACCATGTCACAAAGCGGTCCACCAGCTCTCTGTATTCAGCTTCTTGTCCATCACTGATACACCCGACAATTGTAGTCATCTGAATATTTCTGCAGATGACAGGTCTCTTATTTGTACTGGAAGTCTGAGGTATACAGAGTGAAAAGGAATGGTGAGAGTACGGTCCCCTGTGGAGCTCCTGTGCTGCTGACCACCTGGTTTGACACACAATTCTTCAGTTTCACAAACTGTGGTCAGCTACTGAGACTCTGCATTACTAAATCTGCTGGACCTGACAGTGTCAGCCTCAAAACTTGTACCACCCAGCTTTGTGGAGTTCTCCATCATATTTTCAGGATGACCCTCAATCTTCAAAGGGTCCCAGTGATGTGGAAGGCGTCATGCCTTGTGCCTGTGCCAAAGTCAAAGCGTCACAGCAATCTGAAGGAATACAGGCCTGTGGCCCTGATGTCACACATCCTGAAGACCTTCGAGAGACTCATCTTGGACCAGCTCCGGCCCATGGTTCAGTCACTAATGTATCCAATCCAGTTCACCTACCAGCCCCAACTTGGAGTTGAGGATGCTATCCGCTACATGCTGAACAGTGTCCAAACTCACCTGGACATGCCAGCCAGTTCTATGAGGGTCATGTTTTGTTACTTGTCCTGCGCATTCAAGACCATTAAAATGACTTTACTGGGTGAAAAGATGACGGCCATGCAGGTGGATGCATCTGCGCCAGAGAGGGGGGAGGGTAGAACACCATCTCACTACATAAGCATAACAGAGGCTTTGCTCATTTGACCTAGCCCTAACTATAAGCTCTGATATAAAGAGACGTTTTAAATCTAGTGTTAAAAGTAGTCCAAGCCTCTGCCTCCCTAATCAAAGCATTTCCACAACACAGGATCCTGAAAACAGAATGTTCTGCCCCTTCTAGAAACCCAAAGTCAATCGGCTGTTACAATGCAAAGCACTCCGAAAAATATGAAACTATAAATTCGATTAGACGTCATTGAAAGATTTAGATTAGATTTAGTTTGTTCATTCAGAGCTCTGTGTGTAAAAGCAATTTTAAATTCATCTTTCTTCGCTGACAGAAAGCAAATGAAGAGAAGATAAAACTGGTCAAATATGATCTATTGTGACAGCTGCTAAAAGCCTTTTAAGATTGTGGGGGATCCCAAGGTGTTACCAGGCCAACTGGGACACAGTCCCCCCATTAAGTTCTGTGTCTTTTCCTGGTATCTCCTCCCAGAAGGACGTGCCCAGGAAACCTCCAAAGAGAGGTGCCTAGGGGGTATCCTGATCAGATGATGCCCAAATCATTTCAAGAGACTCGTTTAGATGCAAAGAAGCAGTGGCTACATGGACTGCTTTTTTCTGCATAATTCCAGGACATGGTACTTAATTCTACCAATGTCTCATAGTGAGTTTTGAGTTCTTGCTATAGTGTTTGAGTTTAGAAATAATTCCATTCAATGCTTGTTTAAAAGTTTTTATTTAAATTAATACCCAGGACAAATTATGAAATAAGGAAAATCAAATAGAAGATAAAACTATGAAACAAAGGCAAAGAATGTCCAAGGACAGAAAGTGAAACTATGGAAGGGAGAAAGAGCCAAAAAAGTAACACTAAGATCTTAAAGTAGAAATTAAAAAAAGCTGATAGCAAGAACCACGGCTGTAGTACTCGAGTCCGGTCTTGAGACTGTTTTTCTATGATCTCGGACTTGTCTCGGACTCGCTGGTATTTGGACTCGGACTTGTCTCGGTCTCGGCCACTAGTCTTGCCAAATATGGCTTTGGGTCTCGACCAAGTCCGGGTGTCTTTATCATGTTTATAATATTGGAGGGAAACACTGGCCACTTGATAACCAATCACACACTAAGTGCGCCCTGCATCTGCGTGATCACGCAGCACGAGTGTCATTCATTTTCATTGATTCATGCAAACGCAAACACATGCACTGAAGATGTCCGCCAATTCAGCAATTAAAAAATTTGCTTACACAACTCATAAGGAGTGTCTAAGCAAAGACTTAAAAAAGAAACACAGGGCAGACTGCAAAATCTGCAAAATCACCATTCAGGAAACCTGTTGGACAAGATCGAACTTCATCAGACACATGCAGAGGCAGCATCCATCACGGTAAGTGACTTTGCTTTTTCTTTTTTTTATATACTTTTGGTAACTGTGTAAAGTTTAGTACAACCATGTATAATAATTCTTTGTCAGTCAAATGTATATAATTTAAGTTTTGTTCTGTTGACTGTAACCAAAAATAAACTATTCATTCTTTCATTCATTCATTCATTCATTCAAGTTAACTGCAGAGCTAGGAGGTGCTTAGCCGATAATCCGTATGTGTTAACATTAGCTAACAGCGAGTAGCGAAAGATAAAGATAATGGGTTCTTGGACATGAAAGTATCATAACCTACGTCTGGTATTACTGGTTTCAAGAGGTGAACAAATCAAACGAATATTTTAGTCGTGTGTTATATTACGTTTGTGGTTGTGTTACATGAAAGCTCACATTAACATTAACATTAACATTATGGTTAAGTAAACTTTGCATCAGGCTAAGTCATGCCCTAAAGTTATAAGTTCGATAATGGTTATGTAGGGTGATCATACGTCCTCTTTTGTCCATAAAATTATGTCCTGGGGGATTTTGTAAAATATCAAAAAAATGTCCGGGTTAACTTCATATTGTTTCACTGACCGTCATTCAACACATTTAAAATTTTCTGCCGACCGGTGTTCTAACGATCTGTGCTACCTTAGCAGAATGTGCTACCGTAGCGCGTATAGATAGCTATGTCTATCTGTCGGTGCTACCCCTCGAAAAGTGCTACCGATATGTTTACATGATGAAAACAACTGTTAGCTTATGATGTTAAATATAATCATCGAAAAATATTTTTCAAGTGACGGGATTAAAGTGGCAGTTTAGCAGTTATGCGCAACAATTTACATAAATACGAAAACTTTTCTTTCAATCCACAGGACATGCTACCTGTTTAATATAAAGCTAAAACTATAGCACATAAAACATGCACTTAAAACAGTGATCAGAATATCCTACCTGTTACATTTACGTGGGTAGCGCATAGATACACTTAAAACAGTGATCAGAATATCCTACCTGTTAAATTTATGTGGGTAGCACATATAAATGCACTAAAAACAGTGATCAGAATATCCTACCTGTTAAATTTATGTGGGTAGCGCATAGATACACTTAAAACAGTGATCAGAATATCCTACCTGTTACATTTACGTGGGTAGCACATATAGATGATACTGATCTGTAGATGACTGATAACTCTGGAAATCTGTTATTAGTTTGTAAAGCAGCTAATGAATATATACCAAGCCAGTAAGACGTAGAGCTGATAGCAGTATTATATACTCCAGAATATTAAAATGTAGTATGATTATAAGCAGAGATAAACCACAAAGTACACCGCATTTATTCCATTACTCTAATATTAAAATGTAGAATGATTATAAGCACAAATAGCCCACAGAATACACCGCATTTACTCTACAACTCTAATTAATGGGATTTGTTTACATGCAGTATAAGGATATCACAGAAGTGAAACTAACATACAAGGGCTGTCATGTAAACTTGAAATAAGTAGCTTAAAGAAAGCCTTAAAATATTTTAAATAAAAATTAGCCAGTAATAAAATAATTTGAATAAAACTCACTGTGAACTTCAAAGAAATAAAACAGACGAAATGGAACTTTCAGGAAGAAATTCTCGATGACAGATTTGCTGAGTAAGCGAATTGTGACGTAACATCGAAATGCGCATGCGCAGTGCTACAGGGTAGCACGGAATGAGGGGTAGCACAGATAGTCGGAACACCGGCATTATTCTGAGCTACCTGTCTTGATGATGACGTGAAAGTAAAAGACCTTGTCAAAACAAAACAAAGGTAACGAGGAGCTGCGCTGTAATGTGCCACTAAAATGCCGAAACGTATGTGTAGTTTCACAGACGAATTGCAGAAGAAATACCCAATGTTCAGTCATGGTTCGCTTATGAACTTCTATACTCTGCCACGGTATAATCTCAGGCGTGAACACAGGAATGGTGACATCGAATCAGCTGTGCAGTTACGAATCCTGCTGCTGGTAGCCGAGGAGAACCACAGCGAAATGTTATGTTTTCCCCAAACTGTCAAGAAAGGAAAATCAGGCTACCAGGGGCCTGTACCATGAAGCCGGATTAGGTGGCTAGCCAGCTATGTTTCAGCTTAGTTTCCACCAACCCTGGGTTTTGGGTACCATGAAAGTGGCTCGGCTTTGATCGGTGTTCGTTGCCATGGTATCTTACGCTGCACGGCTAACCTGCTCCGGGGCAGGTTATGTTCTGGATTCGCGATCTCAGACTGAAGTTTGACCAATCAGCTGTGAGCAAAGAAACATATATATGTGACGTAACAAATTCCCAGCGTCTGTTCTCTGTTGCAATGGCTTCACCTTTTCTCCCTAATCCTGTGGACATCTCCGCGCAAATTGTTAGACGAGCACTTCGTAGAGAACGAGTTTTTAGGGACAGACAAAATCCATTTGACTTTCCTGATGCGTACTTGTATGAAAGATACAGATTTTCCGCGGAAGGAATGTCTTATCTCTGTGAGCTTCTTGAGCCGCACATAACAAATGTGACTCGTCGAAGCCATGCCCTGACTGTACAGCACATGCAATCCCATCCATAATCGGCCGCCCCTTGTTGCTCAGAGCCAACTCCTCTGCCACAGTGTAATCTTGAGGAGGTGGCCCTCCCCCAGTTTTCCTTATTTCACATTTTTTTCTGTTTGCTGCAAACAAGTGTTTGTGATTAAATGTTCTAAGAAAATAATAAAAAATATGGTAAATACTCACCACTTTGAATTATATTTTTATATTTTCTCTTGATCTGCTGCCAAGACCGTTTGGAGTTGGGGTTGCATCTAAAAATGAATGAATATCAATCTTTCTTAGGATGTAATAGCCTATACTTTCACATACATCTACACACATAATATATATATATATATATATATATATATATATATATATATATATATATATATATATATACACGAATACATTTTCATTTTAGCATTTAATATATTTTAATATGCTTAGCCTACTTAAATGTACATTAATTGTTTAACCCACGCATTAACACAATCAGCAATCTTCCTCCACGATTGTTCTCTTGCTTTGGCAGCAGATACAGTGTTACTGAGTGCTTGAAAAATATTTCTAAATTCTTCATATTTCTGGAGAATAATCTCTTGGTCCTCCGTTGAAAAGTAGATAGCTCTCGCTCTATCCATATCGAACGCGATTGGTTGTTCAGTGTCGTCGTCACCCTTTTATGTGCACGCGCCTGTGGATTAATCATAGTTTAAGGATCAAAGCCTGAGTTGACAGAGAAAGTTGATAACCTGCGTCATGGTACCAATTAAGCCTGATTGCATCGGTTTGGTTTTGTCGATTCAAAACCAATCCTGTAACCCCAAGTTTGTTGAGGCACCTTCATGGTACAGGCCCCAGGTTAGAAAGAGAGGAGAGGGAGAGAAAATAAAGAGAACCAACTCATATCTGATTTATTTCAGAAGAGAGGTGAGCAGCACATCTGAGCTAACTGAGCTGCTACCAGCAGGTTAGGATTCATTTAGCAACAACACGGATTAATTATTACCCAAAGTTCATTAAAATTATCACCGACAATCATTTGTCTCCCGAGACGTCACGGTAAAAATTGTTTGACTTTGTATCAATATTTCATCCTTTCCCCAGAAAATCAATCAGATCATATAGTATTAGTGAATGCTCAGGATCTCAGGATTATAAAGATGCTACTGTCCTCGCTCTGTCTGAAAAACTGGACGCAACAGAACAAAAAAAAAACACCCTTATATCTTAACATCAAGTCATCCTGGGTTAAATGTATCAAATAAAACAGAGAATATTCCAATTTTGAGACATAATGAATGATGAAAAAGTCAGTCTGATTATTATGATCTACTGTTGGTGCATATGAGCCAGATTTAATGTTTCAAAAGAAACTTCATTAACTACATCATTTTTAAAAATCATATTTAATGGCACACATTTCCAACAATAATATTTTTCTGCAAATCTAAATAAATATTCATTAGTTTATTTGATTTATTACGGTGGTTTTTCAAAGCAAACCTTCGAATTCATGTGAGAGAGATGAAAATGATATCTGACTGCATTTACCTCAACAGTCTGATATTAGATTGAGTATTTTCTAACTTGAATCCATATTGATTGTGTATATATATATATATATATATATATATATATATATATATATATATATATATATATATATATATATATATATATATATATATATATATATATATATACACACACACACACAATCAATATGGATATATATACAGTGGCTTGCACATCTAGAGAATTGCACACACCCCACTTTTCAGTTATTTATTTCTAAAAAATGTTTGGAATCATGTATGATTTTCGTTCCACTTCTCACGTGTACCCCACTTTGTATTGGTCTTTCACGTGGAATTCCAATAAAATTGATTCATGTTTGTGGCTGTAATGTGACAAAATGTGGAAAAGTTCAAGGGGGCCGAATACTTTTGCAAGCCACTGTATATATATATATATATATATATATATATATATATATATATATATATATATATATATATATATATATATATATATATATATATATACACACACATATACACATATATATATACACACATATATATATACACACATATATATATATACACACATATATATATACACACACATATACATATACACACACATATACATATATATATATATATGTATATATACACTCAACAAAAATATAAACGCAACACCTTTGCTTCTGCTCCCATTTTTCATGAGATGGACTTAAAGATCTAAAATTCATTCCAGATACACAATATTACCATTTCTCTCAAACATTGTTCACAAATCAGTCTAAATGTGTGATAGTGAGCACTTCTGCTTTGCTGAGATAATCCATCCCACCTCACAGGTGTGCTACATCAAGATGCTGCTCTGACATCATGATTAGTGCACAGGTGTACCTTATACTGCCCACAATAAAAGGCCACCCTGGAATGTGCAGATTTTTGCTTTATTGGGGGTCTGGGGACTCAGAACCGGTCACTATCTGGTGTGACCACCATTTGCCTCATGCAGTGCAACACATTTTCTTCGCATAGAGTTTATCAGATTGTCAATTGTGGCCTGTGTAATGTTGTTCCACTCCTCTTCAATGGCTGTGTGAAGTTGTTGGATATTAGTGGGAACTGGTACATGCTGTCGTATACGCCGGTCAAGCATATCCCAAACATGCTCAATGGGTGACATGTCCGGTGAGTATGCTGGCCATGCAAGAACTGGGACATTTTCAGCTTCCAAGAATTGTGTACAGATCCTTGCAACATGGGGTCGTGCATTATCTTGCTTAAACATGAGGTGATGTTCATGAATGTATGGCACAACAATGGGCCTCAGGATCTCATCACGGTATCTCTGTGCATTCAAAATACCATCAATAAAATGCACCTATGTTCTTCGTCCATAACAGATGCCTGCCCATACCATAACCCCACCACCACCATGGGCCACTCGATCCACAACATTGACATCAGCAAAGCGCTCACCCACACGACGCCACACACGCTGTCTGCTATCTGCCCCGAACAATGTAAACCGAGATTCATCCGTGAAGAGAATGTGAGCATTTGCCCACTCAAGTCTGTTACGGCGACAAGTTGGAGTCAGGTCAAGACCCCGATGAGGACGACGAGCATGCAGTTGAGCTTCCCTGAGACGGTTTCTGACAGTTTGTGCAGAAATTGTTTGGTTATGCAAACCAATTGTTTCAGCAGCTGTCTGAGTGGCTGGTTTCAGATGATCTTGGAGGTGAACCTGCTGGATGTGGAGGTCCTGGTCTGGTGTGGTTACACGTGGTCTGCGGTTGTGAGGCCGGTTGGATGTACTGCCATATTCTCTGAAACGCCTTTGGAGACGGCTTATGGTGGAGAAATGAACATTCAATGCACGAGCAACAGATCTGGTTGACATTCCTGCTGTCAGCATGCCAATTGCACGCTCCCTCAATGCTTGTGGCATCTGTGGCATTTTGCTGTGAGACAAAACTCTACATTCCAGGGTGGCCTTTTATTGTGGGCAGTATAAGGTACACCTGTGCACTAATCATGATGTCAGATCAGCATCTTGATGTGGCACACCTGTGAGGTGGGATGGATTATCTCAGCAAAGCAGAAGTGCTCACTATCACACATTTAGACTGATTTGTGAACAATCTTTGAGAGAAATGGTAATATTGTGTATCTGGAATGAATTTTAGATCTTTAAGTCCATGTCATGAAAAATGGGAGCAGAAACAAAGGTGTTGCGTTTATATTTTTTGTTGAGTGTATATAATATGGTCACCCTAGATAACGTATACATGGTCATAGCTGTGTGTCATAGGCTTATTTGCATGAAAGGTGGTTAATTTGGGTAATATTGTCAGCCACTGGTGATGATTTCCTCAGCTGTGTTGCTACACCGGCGGGGGTGGGGGGTTGAGACCGACCGGGGCTGCTGCACCACGGATGTGTATGCGAGGAGTTATGACACTTACCTCAACTTGATGTCAACGTCTTATTATGAACACACCAATCTCACTTAACTGCAACAACAACAAAAATAAAGGCACATCTTCTCAGCTTAAACAGCATACAACAAAAATATATCTTAAAAAGGTTCATAACAGAACTGTTGACATTGTTAAAGTATCCAGCATGACCCTAGTGTTCTTTTACCTGACTGGAGCTCTCTTCCTCAGATGCCTTTAGTTTTTTTGAAAAATACTTGAGCAATCTCATTTGAAATTGTAACACAATACAATTGTGACACAATACAATGATAAAATGTGGCGCGAAAAGCGTTTGTTACTGTGGCAACATTGTTTAAGCTAGTGTCAACTTCACTAGTCTACTTTAGTGCTACGGCTAGGGTTGCCAACTTCCAGCAAATAAAATAAGGAACCACCCCCCACCCACCGCCTCATGATAGTCGACGTACTCGACTTTAATTTAATGCACGTGTAAAACAAATACACAGAAATCAATTATTTTTCTACAGTACTTAAATAGATTCAACATCTTTTTTTGACAGAATTGCAAACTGCACAGATGGTACCTTCCCAAAGGAAAAAGTACAATAGCTTACTCTGGTATATATTAGACTCAATAATATTTACTATATACGATAATGGATTTCTATACATTTAACAGATGACCACTTTAGTTGTAAGATTCAGATATTTTATAGATATATATTTATTAAAAGCTTGACATTTTAAATGAGAATAAGAAAGAAAAGTATTTATTTGTTCCCCCCTTTCCTTGTTAATGCCCTACCTGGCCCCCTCGCAAAACTTTACTAGAGCCGCCCCTGCACAGCTACCAGCTGTCAGCTAGAAGATCCTGGTGTGATTTGTCTCTCAGAAACTTATAACTTCCCTTCAACTCATTCATGTCACCTAAAAGGTAAACGTGTTTCTCCATCACCTGTTCAGCTCTCATAATTCAGTAAGCACAGCTCCTGGTTTCATCTTCATGTTTCCTTCTCACCACATATCCAAACCGATATCATGACCAGCAGCTTTTACGGCTGTGGTTCCAGCAAACATCAAATGATACTAGTAAGTCATATTAAATCAGTTCTAACAGGTTATTAAACGTGCTGCTGTTGTTTAGCGCAACATCCGCTGGTTTCCTCTTTCTGTGCAAAGTGGGCGATAAACAGACGGGACTTCCGACAGAAAAGCCGATCAGCTGATCATTGATCATTTTCATGATTGAAGGAGCAACAGGAGAGGGAGGATGAGAAATTGAGAGAAGAAAAGGCAGCTGCACAGCTTAAAGACACAGAATAACTCCACCTCTGTGTCTTTTTTTCATTCTAGCTGAAGTACGGGACAAACTGCGTTCCTTTTCACCTCAATACAGAACTTATAATATTTTCTCTGAATACGGGACGATTCCGTTTTTTACAGGACGGTTGGCAACCCTAGCTACGGCCTTACCAGTCAATGGCTACGGCCAGTTACTTAAAAATACAATCGTGAGCCCTGTTCATCAATATCTTTGACAAATTGCCTGTATAACTTGTAAAATCAAAAAGCACCTTAACCACAGCTACCTTCTCTCTTGTCCTTTTATGCTTGTATGATGCGCTCGACCTTTACTTAAATGAGACTGAACGAGGATCGGTTATGCCCCCTCCCCCTCCCGCGCCTCTCCGCACGCTTTGATCACATGCAGATCTCTAGCAGTAGAGATCCTCAGGAGGCGGCAGCGCAGGTTCAATTAAGAAATAATCACCTGCTCCCCGTAAAATTATTTATTTATACCATTTTGTTGCCGTGGCGCTGAAAATGTAGCCGTTGCGCGGCGCCACAGCTAAGACTTTGTAGGGGAAACACTGTATTGCAGAGGTTCTTGTTAATATATGTCATTGAGTAACATAACTTTGTTGTTAACATGTTATCACTGTGTAGTTATCTGATCATAATAAATTGTAGTTTAGCCCACATGCATTTAATAGAATGTGTATTATGAGGGAGTGACAGTGGCTACGATCTCAAATGGAAGGCTGTCTGCTAAAGGGCCCCACAAATAACATTTTCGATAGCATGCTATATTTAAGGTCAAAATAATCATCCCGAACACAAAATGTTTAGTAAATTGTATTATATTTGTGTTGCCGTTTGAATGCCGGATATAAATTCTATGCTCAATTAAAACTTATGTGATGTTCTGTGTGTGCAGTATTTCTCTTCTGTAACATAAGACATTTTTGAATACCTCCAATCAGAAAAAAGCCTACTGTAACCTTGTCTGAGACAGACTTAAGTTAAACACTCAAATACTGCTGCAAATATGGCTCTCCTTTTATGTCAGTGTCTAGGCACGGCTTTGAATGGCTTTCTTTGTGCCATTTCAGTTACTGAAATGGCACAAAGAAAAGAAAGCCATTTACTAGGCTAATAGTTTGACGATTCAGACAACTTTCTTTAGTTTTTCTCAGTATGGACATGAATGGATAATTGGGAATACAGATTTCACTTATCTTTTAAGTAAAGCATATTATCTGCCTGTTATTTTGTTCCAACAGTTGTGTCAATACTTTTGTATTTTGTATTTACATCTCCAGATTCCAGGAGTATCGCCAAGGACTTCAACAGGGGGATTCACAGCCAACGATTGATACATTTCAGCAGCGACCATTCCAAGTTCAAGTTTTCAATCCTTGTTCAACAAGGCAGCAGGCTATCAACCATCAATCATCCATGACCTTATCATTGGCTGCTGTTTACCTTTATCGATCGTGGAAAATGAAAATTTCCGACATTTTCTACACACCATGGATCAAAGGTACACCCCAATTTCCAGAACAACGATAACCAGCAAAGAGATACCTCAACTAGTGATGAGAGTGAAAGAGTACATCAAGTCCAGTCTGGTAGATCAGAAATCAATCTCTGTAACTGCTGATATATGGTCAGACCGCACAATGAGATCTTACCTGGGAGTCACAGCTCATGTTCTCAACTCTTCAGCCAGTGGGTACACTCTGAAGTCCTACCTGCTTGACTGCAGGAGATTCAAAGGGTGTCACAGCTCTGAATACATTTCAGCTGCATTTGATGAAATACTGGAAAACTACAATATCAATGATAAGGTAGATTTTATCATCACTGATAATGCAGCTAACATGAAAAAGGCTTTTAAAATCATTATGGCAGACCACTCAGATGACAGTGAGGATAACGGTGAGGATGAGGAGGACATGGTTGGGGAACAGCTAGATACAGACTTTGTCCTTGGTTCCCGTCAACGGCTATCCTGCTTTGCCCACAGTTTTCAACTGGTTATCGGGGATGGGATGAAAGAAGTGTAAGTGATGTCTCGGGCACTCTCAAAAGTAGCCAAAATTGCCAGTCTGCTGAATAGTAGCACTGTCTTCAAGGATCGGTTTGAGGCTGTTTTTGGAAGTGGTAAAAGCATTCCAGTCTCAAATGTCACAAGGTGGAATTCGCAGTTCAGACAAATACAAGCAGTCATCGAATTAGATCATACTGCACTAACTCAGATGTGCTCAGTGGACTTTGGGAATGTTGTCATCAGCTCATGGGAATGGGCCCAGTGTAAAGAACACTAATTCTTGGACCGTTTGCTGAGGCCACTGAATTGACCGAGGGTGACACAATTGTTACCATCAGCATGGTTGTCCCTACAGTCCTCGAGCTACATTCTCACCTAACAGAAATGGATAGTGAAAAGAGGCTATGTAGGCCACTAACCAAGACCCTCAGAGCCTCACTTAAAAGAAGATTTGCCGGCACCTTTGTTGGATTACGAATGGCAGAACATCAAGGTCTTGATTTGCCATTTGGTCATGATATGTACATGCAGGGAGCGATGCTGGACCCCCAGTTCAGGTTGAACTGGGTTGAGTTGGATGTCAAGACCAGTGGCAGCGCTACCACCATACAAAGGACAAAGAAGGAACTGCAGAAGTTACTAACAGGTATATATTTAAAAGTACAGTGTATTTGCAAGGTTATTGAAGTGGAAAAATAAGTGAGTCAAATTTATTTATGTTTTCTTTTTTTCCAGACAGCTTGATCGCTGAGGTTAAGAAAGTGGACCTGGACATCTGTGAGGAACTCGCAGTCTCAGAACCAACCCAGGATTCTCTGCATACCTTTTTTTAAAAAAAGGTTTTTGGGCCTGAGTGGCCTTTACTGACAGTGGACAGAGTTTTTTTTGAAGGGGGAGAGAAGTGGGGGAAGACATGCGGTAAAGGTCACGCGGGACGGGACTCAAACCGGGGAAGGCCGCGTCTAGGACTGAAGCCTCTGCACATGGGGCGGCTGCTCTAACCACTGCACCACGTGACGCCCTAGGTAAATGCATACCTGGAGGATATCCAGAGCTGTTCGGCAGAGGAGAAGGCCCTTGTATTTTGGTTGAAAAACAAGGACAAATACCATAATTTGCATGCCCTAGCTGTCAAAGTGCTTTCTGTACCTGCATCTTCAGCACCAAAAGAAAGGGTGTTTAGTGCTGGAGGGCTCATTATGAGGCCCCATAGAGCCAGTTTAGGAGAGGAAATACTATCCCACAGATTCAACACCGACCCCCCAAAAAAATAAAAAAATCAAAACCGACTGTCACATATTGCGTTTCGTTTTTCTTTTTTACGCTATTTAAAACACGCAGCGTATTCATTCTCTGCTCTCTTTTCGTCTCTGTCACTCACGCGTCTCTCGCACGCACACACACACACACACACACACACACACACACACACACACACACACACATATAACAGAAAAGGTCCTAAATAGGATAGCAATACAATAACACACACAGCCTCTCCCCTGGATCACCTGTGGAAGACGTGCTCTACCTTTCTGCTTCCTCCTCAGGTGCCTAGTCGTCCGGATCAGATTCCGGATCAAATTGAAACGCCATTACATAGTTATAGTAGTGATAACTGAGCCATTACTGTCGTGGTGAAGCTAGAGACGTAATGAGGACGGATGGATGTGTGGATGGATGATCAAATATTTTACTAGCCCAGTAATTTGTTAACAGATTATTGTTCAACACACAATATAATTAGGCCTAAACCTAATTACATTTCATACATAGGGTAATATTGGAATTTGGGCAATTTGTGGTGCGCAAATGCATGTCTGTCAATGGCTTGGGCCCCGCCCACCAAAACTCGGTCGTTCTGTGCTAATGCTAAAAGAAGGGCCTCCTTGTAGGGGCTGCAATTCTACAACAAGGCTGAGCTACGGCTAACAATCCTTTGATACAGGTATTAAGGTACGTAGAGTGTGACTAAAAAGGGCCTAAACGTCGCGGGGAATTTCATGCCAGTGGCACTTTAATGTGTGATGCATTAAAGTTGTAAGTCTGCTATGGTTCTTGGGAATTACTATGAGTTCCAAAAAAAAAATATCGCTACATAAAATATTACAGATGTGAATAATAAAAATATTTTTTTGAATGTATTCTGTCTGTAAAATTATCCCAAAACGGTAGTATCATATGTTATGGCAGGTTGTGTAATAATGTCATTTGAGGCAAAAGGCATGGGCTAAAGCAGGCAGAGGAAAGTGGAAATGCTTGTGGAACTAGGAAGAGGGCACTGAAAATGATTGTGTAAATCATAACAAAACAGGGAAAATAAATGTTTATTCAAAAATAGCCATTTCTCAACAGTTTTAGGTTTTAAGTGATACCTTTTTCTTGACACCACCTCACCAGCCTTCGAAAACACTCTTTCACAAGGCACAGAAGATGCCGGCGTACACAAAAACACAAGTGCTAGACTATATAAATTGGGGTACAGTCATTTTTGTTTTTTCCCAATTCTCCAGGGGGGTTTCCAGCCTGCTAATATTTGGCTCCCACACAGGGCAAATCTCTAAGACCCTTCTACTCTTTCTGACACTCCCCCTTCAGTTCGTCACATACCGTGCATCATCGCAGCATGCACGGAGTCGGAAAAAAAATCCCACAAAAGACGCGCAGCTGCAGCTGGTGTGTTATAATTACTGCACCTGGAACTTAGCCGGAGTTGTGTGAGGTGGGGGAGGGGTGGGGAGCTCTGCAGGGGCGAGGCTCTCGGCTGAGTATGTAAGGTCGGAGGAGGAGATGGGTGGAAAACGCGGGCATAAGTGGGAGCAGGCGTTTCAGCAACCGTGAGAACTACCAGCAGAGACCGGCAGAGACTCAAAGATTACTCTAACATGAGTGAATGGGTCAGAGCAACACTTCAGGCATGTTTTTAATGAGGGAAAGACAGGTTCTTAGGATGTCAAGCTTCAGAAAGTCCATTTTGCATAATACCCCCCCCCCTTTAAGGAAACACTGGAGAACAGAAGGGAGAAATAAATAAGGAAACTATCTAAAGAGAAATACAAATAAGAAGGTGGACACAGAAGCAGAGGGTGAAAAACATCTAACAAGGAGAAATACAGAAACAAGAAAGTGCCAGAAATAACTAATAAAGACAAGGAATAACCTAACATGATAATAGAATTAAATAAGGAAAAGAACTAACAAAACACAAACACATAAGAACTACAACAACCTCAGAGCTAAATATTTGCGGTTGACTTAATATTGCACTCTTTATTTGGAATATTGATAAATCAGGCCCTTCACTCTGTGAACTTTACTTCGGTTTAAAAGGTCTAGAACTTTGATCCAATCTAACTCTCCTGTGTAATTCTTCTTTTCACGAGTCAGCTCACACCTCAACTTTGATATTTTTATAATTTCAAATCAGCCACCTGCTCTTGAAGACTTCAAATCCCCATGATGCTTTGTACTGCTGCCTGGATGTTTGATCTGCAATGCCCTTAGAAAATGACTTCACTCAACATGAGTTTCAAGAAGCAATGCAACAAATGCAGCAAAGCTAAATCTTCATAGGCCTATTTTAATGAAGTATATTTAGATAAATACCTGCATCTTCTTTCTCATACTTCACACATATACATTTTAGATTATTTTGTTTTTATTGCTTGGGTTTTTTATAAACAGCATAGTATCATCAGAAGTTCCATATTTCTATTAATATATAAGCAAGAAAAAAATTGGACATGGTTTTAATGGTTTAAGACACTGGTCTAATTTTTCATCATGACTTAGATATTAGACTTGGATCATAGATGTTAGAGTTGGATTTTCCAAGAGTGTCCTTTAACTTCAAATTACACAAATCCCTAATTGCAGTTTCCCCATCATACAAGAAAAAACCCCCCAAAACAATCTTATCAGTACAAGCACCAAAAGGCATTTTCCTATTGTCCAGACAGGCCATACTCACGTTGTTGTTGCCAGACGCCATATAAAGAAATGACTGATAATGAACATAAAGCTTAAAAGGATGAAAAAGCATCACATTATAAAACTATTACAAACACTGAAATAAGCAAAAATACTTTTGGATCCTCAAAGTAAAGGAAAAGGTTCACTTGGTAGTCATTTGAATGTCCAATGCATTAGTCCTTCACAAGAACAATCAGAGTACTTTTAATTAATAAATTCTAATACAGCTTTTTGATTGGAACTTGGTAGACAACATCTTCACCTGATGCTGCTGTAACAAAGCCTGATTATAGCTTTTAGATTGGGACCAGGGCAAAGGCTGGGGAGATAATCCTGTTCGTGATTTTAATATGAACTGTGATGACAGGAAAAGTACATTTAAACCAAGTCGGATGACTTCAACTTTACACAGTTGTTGAAAAACAAACTATTGTGATTATTAGTTCACAAACAAACCCAAAATAATCGCCAATACACTTAATATTCTAACCAGTTTATCATCAAAATCTACAATAAAATCCTGAACTGGCGCAATATTCAACAACACCCTGATTTTCCTCATCTAACTTTACAGCTCTCAGTAGCTATTAGATTTTATAAGCAAGATTGCTCCAAAAAAATCAATGTGTTTACATCACTGTTGGATTCTGTGTGATTGTGTGAAGTGTGTGTGTGTGTGCTTCCTTACCTTTTTCCTCACAGGGTGCTGCAGGCAGGTGCAGCGCCAGGTGCAGTCACTCAAGGTAATCAAGGAGGGGCTTTAAAGGAGGAGTAGACACCAGATGGTTAATCTCCACATAGTGTTCTCACTGATCTCCTGGGTTCCTGATCAGATCAGTCCCCGCTGCTCCTGCAGTCTCTGAGCCTCAGCTGCTTCCTGCTTTCCTTCCAACACTGATCAGATCATCTCTCGCTACACCTGGCAGCCTCTGGGTCTCTGATTCTTTCTGGTTCTTAAAACTTACCTTCCTCGCGGCTCCTCTACTAGCCCTCCAAAAATCAGCCTGGTGAGTCCTACCTGCCTGCCTACCCACCCTCAAATTCCTTCCACACGGACCCGCTCCTGGGTCCTGAGGAAACAAAGGAAATAGGAAGCATTAATCTACTATCTACCACCATGCCACAGCTGGTCTCAATCACACTGGGCTCACTCACCTCCTCTCCGAGAGACCACCTTATTCACCTACAAATAAGCCAACAAACCTCTTCACCTTCAGATCAAATTATCTCTGTTATTCCGCTTCCCGTCTGTGCGTCTGAGGCATTCAATTCAATTCAAAAATATTGATCCCAGAGGGAATTAAGTGTTGGTATAGCTCATATAAGTAATTCTTTAAGGAGTTGTTGTAGATGATGATGGCTGTGGGCAGGAAGGATTTCCTGTAGCGGTCTGTATTGCAGCGAAACTGAAGAAGCCTCCGACTGAAGACGCTCTGTTGTTGTATGACTGTCTCATGAAGAGGATGCTCAGGGTTGTCCATAATTTTTTTGATTTTATGAAGAATCCTTCTTTGCATTATCATCTCCAGATTTTCCACAGTTGTCCCAAGAACAGAACCAGCCTTCTTTATCAGGTTGTTTAGCCTTTTTAAATCCCTGGCTCTGATGCTGCTACCCCAACAGATGACGGCTGAAGAGATTACACTCTCCACAACAGACTTGTAGAAGATCTGCAGCATCTTGCTGCAAACCTTGAGGGACCTAAGCTTCCTCAAGAAGTACAGTCTGCTCTGTCCCTTCTTGTAGACGGCTTCACTGTTGCGCCTCCAGTCCAGTCTGTTGTCAAGGTGAACTCCGAGGTATTTATATTCCTCAACCACCTCCACTTCTTCTCCCATGATGGAAACAGTGTTTGACTTATCCCTGTTTCTTCTGAAATCTACAATCATCTCCTTTGTTTTGTTCACATTCAAGGTGAGACGATTGTTTCCACACCATGTCACAAAGCGGTCCACCAGCTCTCTGTATTCAGCTTCTTGTCTATCTCTGATACACCCGACAATTGCAGAGTCATCTGAGTATTTCTGCAGATGACAGGTCTCTGATTTGTACTGGAAGTCTGAGGTGTACAGAGTGAAAAGGAATGGTGAGAGTACGGTCCCCTGTGGTGCTCCTGTGCTGCTGACCACCTGCTTTGACACACAATTCTTCAGTCTCACAAATTGTGGTCTGTTGGTCAGGTAGTCATTGATCCAGGCGATTGCTGAGGGCTCCACCTGTGTCTTCAGGAGTTTCTGACAAAGCAAATCAGGCTGAATTGTGTTAAATGCACTAGAGAAATCAAAGAACATGATCCTCACAGTGCGGCCTGCTTTGTCCAGATGACAGTGGGTTGGTTAAAGTAGGTGGATGATGGCATCTTCAACTCCAACTCCACAGCGATAAGCAAACTGCAGTGGGTCCTGATACTTTCTTGTTTGCTTACTCAGGGGTGCCAACAGGAGTCTCTCCAGGAGCTTCATGATGTGGGATGTCAGGGCAACGGGTCTATAGTCATTGATGACTGATGGGTGAGTTCTTTTGGGTACTGGAACAAGGCAGGATGTCTTCCACAACACTGGAACCTTCTCCTGGGTTAGGCTAAGGTTGAAGATGTGCTGCAGAATCCCACAGAGCTGCTCTGCACAGGCCTTCAGGACTCTTGGGCTGACACCATCTGGACCTGCAGCCTTGTTCCAGTTCAGTTTCTCCAGCTGCCTCTTCACCTGACTTTTGGAGACAGACAAGTGGGAGGGGAGGCAAAGGTGGTAGCAGCATTTCCTGACTTGGTTGAAGTCAAACTTGTGGAATTAGAGCAGTCCATGGCTGAGGTGAAGGATAAAACATCCGAGGTGTAACAGGAAAGCTGTTGATCAGAGGAGAGTGCGATGTCTGTTTGGCTGGGAACAGGAGAGGGGGATGCTGAGCTAGTTCCTGAACTGAACCTGTTGAAGAATGTGTTCAGTTCATTGGCTCTGTCCAGACTTCCATCTATCCAATCCTTCCTGTCCTTGAAACCTGTGATCTTTCTCATTCCTGACCAGACATCTCGGATATTGTTCCTCTGTAGTTTGTTCTCCAGCTTCTTCCTGTATGCCTCCTTGCTGTCTCTGATCTTGACCTTAATTTGCTTCTGTATACTCCTCAATAATTCCCTGTCTCCCTTCCTGAAGGCTCTTTTTTCTTGTTTAGCAGTTCCTTCAGGTCACTGGTGATCCAGGGTTTGTTATTAGGGAAGCATCTCACTGTTCTGGTGGGGATGATGTTGTCCACACAGAAGTTTCTATAGTCAGTCACACACTCAGTCATGGCATTGATGTCCTCTCCATGTGCTTGGCAAAGAGTCATCCAGTCTGTGGTTGCAAAACAACCCTGCAGGGCTTCTTCAGCTTCCTGTGACCATTTTCTCACAGTTCGTTTTGTCACAGGTTGCCTCTGAACAAGGGGTTTATAATCTGAACAGAGAAAAACAAGATTGTGATCTGATTGTCCCAGAGGAGGTCTTGGTTTGGACGTGTATGAATCCTTTACATTTGCATAAAACATATCCAAGGTCCTGTTTTCTCTTGTAGAGCAGCTGACAAACTGTTGAAATGTTGGAAGTGTAATAGAGATTGAGGCATGTTCAAAATCACCAGATATTGCCACAAATGCATTGGGGTGCTGTGTCTGTAGCTTAGCAACAATGGAACTGATGACATCACATCCATTGTCGGCAACGGCTGAAGGTGGAATGTAAACAACTGCCAAAATTACACTGGTGAACTCTCTTGGTAAATAATATGGACGAAAACTGACCTATACCAAGATAGCATTTGGACGCATCCATCTCTGACCTTGGCTGTGCACGGCAGTTCCTCCACCGTTTGAACATTTTAGTTCCCTTTTCTCCATCGTTCGTTGTGGACTGGTGTAGATGGAAGAAAATCATTGCCAAGTAGGATAAACCTGGTTCATTTCTGCTGAGTCTGGGTAGAGGAGTTAGGTCCGACGGGTTAGATCCCGTCTTTCAGTTGATTGGCATATGTTTGTGAACTGGTAAACTGCTGTTTACTCATCGCCAATTAGCGTTGCAGCACGCTGGCCTTTAGTTTTGTATGCTCTGTGTAGTAAACTGGTTGTCACTAGAAGCAGTGCTATGTTGCTTATTTCTTTCTTTTCCTTTTATTCAGTTAACTTTAGTCGATTGTAGCCATTCCGCCTCCTGTCTGGGCCGGCTGCCCGCTTTAGACTAGGTCGCGTCGTGTCCATCGTCTGCTAAAACTAGTGCTAATTGTCCTTTGTTTCCCCATAATCTCAACTGTGGGGTGAGTCGGGCCTTTCCAGCTCTGTGTCTCATTTCTTCACAGAGTTGAGCACAAAACAGATAAGAGCAAAGACTTTATGATCGTACACCCACTCCCCTCTCTCTCCCTCACACACACACGCACATGCGCGCACACACACACACACACACCTACACACACCGTGAGGTGATAACGGCATCTTTGAAGCGATGCCCTGGTGACTGTCCTCTCTAACTGTCAGTGGTATTTGTTAATTGGGTTCCATTTATACATTTTTCTAAGATCATTGGTAGTTTGTAAATCGTATGCATTAGAATAGATGGGATTGTTAACACAGTGAGTTGGCTGTAAGATTAATCTATTGTGTTTATAAACCCTGTTATATTTTGAAGGGAAGCTTTTCTGTTTTATTCAGCGTGTGCCTGCAGCTACTTGTCACTGAGTTTCAGCTCACATCCTTCAGAGGAGACAGAAAGTCTGGAAATTCTCCAAATATTATGTTAATATAGGAGATGTGCCCCAGTTAATCAATTAAATCATTGAATCTCATCCATAGTTATATTAATATTAAGTTATGATGATACATTTACAACAAATACCCAAGAAGCTGCATCTTTTTAAAATCAGTGATGACCCATGTCCAGGACTGGCTCAAATATTAATGTATTTTATTAAACATCAAAGAAACAGCACGCTTAATGATTCCAAAAAATCCAGCAAGGGTTAGACAATATTTCTGAGAGATGAAGATGTGAAACTATGCTACGGTCTGCTTGTGTGGAATCATCACTGTTTGTTGCTGTTCCTAGTGACATGTTTAAAGTTTGGATTGCCTCAAGGTAGCAGCAAAGGTCAGACTAATTTAATTCTTACCTTTTTAATTTCCAGCAAATTATAATGCACTCTACCTACCAACAGGTGTTATAGCTGTACTTTTTGTATAATAAACACACTTATCACCAGATTCTTAAAACCATGTACTTTGTGCTACTACATCATATTACTCTGTATGTTTGCATGGTATATAAACTGCATTTGTTACATTTACCTGCTATGGAACAACAGATGAAAATTACCTCGAGGAGATCTGTACCTGTGACTCTTGTTTCTTAATGTCCATGTTCCTTTCAAACAAACAAACTTGGGTAAGTTAATTAAAAAATTACCTGAAATTAAATTTTGAATCAAAAAACTTTTTTTATGTAACAAATTTAATTTAGTTACTTTTTAAATACATTTTTAGTTGGATCTGTCATAGATGGGTGCTGTAAATTCAAGAGTCCATGTACTGGCAGAATATGAAAACTCCATGCAGAAAGACCCCAAACCAGAAACCCATTGTCATATTTTTGTGGATTTAAAGGACCCAAATTAAAGTACAAAATAATGATTTAATGACAACAAAACAAAAGAACAAGAAACTTACATAAACTCGGGAGGATGAGGAAATTACAGTGACGGGTAAACAGGAACAGGACAGGAACGTTTGACGACGGACCAGCGAGTAGTGACTGAATAAAAGCTGATACCAAAGAATACATTAAAATGATAATTAAACCGAATAAGGAAAATAACTAACTTCCAACACCAAAACTGAGAACTATGACAGAATCCCCCCTCCCCTCAAGGGTGCCTGCCAAACGCCCCTAGAAGTCCAAAAACAAATAACAAAACCAACCCAACCAGAGTGGGCAGAGGGAGCCTCGGAAGGAGGGCAAATGTCCAAAAACAACAACAAAAAAACCCAACCCAACCAGGGTGGGCGGAGGAGGCCTTGGAAGCAGGGCAAGAGTCCTAAAAACAAAAATAAAAACCAAAGTCCTGAGGCCTGCGATGAAGGAGCAGGAACCTGGGAATCCTGTGACGAAGGAGCAGGAACCTGGAAGGCCGGCGACGAGGAACCAGGGAGGTCGACGACGAGGAACCAGGGAGGTCGACGGCGAGGAACCAGGGAGGTTGACGGCGAGGAACCAGGGAGGTTGACGGCGAGGAACCAGGGAGGTTGACGGCGAGGAACCAGGGAGGTTGACGACGAGGAACCAGGGAGGTCGACGACGAGGAACCAGGGAGGTCGACGACGAGGAACCAGGAGGGCGACGACGAGGAACCAGGAGACGAGGAGGCCGACGACGAGGAACCAGAAGACGTGGTGGCCGGCGGCAGAGAACCTTGTGTCTAGGAGGCCGGCGGCGGAGAACCTTTTGTCTTGGGGACCGGCTGCGGAGAACCTTTTGTCTTGGGGACCAGCGTCGACTGAGGGGACCTTGGAAGGGCGCTGGGGACCTTTGGGAGAGAGGCGTAGAGGACCCTTGGGAGGAAGGCGTAGAAGACCCTCGGGAGGAAAGCGTAGAGGACCCTCGGAAGAAGGGCGATGAGGACCCACGACGACGTGGTGCTGAGGACCCACGACGACAAGGCGCTGAGGATCCACGACGATGTGGCGCAGAAGACCCACGACGACGTGGCGCAGAAGACCCACGACGACGTGGCGCAGAAGACCCACGACGACGTGGCGCAGAAGACTCACGACGACCTGGCATAGAGGACCCATGGCGTGGAATAGAGGAGCCAGGAGCCCAATGCGTGTCTTTCCTGACACCCATGGCGGAACAGGAACCCGAGGCGTGTCCCTCTGGATGCACAGGCAATATACCAGATACTTATATTCATGCGCATTGGTTCTGTCCACCTGTTAGGAAATTTTGGTGCCAGATATGTGAAGACTTATCAAAGTGTCTGAAATGTAACATTCCACCTTCTCCCTCAGTTTGCTTGCTAGGAAATTTAAATGATGTCACTATGGACACAAAGTCAGTTCTAATGGTTCACATTGCCTTATGCATCGCTAAGAAAGCTATCCTCCTGAAATGGAAAAATAAATTGGCTCTTAATCAGTATCGAGATCTATTGTTTGACTACATTGGTCTTGAGACGGCCTCTGCCTTCATATCTGATCAATCTCTCTAGGCTCCTTTGATCTGCTCCATCACTTAGTAGGGCTGGGGGGCACTTGGTTTTGTCGTGTGGGATACTGTTGCTGATGTGGGGGTTCTTGGGGTTAGTGGCGTCTGGGAAGGGGGATCCCTGGGGGTGGGATCACTGGGCAGATGGGGCGCTGGACGTCGTGGCCCAAACCTGGGGTTGGCTTTGGTGGCTTTGGGTGGTAACTCCTGACGGCTGCATGCGGTGCCTTAGGGGGTTGCACTGGCGGACATGGGTAACTGGCCTGGTGGCCGTGCTGCGCCTGGGTAGGGTCTGGGGTGGGTTCAGGGGGTTTGGGGCTCTGGGCCGGGTGCAGGGGGTTCAGGGCTCTGGGGCAGCGCGCCCCCTAGCTGTGGTCTGGAAGTCGGCCGGTGTGGGGTCTCTGTTTCCGGTGCCGGCATGTGGGCGTCGGGGCCCGCATGTGGCCGGCATGTGCGGCCGACCCTCTATTTTTGTCTGGGCCGATTGTCATCACCGGTTCCTATATGGCGTCTCGCCTTGTTTGCTTCTTGGGGTGTCTGGCTGCTGGTTGTGGCAGCTGGGCGGCATTTCTGGGCCTGATCAGTCTTTTTCGCACTGGACTTGGCTCCTGGGTATTTGGTCTTTGTGCGCAGGGGTCGGGCTTTGGCCGGGTTCGGTCGGATTTGCCGGTGGACTGGGCGGGTGGGGCGCTGGGTTTGGTTGCTTGCCGAGCCATTGAACAGCAGTGGTCGCTCCGCAAAGAAATGGGGGTGGTGAATGTCGGCCTGGTGGGTCGGCCGCCCGGGGCATCGGTTTGCTCCTGGTCTGGGAAGGTACGTCGCCGGGGTTTGGGGTGCGCAGGCCTCTTTTGCTGGTGGGGAGGCTTTTGCTATCTAGCGACAGGTGCTCTCCCCTTACGAGGGCACTCGGATGGGGAAGAGGGGTGTGTGGGAGGAGGGGGTCTGAACTCATCCTGGGTGTCTAGTGTCTTTTGTGTTCTGATAGTAGAGCGAATATCAGGGTGGGTATAGCTCTCATTCTGGGATGGGGCTGGGGGAACTGCCTTGGGGTGCGTGGGGCTTGGTGGTGCAGTGCCCAAGGGCCCCGGGTTGAACGTGCCAAGGCCTCCCTCCCCTGATGGATCTTGGTAAACAGCGGTGCCTAGTGGGAAGGCATTTTGTCTCCCGGTCCTTCCCTCCCCATCCCCCAACACCTCTGTCCACCCGCTCCATCACTTTACCACTCATATAGGGCCTTGGGGCATGGGCACATCACCGAGGTGCGAGGAGGGGTTTCCCTCTTCGCTATCCCGTGGCTGCCTTGGTCCCAATTTTACTATACAACTCAGACACTCCCACTTATTACATTTTCATGAGACACACGTGTTGGGACTTTGGGGTGGGCACACTTTTTGGCATCCAGAGGGTGAGCTGTTCAATCAGCTTCACCTCTGGTGCCGGTGCCCACTGTTAAACCGCATATAGACGTTGAGGGCTCGGGGTTGGGTTATGTGTGGCTGCCTTCCCCACATCCACATTTTAACAACACGCATCAACACCATATTCGAGCGGGAGGATGGAGGGTATGGGTCTTTCCACACCGCTGTTTGATATGGGCCATCAGGGGTTGGGGTCCGGAGGAGGAACAGGTGGCCTGGTTGGGGTCCTAGGCTGGTGGGCTGCTTCGCCGCTATGGGGCCCTTGGTGGTCTGCTTGTCTGCGTCCTAGAAGGTAGGTGGTCCAGCTCCTGGGTCCGGGGGCTGGTTGCTCTACTGGGTCATCGGTACCTGGACCTGGGAGAATGGAGTGTGTATGGGGTGTGTGAGTGAGTGTACAGCGTAATTTCTTGGGTGTCTTAGTGTGTCAGTGAGAGTGTATGTGTTTAGGAGGGAGGGAACGTAAAACTGTGTCTTTGTCTACCTGTCAGGTTGGGTCTTGGGTTGCCCCTCTCGCCTGGCGCATCTCAGGCCTTACATATAATGGGGGGCCTATTCCCCCCCCTGTCACTGCCTGCCAGTGACTGATGCCCCTGCTCACTGGTGCGTCGGTGGTCAATCCGGTTCGGACCTGGTGCGTGCTTGGCCGGGCCTGGGTGGACCGGTATGTCGGTCGGCCAATGCGGTGGGCTGATGTCTTCCTTTTGTTGGTTGGGGGACCTCTTTCGGGGGTGCCAGGTTTGGGATTGCTGGGTGGTGCCTGTTCGGTGCCTCGGCGGGATCCGGATCCAGCGTCTCTGCTCGTTCGATCACCTGTTCTGTGCGCATCGTGCGTGGTCGGTTCATTGGCGGGTTGGACTGGCCCTGGCCTTGGTTGGATGCCTGGTCTCAGCGATCTGCATTGTGCGTGATCAGGACTCGGGAACTGGTACAGCTTGGTCTCCAGGTACAGCTTGGTGTCCAGGTACTGGCTGGGCTTGGCCTGGGGATGTCGTCCGTCTGCTGCGGCTATCGGTGGGGCGCCCCGACGTGGGGCAGAGGTGGGGCGCTGGGATGTTGGCGGTGGGAATTGGCCCAGGGTGGCAGTGGCGTATGGCAACCGGTGGTCGGCCGCGGCCCCCGCAAGGCAAGGCAGTTTTATTTGTATAGCACACTTCAAACAACAAGGTGATTCAAGGTCCTTTACATGATTAGAGGTAAAATATAAACAGCATTAAAACACAAAGCATATAAAGTTAAAAAAGCAATAAAGGAAGAAGCACACACAGATACTTAAAGGCATTAAACAGCAAGAAACATCAACAAAACATGATATATGAAAACATAACTCAATTGCAGCTCTGATTTTAAATAACTCAGTGTTTCAGCAGCTTTGCAGTTTTCTGGAAGTTTGTTCCAGATTAAAGGAGCATAGAAACTGAAAGCTGCTTCTCTGTGTTTGGTTATAATTCTAGGGATGTTGAGTAGACTGGAATTAGATGACCTGAGTGGTCTGGTGGGTTGGTATAGTAACAACAGATCTTTAATATACTTTGGTGCTAGGCCATTCAATGATTTATAAACTAGTAAAAGTATTAAGTCTATTCTCTGAGCTACAGGGAGCCAGTGTAAGGACTTTAGAACTGGGGTGATGTGCTCTACCTTCCTGGTTTAAGTGAGGACACGAGCAGCAGCATTCTGGATCAGCTGCAGCTGACTGATTTGACTTCTTAGGCAGACCTGCGAAGACGCTGTTGCAGTAATCAATCCGACTAACGATAAACGCATGGATGAGTTTTTCGAGGTCCTGTTGCGACATCATACCTTTAATCCTAGAAATGTTCTTCAGGTGATAGAAAGCTGATCTTGTTATTGCTTTATGTGACCCTGGAGGTTCAGGTCTGAGTCCATTACTACACCTAAATTCCGTGCCTGATCAGTAGTTTCTAGCTGTATTAACTGATGCTGTGTGGTGACTCTTGGTCGTTCCTCTTTAGGTCCAAAAGTAATTACTTCTGTTTTGTTTCTATTCAGCTGGAGAAAGTTATGGCACATCCATTCATTGATTTGCTCGATGCATTTACTTAGGGTTTGAATTGTTTCAAAGTCACCTGGCGACATCGTAATGTAAACCTGAGTATCATCTGCATAGTTATGGTAGCTAATCGTGTTGGTTGTTATAATCTGGGCTAGTGGGAGCATGTAGATATTAAATAGGAGGGGCCCTAAAATGGAGCACTGGGGCACCCCGCATGTAATTTCTGTTCGTTCTGATGAAAAGTTTCCTATTGAAACAAAGAAGTCCCTGTTCTTTAGGTAAGACTCAAACCAGCCAATTACTGTACCGGAGAGTCCAACCCAGCTTTCCAGTCGTTCTATTAGTATATGATCAACAGTGTCAAATGCTGCACTGAGGTCCAACAGAACCAGCACTGTGGTTCTACCATAGTCTGTATTTATGCGGATGTCATTGAAAACTTTGACGAGGGCAGTCTCGGTGCTGTGGTGAGCACGGAAACCAGACTGAAATCATCAAAGCGGTTTGTCATTGTTATGAAGCCATTTAACTGCTGAAACACAGCTTTTTTAAATAATCTTACTGATGAATGGAAGATTAGAGATTGGCCTGTAGTTCTGCATTAACATGTCCAGATAATTCTTTTTTAGCAGTGGTTTAATAACTGCTGTTTTTAAACCCTGCCGAAAGATACCTGACAGAAGGGATGAGTTCACTATTTTAGTCAGATCAGACCCAATGACAGGGGAAACTTTCATAAGGAAAGCTGTGGGTAGGATATCAAGACAGCAAGTGGAGGAGCTTAATTGATTAATAATTTCTTCTAGGCTTTTTTGGTTTAATTCATGGAATTCTGACAGTTTTTCTACATTTGTGTTAGCTAGGTATAACATCGGCGCAGCCGGTTGCCCGCGGGGCCCGTGGGCTCCTCACTGCTGCCCCCTGGGCCCCTGCATCGTAGCCGCTGGACGTTCCCCCGGGGGTTCTCCTCTGCACCTCTCTTGGGGGATGCGGTCGGCCCTGCGGTGCTCCTCCTGGGGCTCTGGCGGTCCTTTGGACGTCTTGGCTCCAATCGCCTTCCTGTCTGCATTGATTCCTAGGAGACGGATTGATGTCTGCTCACACCAGCTATCGAACACTCTTATGGAGAAACTTTACATGCACCAGCATGCTCACACACAAACATAGGTGTGGGGTCTCTGGTGTTTACAGATATATTCTTGGGGTGCGGTTATCATTACTAGATCTTGATTAATCGGTACCATGAGTTTTACTGTGACATTGTTGTTGTATTTTTATATCAATTTTTGTGTGATGTGGTTGAATAGTTCGTAGTTCACAGTGTTTGTTTTGTTTTGTCAATATTCCTTTTTCCTTTTTTGTGTGTTTTCCCCTCTCTCTGCCGTCCTGTGGGTGTGGAGGAAGACTTCGATATTTTCCTGTGCTTTCTTTGTTCCCCTTCCTCTCTTGTATTTTCAACTCACCCTCTCTCTTGACTTTTTGTTTCCTACCTTTCTTCATCTTCTTTCTTTCTTCCCCTTTATTTGCCGTCTCCATGTCCATAAGATCAGGAAATAAAACCCACAGCAATTCATAATAAAGATTTTTCACACATATATATCAAGTGGAGTACTATAGCAAAAGCTGTACTGCTCCGCTTGTGAAAGTAAATCTGTTGGGCTTCTACTTGGTACTCAGACACTTATTCTGAGCTCCACACTGCCAAACAGGACACTTAAAAAAAAAATAAATAAAATAAAAAATTTGTGGTCCACATAAACAGCATTTTTACTAGGAGTTTGGTATTGTTGCAACGGCATCTTCCCGTGTGGGTTTCTGCTGAGACATTAGGTCAAGGGCCAAATGTATTTCTATAGCACATTTACAGCAGCAACAGCTGTGCCAAAGTACTGAACAAGACAGAACACAAACACTAATACAACAATCATTAAAAGAAGTAAAATAGTAGAATAAAATGGAAACAATAAAAACAGTAGTAGATAAAAACAATATGTCAGGAATGTCAGGAAGTCATCATTCCAAACAACGACCAGCTGTGCCTGGTGAGCTTCCTGCGTTCCACTGGGTTGATCCCAGTCTCCTTACAAGTTAAAGACTCCTGTACTCACCTCACATCACTCAGGCATTGACCCTTCCTTTCTGTATCCGTGCCAAACCATTCAGGCGAATCTTCAGACTGCCGAAACTGCAGCTCCCTGGCTTTCCAGTCTGATCCAGCCTACTCTAGCTCCTCCTTCCTGATCACAAGAGAAGTCTCCGGGTCTTCTGCTTCTAGCCGGCTACTAGTCTCTTCACCAGCACTGTAAGTCAGTGGCTTGTCCGCCAGAGCCAAAGCCAACCGGCATGTGGAATGCGAAGACACGTCCGATCGCCGCTCCATTCTTCCCAGTGACCTGAAAATAAGTTAGGGCAACAATCTGTCAGGTTGTGTCTCTGAATGAATGATGAACCCAGACACAGACGTGAGTAGGTGTAAGGCCGTTTATTCAGATAATGATGACATAAACGCAGGAATGAGGAGCAGGAGGGAGAACGGGAGGGTGAGAGAACAGGAGAAGACATTAATGATCCGATGGGGAGTGAAAGTCCAGTGTGACAGATTACAGACAGGTATAGACAATGATTAGGAGAGGGATTGAAAGGTTGAGTGTTGAGGTTCTGACAGGACGCTCCCCTCCATGGTCAGATTCCAGACAACCGGAGAAAAAAATGGAGCACCCTTCCAAGGGTGCGTGGAGGGGTTCCACGGGAGGAACTTGTACGTATGCCCCTGGACGTCAGGTGGAGGGCCGGGAGGACGTCCCTTGGCTGAACAGCAATCAGGCGGAAGATCGTTTATTTAAACGTATTGAAATCTTATATGTTGAAACAGATCAGCATTGTGGCAAGCTCAGGCCAGGCTCATGAGAGACTCGCCGGGAATCAACTTCCACACTCTGATAGGAAATTAAATGTTTAAGGTGAAGAAAATTGTTTAAGTTCTTCTCAGAGTGGGGCTGGAGATGCCTGTTGGGTTACAATGTCAGAAAGTTCCTATTTTTTTATTCATATCAGCTTCACTCCTGCCGAGAGGTCAGATGAATGTGTGTTAATAAAGTCTAGTAAAAGAATATAAGGGTCTGAACGCCACAAAGTGTTAAAAGTATTTGGGGCTAGTGGGCAGGTGGCGTTAGTAGTTGTTTTCAAGAGCAGGCTCAAGACTCACCTTTTTAGCCTAGCTTTTAACTGATTATTATTTCTTATAGTCTGTTTAATTGCTCTGCATGCTTTACATCCTTATATTTTATCAGTGTTTTACTACTTAATCTTATCATATTTATCCACTGTTTATTTTTATTGTTAGGGTTCCGAGCCCGCAGTGCAGACTGAACTGGCCATGCAGGCATGGAACCTGCTCCAGCGGAGCAGGGAACCCTATTGTTTTTCGAATGTTTTGACATTATTATTAGGGTTCTGAGCCCACGGTGCAGGCTGAACCGGCGATGCAAGAATGGCCTGTTTGCCTGCTCCGCTGGAGCAGGGAACCCTATTGTTTTTCTAATGCTTTCACATTATTATTATTATTATTATTATTATTATTATTGTTCTTCTCCCTCAAAACAAATTCTGCAGCCTATACCGTAAGACTTTTAGAAACTTGACATTTTGGCTGCATTGGAGTGTAAAGCGGGGCTACACAATTTTAGCGCATGTAGCACAAAATGGTTTTGTTCATAATTCTAAAAGTTTAAAAAATGTCAACATCTCCTTTATACCTCAAACTACAAATAGGGTAATTAGGGGATTTAGCAATTTTTTATAACAGTCCATCCTTGGGGGCGCTGTAAAGGTGAAAAGTTTGTTACGCAAAAACAGCAGAACAGATTTCGACAAACCACCAGATATACCTCCAGGACATAGCCATTATATCATATCTGCAATATGGTCATGGTTGACGGAAGTGGGCGTGACATCAGTAAATCAGCGTAAGCATTGGTGCTTATTTCTGCATATCACAGCAATTAAACTTTTGAAAGACTTAAAAGTTATGACTACAATATATATATTTTTTAATTAACTCTTGTTTCAAGCTTGTTTCACATGTTCATTTGGCCATATGAGAATATTTTGATAATTTTGGACGTGGAAAAGGAAAAATAAATGTAATTCCATGAAGCTGTGTTTGAAAATAGGATGACCCACGGAATAAGAGAAGCAAGGTATCGAAGATAATTATAAAAAGCTATGCTAAAACAAGTTGTTAAATAAAAAAGTAAGAACTTAAAATGAGAGAAGAAACATGCCTAAAAACCCAAGTAGAACAAAAATTGATCCATGTCTTTCCATTTAACAACTAATTACTTTTATTGTAGACTGACAACATTAAAAATGGCTTTTGAAGGCATAGAAGAATTAAAGCAAACATAGAACCTTACGGATAAGGGAATATAAGTTTTTCTGGGGAAAAACATTGGGAGGATAATGAAATATTATGGGTTTTCAGTGGCTGCTTTTGGAAAATGATACTTTAACAGATTATTATGCTAAAGAGAACTAAAAGCTAACTTGTCAAATGTCATTGATCACATCATTTGTCAACAAGGGGGGAAAAAATATGGTATTTGGAATATTTAATATTCAAGGAAATACAAATACAGATTCTTAAGGATTTACAAGCAATCAATAAATCATTCAAAGTTAAATAATCCTGGAAGTTGGACCAAAGTGCTTTACTGAAGGAAAAGATGAGAGATATTAGAACTAAACAACAACAAAAGCATGAATTTGTATAATAACATCACAAAAACCCATCAGAGAGTCATACTAATATAAATAAACAAGAACCTAGGAGGAATGGAATAAAATAAAGTATAAATCAATTTAGGTTAGAAGTTGGTCAAAGGAAAGGAAAGTCTTGAATAATTATTTATTATTTTCATGTTGAAAACCCCTCAGGGAAACAAGCTAAAATGAGGAGGTTTCTTCCTCGCAGATGAAAACCTTTGAAAATGAAAAATAATAATTCACTATTCTTTTACAGCCTTGTAAACTGGTGCATTTTGAATCTGAGCAAAACAAGCAAGCTTATCCTGATAAAACAATATGAATGATGTTGATCAAACTAAACTCATCTCAGACACCAGTGAAGTGGTAAAGTAGAGTCAAGGTCAAGTCGCAACTGGCCAAGTTCAAGTCCCAAAAAGAATCTTCCAGTCCAAGTCAAGTCATTATTACCCAAGAGTGAGCCAAAAACAGAAAGTAGATTTTAAAACTAAAATAATGATAAGTAACCATATTTTGTTAACTTTTTTTTGAAAAATAAATAAAGTACAAATAAAGAAATGGTACTAAATACCCAACGCTATCACCAAGGTGACAAAGTAGTGGGTGGAGAACAATAAAATAGGCTTACCCCTCCTTTCCACCAGACGCGTAAGCAGCACGTTACAGGAGCAGCACGTCATACGCAGCTGATAGCCACCGGAGGCGAAAGCAGCACGAGTCTGCCGCATCTGAGGAGCGACATGTCGCAGCACTTTTCTAAATATACGCGGCAGTCCTATTTTCTAAGCAGCACGCCTCTGAAACACGTAAATTTCTACATTTTGGATAGGGGAGACAGGAAATATATGGCTCGGCACCGGAAATTTTCAAAATAAAAGAAACGTGCTGTTTTGCGGTTGCTTTACTTAAAAAAATGTCACTACCTGTGCGGCCGGTGAGAAGTCAGTACCTCGCGGGAGGGGGCGATGTTGGATATTCCCTGACATAACACAAACTTATTGGCGAATATAAAACGGACATAACATAAAACACCAAACTTTTGGAGCCATGTTGTTGTCTTTTCCTGGTTATTATTGTCATTGACGTTTATATATGTCTATGGTTGTTGTGTTTCATGACGAAACCACGCATGATTTTGCTAATCTCGCGTGATTTCGTGCTCTCGGTGACAGCTGCTTCCCTGCTGCTATGCGCCTCATATGCACCCGGTGGAAAGGGCCAAGCAGCAGAATACACAAGTGAAACGTGCTGCTCCTGTAACGTGCCGCTTATGCGTCCGGTGGAAAGGAGGGGTTAGAATGAATTTCAAAACAATAAATAATCGACATGGCATCTGAAAAACGTACAGGTTTTGGGAGGTAATTAAATTTATCCAGTAATTTGACCTAATTCGACTTAATATAACAAACTAATATTAGCATTTGCTGCATGCCAATTCCAACAATAGCTATTTCTCATGTCGTAGTCTGAGTTTAAGTGCTGCTCAAGTCAAGTCACACGTCCCTGAAAGATGACACGAACCAAGACTTGGAGTCTGAGTCTAAGAGTGTATTCAGACCTGCACTGTTTGGTCCACTTTAAACGGACCAGTGAACGAATCCTGGTGCAGATCAGAGAACTGGGCTGAGACCCACTTTTTTAGGTGTTCTCGGTCCGCTTCCAAGCGGACTCTGGTGCGGTTCACTTCGATCCAAACCAACTCCAGGATACACGTGGGCTTAACAAGCCACCGTAGCAAGGTAAGTTCATACCTGATCATCCGTCTTTTGTTTAGCCACGGTGCTGCCAGCATGTTGTGGGTCAGGGCATGCAGAACACATTGTCTCCTTCGGGTTACTGCACGCATAATCAGATGCTGTTCGAAAGTTTTAAAGAGAGCGTCACACAACCTGCGTTGAATGAGCTGTTCTTGACACTCAGGATTATTTTGCAGCTCCAATAACAGCACAAATATGCAGAGCAGCAATGCAGCATGTATGACTTCCATATTTTCATCATTTCCAGGTCTGTGCTCTTTGTGCCGCCCTTGTCATTTCTGTCCAATGGCAGCACCGATCGTCACACCTGTGGATGTGTTTACAAATTATAGTTCACTTGCAAAAAGTACAGTGTGAATGCGAACTGCACCAAACAAAAAAAAATGAAGTCCGCTTTTGGTGCAGACCAATTAAGCGGACCAAAGGACTTTTCTGGTCTGAATGCATCCCAAGACTCGAGTACTCTATCCCTGGCGGGAACAAGCTGTGAACACAAGAAATAAACGCAGAGAATTCGGTTTAACAGAATCCGGCACTCCATACTGAAAAAACATTGAACTTATGTAAGACACAGATCAGGTGGAATGCATGGGAATGATTTGGCAGAACAAGTAAAAGTCAGAACTGATGATTAAAGGTGACTACAAGGAACCCAAAGGAAGGACTAACATGAGTGGGAAATAGAAGACTCAATGACCAAGGGAAAGGTCAACCAATTTAACACAAAAAAGAAAGACACAAGGAGAAAATGCCATAAACAAGCTAAGAAACACCAATACAAAGAAATAACCTAATATGGCAAGACCTTCTGTACATACAGGGCAAGGGGCAAACTCCGCCGCTCAGAATTGAGGTCATCCCGGAAGTAACAAAAATTGCAGTTCACCCCTCATCCGCTGGGGGCTGGCTCCAGAAAGGAGCAATTTCCCATTGACTCCCATGTTAAAAAGGCCAACTTCACAGCAGAAATAAACATGTTTACAGCCTGGTTCAAAAAAACATTTTAGGTTTATTAGGTCAGGTTTATCGTCATGACAACTCTGAGGGGGTGAATCTTTTTCTAACTCATCCGTTTAGACATAATTTAATCTTGAAATTATGAATAATTAGGGGCGTGTCCTTATGATTGACAGGTCTCGGATGAGCCGTCAGCGCTAAGGCTGGTGGCTAACGGTGGCTAACGGTGGCTAGCAGCTTGCCGCCATAGACTGCTTTCCCCCCCTGCTTGCTCCGGGGAAGGCCTTCAGCCTGGGACTCACGTTAATACTTTGGCCATTTCCTTTCTCTGAACTTGAACATCAGTTCTATCCGCAAACTTTATTAGTGTTTAGATATAAATCGTGCACTTATTGGACAAATATGGCTTGCTGTGGTACTGATTGCACTAACAGACCGTCCAAGAAGTCTCTGCTCCATTTTTCTTCGGTAAGTAAAATTGTTAGGTTAAAAAGTCGTTGACCTACAATGAATCACACACAAGGGTCGGAGAGAATATGGAGTCAATAAGCTCTGCAGAGGTAGATGTGGATAATCAGTTCTGCAAAGGGAGACCAGGAAAATACTATAAGGAATGAGCCAACCGTGTCTGTCTGTTCTCAGCCTCCCAGTGTCAAAGTCTCTGGTCTCGAAGAGCACCCCCTCTGCAGTCTCTCTTTATTTAGTCACACTTCATTAACATATTAAAAGAACAGGATGTCATGCAAATGAGCATGTGACTGAAACCAAAATGACATTTAAAAAGTACATTAGAAAGACACCCTAAGAAAATAATAATACAACATTATTATTTTACCTAACATTTCCCCCCTGAAATGTGTTTTTTAAATGTGATCACGAACAACAAAAAGTTGTAAAATAGGTAACAACTCCAATGATGTAAAAATATAAGAATCATAAAAACCAGACAACAAAAGGTTGCAAAATAAGTAGCATCCCAAATAAATAAAAAATAATAATAAGACATACAACAAAGAAATTGCAAAAGTAAGTAGCAATTTCAAAAAGATATTAATGCGAGCTTCACCTAGACATCATCCAATTAATCGCTACCTAAACAGTAGTTTAGATTAATGAAATCATAAAAAGGTTTTTACACATGTTAATTACAACCCATCTTCTTCTTCATTTCTGTCTTCATCTTCAAGCCTCTGCTCTTCTTTCCTTTGATGTCTGGACGTCATCAGGTGTGAGGAAAAAGCAGTGGAATAGAAGCAGGCAAACTGCCAGACAGGAGGGGAGCCAAACTAGTTTCATGTTGGCTAGAGGCAAATAAGAGCACTAGCCCTCCAAAACAGAGGTTTGACCGCTAAGGGGACAGGGATGCTGTTCTGCTGGGTTTGAGACCAGAGGCCCTATTGGTCACTCTGTCCTTTGTAGCCCAGACTTCCCCACTGTCCCGTGTCTAGTCCCCTAATTGCCTTTGCAATTTGCAGTGTGAGATGTGTATCCACGAGGGTCTCTCAGCGATTTTCACAGTCGTGGGCGTGGTGAGCAGGACTTCAAAAGGTCCTTCCCAGCGGGGACTCGTCCAGTTCTTCCTTTTTAATCACCTTGATGAATACCCAGTCTCCAGGTTTGATTGGCTTTTCAGGATCCTGCAAAACAGAAGGAGAGATAGGCAGATTGTGTGCGTTTTGCACTTCTTTGGCTAGGATAATTTTCCTCATGTAATCAGCTAATGTGAGTTCTTCGTCTGCTTTTTGCAAATCAGGCGCAACTAGAGGTAACCGGATTTTTTAGTTGGATGTCTAAATGTTTTGCCATATTTTGAATAACCTCATTCACAAAATGTGGTCCATTATCTGAATATATTACTTGTGGAATACCATGGTTTGCAATGATAGTTTTACATAGTGCTTTTGCCACTGTTAGAGCATCATTCTTTGCAGTGGGAATTATTTCCGGCCATTTGGAGAAAGCGTCAATCATTACTAAGCAATATTTGTATGAACCGCTCTGTGTTAGTTCAATGAAATCCATGTGGATTGTGTGGAATGGGTAGGCTGGTTGAGGAAATTGGCCTCGCTTGGGTCTCATATTCCCTTGTGGGTTGTGTTTGATACATGTTAGGCATGTCTTGCAAAAAATTTTTAAGTATGTTTCAAGGTTGTATGTTGTAAAGTTTTGCTGTATCATTGATACCATCCCCCCTGTGGAGACATGGCAAGGCCCATGGCTCACAAGCGCAGCAGCTTTAAACAGTGATTTGGGTAGGATGGGTTTATTACGAACTTCATAAAGTCCATTTTCGTTTAGAATGGCACCTTTTGTTTTCCATAATTGTTTTTCAGAAGAGGGAGCGTTTGTTTGCATGTCTTTCAAAACAGTCTGATCTATAAGTTCCTGTTCTGTGGTCTGTGTAATTCCTAACTCTGCTTCCGCAGAGAGCGGATATTGTCTCACTCTGGGTGTAAAATGTGATTTAGCAGTTATTTGAACGGGAGCAATGGATGATAGTAGGCCCACATCAGTGGGGCTTTTAGACCATAATGTGTCAGGGACTTCTTTGAGTTGCTTTTCTTCCTCTTCAGTCAATAAGATGGTGTCTGTTTCTGGTCATTCTAGTGGTGCAACTTGAGTGGTGCAGTGGAGTGGCATGATAAGGGGCAGTCTATATAAACCTGTGGATTCACTGTATTGCCAATGATCTTCTTTATTTTCTTGCAAAGTTTTAAAATCTGTGGCGTTATTTGCTTTTCGCACCATATATCCCAAATCTTTCCAACGTGATGTACTGCTTTTTGTCAGGGATATATGCGGATTTGTAGGCAAATCGAAGAATGGTTTAAGGCTGGTAGACAGTGTTACTGAGGCAGCTGAAACAGATTTTCCATCAGTAATGATGTGTGAGGTGAACACTACAGCAGGTGAGAGTTGCATAAAATAGTCTTGGAACTTGGGATCAGGTTCAGGCCTCAGAGCCATAGTCACATGTAACTGTGATGTAGGCATGATTTGTTTGTCGGGTTCAGGAACTACCTGCAAAGCTGTGTCCATCATTGTTGTTGAATCTTTAAGGTTTTCTTTAGGTTCAACTCGTAAAAAATAGTACAGACCGAGTCCCTGTGGTCTATGAGTTGTATTTAGGTAAATGTCATCCTTTCCTGTTCTCACAGCTCTCATGCCGTCTCCCACTGGGATAATTGAGATTTTTAGGGCTGACATTAAGTCTCTGCCCAACAAATTGAGTGGACATTGTGGTGAAATGACTATTGAGTTTTTAGAACTAAACCTAGTTTTTGGATCTGTTATTAACACTGGTTTAGATAAAAATGAGCGCGTAGTTGCACCATCTGCTGATTTGACCAAAATGCTTTCTTTAGATTCTGGCAGATTAACGCCAGAGGAGATCACTGTTCTGCAAGCTCCAGTGTCACAAAGGAGTGCTACCATTTGTTCATTAATTTTAAGTGTTATGTAAGGTTTCTCTTTCAGAACATTAAGTAATTCCCAGGCGCCACAGCAATCCACCACCTCATTAGAGGCGGTAAAAGTATCTAGTCATTGTTGTGTGAACCGCGAGTGGTCTGGGGCAGTTGGACCCTGTGTATGGATCTGACCTCGCCCTCTGCTACATTCATTTGAAATGTGGCCTACTTTCCCGCAGATCCAACACGTGGGGGCAGTGTGGCCACCTTGATGTCTCCATGAACCCTGGGGTGTGTGAAAATGTGTATTCCTTCGTGGTCTAAACCCCCTTCCTTTGTTGTGGTTGTCACTTTGATTATAAACTTCCCCCTCATCGTCTTCAAGTTGGGTGTGAAATAGCTGTGTGTCGGAGTCTGGAGGTTTTGGTTTCTTCCCCTTTCTTTCCATGACACCTTCTGCAAAACGTGCATTGGCCATAAGGGTAGTAAGGTCACAAGTTTCCCATGTCAGAAGGTGATTTTTAATCCAATTAGTGATAGTGGGGTGGAAACTATGTAGCAGACCATTACACAATTGCCGCATATATGGAGTATCGTCACCATTCTCTTTAGTTAGGCCGCTATGGGTATCATGTTCTTTTTGGTATCTGTATTTAAAATCATATACAGTTTCCCCAGGCTTCTGTTTTATGGAGGCCATATGCCCATAATCTGGTTTCTTTTTAAACTGTGCACGAACTTTAACCGCTACTGCATCAAATTGTTGCTTTAGTGCTCCCTGGAAATCATTCTGAAATTGTAACACAACTCCGGCAGCATCTCTTCCTGTGTAATTTCCTCCTACATGGTGCCAGTCTTTTCCCAGCGATGCAGCCATAGCCTGTCCTAATTCATGACCGTTTAACCGGTAGGATTTGACCACATCAACCATATCCTCTGTCCATTTTTCTGGATCCTCCTTATGGCTGGTGATTTGTTCTACAACCTCTTTAACGTCTTTAAATGACCATGGTCTAAAAACATATCTCGGAGTGCCATCGGCAGATGGTACTTGAATCATAGGGTTAACATCTATTGAGTCCTCTGGTTCACTCTCATAAGACTTATCCTCAGATTGTTTTGGACCTGACTTCTTTGTAATTCTAAGTCTTTGTTTTATTCTGGTACCATCTGTTTTTTCTTCAAAAAGCAAGAACTATTAAATTAGTCTGTCGAGTTAAAGTTAGTCATTTATTCTTTAATTAATTAAAATAATTTTTGGTCATTTATTTGAGATATGTAATTCTCAATCAAATTCTGCTAAAACTGGATCGTATAGTTTTTACTCTAAGTGTCTCTTTTGTGCAACTAGATTGAGCCGTTTTATGGCTTTCTTAATCTAAGGATGTGTTGTGTAACCTATAATTCCGCACAGAACGTCTCTTGTAGTGCACGTCAAACCGTACATTAACACCGTTAGGTTTCAGGTTGGACTGGCATACATAAAGATTATGTCCTGTGCCTATCTTACTCTACCCACCTGGGGTGCGGTATATCGTTTTGATTGTGCTGTTTGTGTTTTTACTCCCATACACTGGCGTGCTTTATTCCCCAGCGAGGTGGGTTGGCTCGCAAACCTAACCCGTTACAACCGTTTCCCAGCAAGGTGGACCGGTTCGCAAACCTGGTCCGTTACACCCTTTTTTGGAGGTGGACAGGTTCGCAAACCTGTACCGTTACACCCTTTTGCTGTAGTAATTAACGCATTAATCACTTATGGATCAACACCTGATATTTTATCAGAGAGGCTAAAGCGTCCTTTAGGCCCAAACAGCAGAATATACCCTGACTATCTTAGAATTGTTTGTTTTTTTTAAATGTGAAGGTGCACAAAAAAGACGTACTCACAATCTCACCCCTAAGCGAGTGATTCAAACCGAATCGATCGCACGGGAGCACGCGCAGGGGGTCCTCGTGGAAGTTATGCAGCCGGCCAGTGCAGCAATTCAGCGATCTGGACGTCAAGAACAGCCCTTCGACAGAGACCACCAGCGGGAGTGCTCCGTACGTCGAGTCACGGCACCAAGATGTTAGGTTAAAAAGTGGTTGACCTACAATGAATCACACACAAGGGTCGGAGAGAATATGGAGTCAATAAGCTCTGCAGAGGTAGATGTGGATAATCAGTTCTGCAGAGGGAGACCAGGAAAATACTATAAGGAATGAGCCAACCGTGTCTGTCTGTTCTCAGCCTCCCAGTGTCAAAGTCTCTGGTCTCGAAGAGCATCCCCTCTGCAGTCTCTCTTTATTTAGTCACACTTCATTAACATATTAAAAGAACAGGATGTCATGCAAATGAGCATGTGACTGAAACCAAAATGACATTTAAAAAGTACATTAGAAAGACACCCTAAGAAAATAATAATACAACATTATTATTTTACCTAACAAAAATAATATTTCTGTACATTATTTTGTAGATGAAGCTCCTGCTATGAGCTCCTTAATTAGCAAAGTAGCTAGTTAACCACGCTGGGAAACTACAAACTGAACAGGTTAAGATGTTGTGCATTTAAGATAAGGCTGCTTGGTCGAACATGGGTTGAAATGATCACATGTAGTCAAGACACACACACACACACATATATAGGCCTAAATATATATATATATATATATATATATATATATATATATATATATATATATATGCCGACCTGACTGCTGCCCAGAAGGCCATCATTGACACCCTCAAGCAAGAGGGTAAGACACAGAAAGAATTTTCTGAATGAATAGGCTGTTCCCAGAGTCCTGTATCAAGGCACCTCAGTGGGAAGTCTGTGGGAAGGAAAAAGTGTGGCAGGAAACGCTGCACAACGAGAAGAGGTGACCGGACCCTGAGGAAGATTGTGGAGAAGGGCCGATTCCAGACCTTGGGGGACCTGCGGAAACAGTGGACTGAGTCTGGAGTAGAAACATCCAGAGCCACCGTGCACAGGCGTGTGCAGGAAATAGGCTGCAAGCCACTTTTGAACTAGAAACAGCGGCAGAAGCGCCTGACCTGGGCTACAGAGAAGCAGCACTGGACTGTTGCTCAGTGGTCCAAAGTACTTTTTTCGGATGAAAGCAAATTTTGCATGTCATTCTGAAATCAAGGTGCCAGAGTCTGGAGGAAGACTGGGGAGAAGGAAATGCCAAAATGCCTGAAGTCCAGTGTCAAGTACCCACAGTCAGTGATGGTCTGGGATGCCATGCCAGCTGCTGGTGTTGGTCCACTGTGTTTTATCAAGGGCAGGGTCAATGCAGCTAGCTATCAGGAGATTTGGGAGCACTTCATGCTTCCATCTGCTGAAAAGCTTTATGGAGATGAAGATTTAATTTTTCAGCACGACCTGGCACCTGCTCACAGTGCCAAAACCACTGGTAAATGGTTTACTGACCATGGTATTACTGTGCTCAATTGGCCTGCCAACTCTCCTGACCTGAACCCCATAGAGAATCTGTGGGATATTGTGAAGAGGAAGTTGAGAGACGCAAGACCCAACACTCTGGATGAGCTTAAGGCCGCTATCGAAGCATCCTGGGCCTCCATAACACCTCAGCAGTGCCACAGGCTGATTGCCTCCATGCCACGCCGCATTGAAGCAGTCATTTCTGCAAAAGGATTCCCGACCAAGTATTGAGTGCATAACTGAACATAATTATTTGAAGGTTGACTTTTTTTGTATTAAAAACACTTTTCTTTCATTGGTCAGATGAAATATGCTAATTTTTTGAGATAGGAATTTTGGGTTTTCATGAGCTGTATGCCAAAATCATCAGTTTTAAAACAATAAAAGACCTGAAATATTTCAGTTGGTGTGCAATGAATCTAAAATATATGAAAGTTTATTTTTTATCATTACATTATGGAAAAGAATGAACTTTATCACAATATGCAAATTTTTTGAGAAGGACCTGTATGTATATATATATATATATATATATATATATATATATATATATATATATATATATATATATATATATAATAACATGCTGGTACACACACATTAGATATATATATATATAGATATAACATGTAAAGTAGATAAGAAATCTGATCATTTCAACCCGTCGACCAAGCAGCCTTATCTTAGAGGCCCATTTGTTTACAAAAAAAAATCCTTTTTTTTCCCAACTAACTCCAGATATATTTCATATTTTGTTGTCAGAGATTTTTTAGTTTTTAAAAATTAATAAGAGTTGTCAGTTAAGGCATTAACCATTTCTGATATGCTGTCATATGGGATTCACCTTCATTGTTGTACTTTTATACATTCACCCATAAGTGTTATGTCTGTGTGTTCATTTGTTTACAGCACGTTTGTCTTGTTGTGGTGAGTGGGTTTCCAACTAAGACGGGCAATGTTGAAATTTTAAGTTTTTAATATACATTGGTTTTTTTTTCTTACAGATAATATAAATCACCTAAAACTACAGGAAGATCATAAGGAGAAGTACTTAACATTATATGTGCATCATCTTTAATGCCACTTCTTTCATATCGTTAGGTGCTGTCCGTTTTTGGTTTTTGATTAAATAAACAACAAATGAATGAAGTTTGTTTTTCTTTAACACAGATATTGTTTCCATTTCAGAAAAAAAAATCATAGTTTTGTAGCTACATAAGAAGTATGATTTGGCTTTGTAATATTACAGACACCAAGGTTTATTTTAATATTGAGATGTTGAAGTAATTTATAAAATTCAAAAATTAATTACTTTGTTTTATTTTTTCCCTTGTTATATACTGTTGAAAGAATTTTCAGTCATTATAGAGAATAAAACATTTATTTTTTTAAACACAAGATTCTATAAAAGAAAAGGACACAGATAAAAAAACAAGGGGGGCCAGAAAGCAAGAGAGACTTATGTACAGTAAAATGAGGTTGGGGGGGGGGGGCAGAGTTGTCAACAGTGTTATGGCAACAGATGTAATTGTTGAAATAAAAAAACTACATCAACAACACATTAGACATAACAATCAGGATTATATTTATACTTTTTGCTTTAACATCAATTGTTCAAAAGGACTGTCATGTCTAATGTGAGGATGTGTAAAGATGGCATCATTTAAACTAGGAATAAAAGAAGCCATAACACTGTTGACAAACCTGCTGGCCTTTTCTATTTTTGCTGGGTTTACACCTGCCCTCTATCGACGCCTTTGGGTGATGGAGGAGAAGATGATGGACATCTGAGGATGGAGAAGGTAAAGCTGGTGCAGGTCCTCCATCATCATGTTCACCAACTGGACACTGCTGACCATCCCCATGTCATCTCCACCACAGCTGATGATGAGGACATCTAGAGCTGGTCTTCCTCCTTTCCACCTCAGCCCCCCCAGCCAAACCAGGAGATACGGACGTCTGGGAGGCCGAGGTTTCCTCTGATGGTTTCTTCAGCTCTCTCAGAACTATGTCGACATAGCTGTCTCCAATGATCCAAATGGCTATGGAGAAAAAAAATTAGCATAATGAATGTCAGTTACACAGGTGTGGCTTATCGGTTGAAAGTATAATACTATAAATATTCTACATGAAGTGATGGAGACAGGTACTTACATTTTCTGCTTTGTTTGGCTGTTGTGGAGGACAGGCATGCAGCCATTGTGACCTAGTAAACAAAATCTATAAAAAGAAACACAAGTGTCTTACTAAAAGTGCAACTTATCCCTTCCCAGACCTCAATAAATGATTAGTAAAATTCATACATTGCAGAATTGACTAGGATCGAAATTATTCATATTAGCTGTTGCTAATCTACAATAGCTGTGGGAACCATTTTTTAACTGGGAGATCCTACATGGTAGTACAATCACTAACAATTAGGGTAAATACAAATATTAATATAAATATGTGAACAATCCTTACTACCTTAGCTTGATCATGCATAGACAAAATGGATCTCATACACTATTAATAACTAAGTTAAAAATATTATTGAAAACTTGCATTAAGTTAATGATAATTTCATTTGAATAAATTATTTCAATTTAAATGTTAACTCACCGATTTAATATTGTATTTACAGCCTGGATGGAAGAGGGTAGCAGAGTTGCTCTACCCGGCTTTCAGGCTAAAGGCGCCCACTAACCTCCGTTAGCTTCAGTTAGCTTCAGTTAGTTCCAGGACTAGCTCCTGGGTACATCGGCTCAGAGTGTCAATCATCCGCCCCGCCCTCACAGCGTCACTCTCAGCTCCACCTCTTTCCCCATTTTTGTATTTTCTGGGAGTGACAAAACGCGTGACACAGACAAGATGGCGGCGGTGGGAACAGCCCATTTGGCTTCATTTTTGCTCTTCAGAAACCAATGGGTGACGTCACTGAGGCTTCGTCCAGTTATATACAGTCTATGATACAGGGACTACAAATATGGCAAGACCTGAACTGAAATAAAATAGTAGAAAACATGCAAATGTGATTCAAATATATTCAGAAATTAGAACACAAGCATAAACTAAGGAAATAGACCATAAAGAACTAAAATGGCAGAAACTTAAAAAGCTTAAATTAAACTAAATACAATGGGGGGGGGGGGAGAAGTCACACAAATTCTTAAAATCATAGAATTTGCAACCTTTAAGAAATAATTAACAGGGTTCATACTGTTTCTCCAAATAGAATTCAATCACTTTTCAAGCATTTTTCAAGAACCCTAAATTAAGGCTGTCAAGATCAATGCGATAACGCAAGTCAATTGATTTGGAGGATTAAGGCGAGTAATTGGTTTTAACGCAATTAACACATGGCACAGGTTGACTCGCCCTGGTTATTCAAAAATTCAACTCGTGCTGTTTCCAGTGCTAGCTCATCATGTGGACAGCATGGCAGACCCAAACTACATCTTGAGGTCCATAGGGAATGTCTGTTCACAGACAATATAGATGTGATTATGTTTTAAGATCTGATAAAGCAACTGGAAAGAGCAGATTAAAAATGCAGTGATATGAACAAGTTAACATCGTTAATCGAAATGGCAGCTGCAAGATGTAGTTGTGCATAACACACACACACAGGTTCAACATCGCACCATTTGCTCATCCATTGCGGTGTTAATGAGAAATCATTTGTCTGTTGTTGAGAATACTTTATCCCTGCCTCAGCCAAAAGCTTCTGGCTGAAGATGACACCCTGTGCTTTAGAACAGTCCAATAAGGAGGATGCTCGGTGTTGTCCGAAATTAATAAGAAGCGGTCAACTTTATATTAAGGAAATTAAGATAAATGGTTAAAAGGTTACACAGAAAATCTTATTCCTTTTTTCAGGAATTATTAATTGTGGGTAGTGTACAACTAAGTTGTGATTAATAAGATTAACAGTTTCATCTGACAGCCTAAAATTAAAGGAAATCTTCTCTGAACTTTAGGAACGATGAAGTTTTTTATGGGTGTTGGAAATTGAAAATACATAGAGACTTAAATAAAGGAAGTTAAAATAAAATTTGTGTTAAATGGTTTAATTAGATCATTCATGTTCTGTGTCCTTCAGGTTAAAAGACTGTCATAAGAAAGTTGACTAATAAAAATTAAAAAAACACATAAAAATAGTAAAAGAGACAAATGAAAGGAAAATAAAAATCCATAGACGATCCCAATGAGTGGGAGGACAAACTGGGAGGTTAAGTGTATATGGCCAACCTGAGGGGCAACCTGAGGGGCAGCCCTCGGCTTACGAAACATCAGGAGTGGGAGGACTTGGTCTCTTGGGATTTCAAAATTTGGCCCTTCCTCAAATTTATCGAGGCTCTCGTGTAAACTGTTCTGCTGTTTGAGTTTCTGCTCTTGCACGAAATCGGCGAGCCTAGTTCTTATGCTTTATCTCATAAAAACTGGAAGTAAAGCAGTTGGATATCTGCATAGTCTGGATTGGGAATTAAATAATCTATGCAGTTTTCGTTAGGCTTTTTGATTTTTGACATAAGACATTGGTTAGATGAGCACTTTTGGTTTTAGTCATTCTGATTTAGACTAAAGTAAAATAAAGCCTTTCTGGGTGGTTGGAAATAAAAGCTTCTGTTAGAGTGACAGCTTTTGGTATTAGCCTTTCTGGTTTGGAAATTAAAGCTTCTGTTAGACTGAGTTAAGGTCTGCGACAATATGACACAGCTGGAAAGGGAACGGGCCAAGCTAAAGACAGACAAAGCAAAGCGGTGGCAGTATTTTTGTGAAAGAGCAGATTTTCAAAATATGGAGCAGACAAAGGGTAGTACGTATATTTGTTCTATACATTTTGCCGGTGGGAAAGATCCTACATCTGAAAATGATGAGCCGCTACTGGCAACGCTCACAGATCTGGAGTTATCCAGAAGACAGCGGTGTAAACGAAAGTGTCCAGCTGAACATCTCGACCACACAGCATTCCCATTCAAACGTGGATGAAAAAGGCATTTGACCAGAGGTGTGTAGTATGTAAAAAGTAGTGATGAGAGGAGATTTTTAAGTGAAAGCCTGCGCCTCGCGCTGCTATGCTACCAGTCCCTGACCAGCCTGCTGTCTGCTAACTCCTCTCTCCCAGTTCGTTTATCCTGTGGCAGAGTATAAAAAAGAATTACACATTCACACAATATATATTGTTGGGCATGCATGGGAAGAGATTCTCACCAAAATCATCTTCAAAGAACTCTTCCTCATAACTGCCTTTTATTTCTTTACAAAGTTATTACAAAACATTCTGAGAGACAGCCTCTCTTACAGGATCCAATCAGCTTAATAATACATATTCATACAGATGCAAAGTGTGCCTGTAGTCCGTCCTTAATAGGTTAAGCCCCTGTTAATATATTCCTTTTGGTTGCTAAGCAGAAAACCTTCTTTCTCTCAACAGCCTATTTAGCAAGACCAAACCAACAGATGTTTCCTGTTTTTTCAGAGAATCGTGACCCATTGTCTAACTCATATCCTGTTCTTAACAGTTTGGTCCATTTAATCATGACTGTTCCTTTCTGACCCATGGGTCACATCCTGTGCCAACACTTTTCTGCATTTAGTTAATTATTTTAGCACACAACCCCTTCTCCTTTTGGCCTGTGTATTCATTCAATGCTTGTTTAAAAGTTTTTATTTACAATAGTAGTAACACAAATAATTTCCTAAGTCAGAGTAAGAAAATACTTTGAGAAAATTGAGCACTGTGAGTAATGAGTAACAGAGCATAAAAGTTAAATTTTTGTTTCTGTTGTGACAAATTATGAGAAACAAATCATGATATGTGGAAAAGAAATGCCATAGTAAATGTTTAAAACAAAATTATTATTGACAAGGTACAAAAAACACAAACTAGATACATTTTTATATGTCAAATTAACCTTTTGCCACTTAGATTTACTCACAGTGGAATTAGAGTACAGATACTTATATTACTAAAAGAATAAAAAGTACTGTATGATATAATTACTCTATGATATAAGTAGTTACATCAAAATGTTAATCTAGTACATGTAGTAAATGTAACTGAGTACTATCTGCCTCTACTTCTGACAGATGCAAGCCATGAAGAAAGCTCATTGTTACAAGATCCATTGGTTCATCTGAGTGACCACCTATCTGCAGAAGCTGTGAGCAAAATCATGTCTGAGGAAAATCATGTGAATCTAAGTCAGCACACAGATGACAAGACTACACAGACAATGTACAACCAGTACATGCTTGGCGCAAAAGTCGAAACTTTGATTCTAAAAAATGATACTGCTATACAAAATGAGCAGGGAGAAGCCAAGGCTACCAACATCATGGATCCATGTGTTGTTTTAACGGACAGGAAAAACACGTTTTTTATTGGACTATTTCCTGAACAGTTTGATGCTTTGTATATATCTCTTGGTCCAGCAAAATATAATCGGAAGTACTGGGACTCTAAGGGAAACACCAATGTATCCTGCAGATCAAGTCAGAACATCAAAAATGGTCCATCTCAATGTTTTTCTGCAAAGGAAGAACTTTTCATCACACTTCTAAGGCTCAGAAGAGGATTTTCCCTTAAAACTATCGCTTACATGTTTTCCACATCACAATCATTAATAAGCAAGGTTTTTATCACATGGATTCAATTTATGTTTGTACATTTCATGTCTATGAGTGTTCCAATGTTTCTGACAAGAGATATAATAAAAGAAACTCTGCCAAAAGTGTTTTTAAAAAATTTAAAATGTAAGATGCTCTGTGGACTGCACAGAATTTTTATGTCAGGCACCCAGAGATTATGGCCAACAAGGTAACGTATATTCCTCCTACAAGCACCATTTCACTATGAGAACACTTATTGCTGTCACCCCCAAATGTGCTGCATGCTTTGTGTCAGACCTGTATGAGGGAAGTGCAAGTGATGGGGAAATATTTAAGAAATGTGGGATTCTACAGTGTTAGGTAAATATTACCCTAGAACATAGAGAACAGGATGAGGAAAGAAACAAACAAATTTATGTTTTACTTGCAAATTAATAGACTTTGCAAGGGGATGAAGACACCAGTGCCTTCTCCGACGAGCTGCTGACTCTCTTGGCCTTTTATTACATTTCAACAGTCATTTATCTTTCAAGCTGCTTTTGCAAAATTACACAGTCTATCAGGCTTCGAAAAACGGAAACTGGTTGCTGGTTTCAGTTGCTGTCTTAACCTCTTTCCTGTTCAACCGCACTATTTTAAGCTTACAGAGAATTAAACACTTCTTGAACTCAGCGGTGACCCCAGTACATTAGTCACTCAGTAAAGTAAACAGCAGTTTTACATCAATCATTAATAATTTATATACAATATTTCCAACATACAGCACATTGAGCGAGGAGATGTATTGCTTGTGGACAAAGGATTCAATGTACAGGACTTACTTTTGTCAAGATAGGCTACAATAAAAATCCCTGCATTCCTTGGAAAGCGGGCAAACCTCACAGCAGAAGAGGAAATGGATACAAGGAGAATAGCTAAGGCGAGAATCCATGTTGAACACTTTAATGAAAGATTTAAAAATTCAAACCTCTCAGTAGAACTATCCCCCTCAGCCTCTGTCCTATTTCCTCTCAAATGGTTTATGTTGGATGCTGTTTAGTACATTTTCAGAGTAGCCTGTGCATTTAAATTCTGATAAAATTAAAATCAAGTGGGGCAACATCACCACAACCAAACTGATAGATCTAATAAAAAACATTGTAAAGGATTAAACATAGTAGTCATTTAAAAACAAAGTATTTCATTTGGATTGAAGTGGGGGGTTTTGTTTCAGTGAATAAACTGGAAAATGCGAAAAAAATGAAATCACATATTTGGGAATAATGTAAATTCAAATGTAGAATAGAAAAAAAAATATGTTGTGGGATTCATGTACACAAATCTTAACTTGTTATACTTGTTTTATAATGTACAAAGAAATAAAATAAAACCAACTGAATAGCAAAGTAAGCCCTGTGTGGATTTTATTGTGAACCCATGGGTATGAACATTTGCAATGCGTAAGTTACACTCCGTAGTTTCACGTAGCTTTAACTGTGCATCAGTTATTTTAAAGCATTGTTTATTTAATATTTCACTGGGGATTTTTCCATCCTTGTTCTGCTGCAGAAGATCATTCACTGATTTATTCCTTAGGACTTTAGGACATTTAATTTCAATACCAACTCTGTTACCTTTATAATCTGTGGCAAGACCATCTGGACTGGCACCTAGAAAAGGGAATTTCTGTTAACCCTAAGTCCTGTTTCGTCTAATTTGTTTCCAGAGGCTTTGCTGTATGAATCTCTAGCTTTTGGCTCTTCTGATCAAATACATTATCAAATAGTACACATTATCATGATCAAATAATTGAAAGCCAGTGAAAATATTTCCAAGTCAAGTCTTCATTTTTGTGTTGTACTATTTTTTTCTCCAAGTAAACATACTCGTTTGCATTTTGATGCAGTTATCCTGTACTGCCTCTCCTAAAACCACAGAGATGACATGCTTTGTTCTTGCGTCCCTGAATTTCATAATCACCATGAGATGACATTCTTTTGGCTGAAGAGTCATTTGGAGTGAGTGAGTCTTCCAGCTGCGTTACATGCTGAAGCAGAGTTTCCATTTGTTCTGGAGTAAGTCCATAGTCCTCATAAAAAAGCCTGAGTGATGTCTCCCACAAGGACTCCTACTGTGTAGTTGCACTAATACTTTGAAGGTTTGTAATGAAGTCATTAATTTGTTTGTTAGTCATTGCCCCCTCTGTGTTCTTTTGGTCTGGTGTCCCACTCATAGATTCGCCCATAACTTAATTTCTTTGATTTTTATTTTGCTTCATGCAGAGTTTTGGGATTTTTTTGAACGTTCTTTACCTCTGTTCCAAACACAGGCTTTTGAAGTGGATGGTGTTGCCACCTTTTATTTGTGTAATCCACAAGTTTTGAAAGCAGTGCTACAACGTGCGCACACCTTGGTAGGGCTGATGACTTACAGTTACAACTCGCCATTGACAAAAATCCAGTGATGTTACTCAAAACAATCAGCACATCTAATGCTTTCTGTACACCTAGAGACTTTGAAAAGATTTAGAAAAGACTTAAAGATTATCAGCTCACATCTAAAGACTTGGGTAAACAGTTTTTTAGTCTCTGACTAATGATTTTATAAACACTAAATCTTGTAAGGACAGTATTTAAAAGACTACACCTAGGCTATTTTAGCTTCCCGCAAAATTCCTCCCATTATGCTCAGCATTATACAGTTTCTTTATGTGCGAATGTTGTAGCATTCTTTGCCAAGATTGATGTTGGGTTTGTGAGTAATTCAGGATAAACAGAAAAACGGACAAACTCCAGATCTCTCCCTTGAGTGGATTAAAGCTGTGTGTTTGTGAGCTCGTCCGTCCCTTGATATCCCAATGTTATCTCATCTTTTGGTTTCTGCAAAACACATGCATAACAGTTATGTGAGCCAAAGCTGATGTTTTTGAGTTGTATAAAAAAACCATAAGGTTGTTAGATAAAAAGGCTGTAAGAGCATTACGCTGACAAACCTTGGTTCATTACTTACTGGAGAGTTTAGAACTGTGAGGAACAGGTCTGGCTTCTGAGACCTGTTGGTTTGCCAGTTGAAAGATTTTTCGGAGTGCTGAGTCCTCTTGCATTTGCTACAAATAAGCGTTGGCTGAAGAGAGCTCCTTACTGTTTGAAAGCCGGAAGTGTTCTGAACAAAGAAGTGACAATAGTGCATTTTAACATTCCTATATACCACACGCAGTGTATGTTTAAGGTTTAAGTCAACATGCATGTAATTGCATTTTATTTTGAATTTATCCATGTTTGCATTTAACCATATTTTAGGTTGAGTTAAAGACGATTCCTCATGGTGGTTAAGGTGATTTGGTGTGCCATAAGATTGTCAAAAATAAGTTAGTTGCCCGGTCCGGGGGGGCTGTAGGGTAATTTACCTGTTTAAGAACAGCCGACAGGTTTTTCAACTCTACACAACGACTCGCCACTGGCATTGGATTGACTATTTTTATTTCAATATTTATCCGGTTTACATGTAAGCTCATATAGGTGTTAGCATACCTCCACTATTTCTTGTTTTTTATTCATCATTCACAGGTATATATGGTACTCACATTTAAAAGTTGTTAATTGGCTTAATTAGCTTTTTGGTGCTCTTACAGAGCACCACAGGGGGAGGCAATTTTGAAGTTGAGGATTTCTCTCCACCTCTTTCACCAGAGGAAAGAGAGGAAGGTTCTCTGGAGGAGGCGAGCGGCCCTGAGCCGTATCGTTTCGAGCCGATGGCTCGTTAATTGCCTGGGGCAGCAGGTCCCGAGCCTGCAGCGGCATTGCGGCATAGAATGGGGCCCGTCTCTGAGTGGTACATTGTTGTTAGCCAAAGCTAAAGCTAAATTCAGATTATCTTGAGTAATGTTGTGTGACTCTGCCTCAACAGGTGGACCTGGGGCCACTGTACCTCATTGTCTGCAACATAAAATGTATGTTGTAAAGAGGTGCCCAAGGTATAAATCACAATGCACTAAAAAATAACTCTAAGCCCTGATTTCATTATCCATTTATTTATATCAGTTCATTCCTTTGTCATAGGTAATGCGCAGATGTCAGCAGGAAAGGCTATGCTAAAGAATCTAACTAAATGCTAAACTAACAAATCACTAACCTGATAAATGCTGTAAACGAGATGTGGCCTAGACTGGGCTTATTTTATACTTCAAAGCGGCAGGAAGGCTGACGTCAGTTACCACCCGCTGACATCCGAAACCCAAGCTGAGCTAGTAGCATGCCTGATTCAAATTCAAGTTCAGTGTAATGTTTTAACCTGGAGAGGCCACTCCACTAACGGTTTTTGGTAAAAGATGAATATTTTTACTAAAATGCACTAAATTACAAAAACTAATGACCAGACATGTAGATAGCACTATCAGACACTCATTTATACAGTTTATCAGCAAATTAAAGTTGATTTGGGGGTGAGTTGCACTTTAACTCTCTTTTACTCACTGCTGGATCCTCCTGTTACCTGCCCTCACCTCATCTCTTGCTCCTTGTCTTATTATACCGGATATCTATCATGCCTGCCTGTAGGTTTTGTTCCATTTTCTCCATTAAACACTCTCTATTCTCATCGTCTGTGTGGCTATGGTCCCGAACCCCATGCGAAAACTGGAAGGTCAACTGTAATGCTGAACAAGGACTCAGCCCATAAAGGGCTGTTAGGATATTTTTACATTTATTTATTTGATGCAAACCCCTAAAAAGAACAAAAAGGTCGGACTTTACAGAAGAAGCTGACTCTTATAATAAGGACAAGTTCTGTTTTCCTGAGGATGATTCTTGGGAGGAACTTATAAAAAATCCTCAAAATCTGCAGAACTTCTTTATATCAAGTTGCATATTAAGATTAACATAGTTTAATATTGCTGATCAGGGTAAATTATTTTTGAAGCAGGATAGATGTAACATGCTGAACATGGGATGATTTCTCATGTCTTTGTCGCTTAATAGTAATAAGTTTTTTCTCCCCATGTTTTTAATTTGCACAGAGACGCTTAGTGTTGCTTCAGTGTCAAATAAATTAATGTATAATGATACTTTGCTATGTTTTTTTGGTATAAAGCAGTAAAATAATTTTGGTGGTTCTTCCTTTTTCTCGCTCCCTCTCAGCTGCTAATGAGTGAAAATGAGCGCCGCTTAGGGGCGACTGAACGGGAGAGAGAGAGAACGCAACCCATGATGATCATCCCACTGTCTCGTCTTTCTTTTTTCCATCCTGGCTCTTGACGCCTGTTTAAAACTATGTCAAAAACAGGTGTCTGCCAAACTGGAGATTGAGGCTCAATCGAAAAGACCACAGGGAGGTGGAGGAGGGGGGCAGCATGTGTGAGACTGAATGATTGCTCTTTTTCTTGAGTAAATGTTAGTTTAGGATTTCTTACTAAATTCAATTCAAAAATGCGTTATTGATCCCAGAGGGAAATCCAGTGTTGTTTTAACCCTGAGTATTTCTGCAGATGACAGGTGTTGTACTAGAAGTCTGAAGTGTAGAGTGAAAAGGAATGGCAAGCGGAAGGAATGGTGAGAGTGCATTCCCCTGTGGTGCTCTTGTGCTGTTGACCAAGAAACTGTGGTCTGTCAGGTAGTCATTAATCCAGGAGATTGTTGAGGCTCCACCTGTGTCTTCAGGAGTTCCTGACAAAGCAAATCAAGCTGAATTGTGTTGAATGGACTAGAGAAATCAAACAACATGATCCTCACAGTGGTGCCCTATTTCTCCAGATGTCAGTGGGTTGGTTAAAGCAGGTGGCTGATGGCATCTTCAACTCCAACTTCATGGCATTAAGCAAACTGCATGGGATCCTGATATATTCTTGTTTGCTTACTCAGGTGGGGCAAAAGGAGTCTCTAAGACCTTCATGATGTGGGACGTGAGGGCAACAGGTCAATAGTTGTTGATGAATGATGGGTAAGTTATCTGTGGTACTGGGGGAAGGCAGCATCTCTTCCTCCTTCAACTGGGTTAGGCTAAGTTGAAGAGGTGCTGCAGAATCCCAGAGTGCTGCTCTGCACAGGCATTCAAAACTCTGGGGCTGACACAATCTGGATCTGCAGCCTTGTCTCGGTTCAGTCTAGTGATAGGATTTATGGCTCTTTGAGGTGAATAGGTCCGGGATAAACGGCTCCCTTCAAAGAGCTGTTCAAATGACTGGCTCTTTTAGTGTGTTTTGCAGGATTTTTAAAGAGCAATGTTTTAATCATAAAATTAACACTGAGAATAGTGATGGATACAATAGTAGCGGTTTAAAAGTTTCCCTTCAGGCTGAAAGCCAGCTGAATGTCCTCCGTCCTCCAGCCAAATCCCAGCTAACTCCCCTCCAAATTCCTGCTGCTGGAGTGGCCCCCCTCTTTCTTGTGGGAGTGTCAAAGTTTTACCCATTCATTGAAATACAGGGTGTGACCAGAAGATGGCGCTTCTCTCACAGAATTCTTATCGCCCACAGTCATTCTGATGTTATCAGTGTCTCTACAGAGACTTTCATGGTGTCTACATGCTGTTGCGCGAGAAAAGCAGGAAGAACCACGATCATGTCATTTTGTTCTACTGTTGGTTGCTCAAAAACGTTTTGAAAAGCACAACAAAACGCGCTCATTTTACAGAATTCCATACACTTGCACCCCTTTCAAGGCAAACAAAGAAGCTTCTGTGGTTGCAAGCCACCGGGTGGCAAGGTTTATATTTGTCTTTTGTACATTAGCAGTAACATGTATTAACTAATAAATAATCAAAATATACTTTTCTTTTTTTAATAACTGCACCCTGTGAATGGGGGGTGGTGGGGGGTTGCTTGGAGATGGTAATGTTCTGGAGCAGGTGTGAATGATCAGGTTTTTGGTGTGTTGTTAAGTTGGTGGCTGCATGAATACCTTTCAGGATGATCATCGGAGAGTACCATAGGTTAGTTAGACAGTATTGTGTGACTAGTGAAATGTGTGAATGTGTAAACCCTGTTCAGACAATTCTGCTCCCCCTTTGGCCTAACGTTGTGTGGAAAAGATTTTAATTACATGCATAAGTTTGTTTCTTCTTTCATCACAATAATGTTAAGTGCTCATAGAATAAGGAACTGTGTCAGCAGGTGTGTTGGAAAAATAGTTATGTAATTAGGATTTAACTACATATTATCTGCTTTGTGAATGCATCTAGGGCAGATGACGAGTAGGAGAAGCAAGGTTATTGTTCCAACTTAATGTTGCTGATAAAGATGTGTCAAGTCACAAGAGAGACAGACGCCGGAGCAGCAAGATAACAGTCTTGCCTTGAATGTGCTGCTTCATGCCTCGCTATCAGACTCGCATGAAGGATGTTGTCTTTTGCTATAAAAAAAAAAAATGGGTCTAAATAATTTAATGAGTATTCATTTGAAATGGAAATGCGTGGATTAAGCTTTATAAAGGTTTAGGTACCTCTGTTTACAGTTTTACGTTCTAATGTCATGCTTGAGCGCATGCGGAAGTGCCGCAGTTAACTTTAATTTCTGATGAGTTTCTCATTTTAACCTGGACCATTGTCTGAAGCACACAGCCCGTTGGTATGTAGCCTAGTTCTCGATAATCCAGCTTGATAATACTGTTGATTGATATTTGTTTGCATTAACGTGTACCACAGTGTGTCCGTGGCAAGCGTTGTTAAATGTCACACGATGGAAAGTCATTTATAGCTTTGGCATTCAGTAACGTGACTGCTGTGTAGCATTTAGCTAAAGTTGTAGCACTTAGCTTAAGTTGTAACACTGGTTATTCGGCGACTGACCGTGATAAGAGCATGGTAAATGGTAGTTTGATCTGTAATATGTTGAAGTAACTTAGAGTGTCGCACTACGATGCACCTCTGTGATGTGGGTTTGCCAAGCAACATGTGTGAGTTACGGCTGCTCACATGGGAGCAGTAGCGTTGTTGTGCGCATGCCCAGTAAAAGTAGGGCATTCTGGGTAATGTAGTCAATGTAGGTTATATGTATATGTATGTATATGTATATGTATATGTACAGTGGCAGCTGGCGATAGGGCGCCGCCCCCCCAGTGTATCCCAAGTGTTTTTGATTTTTATTTTAAAAAAATTAAAAATAATCACATATTCTAAGTTAATTGTGAGTTTAAATTTGTAACAAAGTATCATATATAAAAATAAATATAATTTCCGGCGAAAAAGCTCCCGCTGCAAAGCAGCTGGGGCGACAGAAAGATCGCCCCAAGCAGTGCAGCAGCCAGCCAATCACTGACAAGAAATTCGCACATAGCAACAGGAATTTATCCAATCAGCGTCATTGATTTGGCCGCATGAAGGGCGATAGAGAAATCGTCCAAAGGCTCGTGTGAGGGCGAGCAAGATATCTGGTGGGGACATTGGCAGTGTGATTTCTCTGCCACAAGGGGGCGCTGCTGTAAGCTTTGTGTGTAAAATGTTTGTGTAAACTTAATAAGTTATTTGTTTCCAGTTTGGTTCTAAACTTCTTTGTGCAATTGTTGTATTTAGGTTTAGAATAAGAATGCCTCAAGGGGTTAATATTGGCATTAAAATAATCAGTATTTCACATAGTACTGGTATCCAGCCATTTATGTTCAATTGTTTTGGGATGATTATTGAAAATGACTTGATAAGCTATATGCACAGCTCCACTACTTCCTGAACTAAGTACAGCCCTTTTATTTCCTGTCTGTATTGGACAAACTGATCAATCCAGGTGTGTCTGACCTCAGTAGTCACAACAACAATGGTCAGACACACCTGGATTAATCCGTTTGTCCTATGATGTAAGACAGGAAATAAAAGAGCTGTACTTAGTTCAGGAAATAGTGGAGTTGTGCACAAAGCTCAGAAAGCACACGTTTGATTTAAAAAAGAAAAAATAAGCACAGCCCCACCAAGAATATTTTTCACCAGCCGCCACTGTATATGTAGGTTATATGTAATGTAATGTTTTGAGCATTTTCTGTTATAATCTATGTGACTGGTATTGTGGACTTCTTGAGTTTATTTCTTTGCACAATCTACTTGAAAAATTGATTGTAATTATTTTCTACGTTTATTACTTTCAGGTTTATGACCTGTGTTCCTGTGTTCCTGTGTACAACTGATTAAGGAAAATAAACAGAAAACAGGAGTTATAATAGTTTGTGCTTCCTGGCCAGCCTTTTCGGAGGGCTCAAAGAATCAAAGATCCGAACAAAGCAGCTGTCCAGAGGCTGGGCTTGAAGATTGGAGAAGATGTGCTGCAGAGATAAACAGTGATTGCTGAATACTATTTAATCTGTCAGTCAGAAAGGTTGGGTAGGGCGATGAATGAGTAATCTCTGTCCCTTCCATGTTTTGGCCAAAGCATGTTTGTATTAAATACTTAAATGCCTTCTGGGATTCAGTCTTCTTTATTATGGAAACTGAAGTGTTTTCTGCCATAACACTTGGCGCTCAACATAGCCTCAGCGAACGGAATGGACCGACAGGGACGGGTCAAGGGAGTTGCTAGTGTCCTGGGAAACTTTTTTCTCCCAGCCTCTTACCTCCAGTAGCTGTTTGGGAGATGGAGGCCTTGAGGCCTCTCTGTCGGCCCTGCCATCGCCTGAGACAGAACCCGGTAAGACTGAGTCCTTTAAATAAATATAGATAACAAAATTTTATTTGCACTCTCAGGGGGTGAAATGTTTGCTAGCAGTTTCGTGGTTATTTACTTACATGCGATTGATTGATTGATTGATTGATTGATTAATTATTAACTAATTGATTAATTAATTAGTGTTAAACAAGGTAACAAGTTTTCCATGCTCCTTTTCTCGTAATATAAAGAGAGACCACCGGGGGGGTGATTGATTGATTAATTTATTGATTAGTCAGTCATCTATCTTTAGTTGTTTTTAGGCTTTTTTTCACTAAGCAAATGAAAGCAGATGGGGCGAGACGTCCCTTCATCGAAACTGGGCGCTCAGGCAGACAAATGTGCCATAACATATTGAGCCATAACAAAAGTGAAGGCCGGACTCCGGCAGATGACCCCGTAAAATTCAGGCAGACTGACTCTTCTCAGATTGCAACGACTCCTCTTCACCTCATAACTTGCTTGATGGCTGGAATTTTTTTAACCGCTCTTTACTGTGAAAGATGAAAGATTAGAATTAGTTGTAAACATCTTGGAAGAGAATGTTTCAAAGTAATGTGAATTGACTGATTAATTGCATGTTAGTAAATGCATCTTGGGACAATGTTATGTAGTGATCATCAATGTTTAAACAGACAACAGAAAGGAACAGATTTGATTAGGAGGTGCTCTGACGTCGTTTTCCATGGTCAACTAGTGGAGTAGGTTCAGGGTTTTAAATAGCTAGAGATAGAGATTGACAGCTGCCTATCCTTCTCTGACCATGTAAGCTTTATCTACAAAAAAGTACAACACCTCCACCTGTTCAGGAAACTAAAAGCCTTTAACATCTGCAAAGACATTTTAAGCCTTGTTTACAGATCACTCATTGAATCCATTCTTACCTATAACATTTCAACGTCGATCAATTTCCTCACCATCAGAACCAAGACAACACTCTCCCGCATAATAAATCAGGCAAGCAAAATAATCAGAACACCTCAACTTTCTCTGCCTGAACTATATAGGTGCTTAGTAGTGAGGAAAGGCTTCTTTCATTCTGCTGCCATTGGGCAAATGATATAGAACCCCACTTGCCAGGAAAACCTTTTTTTTTCTTTACGTGTCCTGTCAGCAGTGTGGCACTCAGAATTGGTGTCTGAGTACCAAGTAGAACCCAAACAGGTTTACTTTAACAGGTGGAGCAGCTTTTAGTTTAGTCTCTGCTTGATATATACAGTGGGGCAAAAAAGTATTTAGTCAGCCACCAATTGTGCAAGTTCTCCCACTTAGAAATATGAGAGACACCTGTAATTTTCATCAGAGGTATACTTCAACTCTGAGAGACAAAATGAGAAAAAAATCCAGGAAATCACATGGTCTTATTTTTAAAGAATTTATTTTCTAAATTATGGTGGAAAATAAGTATTTGGTCAATAACAAAACTTAATCTCAATGCTTTGTTATATACCCTTTGTTGGCAATGCTAGAGGTCAAACATTTTCTGTAAGTCTTCACAAGGTTTTCACACATTGTTATTGGTATTTTGGTCCATTCCTCTATGCAGATCTCATCTAGAGCTGTGATGTTTTGGGGTTGTTACTGGGCAACACATGCTTTCAACTCCCTCCAAAGACTTTCTATGGGGTTGAGATCTGGAGGCTGGCTAGGTCACTGAAATGCTTCTTAGGAAGCCACTCCTTAGTTACCCAGGTGGTGTGTTTGGGATCATTGTCATTTTGTAAGACCCAGCCACATTTCATCTTCAATGCCCTTGCTGACGGAAGGAGGTTTACGCTCAAAATCACACGATACATGGCCCAATTCATTCTTTCCTTTAGACAGATCATTCGTCCTGGTCCCTTTGCAGAAAAACAGCCCCAAAGCACTGGCTTAAGCATGTCAATGTAGTCATTGATGAGGTGTCTGAATGGATCTTCAGGAACCGAAGAGTGTCCTATTGATGTTTTTATGCCTTTACGGACATTACTCTGAGAACAAACACTGCATATGTTTAATACTTTGTCAACCATAGCTTTTAAATATGGTGACCAGTAACCATGGCGATTTAGTGATATATGCCATGACACTGATATAAAAATTGTCAGTAGTGAAACTGATGCCACAATCAAACCTTTATGTGACCTCCACAATCCGTTTTTGTCTTTTGATGCTCCTCTCTGATGCCACTCATGTTGTTTACTCTGAGTGACATTTTCCTGTTTTAATTATGTTGTCTTCAGGTGTGACAGCTGGTTCTACAGAAATTACTGGACTTTGAATAGCATTTTCATGTTTAGAAACTCATTTTGCTGCCTCATCTTCTGCGATGGTGCCTTTTGTTATGTCAGTGTTACCCTTGCGGTGAGCTGGACCTTTAATCAATGACAGTTTTGAAGGAAGCATCTTGCTGAAATGTATTTATTTATTTGTTTGGGATGCTGAATAGGACTTCTTTCTATCTTTTTGAATTCTCTTCTTTTCCACACATTACCAAAAAGATGGATGATGGATTAAGGAACATTCTACCATGAAAAGATGTATTGATGTTTGATTTGAAACAAGGATTGGAATTTTGATTTTACTGTTGTCTATACTTAATTTAACTTGAGCTGTTACGGGATTTAATTGCTATATTCCTGTGAATCTTACTGCATGAATGAACTTAAATGAACAGAAATTGGGAGATGCTTGGCATGACGTGCGTTTACACAGGTGTAACTAGCTCCTGTGTCGACCAGCATTTTAATTGGTTTATCCTCCAATTGTACTTCAGTTATGGGTTCAATTTCTGCATTTGGAGTAACTTGCAACTACCCTGTAGGATTAGGAGGATTTTCTAAATAATTTCCTGAGCTTTTAACTGTTCCGTTTCAGTATTTTCCAACAGCATGGATAAAATAGTCTCGAAATTCCGACTGAGACATGGAGTTAAGCCCCACAAAACCAGAGCGGTTGACCAAAACAATGTCGTCATTATAAGATTGAAGTTTGGATCCCATTCAGTCACTTCGTGCCATTTTTGGAGCTGTCTCTTGATGTAGACAGCCAGATTTTTCCCTTCTTTATGTCTCCTTTCAACACAGCTGGATCAACTCCATTGGAATATTGATTTCTTAATATGTCCCTCAGCTGGTTTCTTTATGGGTTAAATGTCACTCCATCCCTGTCTAGCATCCAACAATGTCCACCATCAGTCAGCATTGTTTCCATGACAGCAGGTTCAATAGTCCACACCCAAACTGATTTTATATCCCCTTAGGTCAACATTAACCTGGTCATTTGCTCTTAAAATGATCTGATCCGATCTGATCTGATCAAATGCTCTGAAGCCCCTCCATGATAGTCTGGATGCCGCGTGATAAGTCCAGTGAAATATAGCACCTGCCAAGGTATCTCATGGATTCTAGGTCCTTTTACCATAATTGGGTACATTCTCCAATTTGGGTATCGATTAGTTTTTTTAATGTCATCTTTGTTTTGCAAAGTGTTGACCAGCTTTGACAATCTAACAAGAATCATGAGAGGATATTGTCATCGAACCACTTGAATACGCTCTTTGGATAAATCTTGAAATAATGTTTGAAGGTTCTGGATTATTTTTGGTATTTTGCTATCGTGGAACACACTTTAGCATTTTTTTAATTGTCTGAGGCCTACTGCATGTGTGGGAAACTTAGCTCCTGTCGGCTTTCTACCATAATATGCTCTGCAACTCACTTTCTACTCAGAGAGGTGGGGGCGCCGAACTCCAAAACCCCGGCGGGAACTGTTTCAAAATAAGACCCAGAACCGAGAGACAGAGAGTAAAATAACACACACACAACAGATATCTGTTTCACAGTGGACGCACCTGCAAATGGGAGCCAGAAAAGATCTGACTCGCTTCTCTACAAGGGTGTACCATTTTTATTACAGAAGAACAAAGAAAATATCACATGACTCCTCTCTCCTCCTTCTACATCTTGACAAGTCATACATTTTCTCCAGGTCTCCTGACCTGGTTTTATAGCCGTACCATGAACTAGAGTTATTACCGATCCTCCCTGCTTTCAGTTCATATCTTTACCCAAGAGTATATTTACTTAAAACCTTAACCCCATAAAATACTGGTAAAGAGTCATGTTTTACTACCCTGAATAATATAAACAGGCCTATTACCTCTAAACGCTTACTAAAGATATATTTAAAACATATGTACTGCATAATAAAAAATAGCCCCAAAAAAGTAGAATACAACAAATCCCTCTTTCAATGTATTTTCAAATAGATTGATCACTCCTCTGTACTTCTCCTTCAGGCTCCATGTGAGGGAGTAACAGATATTGACCTTGCATATTATCACCAACAGCTTTTTCAATACACTTTGTGAGCAATGAACGTATACAAGGAATACAGCAACATCCACATAACACCATAGTTGACACAAATACTGCTAAAGAAACCATTATAGACATTGCCAGAGTCTTCCATTTACCTAACATATTATTTAACAAATCGTCCCTCTTTCTAACATGATTATTCAAAATGAGAAGAGTGTCTTTTTTTTTATCTTTACCTTTAAGCAATATTTTTTTATTATTATTATTGTTATTTATGTTTTAACCTAATTCTCAATATTCTTTTAGTAAAAAGCAAACTCTAGCAATTGTTACCAACCCCAAAAGCATCCTACAAAAACCACATCATAATGAAAAAAGAATAAGTAAAACAAAAATTAGTAGTCAGTCAACCTGATTATACTTTAAACACCCCTTAAAATATTTTAGCTTATTACTAAAAAGTTTTATAAAGCCGTAAAAACTGAATATTAAGAAAAAATCCTACAAATTAACTACTTAAAAATTCTTTGACACCCTCTTAGGCAATGTCTAACAATCTGCACCTGTAAATAAAAATTGGTTAAACAACCTGTAAAATACAAGAAAAATGATTAATAATTGTTCAGTCTTTATTATTTTGTTCTCTAGTCTTCGCTCTTGTTTATTTCTCTGGCAGCAGGCGGCTACCAGAGTGATGAAATGATTCAGTACAGTGGACTCTTTATTTTACCCAATGTTACTGTCTTTTATGCAGATCGCCCTCACTGAAATGACAGTTACTTCATTAACTGAACATTTCCCCCAATAAACACAAATGCACAGACAGGCCCCGCCTCCAATAGCTTCCCCCACCGATTGTGAGGTGGTCAAAACCTGCTGTGAAATGTGTTTGATTTCTTGCGATCTTTTCTCTTCGGTATAATCCCTCTTCAAGAAAAGCAAGTCCAAATTGCTTATCTCGCCCAATTTTTGCACATATAGATTACACTGGATGATTACAGCAACATCAACCAATCTTCTGGGTGGGCCAGGCCCCGCCTCCTGGCTTCGGCAGTCGACACCGCCTAGTCAGAACCGACACCACCCACTGCAAAGAGATTCTCCCAGGTCAGCAGAGAGCTGCTGCAGCGTGAGGGACAGGAGGGGGGTCGGAAGGAAGGAGGAGACCAGGCCCTTCAGATGCTGATGATCACTGCGAGGGTCCGGGTCAGGGTGCGGTGAAACCTGTGGTTCTCTGCCAGCTTTAACTTTAAAGTTGAATTAGAACGCTCGATGACGCCCTGGGATTGCGGATGGTAAACAGTGCCGAACTTGTGGGTTATTCCCATCTGTTCCTCCTGTCGGAGATGTTTATTTTTAAAATGTGTGCCATTGTCAGACCTGATCCTAGTCGGAAAGCCATGGCACGGAATCCAGTGGTTAATCAAAGATTTCACCACTGTCTGAGCATCCTCCCGTCTAGCAGGAAAAGCTGAAATCCACGAGGTCAGTGGATCAATCATCACTAACAGGTAACGGAAACCTCTAACAGGGGTCACCATATCTGTATAATCGATAACGACCTCCTCGCCAGGCCTGCACAAGTCCTGGAAGGCGCCCATTTCTGGCTTGATAGTAGGCTTAGGATTAAATTGACCACACACCACACATTCACTCAAAAAGCGCTTAATTAAATGTGGCAGGAAGGGATGCCACCAAAAACAAAGATTACGTTTCATCTGAGTGTATGACACATGTGCCGCACCATGAGCCTCCTGAAAAAGGGTGGGTTTTAACGTGGCAGGTAAAACCAAACAGCCATCAGGCCCACGCCAAAAGCCATCAGAAAAAATCGCACCTCTATCCTTCCACACAGTTATCTCCTGTGACGCAGCAGCCTGCTGTGCCAACTTTACTTCCTCAGCAAAACTGTCTGACATTTCCTGTGCTGACGTGACAATCAGCTGCATGTGGACATGTGACAGGTAACCTGCTGCTCCTTTCGCCGCCAAATCTGCTGCACTATTTCCCCACGCGTCAACAGTTTCAGCCTTGCTGTGACCCTTACACTTAAGAACAGCGAGGTTAGCTGGTAACTGTACAACATCCAAAAGCTCCATAATATCTGCATGATGGTGTACAGGCTTACCAGTAGCAGTAACAAAACCTGCTCTTTTCCACTGTGGTAATTCATAATGTATAACAGAAAACCCGTAGTTCGAATCAGTGTAAATCGTGACGTCTTTATCTCTTCCCCATTTGCATGCTTCAATAAGAGCCCTTATCTCAGCACGCTGTGCGCTCTGCTTGCCGTCCAGCTTCCCTGAAACGACAGTCTGTAGTGAATCCCCATTTTGCTCAACAACTGCAAAACCTGATCTCAACTGCCCCTGTCCATCTCTAAAACAACAACCATCTGTATAGAGCACAAAACCTGTAGCTAAGGGATCAGACCGTAAATCAGGACGTATTTTTTGAGCAACAGAATTCAGCCTGACACAGTCATGCTGCTCCCCAGAGGTGGTGATTTGGTCAGCCATGTTTATTCCTTCATGCGTAAAAATAATGTTTGGTGCCTCCAAAACTCTGCTAATCCGCTGCTGACGCAAAGTAGAAAGAGTAAACGTCTCAGAATTAACCAATGCCATGACTCCATGAGATGTCAAAATATTAAGTGGATAACCCCTGACAATGTGTGATGTTTTTTCCACTAGATGTGCAATTCCTGCTGCATGTCTCGTGCAAGGCGGCTGTCTCATTTCAATAGCTTGCAGCTTTATGCTAAGATACATAAGAATGTGTCTCTGACCACCTTTTTTCTGAAACAAAATCCCATTAACCACCCCATCTGTTTCTGATGTGTTAAGAAAAAATGGACATGTATAGTCAGGAGTGGCTAAATCAGCTGCTTGTGCTAGAGCCTGTTTTAACTTAATAAATGCCTCCTCAGCTGGTATGTCCCATTCTAATTTAGCATGCAGATTTTTCATACCATGAGCATTTACAAGAGCCCTGAGTGGTGTGGTAAGGTTTGTGTAATTAGGCACATAATGTCTGGAAAAATTTGTCAGTCCCAGAAATGACAGCATTGATTTAACAGTGAGAGGTTTAGAATGAGCCAAAATAGCATTCTTGTGGGTGTCAGTCAGTCCAGCGCCTTGAGCGGTCACCCTTCGCCCCAGGAACTGGACTTCCTGCCTGACCAACTGAAGCTTATCGCGGGAGACTTTGAATCCCTCTTTTCCCAAATGTTGCAACACAACTAGAGCAGCTTCTATGCACGTTTCAACAGTAGGGGATGCTAAAAGTAAATCGTCCACATATTGGGTCAGTACACAGCCTGGAGGGAGCTGTACAGTGCTTAATGACTGCTTCCACACCTGATTAAAAATACCTGGAGATAATGCAAAGCCCTGCGGAAGCCTACTATAACGTAGCTTCCTGCCCCTGAATGTAAATGAAAAAATATCCCTGACAGAAGGATGGAGCGGTAAACAGAAAAATGCATTAGCCAAATCTATGCAGGTAAACCATTTTAAATCAGGAGTCAGGGATGCCAGAGCTGTATACGGATTCGGTGTAGAAATGGGAGGGGTTCTAAGGGCCTCATTGACAGCACGCAAATCATGTGCCATTCTGTATTTACCAGTACCTTGTTTTTCCAAAGGAAGAATAGGGGTGTTATATGAAGAGTTTGATGGTTCTAAAACTCCAACTTCAAGTAAGCCTGCAATAGTGTCTGCAATACCTTCCTCAGCCTGAGGTTTATGTGGATACTGCGAACGCCAGATTGGATCAGAATGTTTCATCTCAAATGTGATGGGTGTGGTTTGCACTAGACCGACATCAGTGGGACCATCTGACCACAAAGAGTCAGGCACGACCTTTAAGGCCTCCACTGCATCAGGATGATCTGTTTTTTCTCTGCCATGATTTCTAGAAAGCTGCAAATGTTCCAGAATGGTAGTATCTGAGAGTCTATTTTGTACATCTGAGTAGAAGGAGAAAAAGAGACTGAAGGTATCTGGGTAGGAACCCAATCCTTTAATTCAACTCCCCTTTTAACCATTCCCCCCCAAATCTTTAGCTTGATGTTTCGGATGCAACAAAAGCGATATGTGTGGAAGCGCTTCAGCTTCCATCATATACCATTTATGCTGCTCTGAAGTCAGATCAGCATACAGTGCAACACCCTCCTTCCCCACAAAGCATGGACCCGAAGCCACAGACCAACTTTGGCCTTCAAGTTCTGTTTCAAATTGTTCCTGATATAAAGTAGGATCGCCTCTCTCATATAGGCAGGTCACATGGAACGGATCCGGCGGTGGAACAAAAGGCTGGAGTTCAAGCAGCCAAGGCTTCCAGCATCTCAGAAATTCAGCCGCAGAAGATTCATGTGCAGACATCGTAGTCAATCTGGCCCAGAAAATATCAGCCACTTGTGAAGTGTCATCCTTCAGCAAAAATTGACCACTCATGGTGTCACAGCAATGCGTATGTCCATTCGGAAAAGTCACCATAAGTCCATCAGGGGTACATAGGATCGAAGCACCAAGTTTGATAAGCAGATCTCTGCCTAACAAGTTGACAGGCGTGGTTTGAGCAATGACAAAAGGATGTGATAGTCTTTGATCTCCCACTGAAACAGGCAATGGTTGAGTGACAGGGAGAATCATTGGAGCCCCAGAGATTCCAATCACAGACACTGTGTTCCCGGAAAAATTGACGTCTGGTAAAACTCTGTCCAACGTGCTGAAAGTAGCACCAGTGTCGACAAGGAATGGCAATGAATGTCCATGTACGTCTATTGTGAGCATCGGATCCCCCTTTGTCCTGCTCACTAAGGTACTCTGTGGGCATTGTCAATACTGAGGCCCACTCTGTCCTCCTGGATAGGAGGGAGGAGCCATATGCTGATTCGGAGCCATATGCTGATTCGGAGCCATATGCTTATTCGGAGCCATATGTAGAGGTGGCTGACCGGGAGGTATAGCGCCCCCTTGTGGGTGTGGGCACTCCCTCACCCAGTGTTCATTGGAGCCACACCTGCGACAACCGTTAGCACCTGGCTGCCCTCTCCCCATGCCTCCAAAATCCCCAAACCTGGCCCTGCCACGCGACCTGCCACAGGGCTGCCATGTCCTATAAGGAGCAGTAAATGGTGGATTCGGCGCAGCTCCAGCATACATCACAGGAAAAGAAGGCAGCACTGTCGCTGATCCAACAGTAGGTGCTGCTTCAGCCACCATCTGCTTCACTTTTTTAGACTAATACAAGTCAGTCAATTTATTCTGAGCCTCTTTTAACTGTAGCTTTAACAAAGCAGTCTCCATTTTCTTATTCTCCTCAGCGTCCTTTAACGCAGAATCTTGCACGTCTTGTAAATAATATGTTACGTGTCTTTCCCATGTAGGCTGATCATAAATGTGTGAATCAGGATTCCGTTTCATTAATGTAGCAACAGACTCTGGCATGCCTGCTAAAACTGCTTCTCTAAACCAAATCCGATTATTCCCCGGATCTCGGGGGTGTTCCCCAGTAATGGCAACCCATTTATCTTTACATTTTGCCATATGTTCTGCGGGAGTAACATCAGTTGACCAGGGAAATTTCAAAATTTTAGACGCGGGCGGAGTAGGATATTTTCTTCTGACCCACTCGGCAAGATCATGTGCATGATGCGTGAATGGGGCTTCATCAAGTACACGTGCTAACTGGCACTGGAGCATCATCTCATTATAATCTGTCAATGTCAACATTCTACCCATAATGGCTTTCCAATCCCCCACCGCTAGGGTTTGCCCTGAAGTCAGCTGATTTAATTTATTTATCCAGCAGTTTCCTCCACCAGTCAAAGCAGGGAGTTGCAGAATGATGGCAGATACGTCAGCCATCTTCCATGGTTTGTAAATTACTGAACCATCCGATGCTCCCACTAAAGGAAGCATTAAATCAGGGCCCCCACAGTCCCCCAGTGGTAACTTAGATCTGGTATTCTTAAATGGTCCATCACTCTCCTTGTCCACCAACATCTGCATATTGTCGACCTGTACAACTGCTGCACATTCATCACGTTGACTGGGGCTGGCACTCCCTGGAAGGTCTGCAGCTTGCCCCCTTACCACAGATGCTAATCTTTCCTGATCCTGCAGCACCTCATCCACCTGTCGCTGAACTTTAGTTAACCTGTGTTCGTGCTGCTCCATCTCATCCATCAATTTAGCATTATACGCCAAGAACAATTTATCGGTGTCCTGTTCTACTTTGTTGCTAACTAATTTTAGTAGCTGTCGCTTTTCCTCCCCAGTGTGTTCTACAATCCCTTTACCGGTGACTTCAAAACGCAATTTATAATCTTGTCCATCATCTTTTACCTTTAGATCACCCTGTGGTTTATTAGTCAATGGTTTATGGGCTACAGACCTCTGTGGGAGGCCACTCCAGTGCAACACTGCACTGCTTGAAGGAAGAGGGGGGGTAAGAGAGGTGCCCACCGGGGATGGTGCACAAGGAGATGGTGAACTCTGTGCGTCACCCTGCGTGTTTTGAAGTACAATCTGGCCATTGTCTGTCTCCAAGCCCCATGAAATATGTGTTTGACCAGAGGTCGTCAACATGGGGTACATAGGTTGGTACAGGGGAGGAGTATGGTCTGCCAAAAAACTATTTTCTGCAGTAACACACAAATGATCAATACCCTGTCCTGTTAAACCCCATGTTTTCCACATTTTCTCAGCTTTTAAGTGTCTCATTTTAGCACCAGTGATGCAGTTTATTAATGCAGTTAACAATAAAGGCAGGCACAGTTTTTATTTATTTAATTTTCATTTATTTCTTTTTATAGTGAAGGGGTTTATGTATTATTTAGTCATGCAACATTAACCTTAATAATGTTTTAGGCAAAGCCGAAACGAAGGAAAGCTAAAAAGGTTTATAAAGCACTGTTTATCTTATCCTTAATTTATTTATATACGGAGATTATTGCAGTTTCGTCTAAAAATCAAAGAATTCCTAATAGAGTCTGGCCGGCGCCAAAACTCGGGACGCGCACTTCGGCGAAACACACGAAGAAATAGAATTCTCCCAATATAAAGCAATTTTTATTTTTCATTAAAACATATACCGAAAGAAATACATTTAAAACTTGCTTTGCAACACAAAATCGTCAACAGTTTGCTCAAAAAACTCCACCGGACTGACTGATCAAGTCAGGCCCAACAGAACTTCCGGGTCACACCGCGGAATGAATAAACCGGTGCACAGATGGCTAATTCTTCACTACGATGCTAAACTTAACAAACCGTACTCATAAGTAAACCAACCAAAGACAAAAACAAAATGCCTCCAACAAAACCACACTTCGCCACCAAAACTCGAATGACTGTTTAACCGAGCCAAATAAATACAGTTCGGAAGCTAAGCTACCAGAGATTAGCTATAACCATGAGCAACCTAGCTCAACCGGAAGCCAAACGTGACCGCTCCGTTACCATAAAAAAGTTATTTTATATATATTCTAAAGAGTTTACTACCAGTTATCCATAATAACAGTCCTATATATATGTGTTAGACAATGCTTCAGACGTGTTTACGTAGTTGCACAAGGTTGAACGCCTTTATTTCCTGGCGAGACTCATCCACACTGTGTGTTAGCCGTAAACTAGCTAGGTGGTACTTTAGCTGACTGAAAATGATATTCCCTTATTCCTCTACAATGTCAAGCTTCTACGCTTATTGTCTATACAAAAAGCGCGGGCATTGTCTAGGCGTTTAAGATTCGCAGAGGAATTATGGTTTTAGATTCAGTCGGTTAGTTCCCCTAAATGAGAAGTTTATATGAGGCCGGTGTGCACAGAGCTACTTGGTAGCTCTTTTCCGTTATCTCCACTTTCTCCAATCACACACACACTCACACTAGAAAGAAAGAAAGTACAACAATTTTACAATTTCATCAAACACTAACCTCTACCGGAGCCACCTAAAGCCGGACCTTTAAACACAATCCAATTCACGTGGCTCAAGCGTGCGTTTGGAAGATACGCCGGCCTCTCCAAGGGAATCCGCCCGGACAACAGAGAGCACACAGGCCCTGCTGCTGTCTACTATTCGTTTGCCAGCCCTGGAGAATTCCGACAGCGTCCTACCGGAGGCGAGGCGGCCAACCCTCAAGCCCTGGTCCGCACTTTGGTCGGCCCTCAACCGAAAGAACAACACGTCAACATTAAATGGAGAACGTTTAAATCGATCAATACCTATTAATTTGGTGTTAGCGCTTTTCCAGATTGATACAAAACCACCCGGGTGTTGATTAGCAAGGATCAATCCAGTCGCTCTCCGATTCTCTGTTGAACTCAAAGAAAAAACACAAAATTACTATAATGCCACAAACATGTATCAATCAATTATGCCACACTCATTAGTCACACTCAATCTCTCTCAGCCCTGAGAAAACTCAAAACCAAATCAATTGCCCGCATTCTCCACCATTTTGTCGGCTTTCTACCATAATATGCTCTGCAACTCACTTTCTACTCAGAGAGGTGGGGGCGCCGAACTCCAAAACCCCGGCGGGAACTGTTTCAAAATAAGACCCAGAACCGAGAGACAGAGAGTAAAATAACACACACACAACAGATATCTGTTTCACAGTGGACGCACCTGCAGATGGGAGCCAGAAAAGATCTGACTCGCTTCTCTACAAGGGTGTACCATTTTTATTACAGAAGAACAAAGAAAATATCACATGACTCCTCTCTCCTCCTTCTACATCTTGACAAGTCATACATTTTCTCCAGGTCTCCTGACCTGGTTTTATAGCCGTACCATGAACTAGAGTTATAACCGATCCTCCCTGCTTTCAGTTCATATCTTTACCCAAGAGTATATTTACTTAAAACCTTAACCCCATAAAATACTGGTAAAGAGTCATGTTTTACTACCCTGAATAATATAAACAGGCCTATTACCTCTAAACGCTTACTAAAGATATATTTAAAACATATGTACTGCATAATAAAAAATAGCCCCAAAAAAGTAGAATACAACACTCCCTACTGCTGATATACTAATGGCTAAGAAAATGGAAAAAGACATGGAAGAAGTGAAGAAGTCACTGTAAGGTCAAAATAGTGATTTCGATTAAACTTCATTTTTAAATAAAACTAAAAGAAAAAAAAGTAAAATAAAGGAGCTAAAGAAAAAGAGAAGTTGTGGAGGTTTGAGTGAAGTCCAGTGGAAGAATTCTCCATTTAGATGCTCCCTTTCAAGTCGGGACTGTGTACCACACAAACGACTTGACAGTGAAAAACCGTCTGATGATTGGACATCAGTAAAATCTGAAAACCAGGAAATGTATTTTGATAAAGTCTGAATTGACTGTCTGCATGATAATCAAATAATCAAAGCCTGTAAAACAAAGATCAAAGATGGCTGAGTCTAAGACTGTTGATCAATTAAAAATTGAGGGGGCCCCACAGTGGCAAAGCAGCCACTGTGGGGCCCCTGGCGGTCTGCGTGTCTCCATCCTAGAAGGTAGGGGGTCCACCTCCCGGGTCCGGGGGCTGGTGGCTCTACTGGGGCATCGGTACCTGGACCTGGGAGCATAAAGTGTGCATGGGGTGTGTGACTGAGGGTACAGCGTCATTTTTTTGGGTGTCTTGGTGAGTCAGTGAGAATGTATGGGTTTAAGAGGGAGGGAACGTATGACTGTGTCTGTATGTCTTTGTCTACCTGTCAGGTTGGATCTTGGTCTGCCCCCTCGCCTGGCGCACCTCAGGCCTTACACTTAATGGGGGGCCTATTTCCCCTCCGTCACTCCCCGCCGGTGACGGGGCCCCTTCCTGCCGGTGCGCCAGTGGTCAATCCGGTTCGGACCTGGTGCGTGCCTGGCCGGGCCTGGGGGGGCCGGTGTGTCGGTCGGCCGATGCGCTGGGCCGATATCTTCCTTTAGTTGGTTCTTTTAGAGGTGCCAGGTTTGGGATTGTTGGGTGGTGCCTGCTCTGTGGCTTGGCGGGATGCGGATCCGGAATCTCTGCTCGTTCGATCACCTGTTCTGTGCGCACCGTGCGTGGCCGGTTCATTGGCGGGTTGGACCGGCCCTGGCCCTCGTTGGATGCCTGGTCTCGGCGCCCTGCGTTGCGCGGGATCAGGACCCGGGAGCTGGTACAACTTAGCGTCCAGATGCTGGCTGAGCCCGGCCTGGGGATGCTGTCCGTCCCCTGCGGCTATTGGTGGGGCGCTGGGATGTTGGCGGTGGGGATTGGCCTAGGGTGGAGGCGTCGCGTGGCGGCCGGCGGCTGTGATGTGGTTGTGTAATTCTTAGTTCACAATGTTTGGTTGGTTTTGTCGATGTTCCTTTTTCGTGTTTTGTTTTGTTTTTCCCCCTCTCTCTGCCGTCCTGTGGGTATGGAGGCAGACTTCAATGTCTTCCTGTCTTCTCTTTGTCCCCTTCCTCTCTTGTATTTTCAACTCACCCTCTCTCATGACATTTTGTTTCCTACCTGTCTTCTTCATCTTCCTTCTTTCTTCTCCTTAATTTTCCGTCTCCGTGTCCATAACATCAGGAAATAAAAACCCCAACAATTCATAATAAAGATTTTTCACACATAAATCAAGTGGCTGGTCAACAGCATAAGTAGAACCTATAAAGACATGTCTGAGGAGGAGCTGAAGGACTGTTGCAGTAAACTCACCTTGGAGGCAGAGAAAGTAATGATAGCAAATGATAAAGTGGAGATGGAACTCATTGCAGAGTTAGAGGCAAAGCTGGACACTGGAGAAGAAATTGTGTTGACAGAACAGCAAAAAGCCGATATAACAAAAACTGCAAACGAATGTGAGTCTAAATCTAGAAAACTCAAAGCTATTCTCCAAGAACCCCTGTGGGACAACTTTGGACATGCTGAACTGACCACAGTGTTGCAAGTGGCAGAAACTGAAAGTGAACGTGCTGCTACTATGCAACCAGACGGCAACCAGGAGGCGTATGATTTCCTCCTTACTCACCTAAAGGAGGTAGCAAAGTCTGCAAAAGAAGTATACAACCAGTGGAAGCAGTGGGTTCCATCAGATGCCCAAAGGGTGTTTCAGGGCCGGTTTAAAGCACTTGAACTGGAAATCCCAAAGCTGATTTCCAGAAAGGCTGACTTTATTAGGACAAAAGTCAAAGAAGATTCTAAGGAACATGGAATCACTTTCCCCCCAAATGTTGCAACACCTACTATTAAATTAAAATCTGTGTCTCTTCCTAAATTTGGAGGACATAAACGGGATTTTCATAGATGGAAAAAGGAATGGGAAGCCCTCCAGAAGCAAGGTGATCCAATTGGTTCTAAAGAAGTCAAGAAATTTCAGTTGTTGGACAGTCTTGATGAAAAAATCATAAGAAACCTCCATCTTAATACGTATAGAAGAAATTCTTCGTGTTTTGGGGAACCGCTTGGGCAACCAAGCCGTTATTGCCATTGAAATAGTGGAGGAACTGCAAAGAATGCCACCTGTAAAAAATCATCAACCACGAAAAATAGTTGAATTGATTCAAGCGGTGGAAAAAGCACTTCTCGATTTAAGCGACCTTGGAGACACAGGTGCAATTAGAAACCCATTAGTAACAAAATCTATTGAAAGTCAAACTGCCTACAGTGCTGAAAAAAGAATGGCTGATGCATGTAGCTGACAGGAAAAATGCTGTGACACCAGACAACCGTTTTGACAGCCTTCTGAGTTTTCTAAAGGATCAAGAAAACATATATGAACAGCTTGATCAACTCTGGGATGATGAACCAAGTAGAAAGGAAACCAAGACGGAAATTAGACATTGCAGGACCAGGTCCACTAAACAAGATCAAGCAGTGTGTGTGGTCTGTGGGGATGTGAAACACAAAAAGAAACTTTATTTCTGCAAGCAGTTTCGAGGTCTAAAAACTGAAGACAAAACGGCTGCAGCTAAAAGGTTGGGAGCGTGTACAAACTGTCTTGAACTCCATGATGATGATGGCTTCTTCTGTAATCCTGGCTACTTGTGTAAAAATAAAGGATGTAAAGCTGGAAATGTTCCACCACATCACTTTTGTCTCTGTCCTAATGCTCAGCTCAAGAAAAGTGAAATGAGTCAAAAGAGGGGTAAAGCAGATCTTGGGAAATATGGTTGCCAGCGAAAATACACTGAGGAGCAAGATGAGTTTTTCAGCAAACTAACCCCAGAGCTGGCGAAGCACTGCCAAGATGTGTTTTCAAATACTGCCACTAGAACTAAACTCTGTTAAGAAACAAGGATTGTTGGAAGGAAACGGATTGTATGAATTACCAGTAATAATGATGCTGCTGAAAGTCACTGCTAATGATGGACAAAGAATTGGAGCATTAATTGACTTGGCTTCCGACACAAATTATATCACCCACAAAGCGGCAGATAAACTTAAACTCTGAAGTGAGGAAATAACACTCATCTTTCATGGAGTTGGGGGGGATGAAAGTCCATGTCGAAATAAAAAGATATCTTCTAAAGATCAAAGTAAAAACACCAAAAGGCACTTTAAAGGCTCGTCAATTGGTTTGTTATGGGCTGGAGAGCATTGCAGATGTCCAAAAGCAGGTGACAGCAGAACAGTTACAAAGACTCTTTCCAGATGTAGAACTTGATGAGCTTGAGAGGCCTAGAGAAATAAATCTTCTCATAAGCCATAGAGAAGGACAACTTGTGCCACAAAAAATCAGAACTGTTGGAGATCTTGTCCTGTGGGATGGACCACTTGGGAAAATAGTTGGAGGAACTCATCCACAGCTTTTTTCATTTCCGCTCACATTTCAAAAACTCACTTTGCAAGTTCAATGAGAACTGCTGCTGTCAAATATGAAGAGGTTATCAAATGTAGAAAGTCTCCAAAACATTATGCTGAAATAAACTTGCAAAAGTCAAGTACTGCAACTACTGCTCGTGACTTCCTTGAACGGTGGAAGTGAGACAGTATCGGTGCTGCATGTGTTCCGACGTGTGGAGGTTGCCATTGTGGAAACTGTCAGCCAGGTGGAAAAGAAATGACACTAGCTGAAGAAAGAGAACTTCAAGTGGTCAGGAAAGGCCTTACCTACATTGAAGGGGACAATCACAGCAGTGAGCCACACTGGCATGCCAAATATCCATGGGTGGTAGATCCAGCGTCCCTGCCAAATAACTGGAGAGCAGTTGAGGCAACCTTTCTTAGGACTGAAAGACGACTGAGGAAAGAACCAGAGTGGAAAATTGCTTACACTGCTCAGGTACATGAAATGGTTGAACGTAGAGCAGCCCTGAAACTGTCTAGTCAGATGATCAGAAATTGGACTGAACCAGTGTGGTACGTTAGTCACCTAATTGCACCAAATCCACATTCTGCTACAACTCCAGTGAGGCTCGTGTGGAACAGCAGCCAGAGGTTCAATGGAGTCAGTCTAAACGACTTGTTGATAAAAGGTCCTGAAGTCTTTAACCAGATTCGTGCTGTTCTTCTCAGGTTCAGGAGTGGAGTGCATGCTGCATTAGGAGATATTAAAAAAATTTACAACTCAGTTTGGTTAGAGGACCAGGAGATGCATCTGCATAGATTCCTCTGGCGGGATTCAGAAGAGGAAGAACTAGAGGAGTATGCCATCACCAGAGTAAACATCGGAGACAAGCCGGCTGGGTGCATTGCACAGCTTGCAATGCGGGAAACGGCAAACCTTCCTGCGTTTATCCACTATGAAGAGGAACGAAATGTAATCCAGCATAATGCTTATGTCGATGATATACTCACCTCCCATAATAACTTTAACTAGTTAAAGGCTATAACAGAAAATGTGGAGCAGATTCTGAGAAGTGGAGGGTTTGAGCTCAAACCCTGGGTCTTCTTTGGGCAAAGTGGGAGGCAAGAGGATAATGGTGAGCTAGAGACAAAACCAGTAAAGTCAATGATTCTGCCAAACAAGCACTTGGTCTGGGGTATAATGTTAAAGAGGACAAGCTTCAAATCATGACTGCAAGTAATTTTTCAAAAAGGACGAAGAAAATGCGACTTGGACAAAATCTTTCACAAGATGAAATCAGAGCCTCTACACCAAATCCACTGACAAGAAGAGAATTACTCAGCCAAGTGTCAGGATTATATGACCCAGTTGGGTTGGGAACACCAGTCAAGCAGAAAGGAGCTATTCTTGTACGAAAATCATTTCAAGAGACAAAAGAAAAAAAATACTTAGTTGAAGAAACATGGGATACAGCGCTCTCTGGTGGTCTTCGAGAGGAAGCAATCATGCTTTTTCAAGAACATGATGAACTTGGAAAGATCAAATTCCCTAGGTCACTGACTCCTGTAAACTTCACCAGCCAACCCTTGGCTCTTACGTTTTGTGATGGGAGTGAGCATGCGTATGGTGCAGTATTGTACCTTAGATGGAGAGCAGAGCAAGGACCCAAGACTAGACTGGTGGAGTCCAAAGCAAAACTAACTCCAATAGAACAGAAAGGTGATGGTGTCAGGTCAGAGATGTGTGGGGCTGTGTTCGCATCCCGCCTGAATAAGTATTTTGAAGCCCAAAGTCAAATTAAAGTCAAGAGATGGTATCATTGTCTTGACAGTCAAACAGTACTCGGAGCCATACGACGGGACAGTTATGGTTATCCAACATTTTTTCGCAAACAGGATTGGAGAGATTCAGAGCAGTACAAGAATTGAAGACTGGTGCTGGATTCCCGGTTCTTTGAATATTGCTGATGTTATTACAAGAGGCACTGAAGCAAAAAACCTAAATGAAGACTCGGATTGGCAAAATGGGCCAACATTCTTGAGTTTGTCGGAAGAGGACTGGCCGACTAAGTCAGCAGAGGAACTAGCAATCAATGCCAAAGAAATGTCAACAAATTGCAGAAAAAAACATTTGTTGCTGCGCTGACGAGAACTAGGGCAAAGAAACTTGATAATGAACAGGATCAAAGCAATGGGTTGATACAATGGAAAAGATCACCTGCAGGATCAGCTATCCAGAATCTTGTGGATGCGAAACGCTTCAGCTGGTTGTCCCGACTAGTCAAAGCAGTGGCATGGCTCTGGAGAGCAGCAAAGCGACTGGGAGGAAAAAATAAAGCCATGAAGAAGCCAAAGTGGGAGGCAGTTCCCCTGACAGGCATTGTATCAGTAAGAGAAAGAGAAGATGCTTTTTGAGATATTTGTCTTGAAGCACAAAAAGACCTAGTTCTTCCCACCACCACAAGAGACAGACTAGTAGTCTACAAGGATCAGGACTCAGGACTATTGGGTCTGTGGTGGCCGGATACAGATCTACAGAGAAGATCAGGTTAGTGTCCCTATTTTACCCTATGACGCCTGGGCATACATTTTGCTAGCCCGAGAAGCACATGATCAAAATCATGACGGAGTGGGTGGAACCTTGCTTAAGATGAGAGCCAAAGCTTAGGTTATAAAAGGGAGAATAATTGCTAAACAAATTGTTGATAACTGCTTAATTTGCAGAAAAGCAAAGGCAAGAAAATGTCAACAAGTCAAGGGGTACTTACCACCTGAAAGAACAGAACCTGCTGCACCATTTACATTTACAACAGTAGATCTCTTTGGCCCTTACAATGTAAAAGACAACGTCAAAAAAAGAGTAACACAGAAAGCATGGGGAGTTTTGTTTTGCTGCATGGCTAGCAGAGCCATCCATGCGTAAATTGCAAGTGACCTGTCAACAGAAGGATTCCTAATAGCTTACCAAAGATTCACTGCAGTCAGAGGACATCCACAAAAAATCTGGTCAGACCCCGGGACTAATTTTGTTGGAGCTAAGCCAGTGCTGGAAGAAATTGATATGTTTCTTGACCAACAGGATAAATTAAGTTTGGAAGACCTTTCAGCCAAGAATGGAACTGAGTGGGTATGGAAATTCCATCCAGCGGATTCTCCACACAGGAATAGTGCTGCTGAAGCTGCTTTGCGTGTAATGAAAAGAGCACTGCAAAATCTTGGACAGGAAACCTCACTAACTTATAGTGAATTCCAGACAGCTCTTCATTCAGCCGCCAACCTTGCAAATGAGAGACCGATTGATGCCAGGACACAAAGTCGGGAGGATTGTATCCACTACATCACAATAAACACCCTTTTACTCGGCTGAACATCTCGAGGGAGGGATCCCATAACTTTTGATTTCGTCAGTTCTACACTGAGATGTCAGGCGCTTGGTTGTTTTGTTGCCTGTTGAGGAACAGACATTAAATTAATTTCAAAGACTAGAATCATTGTTGACCTTTAAAAATTTCCGATATTTTTATTTTACAAGAATATCGAGTGGGAGGTGTAAGGTCAAAATACTGATTTCGATTAAACTTCATTTTTAAATAAAAAAAAATAAATAAACAAATAAAAATAAATGAGCAAAGTAAATAAAGGAAAAATGTGCAGAAGTAGGTCAAGGAACAGCTGGAACTAATTACTTGGAAGTGGGTGTGCTCTGGATGTTTATGTGCCACGCCAGGTGAGAGAAAAAACAAAACAAACTTTCACAGCACTTGGAGGAAGCGCTAATACCGCGATCCTCCAGAGAAACATCACAGAAAGCATCTAAATCGACTGGAGAGGCAGCCGGTAAGACGCCGAACTGAAATGCATGAGTTTGGAATGATGATCAGCTGATTTTGCTTATGTAATGCTGCTCAAAGTGTGCGACGTAGATCCCTGTGTGTGTCGTGAAATGTTTGGTTGATTAGTTTGATAATCTACTAGGTACTTGTACTAGAAATATTTATATGTTATTTATTTGAAATCTGCTAATTATTCACTGTTTGAATTGTATTAACTTTATCAGCAAATGTTTGTAATCATGAATTCAATCTTAGCATGAGGTGATCATCTTGTATTTTGCTATCAAATGAATTTATAGAATTTAATGGGTATAGACACTCTGTTCTGTTTAGGTTTTTCACCTGCTTTTGGCTTACCTCATTCAGACAACAAAATTATTCTCTTTCATCTGCTTCTGCATGTTATCTGCAAGAAAGTAAAATAAAGGAGCTAAAGAAAAAGAGAAGTTGTGGAGGTTTGAGTGAAGTCCGGTGGAAGAATTCTCCATTTAGATGCTCCCTTTCAAGTGGGGATTGTGTAGCACACAAACGACTTGACAGTCACTAAACTTTTATGTCAGCTAAACTGACATAAGAGAAAGATGAGAAGATGGAGGATTTGGAAACCAGAGTGGAGCAACTGGAATAATATACAAGAATGGATGACGTGGTGATATCTGGCTTGGAGACTACTCCTCACACATATGCTCGGGCCGCCTCTGGTGAAAATTAAGGTGAGGACGCACCACAGAAGAAGGTTAAGAAACAAAAGATAATACTTAGATTTGCTAACAGGAAACATAAAGGTGAAATGTTAAAGGTTGTAAAGAGGCTCAAGGGCACAGGAGTGTTTGTGAATGAACATTTAACAAAGAAGAATGCTGAGATTGCCTGGCAAGCAAGAACTCTCAAGAAGGAGACGAAGATACAGAATGTATGGACAAGGAATTGTAAAGTAATGATCAAGCTCTATGGACCACCTGAACAGGCCAAGATTTTGAGGCAAGGCAAGGCAATTTTATTTGTATAGCACACTTTCAACAGCAGGGTAATTCAAGGTGCTTTATATTATTTGGTGATTTAAAAAAAACCAACAAACAGACATGGACTATAACATTGGAAATTAAAAGTAAAAGAAACACACATTACACATGATACACAATAAAGCAAGAGAAAGATCAATAAAACAAGAGAGCATGAACACATTTCATACATATGACATCAATCATTTACTCGAAGGCAATTCTAAACAGATGGGTTTTTAGTCTCGATTTAAAGCAGTTCAGAGTTTCAGCAGCTCTACACTTGTCAGGAAGTCTGTTCCAGATAAGGGGACCATAGAAACTGAAAGCTGCTTCTCCATGTTTAGTTCTGAGTCTAGGGATGTTTAGTAGGCTAGAGTTGGAGGACCTGAGTGGTCTGGGTGGTTGGTACCGTGACAACAGGTCTTCAACATATTTTGGTGCTAAGCCATGTAATGATTTATAAACTAGTAGGAGTATTTTGAAGTCTATTCTCTGAGCTACAGGGAGCAAGTGTAAGGACTTTAGTACTAGGGTGATGTACTCTACTTTCCTGGTTCTAGTGAGGACACGAGCAGCAGCATTCTGGATCAAGCTGCAGCTAAAGATAAATGCATGGATGAGTTTTTCGAGGTCCTGTTGCGACATCAGTCCTTTAATCCTAGAAATGTTCTTCAGGTGATAGAAGGCTGACCTTGTTATTGCCTTTATGTGGCCCTGGAGGTTCAGGTCTGAGTCTATTACTACACCTAAATTGCGTGGCTGATCAGTAGTTTCTAGCTGTATTAACTGAAGCTGTGTGCTGACACTTGATCGTTCCTCTTTAGGTCCAAAAGTAATTACTTTTGTTTATTTTCTATTCAGCTGGAGAAAGTTATGGCACATCCATTCATTGATTTGCTCGATGCATTTACTTAGGGTTTGAATTGGTTCAAAGTCACCTGGCGACATCGTAATGTAAAGCTGAGTATCATCTGCATAGTTATGGTAGCTAATCGTGTTGGTTGTTATAATCTGGGCTAGTGGGAGCATGTAGATATTAAATAGGAGGGGCCCTAAGATGGAGCCCTGGGGCACCCCACATGTGATTTCTGTTCGTTCTACAGATGTTCATTGGATAGATATGTCCCTTATTAAGAAGGTTATTGATTGTATTATCGAACCCTTTACCTACATTTTTAATAAATCCTTCTTGAGCGGTTTAGTTCCAGAATCAATGAAGATAGCCAGAGTTATTCCAATTTATAAAAAATGGTGACAAGAAATTAGCAAGTAATTATAGACCAACTTCCTTACTACTGCAGTTCTCAAAAATACTAGAAAAACTGTTGTACTGTGTAAACTTGATGCATTTATTAATAAGTATGATCTTTTAAATTATTAGGTGTAACCGTTCAACTTCATTAGCTGTCATGGAATTTGTAGAGCAGGTTGCAACAGCAATTGATCCAAAATTAAATAGTGTTGGTGTTTTTATTGATTTAAGTAAGGCATTTGATACTATTGACCATACATATCTGCTCAAAAAATGTGAATACTATGGTCTTCGAGGTAAAAAACAAATCAGTGGCTTCATAGTTATTCGAGTACTAGATTTCAATATGTAACTATTAACAATGTGGATTCACAGCTGGAGAAAGTAACTTGCGGGGTGCCGTGATGTTCAGTTCTGGGACCAACATTATTTATACTTTATATGAATAATATATTTTCCGTATCAAAGTTGTTAAAAGTTATAATGTTTGCAGATTATATAATTTTTTTTGTACAGGAAAAGACGTAAGTGAATTATTACAGGTTGTGGAAAGTCAATTCGTTCTAATTAAAAGGTGGTTTGATAATAACAAGTTGTCATTAAACAGAATTAAAACAAAAAGTATGATATTTTCAGGAAAGAGGAATATTGATAATGCCAAGCTTTATTTAAATGGAACAAAAAATTGAACGTGTATATGAAATCAAATTTTTAGGAGTGCTTATAGATAGTAAACTTAGTAGGAACCCTTTATGTTGTATATATAAAACGTCAAGTGTCTAAATATATTGCAATACTCTTTAAAGCAAGAGATGTATTAAACAAAAGGTCCTTGTTTTTGATATATTGTTTTTTTGCTTACAATTGCAACTGGTGTAGCAGACATTTTTTCGAATTAGTCATAATTATGTTTCAGCCTCAGCATTAATTTAACTTTTTTTTAAATTGCCTGTTTTATTCTTGCTACACAAACATCCTGACGACCATGGAGAAATAAGGCAACCTCATCTCAGCTATTTGCAGCTTTTTACAGGAACAGAAAGTAGCCCCTGAATTTAATTCTACCAGGGCCTGCAATGAATTGGCAAGCTATTTCACTGAAAAGACTCCAACAATTAGATGGTCAGTCTGTACCTCAGTACCGAACCCACTACCAATGTCATCCCCAATCTACACCAATGTAGACAAAATATCATAATTCCATGAATTAAACTGAAAAAACCTTGAAGAAATCATTAACCATTTAAGCTCCTCCTTCTGCTGTCTTGGTATCCTACCCACAATTTTTATTAAGAAAGTTTTCCCTGTCATAGGGTCTGATCTGATTAAAATAGTGAACTCATCCCTCCTGTAAGGCCTCTTCCCCCAGGCATTAAAAACAGCAGTTATTAAACCACTGCTAAAAAAGAATAATCTGAAAGACACTTTAATGCACAACTACTGGCCAATTTCTAATCTTCCATTCATCAGTAAAATTATTGAAAATTCTGTGTTTCAGCAGTTAAATAGCTTCATAACAACGTTGTCCCTGATGCACTTCCTGTTAACTGTGTTTAATTTTCACATATTATTGTTTTCTAAGATCTGTAGTAATTAGTTGCACGCTTTAGAATAGATGGGAATTATTGACGAAATGTTTTGGCTGTAAGGTTGATGTAATTTCTTAATAAATTCCCGTTAGCTTAAAGAGAAGTTGTCTGGGATTACTTGGCGTAATACGTACAGAATTGCGCTGCTCTGGGTAGCTGCATGTTGGAGTGGCTCTGTTGGCTACATATTAGGTTTTGGTTTTTTGTACATTTGGTTCCTCTTTTTTCTTGAGTAAGATTGCAGTTTTTTGACCTGGATGCTTTCTAGTTTTTGGTGCTGTGAAGGTGGAAGGATTTTTGCTGTAAATTTTCACTTTTTGATAACATGTTATGATGCGTAACCATGGCAACAATGTGGTTTACACTCGGGAGCAGCTGATTAACATCGCAAAAGCTGAAATAATACCTCAACTGAAGCCACAAATCCCTGATGAGTTGATAAGGAGAAGACGTGGATGCAGAGCAGGAGCAAAAAGTAGACAGAGACAGAGGAAGTTCAAGCCATCTCTTCCATGGATCATAATGGGCAACGTAAGATCACAGAACAAGATGGATGAACTCCAAGCTCTTACAAGGACTCAGCCAGAGTATCGGGAATGCAGTGTTATGTGTATTACTGAGTCGTGGCTGCAGGATCATATCCCCGACTCCAACGTCTCTCTGCCAGGCTTCCTGACTGTACGAGCAGAGATCTGAAAACGAGCAGGAAAAGAAAAGGAGGTGCAGTAGCATTGCTTGTCAACAACAGATGGTGTCATCCAGGACATGTTACGGTGAAATGTCGTCTCTGCACCCCAGATGTCAAACTCTTGGAGTAAGTTTTCGTCCATATTATTTACCAAGAGAGTTCACCAGTGTAATTTTGGCAGTTGTTTACGTTCCAACTTCAGCCGTTGGCGACAATCCATGTGATGTCATCAGTTCCGTTGTTGCTAAGTTACAGACACAGCACCCTAATGCATTTGTGGCAATATCTGGTGATTTTAATTATGCCTCGCTCTCGTCTACACTTCCAATATTTCAACAGCTTGTCAGCTGCTCCACAAGAGAAAACAAGACCTTGGATTTGTTTTATGCAAATGTAAAGAATGCTTACATGTCCAAACCAAGACCTCCTCTGGGACAATCAGATCACAATCTTGTTTTTCTCTGTTCAGAGTATAAACCACTTGTTCAGAGGCAACATGTTACAAAGAAAACTATGAGAAAATGGTCACAGGAAGCTGAAGAAGCCCTGCAGGGTTCTGGATGACTCTTTGCCAAGCACATGGAGAGGACATCAATGCCATGACTGAGTGTGTGACTGACTATATAAACTTCTGTGTGGACAACAGCATCCCCACCAGAAAAGTGAGATCCTTCCCTAATAACAAACCCTTGATCACCAGTGACCTGAAGGAACTGCTAAACAAGAAAAAAGAGCCTTCAGGGAGGGAGACATGGAATTACTGAGGAGTATACAGAAGCAACTTAAGGTCAAGATAAGAGATAGCAAGGAGGCATACAGGAAGAAGCTGGAGAACAAACTACAGAGGAACAATATCAGAGATGTCTGGTCAGGAATGAGAAAGATCACAGGCTTTAAGGACAGGAAGGATTGGATAGATGGAAGTCTGGGTGGCACCAATGAACTGAACACATTCTTCAACAGGTTCAATTCAGGAACTAGCTCAGCATCCTCCTCTCCTGTTCCCAGCCAAACAGACATCCCACTCTCCTCTGATCAACAGCTTTCCTGTTATACCTCGGATGTTTTATCCTTCACCTCAGCCATGGACTCTTCTGATTCCACAAGTTTGACTTCAACCAAGTCAGGAAATGCTGCTACCCCCTTTGCCTCCCACTCCCACTTGGCTGTCTCCAAAAGTCAGGTGAAGAGGCAGCCGGAAAAACTGAACCGGAACCAGGCTGCAGGTCCAGATGGTATCAGGCCTAGAGTCCTGAAGGCCTGTGCAGATCAGCTCTGTGGGATTCTGCAGAACCTCTTCAACCTTAGCCTAACTCAGGAGAAGGTTTCAGTGTTGTGGAAGACATCCTGCCTTGTTCCAGTACCAAAGAGAACTCACCCATCAGTCATCAATGACTATAGACCTGTTGCCCTGACATCCCACATCATGAAGGTCCTGGAGAGACTCCAGTTGGCACCCCTGAGTAAGCAAACAATAACGTATCAGAACCCACTGCAGTTTGCTTATCGCTGTGGAGTTGGAGTTGAAGATGCCATCATCCACCTGCTTCAACCAAACCACTGTCATCTGGACAAAGCTGCTAGCACTGTGAGTATCATGTTCTTTGATTTCTCCAGTGCATTTAACACAATTCAGCCTGATTTGCTTTGTCAGAAACACTGTTTCCATCATGGGAGAAGAAGTGGAGGTGGCTGAGGAGTATAAATACCTCGGAGTTCACCTTGACAACAGACTGGATTGGAGACTGAACAGTGAAGCTGTGTACAAGAAGGGACAGAGCAGACTGTACTTCTTGAGGAAGCTGAGGTCCTTCAAGGCTTGCAGCAAGATGCTGCAGATCTTCTGCAAGTCTGTTGTGGAGAGTGTAATCTTTTCAGCCATCATCTGTTGGGGTAGCAGCATCAGAGCCGGGGATTTAAAAAGGCTAAACAACCTGATAAAGAAGCCTGGTTCTGTTCTTGGGACAACTGTGGAACCACTGGAGATGATAATGCAAAGAAGGATTCTTCATAAAATCCAAAAAATTATGGACAACCCTGAGCATCCTCTTCATGAGACTGTCATACAACAACAGATCGTCTTCAGTCGGAGGCTTCTTCAGTTTCGCTGCAATACAGACCGCTACAGGAAATCCTTCCTGCCCACAGCCATCATTATCTACAACAACTCCTTAAAGAATTACTTATATGAGCTATACCAACACTTAATTTCCCTCTGGGATCAATAAAGTATTTTTGAATTTGAATTGAACTAATGTCCATACCGTATGAATTTACACCTTCAAGAAGAGACTGTATGTCTGATCTTTTAATACAGAAGTGGTGCCCCAAATATGAATTGATTCAATTTGAACCTCATCAATAATTATATTCATATTAAAGTATTGATCATAATTATTGATGGTTATGTAAACCAGACAAAAACTCACTCACTCTGTGTCACAACAGTTAGTTCTGCTTTTGCTTTTGTTGCTCTTGTGTGTCTCCCCATGGTTTCTTTTTCACATTCTTTTTTTTTTTCATTCTTTCATGTGTTGATATTCTGCCTGTTTCTCAAATATATGTTTCGTCGCAGGATTTGCATGGTATTTTGTAAATGACTCCACTTTTTTGTTCATCGATTATTTTTTCCTTGGGGTGTACTAATATTTTTCTGAGTGTTATGTATGGCTTGACTGGCGTGTTTATGTGATGTTTCCTTATTGAGGCTTGTATTCTCTCCGTTATTCCCTGTATGTATGGTACGTATGTATGACCATGGTTTGAGTCTTACCTAAAGAACAGGGACTTCTTTGTTTCACTAGGAAACTTTTTGTCACAATGAACAGAAATCCCATGTGGGGTGCACCAGGGCTCCATCCTGGGGCCCCTCTTATTTAGTATCTACATGCTTCCACTAGCCCAGATTATAACAACCAATATGATTGCCTACCATAACTATCCAGATGATACTCAGTTCTAAATTACAATGTCACCAGGTGACTATGAACCCATCCAAACCCTAAGTTAATCGATGGATGGATGTGCCATAACTTTCTCCAGCTAAACAGAAACAAAATAGAAGTAATTTAATTTTGGATCTTAAGAAGAATGATCAAGAGTTAGCACACAGCTTCCATTAATACAGCTAGAAACTACTGATCAGGCCCGAAATCTAGGTGTAGTAATGGACTTAGACCTGAACCTCCAGGATCACATAAAGGCAATAACAGGGAACATTTCTATGATTAAGGGACTGATGTCACAACAGGACCTCAAAAAACTCATCCATGCATTTTTTAGTCGGACTGATTACTTCAACAGCCTCCTCACAGGTCTGCCTAAAAGTCAATTAAACAGCCCCAGCTAATCCAGAATGCTGCTGCTCATGTCCTCACTAGAACCAAGAAAGTAGAGCACATAACCCCTGTTGTAAAGTCCTTACACTGGACCCCTGTGGCTCAGAGAATAGACTTAAAAATCCTTTTACTAGTTTATAAATCATTGAATGGTTTAGCACCAAAGTATGTGGAAGACTTGTTGCCACTATACCAACCCCCCAGACCACTCAGATCTTCCAACTCTAGTCTACCAATCATCCCTAGAATTAGAACCAAACATGGAGAACCAGGTTTAAGTTTATATGCTCCCCTTATTTTGAACAAATTTCCAGACCACTGCAAAGCTGCTGAAACACTACTTCCTTTAAATCAACGCAAAAAAAACCCCCATCTGTTTAGAGGTGCCTTTGAGTGGGCAATTTATAATAGTTTGAATGTCATATGTTTTAATGTATCATATATTATGTGATTCTAATGTTGTGTCTTATGCTTTTACTGTTGTTTTATTGCTGCTTTTATTGTATCCTCTAATCACCCAAATCACCTTGAATTGCCTTGTGAGCTATACAAATAAAGTTGCCTTGCCTTGCCATGCTGGGTTTCCTTGGTAAACTTTTCTATCAATAGGTTTGAATAATAACTTTTTTTGATCTCATAACTAGGATCAGATTAGAATACATAACGGACTTTGAATCTCCCTCCATAACTGGATGGAATTTATGTTTTTTTGTAAAGTGCCTTGAGACAAAATTTGTTTTGAATTGGCACTATATAAGAAAATCTGATTTGAATGAGTAAATCAAAATGAATATAGGTCAGGATGGGAGTAAAGCCACCAAAATTATTTTCCCACATTCACTTCTTCTAAAATGTTTATAATTAACATCTGTGTAAGATGTTTTTGATATTGTTTTTGCAAACATGCTGTAAGTTGTGCATATTTTAGGAGTTTGTGGAATAGAACAAATAAAACCGATGACTGGACTTTTTAGAGTGACATTTGCTGAGCAGCTTGTGAGCCAAATAACATGCGCCACATCATATGAATTTTTAGCCTACAAGTCAGATGAGATCTGCCTGTTTTGCTGCGATATCTTCATGTAGAAATGCGGGTGACAGGATCTCCTCCGAGTCATCAGTTAAATGAACTACTCTGGTGACATGCACTGTGCACTGAAATGAGCGTTTAAAAAGGTGCGCAGATTTTGAGTGAAAAACTGAGGTGTTGAGCTGCGTTTGTTCCCAATCAGAAACTGACTGAGCTCGGTGAACAAGTTTTTCCACAATTTCCCCATTTTGCACCAGCCGGTTTAGAGAGAGAAATGTTTGGATTTTCATGAAATCGGTAAAATGTTCGCTGTTCAGTTGTGAGGCAGACATTCATTGCAGCTGAATGTGTGTCCTAAACCACGGATGTTATGTTCAATGTGTCTGTGTCTGAGCTAAACCATTTTTGCTCATACTCCATGTCCGGTGCTGTAGAAATGTGTGATGTGCAATGAAGGTCTCCTTCCGGCATAAAAACAGATGCTAGACTCACCAGATTCTGAGCCGAATCAAGCAGGGATTTCGGGGTGGTACCTGCTGTCAGCTTCCACTCATATTCATGTTTGAGGTCGTGAGGGCTGTATTTCACTGCCGTCAACACTGAGTCCTCTTGAGCTGGTACAACTTGGATGCCTTGTGGTGATGAAAAAAGAGTGATATTTAGTTTACACATCAGGTCTCTTCCTAATAAATTTACAGGACATTGTTGAGAAATCAGAAAACCATGTTTGAAAGCTGGACCTTCTCCCAGTTGACAGCGAAGAGGGTAGCTAAAACGTTCTTTTACAACCTGACCGGAAGCAGAGATAGAAAAAACATGGTTGCCGCTCATTTCTGGATGTGGTTGTAGTTCCGTATTTTTCAGAACCGAATGGGTTGCTCCGGAGTCAACCATGAACTCCACAGATGATCCTGAAATATTTAGAGACAGAATAGGTAAGGCCTTGTATGTTTCAGAAGTGAGATGAGCATACGTACCAGTTGGTGTTGTTTGTTGTTTCTCTAAATTTTCAATGGCTTCTGTAATCAAGGTGTGAGGGGTAGTTTTATTAGTGCAGAAAGCAGATTCTTCCTTGCAAAGAGCAGAATTTTCATTGGAAATTGCAGATTTCTCATTGTCAACAACAAGTTTTTTATCACAAAAAACAGTTTGTTTATCTCTTTCAATGTGATTGGATGTATCTGTGTGTGGTTGTTGTGTCATTCCATGCATTAGAGTTCTGGCGATTACAGTGTTTGAAGGAGCTTTTACACATCAGATGTTAGCAAAATCTCTGGCTGAGTCGACAGATGCAGACGAACCTGGTGCAGACGCCGAAAGGCGAGATGAAGGGGATGAAGACGATGGATGTAACGTGGACACGCTTGATGACCTCGAGTTATATGAGTAATTGGATTACAGGTGTATGACGATTATTTTTAAATCACTTTGTGAATTAGGTTTTCTGATGTTTCTTTTCTGTAACTACTCTCTTGTGTTCCTCTATGAGAGTCAGGCAGTTCCATGAAAATTTAGCAGGGTCTCATCCCAGGTAAAGCAGAGAGAAAAAAGGGGTTGATTTTCATTTTTCAATTATACTTTTATTATTCTTTCATTAATAGTTCATTTATGTGATTTCAGTTATGTTTCCTTTTTATTTTTTATTTTTATTTTTTATTCAATTCCAGTTCATTGTTATTATTCAACAATTATTTCCTTTTTCAGTTATTTCCTTTTTTTGTTTATTCATATTAATCTATGAATAAGGGGGGGAGATTATAAATTCGTTTATGAGCAGTGAATCAGTACTGAAATTGAGTCTATTGTTATTGATTACTACTGATCTGTTTTTGCGTAACCTCTTTAAAGGCTCACTGTGGCGCTGACAAATGAGTGACTGACGATCTTTGATTTCGGGGTTTTCACACTGGATGCAAGCCTCATTTAAGGGAAAAGTACACGTTTCAATTTGTGCAAAATTTATTTTACTCATTCATGGTGTACTTGACTGATTCTGCCTAAAATTGTTTTTCTTCATCTCTGTTTTGCAGTTATTTCTTATACATACTGATTTTGATGACGAGCGATGCAGAAATGGCTACCTTGGGGGCATTCTTTTTCACCCAAGAAGTCGGGAGACGACAAGCACGACCATAGGTTGGAGGTTGAGCATCTTACGCCCCTGAGTTTTTTGAATGTGGTGTTGCATCGGGTCCAATAACTGTCATCAGGAAGGATGTATAGAACTGATCATTTTGTTCAGAAGTTGACTGACTGTGACATGTAATGCACAAAAATCATTTGGTATTGTTTTTTTCCACTGCCTGCCTTCTCATTAGTAGTAGTTTCAAGTGAGCCATTCTTACTTATTTGTTTTTTGTTTTGGTTTTGTTTATCACTGAGATATGATAAAAAGGGAGGACTATTGTGGAAAAAAATTTAATGTTAAGAATGATCTGTTCTGTGTAGTTCACATACTGACAGTTACTGATAGTTACTGCGTGTCTTTTCTTTATGATATGGTAACCAATCTGATTATATGACTGTGTATGAATTTAGGTCAGGACAAACCTACTGATTCAGACTCTTGCAGTCTGGGTTGGCATGGCAACTCTCTTATGTCTAAGAACGTCCTGACATACATTGATTATGCTTCGATATCAAATCTTCTACGCCTATGAGTCAAATGTCTACTAACTGAGAAATGTTTGTCTGTGATTTCATATTGATAGGCTCAGCATTACTGAACCTATATAATCCTGTGTCTTGTTTTGGAAGGCAGGTCAGTATTGCATATTTTTTCTGTTGACGCTGTACCTCCTTGTTTGATCAACTAAGTCTATTAAAACCTCCAAATATCTGAAGGAATCTCTCTCATCTCTTTTATTAAAAGAACTTCGATAACAAATATCATATGGGTATTCATGTGGTATCTTTAAATAGCTGGCTATAAAGAAGTTGTTGTGTGTGATCATTTTCAATGTGTCTGAATTTGACCAGTAGAAAGGAAGATAGCTGATGGAGCTGTAAGAGCACATTAGAAAGCATGGGTATTCTTAACTGTCTATTCAAATACGTGCCATGTAATAGCACTTGGGGTAATTACGGTTGGCAGCTCATCTTCCGCCAGCTTTGCAGCTGATTCTGTCTCTTTTTTTATTAATTTCCTGCCTCGTTGAGGATGCCAGTAGAAATCTGCAGAGGCCAAGGCCTGTAAAGCAGTACAGCAAAGCAAATGATAAAAAAGTGTTTTAAAAAGGATTTGTGAATAGACACTGCTGTCTTAGTTTACCTTGTGGGTAAAAATAAAACAGAGTTAATGCCAGCTAAGAAAGCTATGTATAAAATCAGTCACCAGGCAAGTTTATTTTCACAATTCCTACTCAAGTTAACCCCAACTCTTTTACCAGAAGAGAAAAAGCAATGGAAAAAAGTTGCACAGTCTTATAATGGACAAGATTTATCTGCTAATCTAGTAATGGACAGAATTTTCAGTTCCTGAACTGTCCCCTTCATCATATCGGTGTGATGTAAATTTCATCATCTTTACGTGCACACAAGGGGCCTTCTGGGTCCTCCACAGAGCCCAGATTTTGTTGATCATGCTGAAATGATAAAACCCCCTAAATGAGGGAGTATTTATGAGTTTCATAACATACAACTAACAGGGTTGTGCATATCTGGTCTGCTCCAAAGCCATCCATCTTCAAACACTGCAAAGTAATCAATTAAGTCAAGTAAGTCAATTCAGATACACAGATGTAAAATGACAAAGTACAAAATTATTTCCCCCCTCGATTACCATGCAGTTAGATTCAATGATTTTAGATTAAGCAAAGTATAATAACTGTTGAGTGATGTGGTTTGACACAACAAAACAAAGGAAGGAAATTACACCATGCAGTCGAGAAAACTAACTAACTACCTTTCACAATTAGGTCTTGTCTAACTATTCTAGTGGACATTTACAAAATGTGACAATGAGACTTAGGCCACGTCCACACAAAGCCGGTACGTTCCCTATCCGATAATTTTTTTTCCTCGTTCTAAAAAAAAATTCCGTAAACACGGCATCGTCTCAAGAAATATCTGCGTCCACACGAAACCACTGAAACCAAACCGACTGAAAACGGTGTAGTATATATGCCAGACCAGTATGGGGCGCTGTAATTCTGCCACAGAGATACACTATACACGGAGAAGACTTTGAGCATGTGCATAACCTTGCTCGCTATATACGAACCAAGAAGAATACATTTATAACAAAGCAATAGATTTTGCTGTAATAAAGCTAGTAGGCTTAGTAGCTTCTGCAGCACGAACAAAATCATGTAGTCCGCCATTATTGTTGTTGCAGTTACGTGTGACGTGTGACGCAGCCGAAGCATGATGTGATGACATCATCGTTTCACAAAATATACGGATTGGCTGTACACACGAAACCTCAAGGGTGTAGTTTTCAGATTTATCCACTTTGGGACCCGGTTTCAAAAAATAGCAGTTTCAATCTCCGAAAACGCCGGATCCGTGTGGACGAAACGCTAATACGATAAAAAATGTATACGTATACAGCGAAACACGTCTCCGTGTGGACGGGCCCTTAGACAAACAAGAAAAAACTGCCATAAACTCTCACAGCAAAATGCATTTTCTATATTATGAACAATAAAGCAAAATTTCTTTTCAAAGATTTTTTTCTACAGCTTCTTGCTTTATAGAGGGATTATTGGTCTATCTCACTCCCTGGTCTACTGTGCATGTCGGGTGCAGAAAGAGACACAATCATGTCTTTTTGTGCTGTTGGTTGCACAAATCGCTTTGATAAAAACAACAAAACACGGAAGTTCTATAGAATTCCATTGACTCACACCCCTTTCAAGGAAAACAAGAGATGTCTTTGGTAGCAAGCGATCAGAAGATACGATTGGAATTAACATGTTATTAAAACTGCAACCATTTGCAGTGATAAATTAAGGTACTCAGGTAAGCCTTTTTTGTTCTGTCCTTTTGACTGATGGGCTCAAAGAAATCCGGTCATAAACTATGTTTACCCGTCAACCTTTAAAATAATAATTATATATTCAGTAGTATTTAATTGCAATTCATTTGAACTAATATTTAATCTGAACAAACTGAACTAAGAATCCACATCGTGCCATCCCACATTGAGCAGATTAATAAACTGCATGTATCAATTATTATAAAAAATATTAGCCTCATCTAAACCTTCAACTTGCATGTTGAACCCAATCCCAACCTATTTTTTTTTATCCCACGTTTTTTCCCATTATATATCACCCAGTGCTCCTACCCTAGGGGTCCAGTCCTAGGTTTCCGCTCTCCCTCTGCCAGCCGTGGGAGGGCCCCGCACTGACCAACCAAATCTTTTAAGGAAGTGTTCTCTTTGGTTACTGCCCCATTTTATGTATGATGACTCTATCTTTAGTAAATGGATACATAACACAGGAATTGCTGTAATTGAACCTCTGCCATGGACTGTCAACCTCTCCAGGGTGTACCCTACCTCTCACTCCATGACTGCTGTAGATAGGCACCAGCCCCCCCCCCGCAACCCTGCATAGGATGGATGGATGTAATTGAAACTTTACTTAAGAAACGCTCCCTCGATTACGATGACTTACAGACCTATATCTAACCTTCTTTTCTTATCCGAAGTCATTGAGAAAATAAAGAGTCGAGGAGCTTCAAAGGAAGAGAAGACATCAAGGTTTCTGTAGGCTACTGCATAATTAGTAGAATTATATAAACAATTTGATAATTATCTGTGAAATCAACAAATGAATTCCTCCTATCACGATCACATTGGATTCAAATGCAAAAGCAAAACGCGGAGCATTGTATTCTGTAAGTCCCTAAACAGCTACCATATTTCAAGATTGCACAAGACAATGGAAAGTCAACCACAGTTCATGTACAGGTCCTTCTCAAAAAATTAGAATATTGTGATAAAGCTCATTCTTTTCCATAATGTAATGATAAAAATTAAACTTTCATATATTTTAGATTCCTTGCACACCAACTGAAATATTTCAGGTCTTTTATTGTTTTAAAACTGATGATTTTGGCATACAGCTCATGAAAACCCCAAATTCCTATCTCAAAAAATTAGCATATTTCATCCGACCAATAAAAGAAAAGTGTTTTTAATACAAAAAAAGTCAATTTTCAAATAATTATGTTCAGTTATGCACTCAATACTTGGTCGGGAATGCGTCTCTCAACTTCCTCTTCACAATATCCCACAGATTCTCTATGGGTTCAGGTCAGAAGAGTTGGCAGGCCAATTGAGCACAGTAATACCATGGTCAGTAAACCATTTACCAGTGGTTTTGGCACTGTGAGCAGGTGCCAGGTCGTGCTGAAAAATGTAATCTTCATCTCCATAAAGCTTTTCACCAGATGGAAGCATGAAGTGCTCCAAAATCTCCTGATAGCTAGCTGCATTGACCCTGCCCTTGATAAAACACAGTGGACCGACACCAGCAGCTGACATGGCAACCCAGACCATCACTGACTGTGGGTACTTGACACTGGACTTCAGGCATTTTGGCATTTCCTTCTCCCCAGTCTTCCTCCAGACTCTGGCACCTTGATTTCCAAATGACATGCAAAATTTGCTTTCATCCGAAAAAAGTACTTTGGACCACTGAGCAACAGTCCAGTGCTACTTCTCTGTAGCCCAGGTCAGGTGCTTCTGCCGCTGTTTCTGGTTCAAAAGTGGCTTGACCTGGGGAATGCGGCACCTGTAGCCCATTTCCTGGACACGCCTGTGCACGGTGGCTCTGGATGTTTCTACTCCAGACTCAGTCCACTGCTTCCACAGGTCCCCCAAGGTCTGGAATCGATCCTTCTCCTCTGGGAACAGCCTATTCGTTCAGAAATGTCTTTCTGTGTCTTACTCTCTTGGTTGAGGGTGTCAATGATGGCCTTCTGGTCAGCAGTCAGGTCCGCAGTCTTACCCATGATTGCGGTTTTGAGTAATGGACCAGGCTGGGAGTTTTAAAAAATCTCAGGAATCTTTTCCAGTTGTTTAGAGTTAATTAGTTGATTCAGATGATTACGTTAATAGCTCATTTAGAGAACCTTTTCATGATATGCTAATTTTTTGAGATAGGAATTTTGGGTTTTCATGAGCTGTATGCCAAAATCATCAGTTTTAAAACAATAAAAGACCTGAAATATTTCAGTTGGTGTGCAATGAATCAAAAATATATGAAAGTTTAATTTTTATCATTACATTATGGAAAGAATGAACTTTATCACAATATGCACATTTTTTGAGAAGGACCTGTATATAAAAATGTGAAATTTCAAGCTAATAGGAATACTAAGAATATGTGTTGGTGAGAAATATGAATTACAAAAGACATTTGTGAATGGGATACACAGAATTTGAAGGTAAACAAGTAAAATATTACAAACTTTAAATTTATTATCAATTGAAAGTTTATAAACATCTTATAATGCTGAAAATTTTATTTTTATAATCTGACAATTCAACCCCACCATATGAATGTCATGAACATCTGTATTTACCGACACACATAAACACAGAGAAGCATACCTTTAAAGGGGGCGTATTATGCTTCTTCCAGGCACATGTTATCCTTCTATAGCACACTTCAATAAAATTGACACCTTAAGTCTTTTAAAAGTCTGTTATATATCCAAATCCACCTTAAATAAATTTACTTCCGTATTGGACGCCTTGATTTTCGCCTGTGCCTCTCTAAGACCCTCCTACTCTTTCTGACACTTCCCCTTCAGTTGGTCACATACCGTACATGCACTGAGTCGGAAACAAAATCCCACAAAAGACGCGCAGCTGCAGCTGGTGTGTTATAATTACTGCACCTGGGACTCAGCCGGAGTTGTGTGAGGTGGGGAGGGGTGGGGAGCTCTGCAGGGGCGAGGCTCTCGGCTGAGTACGTAAGGTCGGAGGAGGATATGGGTGGAAAAGGCGGGGATAGGTGGGAGCAGGCATTTCAGCAACCCCGAGAACTACCAGCAGAGACCGGCAGAGACTCAAAGAGTACTCTAACATGAGTGAATGGGTCAGGTATGTTTTTAATGAGGGAAAGACAGGATCTTAGGATATCAAGCTTCAGAAAGTCCATTTAGCATAATACCCCCCCCCCCCCCCCTTTAAGCATGTTCCATTCTGCTATATGTGCACGAAATATTTAGAGCACCTAAGAAAATATTGACTGAGGATTTTGGTCTGATATAAACATTAAGTGTAATTTAGCTGGCTATTTAATAAAGATTTCACAAATTAGGCTAAGGTTTCACAAATTATAAACTGGGTTTTAAATATCCTGCCATTAGTGTAGAATATCATAATCTGCATTTGCAGAGTCTAAATTTTGTATTTCCTGAGCTGGAGCTGTTCCAGTGTAGTATAGATGCAACAAAAACTGCAAGTTATTGAAGTTTCAATGTTTTAATTTCAATTTACTTTATTAATATAGCGCCGAATCACAACAGATGTTTTTACAAGGCACACCAAAGGAAAGTCATCTTAGCATAAAACATTCCAATCAGTTCAAAGTTTTAGCTAGTTTATAGCTCCTCTCTATTAAAGGAATCCCAGCAAATTTGTCACGTGGTGTGTGGAGAATGGACCCAAACGCACTCGGTGAAGGAAGGTGCAGGATGTTTATTATTGTGAGGAGATCGTGATGATGGTGGTGAACGGAGACACTGGACATCAGGCATGGAAGGAAGACAGCAGGAAGAACGACACACCATGGGGATTGACAATTACTAATGATCCGGCCGGGAGTGAAAGGAAGTGAGGGGTCTTAAATGCAGGAGGTGAGTGGGATCAGGTGTGGTTGATGAGACAGACAGGTGAAGACAATGAGGCAGGAATAGGGCAGCGTGACAGGACCCCCCCCCTTTAAAGGTGGATTCCAGACGCCGTGGAGAGAGTGAAAAAGAAAGGGAAGAGAAAAAAACAAGCACCCTTGCCAGGCTGGGTGGAGGGGGCCCACGGAAGGAGGGCCCCAGTCTCTTTGGGTACGCCCCTGGAAGTCTGGCGGACGGCCCCGGTGGCGGCCCCTGAGGACCTGGAGGTCGGGCGGACGGCCCCGGCGGCGGCCCCTGAGGACCTGGAGGTCAGGCGGACGGTCCCGGTGGCGGCCCCTGAGGACCTGGAGGTCGGGCGGACGGCCCCGGCGGCATCCTCTGGCTGGACGGAGGTCGGGCGGACCGCCCCGGCGGCGTCCTCTGGCTGGACGGAGGTCGGGCGGACGGCCCCGGCGGCGTCCCCTGAGGACCTGGAGGTCGGGCGGATGGCCCCGGGGGCGTCCCCTGAGGACCTGGAGGTCGGGCAGATGGCCCCGGTGGCGTCCTCTGGCTGGACGGAGGTCGGGCGAACGGCCCTTAGGTCCTCTTCTGAGGGTCAGGTAGCGCCAAAGACGCCTGGCCGGTAAAGGTCGGCCGAGACAAAGAGAGTCTGGAGGCTCGGACGCCTCCTGAGACGAAGGTTCTGGAGGCTTGGACGCCTCCTGAGAGGAAGGTTCTGGAGGCTCGGACGCCTCCTGAGACGAAGGTTCTGGAGGCTCGGACGCCTCCTGAGACGAAGGTTCTGGAGGCTCGGACGCCTCCTGAGACGACCGTTCTGGTGGCTCGGACGCCTGCTGAGACGACCTTTCTGGAGGCTCGGACGCCTGCTGAGACGACCGTTCTGGAGGCTCGGACGCCTGCTGAGACGACCGTTCAGGAGGCTCGGACGCCTGCTGAGACGAAGGTTCTGGAGGCTCGGACGCCTGCTGAGACGAAGGTTCTGGAGGTTCGGACGCCTGCTGAGACGACCGTTCTGGAGGCTCGGACGCCTGCTGAGACGACCGTTCTGGAGGCTCGGATGCCGGCTGAGACGAAGGTTCTAGAGGCTCCAGTGATGGGGACGGGTCCTCCCTGACCCTCCCTGGGAGCTTCAGCGACGGGGACGGGTCCTCCCTGACCCTCCCCGGGAGCTTCAGTGACGCATGGGGAAATGTCCATCGCTGGAGAGCCGGCGCTGTGACCGCCAGAAACACGGCTGCCACAACAACGGCGGGCTCTGGAGCTGGAACGGGCTCTGGAGCTGGAACGGGCTCTGGAGCTGGAACGGGCTCACGGACTGGTGCCGGAACGGGCTCACGGACTGGAGCTGGAACTGCCCCGGAAGCGGCCCCACCTCGGCGGCTTCGCTGCCTGCGGCGAGGCGCTCCCCTGGAGCAGAGGTAGGCCGTCTTGTCCCCATGGAAGAGCTCGAAGAGATCCTCCTCCCTGATGTGAGGAGCCCCCGAAGAGCCAGCTGGAGGAGGGACAAAGACGGCGGGGGAGAGAACCGGCGGTGGGTGCCACGCGGAGATGGAGCCGACGTTGGTGGTCCGTGTGGCCGCGCCGCCCTGCTCCTCGCTCGCTGAAACTCCGGTTCGGCGGGTCCGTCGCCTACGGCCAGATGGTGGAGGCGGAGAGGGCGGACCGATCGTCTGGTCCAACGCCTCCTGGCGAATCCTCTCCGCCTCACGCCGCAGATCGGCGAGCTCCCGGGCCGAGAACACACTCTGGAAGTGAGGGAGCACTCCGAGGATCTCCCCGGCTCCGGAGACCCGCACAGGGAGGTGAGGAGAGGCAGCGAGTCTGGCCAGGTTGGCCCAGACGTCCTGGCGCAGGGCGTCGATCTCCTGGGCGAGTGCTGGGTCCATGTTTAGGGCCGGATCATTCTGTCACATGGTGTGTGGAGAATGGACCCAAACGCACTCGGTGAAGGAAGGTGCAGGATGTTTATTATAGTGAGGAGATCGTGATGATGGTGGTGAACGGAGACACTGGACATCGGGCAGGGAAGGAAGACAGCAGGAAGAACGACACACCATGGGGATTGACAATTACTAATGATCCGGCCGGGAGTGAAAGGAAGTGAGGGGTCTTAAAGGCAGGAGGTGAGTGGGATCAGGTGTGGTTGATGAGACAGACAGGTGAAGACAATGAGGCAGGAATAGGGCAGCGTGACAAAATTACAATGAGTCATTGACTGGCAGTTGCACCCTGTTGATGCAGACTCCAACATCAGCAATTCCTCAACAATCCCTTATACTGAGCAAGCATGTAGCAACAGTGAAGAGGAAAAACTCCCCTTTAGCAGGAAGAAACCTCTATCAGAACCTGGCTCAGTACAAACGGCCATCTGCCACGACCGTCTAGAGGTTCGTGAAGACAGAGCACTTTCTATATCAAAGAAAGTAAAAAGTTGATAGCAGGACATGGAGGATGCTCATTTACTGGGATGCCCCCTGTCCAACAGGGCATTGCAGCACAAATCAAATAAGGTTTCACTAATCCCAAAGTGTATTTGACAGATTCTGCCATTAGTGTAGAATAATGTAGTCCCGGCTTGAAGAGTTAAAGTGTTTTAGTTTTTAAACTAGAGCAGATTACTTAAAAGATTGAAGGGGTGGTACTGTTATTTTGTGTTTGTGAAAGACTGAAAAAAAATCTACCACTAAAAAACTGCCACAGAATTTCCCTTTGTGACTTCAACTTCTCTGTTATAAGACACAAATACTTTTGCACCAATAACACCTCCATAATGTACAAAATGACTAACTGTTTAATGAATGACTTTTGTAGAAGAAAGTACAAACTCAAATTTATGTGAAATGTGATATTTGTGTGCTTATGAAATACCCTTTGAAAATAAAAATAAAAAGGGCAACTTTCACAGCTCCTTGAGATGAAAAAGTGGCTCTTTCCAAACTCTGCACAGAAAACAAACAATTACATTCTTGACTGCTTTTATTTACTCCATGATTGAGCAATGCAGGCAGACAGGCGCAGGCAGATTAATTAACTAGCGGCTGAAAACCTTTATTCTGAAAGCATTGTCACATTGATGGATGGCTGATTAAAGTCAGTGAGATGGCTATCAGTACAAAAACAAATATCAGTCACAATAAAAAAGTACAACAAAGAGAGAGGAGAAAGAAAACATAAATGCAGGTGTTCTTTAGCTGAACAAGAAAACCTTTTTTTATGCTGGACAAGAAGAAGAAAAAACATGTAATTGGGAATACAGGAGGAGGAGGAGGCCATGAGTGCAACTTATCATGCTAGCACCAGCTCAAATTACCTGCCTTGTGCGTCTTTTGATGAGGTTTCTCATTAGGGGTCTATACAGCCCAGACTTTGGAAATATCACAGAATTAATTAAAATGATAGGAATGGAGAAAGTGGGCTGCAAATAACAGGATGGGAGAGGGCCTGCATAATCATTGTTCTGATCAGAGCACTATTGTCTGTATATGAATGTGCCCGCTGACGGCATCCAGTAGCTCTCCGGTGTTTATCTAGAATCCCGAGCTAGCTTGTTTCCACTGTGCCGCCACTGATAGAGCATTCACTCTCCATTTACAATAAAAAGAAGCTCAAAGGCTTCATTTATGCCTGTGGTTGAGCAGATGCAGATGGGCTACAGCTCGCGCCAGTATTAAACCAGTTTAACTTAGGATGAACTATCTAAAACAGTTTAACTTATTATTTTTGCTATTTTCACTACATCTTCCAAAAAATTTTTTGAACTTCCTTATACTTCATTTTTACATTTCCTTAGAGGTGCAAGCCTTAAACTAGGATTTGTAACTAATGCTTAATGGAGAGATGTCAGTGTCTTTTGTTTCACATCTGTTCTTGAAAGTCTGTAGATCAGAGTATGATGAGTTGCTTTTTGAGATCTTTTAAACTGTTGTTTTCAGTATTTCAAAGCCAAGGCAGAGAAAGACAAGGCGGTTTTATTTGTATAGCACAGTTTCAACAACAAGATCATTCAAGGTGCTTTACCTGATTAGGGGGTAAAATAAAAATAGCAGTAAAAGAAAGTCAAAGTAAAGTAATACAGCAATACACAAAGAAGCACAAACAAAACATATGATACATTAAAACATTACTCAAAGGCTGCTCTAAACAAATTCAATTCAAATTCAAAAATACTTTATTGATCTCAGAGGGAAATTCAGTGTTGGTATAGCTAATATAATTAATTCTTCTTCTTCACTTCTGTTTTAAAAGACATTCAGTCTCTTCTTGAAGGTGTAAATTCATACGGTATGGACATTAGTTCAATTCAAATTAAAATTCAAAAATACTTTATTGATCCTAGAGGGAAATTAAGTGTTGGTATAGCTCATATAATTAATTCTTTAAGGAGTTGTTGTAGATAATGATGGCTGTGGGCAGGAAGGATTTCCTGTAGCGGTCTGTATTGCAGCGAAACTGATGAAGCCTCCGACTGAAGACGCTCTATTGTTGTATGACAGTCTCATGAAGAGGATGCTCAGGGCCATAATTCCTTTGGTTTTATGAAGAGTCCTTCTTTGCATCATCATCTCCAGATGTTCCACAGTCGTCCCCAGAATAGAACCAGCCTTCTTTATCAGGTTGTTTAGCCTTTTTAAGTCCCTGGCTCTGATGCTGCTACCCCAACAGATGATGGCTGAAGAGATTACACTCTCCACAACGGACTTCTAGAAGGTCTGCAGCATCTTGCTGCAAACCTTGAAGCACCTAAGCTTCCTCAAGAAGTACAGTCTGCTCTGCCCCTTCTTGTAGACGGTTTCACGTTCAGTCTCCAGTCCAGTCTGTTGTCAAGGTTAACTCCGAGGTATTTATACTCCCCAACCACCTCCACTTCTTCTCCCATGATGGAAACAGTGTTTGACTTACCCCTGTTTTTTTCTGAAATCTCTCACCAGCTCTCTGTATTCAGCTTCTTGTCCATCTCTGATACACCCGACAATTGCAGAGTCATCTGAGTATTTCTGCAGATGACAGGTCTCTGATTTGTACTGGAAGTCTTAGGTGTACAGAGTGAAAAGGAATGGTGAGAGTACGGTCCCCTGTGGTGCTTCTGTGGTGCTGACCACCTGGTTGGACACACAATTCTTCAGTTTAGGAAACTGGGGTCTGTTTGTCAGGTAGTCATGATCCAGGCTATTGTTGAGGGCTCCACCTGTGTCTTCAAAAGTTTCTGACAAAGCAAATCAGGCTGAATTGTGTTAAATGCACTGGAGAAATCAAAGAACATGATCCTCACAGTGCTGCCTGCTTTGTCCAGATGACAGTGGGTTGGTTAAAGCAGGTGGATGATGGCATCTTCAACTCCAACTCCACAGCTATAAGCAAACTGCAATGGGTCCTGATACATTCTTGTTTGCTTACTTAGGGGTGCCAACAGGAGTCTCTCTAGGACCTTCATGATGTGGGATGTCAGGGCAAGGGGTTAGGGGGGTTATAACATTGGGGGTTATAATATTTAGGGGTTATAACGTTGCATTTAATAGAAACATGTGAGTGGATATAACTTGAATTTTACAAGGAAAGTAAAGGTACTATCTGCCAGTTTTAGCAAGCAATTATAAGGGTTCCAAGAATGTGGAATGGGCAGAACAGGCCATGCATGCAGAGCAGAGCAGGGGATCCTATTGTAATTGTAGGGATTTTTCACAATTTGTTATGAAGTCCACGGAGTGGCTGGAACAGGCAATGCAAGGCATGCCTGTTCACCTGCTCCAGTGGAGCAGGCAACCCTATTATTCTACAGATTTTTCATTATTAGGGGAGCCAAGCCCACAGAGTGGGAAGAACAGGCATGCAGGGATCTATTTAGTGGTGTTCACATATGTGGTACAACAGGCGAGAAGTATTTTAGGCACTAAAAAGTACCACAGTACACCACTAGGTGGCATTATTATAGAGGGAACCGCATTGTGTCTAATATCACCCAAACATGTGTCAGACTCACCACCTATATGTCAGCTCAATCCTTGGATGATTCTGCATTTACACCTTATTGGCTTCGCCTCCTTCCACCTAAATAGAATTTTTGCTTTATCGCGACAAAAGCAAAATCTAGTTTTGATTGCTTCTTCACCCTTATAAGCTGGATCGACATGAAACTTGGTACATGACATCTATCGATTGAGCAAACAAAATTTTACAAAATTTTACAAAATTTTACGTTTTAGTGCTAGCTAGCAAAAAAGTTAATTGACCATTGCTGTGGGGAAAACATTTATTCTTCCCTTTATATAGGAAAGAAGACATAGAGAAGAAGACATAGGCTGGATTCTGCATCTGCGTTCATACTTTATTATGGCCAGTCTTGTACATGAGCCTGTCTGGGCTGTAGCTCGAACTCTCTCGCACCCAGATCATGTCTGCCCTCTCTGCCAGAAGTTTCTACCCTCAGTCCTCTGATATTATGTCATTATTGCAAGGTTAACCAAAACACTCCTCAAAGCTGAGGAGTCAGAAGTTAGATCAGAGTGGGTGAAAGGCATCTTCCCTGACTCTTATTAATTTTGTCATATTCCCATGATTCCTTTTGTAATAATTACTTAACCAATAATTGACATTGAAATTTTCTGTAACATTCCTCTCTTTTTCTTTCGCTACAGTAATGCCCAAAAGAAACAGACATATTTCAAATTGATACAATTTCTAATGGGTGTGAAGAGAGCCGACAAAAAAAGACAATGATCAATCAATCAATTTATAATCACACTTGAATCATGCTTGACATGGAATTACCTCAAAATAACCAGGGATCATCCATTCAGACGACCTTGTTAAGACATAACTTGTTGGTCAGAATGAAAAACCCACCAGGGTCTTTATTTGTGGTGTTCTTTTGTTCACCACTTCATTCATATTGTTGGGAAAAGATTCTGACGACCTCCTGCCCCCAAGGACGGCCACACTTTGTCTCGACATCTGTCAGAACTCAATGAAATATTAAATCTCGACTTGGTGTTGAACTGTGCATGCTTCCCTTGTAGCTGCTCCATGTCGTGACCCCCAAGGTCCACCTCTGGTCCTCTCTGGAAGGAAAGTATCCCCAATCAGGAGGCCCCTGATGTGATCTCCAGCTAAGTGTAGAGCATGGTAGTCCAAACATATGTGAGCTAATTCAGAGGATATACTTAGTTGATTATAAGTAAGGGATTAGGTCAGAGATGATTTTAAATAGAATTAGCAGACTTGAGAGGTTGGTTTAGATTATCTTGATGTGGCTGCTGCATCAGGCAATGCTAAACGCACTTCACAACTTAAGTTAATGAGCCACTTCATTAACTCTTGATGCAAGAGGAAATCAATCAAGAATCCGTGTTTAGATAATCCTCATTGAAGGACTTTAGTTTTTATGCCCAAAAACCCAAAGAAAGCCTGTAATTCAAATTGAATTTGAATCCTTATTCAAACTGAATTACAAACCTATATTTCCCTCTCCTTCTAGTATAAGGAGTATACTATACTCAATATATATTAGTATACTATAAACTGTTCTTCAAAATTGTGTTTATATTCAAATTTTACCAAAACTAGGGGTGGCACGGTTCATGAAAATAAAATATGAACCGTTCGGTTCGCTTGTCTCGGTTCGGAGCATGCGTTCGCACTGTTCGAGGCATGCACAATGTAGCCTCGTGCTCCATATGTGTATGAGACCTCAGTGTGTTTCTATTTCCCTGTTGTCTGGTCCACACTCCAGAGCAGAAGGGGGCGGTAATGCACCTATCGTTGGATGCCAACCAACCGCCGTAAAACAAAAAGAAGAAGAAGACGAAGTGTTTCCCTTTCGTGCGAAAGAATTGAAGTGTCTATACAGTCAATGGGTGTCTAGGGTGTGGAGTGAGTGCTGCAGGTCACAATACTGTGTAGAAATGGCAAGTGGGAGAGGAAAGGAAGGCTGCCCGCGCCCGGAGTTGGAGGATGCGCCAGCGTCGTATAAATCTGGTGTGTGGGAACATTTTGGATTTCATGTTACTTATGATGACAGCGGAAATAAAATAATACATAGAACTGCAACTGTATGCAAGTATTGTGCAACTCACATCCAATATGCTTTTTGTAAGAGTTTCACAGAAGTTGGCAGTTTGCTAAATGCAAGATATTCTGTAATATTGCAATCTTTGTGTGCTAAAAAGGTACATACGGCAATACATAGGACCGTGCCGGTTTGGATTTTTTCTTACCGCAGTCGGTAATCAACAAATTCCCGCAGTTTTGCGATATACCCTTAAACAAATCCTCAAAATATTGCCATATAACTCCTCTACTCATGGAACTTCACTGGCTTCCAATCTCCTACCGTGTGAAATTTAAAATTCTTGTTTTGACATGGAGAGCTCTACATGGACAAACCCCTGAGTACATCTCAGAACTTCTGATCCCCTACACTCCATCGAGAATGCTGAGGTCATGCATGCAGGACCTCTTGTCTGTTCCCCATTCTAGACTGAAAAGAAAAGGTGACCGAGCTTTCTCCGTGGCGGCTCCGACACTTTGGAACTCGTTGCCTTTATCACTGAGATCTGTGGACACTGTTGCTGCTTTTAAAGGCCAGCTTAAAACGTATCTTTTCAAATCTGCTTTGAATTTGATTTAGCGGTTTTATTCATCTATCTAATGTTCCTTTTCTCTGTTGTGAAGCACTTTGTGATTTTTATCTTGAAATAAATATAAATAAACTGAATTGAATTGAACAACTTCTCTTTAAGTTAAGGGGACTTTATTTAGAAAATAGAAAATCCCATCTATTCTAAAGCATGAAAAAACTACTACAGATCTTAGACAACAATATTAGGTGAACATTAAAAACAATTAACATGAAATGAATCAGTGAGAACAGCTGAGGGGGGGCCTCATTCCAGGGGCTCAAATCACAGGTAGCATAGGAGACAAAGTCATGAATCTCAGTTTTGTACCAAGATGGAGGGGGGGGGACATGTAGTGTAAGGTGACAAAGGGCCATAAACTAGCTTTGGCTAAAATGGACAGAGCACATGGGCTGAAGCGTCCATGTGGGAAGGCTTCTGCTTTACCAACAGACCAAAGAGAATGGCGATAAACTTTTCAGCTAAGATCAGCTAACGCAGGCCGGACAGTGTCCGACTCTGCCGACGGTGATCAAGGAGCGAGAGAGGGAGGAAAAGAAAGGAAGTGAAAAAAAAAAGAAAGGTGTAATCTGCTCAGGATAAAACAAATTGTTTCAAACACAGCAATTACAGCTCAAACTTATGCATGCGGCAATGCAAAAATGAGCAAACAAGTACAGTGCTTAAAAACACTTTAAACCAACAATGAACGAGATCTAACTCGTTAAAACTCTATTTCCTCTATTTATCTCTGCCCAGACACAATATTAGTATAAATGAACCGGTTCAGTCCTACTTTGCTTTGAAGGAAGTCCAGTCCACTAGGAGAGCAAATTGTGTCTGTAGTTGAGCAAGAAAAGGAAGAGTTATAAAAAAACCTGTACAGGATTTAAGGACCGTGTGGCCCAGATGCAGGCTGGGCTAACGAACTGTCTTGGAACAGTTCTTATATCGCGCACCCTGGTTACGCAAACGGGGTGAGCACTTCGAAGCTTTGAAATGAGTTATTCCCTGGTCCAGAAGTCAGAACAAAAGAGAATCTTCACCGGTGAGATGTCCTCTGTTGAGCCTTAGTTTCTCTGAAACTTCTGGCTTGAGAACAGTTTGAAAATGGGCGCGACTACTCTTATAGCCCCTTTGGCCGTGATGTCATCGCAGATGTCACCATGGGTGGTCACGGACCAATAGGAGTGTGTTGGGGGTCACTGCTAGGATTGCTAGGAAAAGTGGTCTGCTCAGTCCATCTTATGAGAAATGTAATCACAACAGATGTAAGGTTGTATCTGGGTAAAAGGTTAATTAGCTTTGGAAAAAACAATCTTAAGGTTTGTTTAGTCTATTTCACTGTTATTGCTGCATTTGTAAGATGTAATTCTTTAGATCGCTTGGGTATAACAGGCTTGTCGGCCCATGGTTTGAATGGTGTTTTAAAAGGTCTATGACAGACTGATTGTCATTTTAAATCTTACAACATGAGTTACTCCATCTGAGAGGTTTTTTTTCCTTTTATTCTTTGGTGCTAAACTAAAACACGAGCGACATTAGCTCTGCACGGTTTTATCTGATTAGTGTGGCCTGCTTTTGCAGACCGCCATCCTTCGGAAACAATAAAGATTACTACCGGTATTCAAAATACAGATCGGCTTTAAAATAGATAGTCTAAACAACGAAAACTAATCGTATAAGTCGTTTTTGAAATCACTTTCTTAGTATGTCCAATTACTAAATTAGATCAATCTCTGCGTTGACCGATCCACAAAATAGAAACTATTCTCCAAAAGGTAATTGATTTACCTAATTGATTTAGCTAATATTATTGGTTGTTATAATCTGGGCTAGTGGGAGCATGTAGATGTAGATTTTAGCTGTATTAACTGAAGCTGTGTGCTGACTCTTAAACGTTCCTCTTTAGGTCCAAAAGTAATTACTTCTGTTTTGTTTCTATTCAGCTGGAGAAAGTTATGGCACATCCATTCACATGCATTTACTTAGGGTTTGAATTGGTTCAAAGACACCTGGCAACATCATAATGTAAAGCTGAGTATCATCTGCATAGTTGTGGTAGCTAATCGTGTTGGTTGTTATAATCTGGGCTAGTGGGAGCATGTAGATATTAAATAGGAGGGGCTCGAAGATGGAACCCTGGGGCACCCCACATGAGATTTCTGTTTGTCCTGATGAAAAGTTTACTATTAAAACAAAGAAGCCCCTGTTCTTTAGGTAAGACTCGTACCAGCCAAGTACTGTACCAGAGAGTCCGACCCAGCTCTCCAGTCGTTCTAGTAGTATATCATGATCAACAGTGTCAAATGCTGCACTGAGATCCAACAGAACCAGTACTGTGGTTCTACATTCTGTATTTATGCGGTTGTCATTGAAAACTTTAACAAGAGCAGTCTCAGCGCTGTGGTGAGCACGGAAACCAGACTGAAAAACATCAAAGCGGTTGGTCATTGTTATGAAGCTATTTAACTGCTGAAACACAGCTTTTTCAATAATTTTACAGATGAATGGAAGATTAGAAATTGGCCTGTAGTTCTGCATTAACGTGTTGATAAGATTATTATTTTTTAGCAGTGGTTCAATAACTGCTGTTTTTAAAGCCTGGGGGAAGACACCTGACAGGAGGGATGAGTTAACTATTTGAATTAGGTCGGACACAATGACAGGGAAAACTTTCTTAAGGAAAGCTCTGGGTAGGATATCAAGGCAGCAAGAGGAGGAGCTTAATTGGTTAATGATTTCTTCTAGTTTTTTTTTTTGGTTTAATTCATGAAAGAATAGAAAGAATAGAGGGCATTGAAAGACTTGGAACATGGAGACCTGGGTTTAGGAGGGCTCTTCAGAGGCATGCTGGCCTGGAGCCCACTGGAGAGGTAATCAGGCTGAGACCTAATGGGAGACTTGGACTCGGAAGGGATGGAGGCCAGGAGCTGCGGGCTAGAGCTGCTGTGCTGTGGGTGAGACGGAGGTGGACGGGTAAACTGTTCAGCAAATGTAGCCTTTTATCCACTCTGCCTCCTCCCACAGCCACATTAACCCCAAGGAGAGCAGGAGAGGCTTGTGTTGGGACACACACAGCCATTGGGTGGCGCTAACCCACATTCTAGCTCCAACAGGAGAAGAAGAGGACCAGAGGTTTTTATAAGGGCATGAGTCATTGGAGAACGCTCTCTTCCATTTGGGGTCTCGATTCGGACAGTGACAGGAGAGATCCCATCCTTCCTTCGCTGATGAGGGGAAAGGACGTGAGTTTCTGGGAGAAACTCACTCCAAGGACGACAAAGACTGCTGATCGATCAGGTGAACTGCAAACCGAGTGTGTTTTGAGATAAGCCCCACTGTTCTGCCCTGAGGCCTGCTTTCCGAACAGACGTTGCCGTGAGGAATGGACCGCTAACAAGCTACTGAAAGCCGCAGAACCACGTCCATACTGGAGCATTAACCCACCTCAACAAATCCTGTGGACGAATGCTGTGCTGGAGAGCTGCAGAAAAGGTACTGTCAATGAAGGAAGGTGGAACTGATCGCTGCTTAGCCAAGCCGGAGAGGACGACACGCCGTCCCAGCTAACGGCTGCTGCCCGCGATCCAACAGCCATTAGCCCTCCCACTGCTAACCGATCGCAGCTATTGTTAGCCTGCCGGCTAACGTTATCTAGCTTCCCCCATCATTCACGGAGCAACCTGGAGAACTTTAACCGTTCAAAAAGGTCTGTCTGGACAGAGGCGAAATTAGTTTAGGATAAATAGGATTTAAGGAATAGTTTATTAGTGTGAATACTGTAGGCATTCACACTCTTGAGATCCTCTGACCTTCTTCTGGTTGCTTCCGTACGTTTTTTGAACTTCATCTACTTCTGCTTACTTTGTGCTATTTTAACCATTCAACTTTTCAATTATTCTGCTTATTCTGCTCTTTCCGGCTATATCTTTTGGTATTCATAACCTTCATACTTTTTATAGTATTCAACTTTTTATGCTTTTTTTGCTGCCATTGAAATGAATGGAAAACCTCAAAAATTCCGCTAAGTCTCGCCTGTTTTGCAAAACTAAGTACTTCCACATACTTCCACTTAGAAACACCATTCAAATCTTAAAATGCAGTCATACTCTTCAGCTATTACTGTATGTCTCGGCTTCTTCCTAACTTGTACAGTTTTCATACAATCCTTCCTCAAGTTTCTGGTCCCGAAATGATCAGATTTCTGAAAATACATGCACTTCTATGGGCGCATGGCAGTTAAGCTAGAGTGGCCCACTCTAGCAGAATTACACTTTTCCACTTTCCTCATTTTCCATGAACAACTTCCGCTCACTCGCTCATATTTCACTTTTTCTGCACATATTATATATCAAAACATAGGTTTTAAATTTTTCATTCAAGAAATGTTACCAAATTTTATGTGACAGTTACAGTTTTTTGGCAAATCGACCCGAAGCAAAGTGGCCGCACCCAGGAGGGACCATTGGAATGCATTGGGACTGAGCAAAAATTCAGAGGAGGACAGCTGGATTCTGACTCATATTCGTAAAGTCATATCTCATAAACAATGCGACGTAGAAACATGAGCCTTGTGCCAATATAACTTCAGACCTTCCTGACGCTCATGATTCAACAATTTATTTGATACCTGTTACTGTTTCCCCATAAGTTTTGTTTGTTCGAGTGTAACAAATCTGCTCTTTGCTAAAACGCCTCAGATTGAAAAATGCCAAAATCATGCTCATTTTTACAAAATCACTGCTCCTAGACAGATTGAGGTAAACACACAAAACGAACCATGATTCTGCATCAAAGCCTGCTGATAATCACAGTGAAAGAATAATTTCGATAGGCCTTATATTTTCATAGTAAGAGGATGTAGTTTGGGACCAAGGAAGGACAGATGAATGTTTCCAAATTTATCAACATATTTGGCGTCATTTTACGGCTGTAATGTTATATTTTCAACAAATTGAGTGGTTTGAGAGCGTTCCCCTATCCGTTCCGATAAAAACGGTACCTTGGTGACGTCGATACGCCTTACGGTTCTTAAGTTATTAAGAGTAGTTCGGAAGCTGCGTTACCTGTTAAAACGGCTGAGAAATTAGGAGAGACAAGTGAGGTGCTGCACTTAGGCTGTCTCCCCCAGTGAGAGCCTGCGTGTGATTGGTCGAAAAATGGCAGGCCTTTTCATGGCTTTAGGTGGAGCTCCCTCTTGTGGTTGAAAAGAGAATTACTATACATTATGGCCTCCACTGTAAAACTGACGTTTCAGGGTTATTGTAAGATATCTCAAACAAATTGTAGATTTAATACAAATCAGTTCACCAGTACTTTTGATTACTCTGTAAAATATGATGATCAATACAGTCTCATTGGGACTAGACAGGCAACAGTGACCATTTTAATGTTCCAACACCTGGAAAACAGTGATTACTTTTTAGGGCAGTTACACAGACTTGTATGTTAGGCGATTGTAGGCATTATAAATGGAGCAAGATATTGTTAGCTAACTTGCTATTGTTATCCATTCTACTAACATTAGCGTTTTAGCTCGTTTGACTTAATAGCTAAAGTTAACATACAGAATGGATTGAGATACAGTTAACCAACATGTTAGTGTTTGCCAACATGCTATCTGTGGCATTTAAGCTAACATTAGCATTTTAGCTAGCATTAGCATTTTAGCTAATTTTAGCTATCATTTGGTTTTTGGGTTGATTGTAACGTACTGAATGGTTTGAATTATTGTTAACCAATATGTCCATGTTTGCCAACATGCTACCAATAGCTTTTTTCTAACCATTGCAATGTAGCTCATTTAAGCTAACGATAACATTTTAGCTAATTTTGACTTCTTCTAAAATTAACATAATGGATGGATTGAGTTACTGTTAACCAACATGTTGGTAAACACCAACATGCTATCTCCAGCATTTAAGCTAACATGAGCATTTTAGCTAATGTTTGCTAATATTAGTATTTTAGGAAGATTTTAACATACTGAAAGGATTAAGTTCATGGTAACGAACATGTTATTGCTTTCCAACATGCTATCTGTGGCATTTTAGCTAACATTAGCATTCTAGCTAACATTAGCTATTATTTGGTTTTTCGGTTGATTTGAACAAACTGAATGGGTTAAGTTATTGTTAACAAATGTATTCATGGTTGCCAACATACTACAAATAGTTTTTTGCTAACCATAGCAATTTAGCTCATTCAAGCTAACAATGGGATTTTAGATAATGATTTAATTATTTCTAAGATTTTAACACACTGAAAGGATTAAGTTTTGGTAACGAACATGATACTCTTTGCCAACATCCTACCACTAGCATTTAAGCTAACACAACTATATCAGTTAGTATCAAAATTTAAGCTAATTCAGCTAATTTTAGCTAACACTTCCCTTTAAGCATATTTTTATTATACTGAATGGATTTAATTATTGTTAACCAACATGTTTGTGTTTGGCAACATGCTACCACTAGCATTTTAGCTAACATTAGCATGTTAGCTAATTTTCAATAATATTGCTGTTATAGCTTGTTGTCAATTTACTGAATATAATAAGTCTTGTTTTAACCAACATATTTGTGTTTTGTTGTGGATTAAAATCACCACCCCGAATTCTCAAAGACTCCCTATATCACTGTTAACCTATAAAACAATAAACTCTCAAAGTCAAAGAAGAGGCAGAGACGTCCACTAAGTTTCACTGTTGCAACAGGAGAACATTACAGCCCAATGCAGAACTCCTTTCTGCCCCTGCAGCTGTCCAGTCGTGCTCTGGAAAATGTTCTGGGGTCCTGCGCTTTGCAGGCTGGTTTTATTACAACTTGCAGGGTGTCAACATTTTACACCATGGCACATAATATCAAATCTTAGAACACAGTGATTAATGAAACATTTAGAACCTTGAACTATGGCAGAATAAAGGGAGGAATAGAACATACTTGGAACCTTGAACAATCACAGAAATAAGGGAGGATGGAACACTCTGTTCTGAACACTCCTTCCTCTCTTATCTCCTCACTACATATTTCATGATGGTTGGATACTCCAATGCCCTTGGCCTTTATTTCATACACAACTAAGCAACATAGAACTATATTACTGTAAGCATTATTATTTGATTAAAACAATTTACATTTACATATTACAGTTTCCCAACATGCTACTACTAGCATTTTGGGTAATATTTGGAATTTAGCTGATAAGTCTTCTTTTAACCAACATAGTCTTCTTTCCCAACATGCTACTACTAGCGTTTTGGGTAATAATTGGAATTTAGCTGATTTGAGGTAACACTGGCATTTTAGCTAATTGTGAGTTTTTCTATTAAGTGGGGTTTTTAGACTACTTTTCTTTTTTCTGGTGATTCTGTGCAATACACTTCAGCAAGTCTTCTACAGTTGACTTCAAATACTTCAGGTACTAGGCAGGCAACAGTGGCCATTTTACTGTTCCAACACCTGGAAAACAGTGATTACTTTTAAATGGCAGTCACACAGGCTTGTGTGTTTAGGCAATCTTAGGCATTATTAATGAAGTAAGATATTGTTAGCTAACTTACTATTGTTATCCATTATACTAACACTAGCATTTAAGCTAACATTAGCATTTTAGCTAATTTTGACTTAATAGCTAAAGTTAACCTACTGAATGGATTGAGATACAGTTAACCAACATGTTAGTGTTTGACAACATGCTATCTGTGGCATTTTAGCTAACATTAGCATTTTAGCTAGCATTAGCGTTTTAGGTAATTTTGACTTAATAGCTAAAGTTAACAAACTGAATGGATTAAGATAAAGTTAACCAACATGTTAGTGTTTGCCAACAAGATATCTGTGGCATTTTAGCATTAGGATTTTAGCTAACATTGGCATTTTAGCTAATTTTAGCTATCATTTGGTTTTTGGGTTGATTTTAACAAACTGAATGTGTTGTTATTGTTAACCAATATGTTCAGGTATGCCAACATGCTAGTAATAGATTTTTACTAACCATAGCAATTTAAGTATTTTAAGCTAACAATGGAATTTTAGCTTATTTTGACTTAACAACCAAAATTAACATAATGAATGGATTGAGTTAATGTTAACCAACATGTTGGTACTTACCAACATGCTACCCCAGCATTTAAGCTAAAAATAAAATTTAAGCTAACATTAGAATTTCAGCTAATGTTAGCTAATATTTTTATTTAAGGAAGATTTTATCATACTGAAAGGATTAAGTTCATGGTAACGATTATGTTAGTGTTTGCCAACATGCTTTCTGTGGCATTTAAGATAACATTAGCATTTTAGCTAACATTAGAAATTTAGCTAATATTAGCTAGCATTTGGTTTTTGGGTTGATTTTAACATACTGAATGGGTTGAGTTATTGTTAACCTATATGTTAATGTGTGCTACCATGCTGCGAATCGTGTTTTTTTTTCTAACCATAGCAATTAAGCTCATTCAAGCTAACAACACAATTTTTACTCATTTTGACTCAACAGCTAGAAGTAACATAATGAATAGAATGAGTTACTGTTAACCAACATGTTGGTGTTTACCAACAAGCTTTCTCTAACATTTAAGCTAAAATCAACATTTAAGCTAAAATTAGTATTTTAGCTAATGTTCACTAATATTTGCATTTTGGAAAGATGTTAACATACTGAAAGGATTAAGTTAGGTAACGAACATGATACTGTTTGCCAACATACAACCACTAGTATTTAAGCTAACACTAGTATTACAGTTAGTATCAAAATTTAAGCTAATTTTGACTAAACAGCTAAGGTTACCTTGCTAATGTTGAGAAGGTGTTTTCACTCTAATTTAAAGCCTATTTTAAAGGAACAGACACACATTTAATTTATGACCCTGGGCTCTCTGAGCTCTCATTTCACCTTCCCGCGTGCTCGTTCATTTCTGTAAAAAGGAGCAACAAGAACAACAAACAACATGTATATCTTTTAACAGTGAGACGTCGTTCACTGGACCCAGTTCTAGTAACTGAGTACAGCTTTATCTCAACATAAGGTTTTTATTTGAAACAAGTTAAAAGAAACTCCTCCCACATAGATATTCCCCCACAGAATGGTCACAGCCTCCCCACCAAAAGGCACACAGCTTCTTCACAAAAGGCACACCGGAATTGCCACATTCCTCTTGATTATTCACGGTTTCTAAGTGTTTCCACATGCACTACAAAATTAGACCCTCATACAACATTAACAGAATTTATATCTCTACACTAAATAGATTTTGTTAATGTTTATCGCCATGTTAGGGTTTGCCAACTTACTACCACTAGCATTTTAGCTAACATTTGCATTTCAGCTAATTTTAGCTAACACTTCCCTTTAAGCTTATTTTTATTATACTGAATGGAATAATTATTGTTAACCAACATGTTTGTGTTTGGCAACATGCTACCATACGCTTCCGTACATTTTTGGACTTCAACTACTTCTGCATACTTTGTGCTATTTTAACCATTCAACTTTTCAACTATTCTGCTCATTCTGCTTTTTCCGGGTATATCTTTTGGTATTCATAACCTTGATACTTTTCATAATATTCAACTTTTTATTTTAGCTAATTGTGACAGTTTTTCTTTGTGTTAGGGTTGGCACACCCTTTTTCTTTTTTTTTTGCTGTTTCTGTTTATTACACTTAAGCAAGTCTTTCACCAAGTCATGTAAATCACCTTGAATTAACCTGCTGTTGAAACTGTGCTATACAAATAAAATTGCCTTGCCTTGCCTTTTACAGTTCACTTCAAGTAGTCAGCCATTTTCTGCAAGTAAACTCAGCTTACAGCATTCACACTGCATTTTCGCGGGAAATACAACTTTTTCTAGTTCTTTATTCTTCTTATTATTATTATTCTTATAGTGGCTTCCATACGTTTTTTGAACTTCAACTACTTCTGCTTACTTTGTGCTATTTTAACCTTTCAACTTTTCAACTATTCTGCTCATTCTACCTTTTTCGGGTATATCTTTTGGTATTCATAACCTTAATACTTTTCATAATATTCAACTTTTTATTTTAGCTAATTGTGACAGGGGAAGGACTAACTACTCCTCCAGGGACAGTAGCTCCTGAACTAAACTCTACCAGGGCCTGCAAAGAATTGGCCAACTTTTTCACTGAAAAGATTCTAGCAATTACACAGTCGGTTTGTGAACGCAGCACCAAACCGACCGCTAATGTTATACCCAAATAACACCAATGTAGAAAAAATGTCAGAATTTCATGAATTAAACCAAAAGAACCTAGAAGAAATCATTAACCATTTAAGCTCCTCCTCTTGCTGTCTTGATATCTTACCCACAGCTTTACTTTAAAAAAGTTTTCCCTGTCATTGTGTCTGATATGATTCAAATAGTTAACTCATCCCTCCTTCCAGGTCTCTTCCCCCAGGCTTTAAAAACAGCAGTTATTAAACCACTGCTAAAAAGAATAATCTAGACAACATGTTAATGCAGAACTACAGGCCAATTTCTAATCTTCCATTTGTAAGTAAAATTATTTAAAAAAGCTGTGTTTCAGCAGTTAAATAGCTTCCTAACAATGACCAACCGCTTTGATGTTTTTCATTCTGGTTTCTGTGCTCACCACAGCACCGAGACTGCCCTCGTCAAAGTTTTCAATGATATCCGCATAAATACAGACTGTGGTAGAACCACAGTGCTGGTTCTGTTGGATCTCAGTGCAGCATTTGACACTGTTGATCATGATATATTACTAGAACGACTGGAGAGCTGGGTCGGACTCTCTGGTACAGTACTTGGCTGGTTCGAGTCTTTCCTAAAGAACAGGCACTTCTTTGTTTCAATAGGAAGCGTTTCATCAGAACAAACAGAAATCACATGTGGGCTCCATCCTGGGGCCCCTCTTATTTAATATCTACATGCTCCCACTAGCCCAGATTATAACAACCAATAACATTAGCTACCATAATTATGCAAATGATACTCAGCTCTACATTACGATGTCACCAGGTGACTTTGAACCTATCCAGCCGCTGAGTACACGATTGAGCAAATCAATGGATGGATGTGTCATAACTTCCTCCAATTGAACAGAAACAAAACAGAAGTAATTACTTTTGGACCTAAAGAGGAAAGATCAATAGTCAGCACACAGCTCCAGTAAATACAGATAGAAACTACTGATCAGGCCAGAAATCTAGGCGTAGTAATTGACTCAAACCTGAACCTCCAGGGTCACATAAAGGCAATAACAAGATCAGCCTTCTATCACCTGAAGAAAATTTCTAGAATTAAAGGACTAATGTCGCAACAGGACGTCGAAAAACTCATCTATGCGTTTATCTTTAGTCAGATTGATTACTGCAACAGCATCTTCACAGCTCTGCCTAAAAAGTCAATTAGACAGCTGCAGCTGATCCAGAACACTGCTGCTCGTGTCCTCACTAGAACCAGGAAAGTAGAGCACATCACCCCAGTTCTAAAGTCATTACACTGGCTCCCTGTAGCTCAGAGAATAGGCTTTAAAATACTTCTACTAGTTTAGAAATCATTGAATGGCTTAGCACCAAAATATGTTGAAGACCTGGGCCCGTATCCCTAAAGATTCTGAGAATCCTCTCAGAGAGCTCCTAACTTAACCTAAAAATTCCTTGCCAGAAGTTTTAGCTTAGAAGTGATTCCAGAACATTTTCAGTGAACTCTGAGCAAGAAATGGATGGAAAATCTTATCTTAGTGAGGAGGTGTGGTTGACCCCCTTGCTAGGTATGAGTCATCATTTCAAAAGCTGTGATTGGTTGTTCCTACAAGTTTGATGAAAATGAACTTTTGGTGATATTGAGCAAAGGCTGTACCCTCAAATCAATAAACATAATTATACACTCTAATCTTATGCAGACTGTAATTGTAAATAATATTTCACGTTCAAGAAAATATCTGGAAAATGAATAGTAAGCTGTAGGGGTTATAGCCTAACATTAGAATCTAAAATATGTGAAAACTTAAGCTCATTACACCCTGTTCAAATAATGATTTGTGTCTTATTTGCTCATATTAATATCCTAGCTGGCATATTTTGTACTTTCACTCCCATATGGACCCCATTGAAAACAAGATGGCCTTTCCCAAGGGGCTGTCCTTAATGAAGTAGAAATTGCAACGTTACAACTCAGTGTGATCTTAACGAGGGTAACACGGCTCAGCTTTTATCAATGTCTGTGATTGCTGGCTGGTCTATTTATGAAGGCTTGTTAACAAATAACCTATAAAACACAGAAAATTGAGAAAAAAAGGAATCGCAAGCCAAACTGGACTGAGGAGCAAGGTTTGTTGCTGGCCCAGTTGGTGAATGAACATAAAGGTATGTTGCGAGGAAAATTTGGCCCAACTGTCACTAGCCAAGAGGCGCGCCTGGGACACAATATCCCAAACAATCAATGCCTCTTTTCCACTGGTGGTGCGGACAGGCGACGATTGTGAGAAAAGGTGGTCCAAGGCAAAAGATGAGATTGCAGCACACAAGCGGGAATCCTCACTCACAGGTGAGCAAAATACTATAGCCTACCACATAATCTGGCAACTTGCTCCTGCTGGCAAAGTTAATTTACATGCCTAAGTACTGTGTTCATTGACTGTTTCTTTATAGGGGGTGGACCACCTGCAAAGCGGCTGTCCCAGGTGGCCGACACTGTCCTTCAAGTCCTGGGACCCGCTGAGGTCAGTGTCACCGGGCTGCCAACAGGCATTGACACGTCAATGATGCAGGCCCTTGAAATGCAGCAAAGGTAGGACACAGGGTTATTCATATCAACAGTGTTTATTCATTGCAGAAGCCATTTCATGTGTTATCCATGCTCATTGTATTAAATTAATTTAATCAAAACAATAATTAAACTAGGCTTATGTATTTCTGTAGCATGGAGCCATCACAAGAACCGGGCCCATCAAGTTTGCCGACAAGATTGCCGCCTGAACCATCTGCAGCTGCTACTCAGGATAGCCCGGCGGATCAAACACCATTCCCATCCGCAGCACCTGCTCCGTCAGCATCCCTGCAGGAGAGAAGATTGCAACTCACAATTGATGTGTTTGAACAACAAAAAAAGTCCTTTCCCTTCAGGAGGAGTACTACCGCCTTAAAATGGAACACCTAAAAAATAAACCATTTAGAGATTGTGTAATGTCTCTTGCATTTAACAATTGCAGGTGATGTGCAGTAAAAATGTGGTAGTTCTCAATACCATCACAAGTTCTCAAATGACATGGGGCTACAGCTTGCCTGAAATGTAAATTTGTGAAGTTTGCCCTGTAAGGCAGTCCACTCTGGGCTAGGTTCCCCTGTGGAATGTGAATATCTTCTTCACCACTATCCTCATCGTTGTCTTCATCCTCATCCTCCAGAGGTTCTGCAATCTGTCTAACCTTGCAAATATTGTGTAATATTGCACAGGCTATGATGACTTTGCTGACTTTTTCAGGCCTCAGCCGCACCTCTCCGTGGAGAACATGAAAGCGCCTCTTAAGCTGGCCTATGCCACGCTCCACCACCGCTCTTGTTGTCATGTGGGCCCTACAATAGAATACAGACCTTTAATTATTTGATGGAAATATTGCACTACTTGGATGCTCTAACATATTGCTTGCATTTCATTTCCATGATTTTTGTATTGTTTGGCTTACCTGTTATAGTTTATTTGGGGCCCTTGGCGTGGCTGGAAATAAGGTGTAAGGAGCTATGGTTTGCATGGGTAGCCACTGTCCCCTAACAAGTGGCAATTAGCTGGCGCACAGCCTCTCTCAAAAAGCTGTCTGATGCCACTCTCGGAGAGCATTCTTGCATCATATGTGGAGCCTGGCCATTTAGTCACAATGTCCAAAATCTTACAGGCCGCATTGAACACTATTTGCACATTGATGCTGTGGAAATTCTTCCTGTTAATAAAGACACCCTCCTCCTCTGATGGTGCAATTATTCTCACATGTGTTCCATCAATTACACCCACAACGTCAGGGAATCCTACAATGTCCATAAATGCCCTTTTATGTGTGTGTAAAGTGCGGGCATCCAGCGGGAATGAAACAAATTGTGTCACAATATTAGGTTGTGACAAAGCTGTCAGTGTTTGGGTGATGACTTTGCTGACGGAGGATTGGGACAGACCCAAGTCATCACTGCTGCATTGTTGCATTTTCCCTGTTGCCAAATACCTCAGGGTTGTGATTACTTTCTTTTCCAGTGTAATAGCGTTGTGGCGTCGAGTTGGTGAAGTAATTGCATCTCTAAGGAGATCCACCACAAACATGATTCCTGCACGATCCAATCTGTACCGTCTCAATAATTCCCTGTCATCCAGTGTTTGCAGGACATCTCTCCTGCCTCCTCTGTTGGCCATTTTGTGCAGCTGCTCAGGGGAACTCCTAAGCCACTAAAAGTCCTCTTCCCTGCTCTTAGCAGATCTCACCTTAGGAGCCCTTTTAAGCGCTAGGAATCTTGAGGAATAGCTTTTATATTAACTGGGATTTTCGTATCACTTTTAGGGGAAATTCTAAGAAAACGTCGTGACTGAGAATTTTCTTACAATTTGGCCGCTAGGAGCCACTTTTTGCACAAAAATTCTTTAGGTATACGGGCCCTGATGGTACTATACCAATCTCCCAGACCATTTAGGTTCTCTAATTCCAGTCTACTCAACATCCCTAGAATCAGAACCAAACATGGAGAAGCAGCTTTCAGTTTCTATGCTCCTCAAATCTGGAACAAACTTCCAGAAAACTGGAAAGCTGCTGAAACACCAAGTTTTTTTTATATCACAACTTAAAACATATCTGTTCAGAGTTGCCTTTGATTAATGCTTTGTTGTATCATGTATTGTGTCTTCTTGTTTTACTGCTGTTTTTATATTATATACTTTGTAATGCTTTGATGAATTGAATTACCTTGTTGTTGAAAGTGTGCTATACAAATAAAATAGCCTTGCCTTGCCTTGAAAGCCATGTTTGAAGCGTAGTAATATTCCTTGTTGCCATGCACAAATGTATTATTAAATAAAACTGACACTGATTAAACCGGCACTTATATTTAAAACACTGGAATAAGCACAAAGCTACATGGCCTTTTTATATCTAAGTGAATGCCCACTCAATCTGTTTGATTACTTTATTACCAGATCAGCTTTAGTCGATAATTGATAATTTAATTCCATCTTTGCAGTCACTGTTGCAATATTCTGTTTTCCTGTGTGATTGAACCCTGTGGTTTCTCTTGGTTTGATGAGGTTTTTCATTATTATTTATTGCCTTTTATACCATTTAGTATGTGTGTTAACTTAAAAAAGTAACTTTATTTTCTTATTGATTTTTTATTTATTATCCGATCAGCTTCGAGCTGCAACACACAGCAAAGTGATTGTCACTGAAACATTTTAACACACATTAATACAGTCAGAGGTCCGGTCCTGCTTATAGCTGATCACTAAGCAGTGCCCTTCTGCTCAGTAACATCTGTGGTAGCTAACTGCAACCACCAACGCTAACGGAAATTGGAAACCAGTTAACACAAAAACACGTTGATCCCTAGCGCCGGTTTTGAAAAGCTCCATAATTAATGTTGAGTGTGGCTCCAGCTGCAATGGTGTCGCTAACTTACCCGCATTTTTGCACGCAGAACAATTTCCTTGTCACCTACATCCCAGCTATTAAATATTAAAAACTAATTCTGTCATGTGGCCCCTTTTTAAATGTTGTATTTTTTAACCGAGACAAAAAAAATTAAACATGAGAAACAAGGCATTTTTCTTATTTTGTTTCCGATTTAAAAACAAGTAACAAAAAAAGATAATATTTTTGTTTTTTTTGTCATTGTTGAGGCTATGGCCTTTACTGAAGGAACTGGATCTTCCAGCATCCTTCCACTGAACGAACTGCATCTCCCAGCATCCTTCCACTGAACGAACTGCATCTCCCAGCACCCATTGCGCTGCCCTCAACCCATTCTCATTGGTCTGTGGCCAGTGATGACATCACAGAGCTGATAAAAGCAGCGCGAATATTGAAATCAGCGTCTCTTTTGGTCCCAGAGCGGTGCCTGTGAGGAGACGCTTTAATCCACTGCTAGCATTTTCCCCTTTTTTCGTTCAAACCTGCTGGACCAGGAAGAACTTCCCTTTAAAACTTCGAAGTGAATCGGCCGATCAAACGGACTTTCCTGTACGGGTAACCAGGTAGTCCGCTGGCCATCTGAGCTCTATTGAAAACAGGCCTGAGTCCCTCAGCGCCTGAAAGTCGGACGTCCGCTTTTCTGACCTCGGTTTTGCGCAAAACCGCTCCTTTAAACTGGACACTTTCTACGTTCTTCGTCGTGGACTGTGGAGAGCTGCCCCCACCAAGTAGGATTAAACTGGTTCATATCTTTGGTCTGGGTAGAGGAGAATTAGGTCTTGACGGTTAATATCCGTTTTCTGTTGATTAAAATAAGTTTGTCAACTGGTTAGCCACTGTTATTCTTGGTCGTCTGTCGCCGTACACCGACCCTGAATGTGCATGCTTTTTGTGTTTTATTATGTGACTTTGGTTGCAACCAGAAGCAGTATATTATATTGTATTATTTCCTTGTTTGTTTATTGTCTGCTGCGGTCGGCGTGTGTCTGTTTAGACAGGTCGCGTGGCCTCAGTCGATCCCCTTTCTCCGTCGCCCTCGTTTCCTTTGTCCAAGCCACCATTGCTAATGAAACTAGCGTTTTGTTGAATTGCCACGCGGTCTTCCTTTGTCTTCCTTTGTGAACTGATCGCGCCAATTGATATGAATTGAGTTATTTATCGCATTGAGTGTGCTAAACTGAACCCCCCTCATCCGCTCGCTGTCTCCCACACACACACACACAGCCGCACACACAAGCCCCCTTCCCACGATGTTAACTTTGTTCTATATTTTTGCATGCGTTAGAATAGATGGAAATTATGAATGAAATGTAATCTGTAAGGTTGACCTATTTCATTAATAAATTCCCTTAAGTAACGAGAAGTTTCCTGTGCTATTTCAGTGTGTGCTGTGAAGTTTGTTTTAACCCCGCGGACGAACTCTACGCCTTTTCAGAGAGACTGACAGTCTGGTTTAATTAAAATTCTCATTTATGAGATTGGTGCCCCGAAATCTTTAATAAACAGGTTAAACTCGAACGTCATCAATAATTATATTAATATAAAATTATTGATTATAATTATTGATGCTCAGAAAACCAGAAAACAAATATTTATTATTAGTAGTTACAACATCAATCAAAAATAGAAAGGACAAATGATACACGGAATGATTTCCTACAAATGTTTGAGATTGAGCGGCATTGGAAAAAATATCAAAATTACGGTTGACATTTAAAACTGTTTTTTTTTTAAAGCCTTAGATCAAAGATCCCTGGAATGAATTTCCATTGTTCCAGGTATAGACATGTTTTTTTGAAAAATATTTTGGGAATTTACGATACAATAGGATACAATAGGATACAATAGGATACAATACTACTTTGTCGGTTTACACAGAAATTTGTTTTGCCTCAATGGTGTCTCCATTCAACACACAGAATTAATACATACAGTACATACAATACAGGAATATTCACAATAGCAGAAAGTAAGAAATGAAAGAACAAGAAAACATATCTTCTGAGTTTTCTGTTGTGATTTAGCAGCAGGACAGACTGATACACAAAAGAGTTCTTTAGTCAGTTTTTCCTAAATCTGGGGACTCTAAACCGCCTCATGGAGGGCAGGAGATGCTTAGACACTAGTCTAAGCATGCTCTTGGTCTGGGCATCTTTAAAGGAGTGTAACAGTCTCAACATGCCTAACAGTTATTTTAGCACAGATCTTAATTCGTCTATAGAGTTTGTTTATTATCGGTTACAGATAAACTGTTAAACCAGGCTGTGATACAGTACAGCATCAGTTTGGAAAACAGACCTATAAAAGAGAGACAAAATCTGACTGCTAGCACCAAATGAAGTTAATGTGTTAATTTAGGTTCGATTCACATGGCATCTCACATCTGAATCTCATCCCTAATTACTATGCGATCTATTTAAACCCTGCCTACCTAGCGATTAGGGTCGCTCAGGCTGTTGTCTCGTAACCCCCTCCACCGACCCTCTATCCCTTCATCCCCCCCTCTCATCCCTTCATCCCCTCCCTCATCCCTTCCTTCACCCCTCATCCTTTCATCCCCTCATCCCTTCATCCCCTCTCTCACCCCTCATCCTTTCATCTCATCCCTTCATCCCCTCCCTCATCCCTTCATCCCCCCCTTCACCCCTCATCCCCTCATTCCTTCCTTCACCCCTCATCCCTTCCTTCACGCCTAATCCCTTTATCCCCTCCCTCACCCCTCATCCCTTCATCTCATCCCCTCTCTCATCCATTCATCCCCTCCCTCACCCCTCATCCCTTCATCCCCTCCCTCACCCCATCATCTCATCCCTTCACCCCCTCCCTTTTCCCTTCATCCCCCCCTCACCCCTTCATCTCATCCCTTCACCCCTCCCTCATCCCTTCATCTCATCCCTTCAACCCCCCTCATCCCCTCCTTCACCCCTCATCACCCCCAGATATTTGTAAGATAGTACCTGTTTAATACCAATACCATGGATGGTCACAGGCAGTGTCATACCACCAGAAGCAAGACCAAAAATGATTTCCTCTGTCTTCTTACTGTTGATAATCAGACAGTTTTTGTCACACCAATCCACTAGCTGGTCGACTGGTACTGGTACATAATCTAATGATGAATTATTCATTTTTAAATAATTTTTTATGTTTAACACTACCACTCATAGGTTAAATGCATTATAATTACAACATCTTCAAGGAGTAAGCTTTGTCCTGCAAATTCCTAATTCAGGCGATGTCTGAACAGACATTGCTTTGAGGGAACGCAGGAAGGAGAGTTTACTGGGAGGGTTGAGGCAGGGGGCAGATTTGCTTGGGGCTTGGAGCCTGTTGATAACTTGTTGCAGTTCTAGTTATTTTAAAAACCTTCAAATTAAAAACTGCCTTTTGTGTTTACTTGTTTTGTCTTTGACTAATATTTAAATGTGTTTGATTATATGAACATTTAAGTGTGACAAGCATGCAAAAATAATTTAAAAAAAATCAGAAAGGGCCAAAAACTTTTTCAGACCACTTTATTTGTGAAACTTGAATAGCAGTAGATATGGATTTGTTGAATTGTTTTCATTCATTTCAGTACTACACACGTTTTGGGTTAATAAATATGGTTAGAAGAGAAAAGATGAAATGGAGAAAAGTAAAAAATAAAAAACAGAAAAAGTGAAATCTGGGAAAAAATTAAAGGGAATTTGGAAAATAAAATGAATTCATAGTGCCCTACATACACAAAAAGAGCACAGTTCTAGATGAGTATTTTAGGGATCTCATTGCAATTATCTTCCTTAGTAACTGACTGCTCTGCACATCTTTTTCTGTGGCTTGGGGGAAGTTAACGCTTATTTGAAGCAAGCAGTAAAAACCTCATTCCATCTGTTTAATTACAGTGGAGATTAGCAGATTATTTTTGCATTACTGGAGCTGGTCGCTCCTCATCACACAGACAACTCAGGGGGGAAGTTCGGATGGAAAATCACCAAGTAAAGGCAGAATTGGATCTAACTTCTCAACTTGAGAAATGTACTGCAAACCCACAAGCATCAGATAATGAAATACATATCAGCATTTTAAATCCATTTTATTTACATTGGCACACTACTTCATATTGATGGCCTTTAAACATTTACAGTGGATTGTCCAGATCAGCAGGCCAATAGGTCCTGTCCTTACAGTGTAGGAAACAGCCATTGTCACATAACAGTCACACATTACTGCCAAAATAAATATACATTGTGAAATAATTCCCTTTTTTTGGTTGTGGGGTTGTATGGATTGTCAATCTATAAAGCAAAAGGCATGATTTTCAGTCTTAAGTCTCGATTTTTTTAGATAGATATCTCTAGCTAAAACTTTTTAACATATTATGTACAGTTAAATATGACTTCATTCGTATATGACATGTTAGAATGGTCTTTAGCAGGTTGATTAGGCAGAGATAAGGTGCAGACCAACATGGCTTTTCAATAATATTAACGAGGTAACACTGTTAGGCAGGCAGGTCTTTTGTAAACTACTACTGCCATCTCAGGAACGCACAAGTGTGCGAGGACATGGGTGGTCTGAAAAGTCTATAATGTCATTCGTAAATGCTACAAGCCTAGTAAACAGTTTCCTCTGGATTTTGTCCTCGGCAAGCAGCGGTCAGGCGCTATTCTGTGACATCACTTCCACGCACACCGCCAGGCCAGTCAGTGCCCAACACTAGATAGGTAGGCAAGAGACTGAAATCACTATGAGGTGCCGTATAGGCCATAACTTATTCTCACACTCACTCACAATTATTTTCCCTCACACATACATATATATTTTTGCTCACTTACCTATATTTTACGCACAGATACATATATTTTCACATTCTCACACTCATATATTTTCACAAAAATTTTCTTTTACAAATATATATATATATATATATATATATATATATATATATATATATATATATATATATATATATATATATTGCTCACGTATATTTTCACTCACACATAATATTTTTGCTCACTTACATATATTCTCACTCTGTAAGAAGAATGTATGTATGTGTGAAAGAAAGTATAGTGGAATTGGAAGGAGTTTGGTGGAAATGGAAGGTAGTCCGTTTATTGCACTGTGATTGGTTGAGAAGCAGGTGCGGGGTGACCTCTAGGAGTACTCGGGAGTACTGCAAGAGGCCATTGGTGTTATAAGGAATTTTTTATCATCTGACCCCTAACAGAACTCAAATCACAGTGGAAAATGAGAAAAGAGCGCTCTTCAAACCTAGTGCCTCAGCAGGCCAGACAAGCACTTAAGATCTGACCGAAGGGTTGCACCTGTCTTTAAGGTATGAGACTCAGAGATACCTTGGCAACTGGACATCCTGACCAAGGCAAAACTAATAAATAAATATGTTATGTGAATAAAATCATAACTGTTAGTTATCAGTGGGTTACGTCCATGTTAGCCTTGGACATGTCCCCAGCAATAAATATGATTGATGGTTTTGTCCCCACCACTTTTATAAACCTGATGTGGAATTTCTTACCAGCGCAGAGCTAACATCCACTTGTACTCCCAGCACAATATCCGTGTAATCAGTATCCAAACTGACTGGTATTACAGTCCAGAAAGAAACATGGCTGTAGAACACAACCATGTTTCTTTCTGAGTGAATGCTGCAGCATTCTTTGCGGAGGTTGATGATACATTAAAAAAAGACTCACAATCAAAAGTGGGTACAGTATCAACAGGTAACTGATCTAACTAATCTTTTCCCCAACGAATGTCTACTCTTATGCCTCTCACTTGTGTATGTATATATAAAAGAATTGCAGTGAAAAACGGTAAACTGCAGCAAAGTCTTGCAAAGTCCAATTTTACCAACCCGCACCTTTAAGATGATTTTTGAACTCGAACAGCTGTAATGCAGAGAGATGCATTCCTGCCGAAAATTGCATCCCCTGCCGAGGGGACGGGCATTGTTCAAAACTCCCTGATAACGATAAGAACACGGATTAAAATATCAGCGACAGGGAGGTATTTTATCCCCAAAAAGGGGACATTCACTTTGTCTGACGAGGCAATTTTATAGTGCTTTACATGATTTGGTGATAAAGAAAAACATACAAAATAACGTTGGAAATTAAAAGCAGCAATTTAGCATTAAACACACACAACACAATACACAATAAAGCATGAAAAACAGCAATAAAGCATGAACATATATGATACATGATACATTGATCATTTAATATGGGAGGGTTTATGACGTTAAAAGCGCTAGAGAAGTTGAAGAACATGATCCTGACATAAAAACCAGGAACATCCAGGTAGGTGTATGCCCGGTGCAGAATGTAAAGGACCGCATCTTCAACTCCCAAGTGTTCCTGATAGGCAAACTGGAAGGGGTCTAGTTCCTCAGCAACCTGCAGTTTCATTCGACAGACAAGGAGTAGCTTTAAATAAGGTCCTCATGATGTGGAATATCAAAGCCACCGGTCTGTTGTCATTCAGCTCTACCTGTCGCCCTTTTTTGGACGCCGGTATGAGACATGTCTTCCACAGCACCGGGACCTTTTCCATCTGAAGGCTCAGATTGAAGACCCTCTGCAGAGGAACTGCTAGTTGTCCTCCACAGTCCTTCAGAGGCCTTGGACAAACTCCATCTGGACCAAAAGCGTTATCTGGTCAAAGTTTGCTAAACTGAACGCCTACCTATTCTTCTGTTATCAACAGTTGGTGCAGCTCAGGATGCAGGGGAGAGTACCCATGGGTGGTCTAGGGAGTGGCTGCAGATGCAGAGATGAAGGGAGCAAACACAGACGTGTAGGTATGAGCTGCTGCTGAGATCTCGCGAGAGCTGTGCGTAAGTAATATGGCGGTAAACTGGTAAAACAAACAAACTCAGGTAAAAACAAAACAATACATTCGAGCCAAATATAGCAAACGTTTAATAATAATAACCATTATTTTGTATTTCTTCATAAAACAAACTGGACGAGGAAACCTTGGACACCCTGGAAAGCTACTTGGACGAGTGCTTTGACAACATTGTTATGAGCAAGCCACAAAAATCCACCTCTGCTATGCCGACAAGCACTCCATCACAGAAACGCACACGTTCTGAGGCCAGCACCTCCACCATCTCGCCATAGAAAAGTTACAGCGATGTCCTGGACTCAATAGATAAGAAGTTAACCAGCCTAGACGCCCGTCTGTCTCCGGTTGAGGTTCTCCACAAAGAATTTCAAGCTCTGAGGGAATCTCTGGAGTTCAGCCAACAACAGGTAGCGTCGCTCGCAGCAGAAAACCAAACGATGAGAGACAGTGTAAAGAAACTGACCGATGGGATGACGCAGCTGTCCAGAGAAAGTAAGAGGATGAAAGAAACTATCTTGGGTATACAGGCCAGGGGAATGCGGGACAATCTTGTTTTTTCCAGAATCCCAGAACATTCTGAGGACGACACTAAATCCACCGTCCGAAGATTTCCCCAACATCAGTTGAAACTCCCAAGCGACACGGTAAAAAACATCACTTTTCACCGCGTCCACCAGCTCGGGGGTAAGAAGCCCAACAACAGCCGGCCGCAACCAATTGTTGCTAAATTTGAGCATTACAAGCAAAAAGAGCAGGTCAGAGGCCGGGGTAGAGAGGTGCGCGGAACGAATTACAGTGTTAATGATCAATATCCGAAGGAAATCCTAAATAGAAGGCGCGTTTTGTTCCCAGTCAGGAAGAAATATATCAGTGAAGGCACCAATGCTACAGTAGCGGTAGATAAACTGAATGCTAATGGCAGCTGTTCAGGGACCCCAAGCTTACTCCTTGGCTTTATTAGTTATGTAACACTGGTCAGATAAGAGTTGTTTTATCAGTCAACTATAATATAATGTTAGCACTGCTCTGTAAAGTTGTTTAACTTACTCAATGTGGGCGGGGCCAGGGCTAAGCTCTGGGATACTGGCTTTTTTTTTTCATCTTCACATCTTTATCACCAAATGTCTTTGTCACTCCTTTTTTCTTCTTTTATCACTCACACACAGACACAGAATTTTTTCATAACATAACTATTTATTTCTCTCTCACCTTCACCCTTAACAACTTTCTTCTATTTTTCTCTTTCTTATATCTCTGCTTCTGGATTTCAAATCAGGCAACCCCTAGCAAAAACTAATATTGCACTTCTGTTTATCTGTTTCTATGGTGACATGCACTTTCCAACCTTGGTCTCAAAACTATGGCTACCCTCAGGTTTGTCACATGGAATATTCAAGGAACTGGCACTAGAGAAAAATAAGATTTTTAACCAGCTTAAAAGATTGAAGGCAGATGTCATCTTATTACAAGAAACCCATAAATCTACCTCAGCTGCAGATGATCTAAAATCTCTTGAGTTTCCTAATTTGTTTTCTGCATGCTATAACTCTAGACAAAGGGGTGTAGCAATTCTAATAAATAAAAATGTTAATTTTACAGTAATAAATACAGTTACAGATCCCGAGGGTAGATTTATTATAGTAATACTATCTATACATAACCAAAAGTTATGTATTGTCAGTATATTTGGTCCAAATGTTGATGATCCCTCATTCTTTCATACCTTCTTCTCGGTGCTCCTTGAACACTTGGATTGCTCACTTCTTCTTGGGGGCGACCTCAACTTTGGTTTAAATGAAGAAATTCACAGGCTCAGGACAGCAGGGACTCAGCACAGCTGGAAATCCATAGATATAGTCAAACAGTACATGAGCGATTATGGACTTTGCGATGCATGGCGATCTCTTCACCCCCATGAGCAGGTCAATGACAAATGACACCCCAATGACAAAAAATATACTTTCTTCTCAAATTTCCACTATTCGTATTCTCGACTGGATTATTTGTTAGTCAGCAGCTCACTGTTGACTGACACTTCAGAGACTGAGATACACCTTATAGCTGTTAGCGATCATGCTCCTGTTTCTCTAACTTTAGTAAATAAAAAAGAAACGCCTCAAAGCAAAAATTGGAGATGTAAAGGAACATGGGGCAGGATTTGTCAATAAAGTAAACATCCATGTCCAGTTTTTTAATGCTGTTGGGTGATGAAGCGTTATAAACCAAAAAGAATGAGCTCACCCACGTATTGTTCCATTTTCTTAAACTGGCTGTGTGCTGCAAAATTTGCTGCAGTTCGGGGCCCGAATTTCCTGCGCTGTATTACCGGTGTGACGGGTGTGACATCAATTGACACTGCGTGTGCGTTCTCAACAGCTTTAAAAGAGGAAGATAAATGGCCGCAGACCTCCTTTGATTCAATTGTGAGAATGGATTCTTCTCCAACTGGGAAAAGACCAAGGACGACTCACAGCCAACTAAAAAGTGGCACTAAGAAAAAGAAGTATGTTACTGTATAAAGGTATGTTTTTTTTGTGAAGCGTTTGTGCGCGCCCCCGCGCGGGTGGCTGCAGTTGCTTGCAGTGCCGGCCGCATCTCTCGTGAGCTTTGTTTCTTCATTCTGCCCCATGCTCCTTTAATATATCATTACTTAAGGATAAAGAATTTATTAAATATTTCGAAAAAGAGTGGGCTTCTTATTTGGAATATAATTACCTACCTGGTACATTGCCATCAATTCTTTGGGAGGCAGGAAAAGCTGTGATTAGAGGTAAAATATTCTCATTCTCATCAAATAAAAAGAAAATAGAAAAAAACGTATTCAGAAATTAGAAGAAACTATTAATTCATTAGAAGCTTCCCTAGATGAGGAGAGACTAGGCAAAATCCGTAAAGCAAAGCTAGAATTAAATGAAATTATTAATAAACAGATCAAGTTCTTAATTCAAAGACTTAGGATAGAAAACTTTGAACAAGGTAATAAATCAGGTTAGCTTTTTGGCTAACCAGCCTAAAATTAATAAAGAAAAAACAACTATATCTGTTATTAAAGATCAGACCGGGAATACAGTATATGATCCCAGAAGAATAAACAACACCTTTAAAGAATTTTACTAGGCTTTATACTCACCCGACATTAACCCATCAGATCATGAAATTGAACAATGTTTGGATAAAATAACACTACCTAAATTATCGGAAAGTCAAGCAATGGCCCTGGATTCACCACTAACAGCGGCTGAACTCCAGGAGGCCCTCCAAAGCATGCTATATAAAAAGGCTCCAGGCCCAGATGGATTTCCAGCATAGTTCTATAAAGAATTCTAGAATATTTTGGCACCAACATTCCACAGATTGCTGCAGTAAACCAAGGAAAATGGCAGACTTACACAAAATATGAATTCTGCCAACATTAGTCTTCCACTAAAATCAGGTAAAGACCCTGTGTTCCCTACCAGCTATCGTCCCATATCTCTCATTAATGTTGATCTCAAAATACTCTGCAAATCCCTCGCAAAAAGGATAGAGAAAGTAACCCCTCTTATAATACATCCTGATCAAACTGGTTTTATAAAAGGGAGACATTCATCCACAAATTCACGTAGATTAATAAATTTAATAGATTTTTCTTACTCTAAAAACATTGAAACTAGTATATTATTTCTAGATGCAGAAAAAGCATTTGATAGAGTTAACTGGAAATTCTTATTTGCTACCTTACATAAATTTGGCTTTGGAATTTTTTTTATAAACTGGTTGAAAATATTATACAGTTCACCAACAGCATGTATCAGGACTAATAACCAAACATCATCTAGGTTTTATCTTCAGAGAGATACCAGGCAGGGATGTCCTCTCTCTCCCTCCTTGTTTGCTATTTTTATTGAACCACTAACGACAGCAATCAGGCAAACTCAAAATATTAAAGGCATAAAATGCAATAATATAGAACATAAAATCAGTCTTTATGCAGATGATGTATTACATTTTCTCCAGCATTCACAAACCTCTTTCTGTCAGGTAATCTGGTTGATAAACTCTTACTCAAAAGTTCCAGATTATACTATAAATTGGTTAAAATCTACAGTTCTTCCAATCAATTGTTCTGTCCAGAATCCAACTAATACACAACTGCAGTCAGGGAATATTACTTATTTAGGTATCAATGTTTCACCAAGACTGGCAAATTTAATAAAGCTAAACTACATCCCACTTTTAAAAAAAGTGGAAGATGATCTTGCCAGATGGAAATCTCTACCCATATCATTTATGGGAAGGGTTGCTTCAATAAAAATGATGGTTTTGCACCGGAATAAGCTACTTTTTCTCAATGATCACAAGTAAACCATCACTGGATTGGTTTAGATCTCTGGACTCCTCTGTCTCTAAATTTCGTTGGAAAGATAAACCCCCACATATTAGCTTAAGAACACTACAGGAGACCAAAGAAAAAGGAGGTCTAGATCTACCAAACTTCTATCATTATTTCTTAGCCAACAGGCTCCAATACATCTCAAAATGGTTAAACCTCACGCCAACCTCACGCCAATGGCTGACGCAATCTGCTGGGATTCCTTAAATAGGAAACATTTTAACTGATTGGAATGTTTGTATAAATGTATTGAAATCACTTCTTGTTAAGTGCCTTGAGATGACATCTGTTGTGAATTGGCGCTATATAAATAAACTGAATTGAACTGAATTGAAATTGAAACATAGCTACCTAGATAAGTCCTGGATAGACGTAGAACAGACACTATGCAATAAGATTGAACTTTCAGCCCTACCATTTATTAGCTCAAATATAAAACAACATGAATGCTTTAAAAGCATAAATATCTGCTCCTCTCTGACAGCATGGTGGGAGTTTCTAAAAGTGACAGAATCCACAATAATCCCATGCAGACGTACACCCATCTGGAATAATCCCGCCATCTTGCAAAAAAAATGTATGATAAGTTTTCCAGACTGGAGGCGTAATGGAATTGAATACCTGGAACAAATATTTGAAGGAACAGACTTTATCCCATTTAATACATAAATTGCACAATATGGAATTGATAAAAACAAATTCTTAGAATCTCAACAAATTAAACCTATTATTAAAGGTAAATTTAGGGTCAATACAGTTGAATTACAAATTCCAGCAAGAGTTTTAGATTTTCTTAATCTCAACACCCCCCCCAAATTGCTGTCTAAAATATACAAAACCTTATCTACATTAGATGAATCAATAGCACTTTCTTTTTATGCAGAACGAGCAATTCTGAGGTCCAGTACATCCATAATTTTAACTGAAATAGATCTGTAAGTTCAATAAAATATTTATACTACCTATTTGAAATTTTGCACTCACAGCATGTCGGCACTGAACGCCTTGAAATTAGCTGCATGTGTTTTTAAGAGTCTCGGACATGCCCCCTTCAACACGCTACCGTCAACGTCATCACAACATTCTCCAGTCGCATGGGGACGAAGAATTATAGTACTGTAGCATCGGTGCGCTGGACTTTTGGAAGACAGGCATATCTTTCAGTTTACTATGGCCACGCAGGACATGGTACAAGCATATGCATTTGATCCCATCTCTGTCCCTGAAAGTGAAATATTGGATGAACCGGAGCGCGTTCAGCGGCTCGTTCAAGAGCTACTACTTTCCACAGGTGCTACCTGATTGCTGCTGACGACGCTCTGCTTTAGTGCTCTGGGAGCGGGGGAGGGAGTGCTGTGGAGAGACGTGGGCGGTAATCAAAATCTAGGGGCATTGCTGGGAGGTTAGGGAGTTCCTAGGAGGACCCTGGCGTTCAGTGCTCAACACGGCGGCCGTGAGAGTTTATAGATATTACTCAAACATACATAAATTAACCTAAGAAACACTTTAGGCATGTTTTCAATTAGGGAATGGCATAAGAATGTGATGAAAAGCTTTAAAAAGTGGATTTTACATGCCACCCCTCCTTTAAGAAATTTTGGTGCCAGACATCTGAGGACTTATCAAAGTGTCTGAAATGTAACATTCCACCATCTCCCTCAGTTTGCTTGCTAGGAAATTTAAATGATGTCACCATGGACACAAAGTCAGTTCTAATGGTTCACATTGGCTTAAGCATCGCTAAGAAAACTATCCTCCTGAACTGGAAAAAAAAAAGGCTCTTAATATTAATCAGTATCGAAATCTCTTGTTGGACCACATTGGTCTTGAGACGGTCCCTACCTCCATATCTGATCAATCTCTCTTGGCTGCCCCAGGTTGAACTTTCCTGGTGAACAGGAGTGCCTATTGGGGTCAGTGGGGGAGCTGGCTAACTGGGAAGGTATTTTGTCTCCCAGACCTTCCCTCCCCATCCCCAAACACCTCTGTCCACCAGCTCCATCACTTTACCATCACTAGGGTGCGAGGAGGGGTTTCCATCTTCGCTATCCCATGGTGGCCTGGGTCCCAATTTTACTATACAACTTAGACACTCCTTCTGAGCTCCACACGGCCAAACAGGACAGGACACGTTGAAAAAACAAACCAAGATTTACTTTCCTCTGTGTGTGTGTGTGTGTGTGTGTGTGTGTGCGTGTGTGTGTCTGTGTGTGTGTGTGTCATCAGCAGGTGTCACAGAAAGAAAATACAAGCTACATTAGTCAGCAAGCATTTCTTAATTGCATTTGAGCTGCGTGTTTTTTGTCCTGCCTGAATTTCGCTGGGTCATCTGCAGGCGACAGGCGGCAGGCCCAGGACCAGAACCCCCACCTTCGATCCAGCTCCACCACACACCCATGTAGAAGGAAAAAAACCACAGCCTCTACGTAAAACAATCTCACCTGAGCAAGAGATCTCCCCTCAGCCCACTGGTCAGCCCGTCTTTCATTCAGGCCAGAGGTCGGCCTTCACCTTTGTCATGGCTGCCAAATCCCTCATTACAGGGGGGGGAAGGATTAGGGCTCTTTGTGCCATTCTGCATTATACCAAGCCATCAAGCAAGTGATCTGAATGCTCAAATACTCCCCAGTTATGGAAGAAACAAATAAGAGTAAATAAAAGAGAAATAAACAAATAACATAAGATCCCACTTTTAGATTATCAAAATTCCTCCCCTGGGCCCATTAATTTTGTTGACATATTAGACTGTCTGGAGCTGAAGTGTTGCTAGTTTAAAGACCCCATTGTCTGCCTGAGCGCCCAGTTTCACTGAAGGGAGGTCTCCCCCCATCGCTTTCTTTTTGCTTAGTAAAAACGATTTGGGCAGCATTGATAACTGGAGAACATTTTGGGGAAAACCTGGTCTGATCCAGAGAGACGGCATCCATCCCACTTTGGATGGAGCACCTCTTCTTTCTAGGAATATGGCCGAATTTATTAGTCCTTCAAAACACTGACAACCCAGGGTCCAGACCAGGAAGCAGAGTCGTAGTTTAACTCACCTCTCTGCTGCTTCTGTAGTGTTACCCACCCATTACCCTATAGAAACAGTGTCTTGCCCACGGCCAAAAATAAATGGATTAAAAGTTAAGCCAACAAAAGCAAATTATGGAAATCTCATAAAGATAAATACGATTTTGACTGATCAGAAAAATAAATCTATTAAATGTGGTTTATTAAACATAAGATCTCTCTCCTCAAAGACTTTGTTAGTAAATGACTTGATATGTGATAATCACATGGATTTGCTTTGTCTCACAGAAACCTGGTTGCAGCAGGAGCATTATGTCAGTATAAATGAGTCAACTCCTTCCAGTCATTTAAATTTTCACATTCCTAGAAATACTGGGCGAGGAGGAGGAGTTGCAACCGTTTTTCATTCTGATTTACAAATTAGTCCCAGACCAATTGATGGCTACAGTTCTTTTGAACATCTAACCCTTAATTTTCCTCATCCAAGTTGCAAAACATTAGGACCATTGTTAGTGGTTTTGTATCGTCCACATGGCCCTTACTCTCAATTCTTGGATCAGATCTCACATTTTTTATCTGATTTAGCATTAAATACTGATAGGGTCATTATAGTGGGGGACTTCAATATTCATGTGGATATTGAAAGTGATAGTATAAATGCAGCCTTTAATGCTATTTTAGACTCAATTGGCTTTACTCAAAAAGTACAGGAATCGACCCACTCGGGTAAACACACTTTGGACCTTGTACTGACATACGGTATTGAGTGTGAGGAAATAACAGTCCACCCACATAACCTGGTCCTGTCTGACCACTTCTTGATAACTTTTGAATTTACTTGAACTGACCATCTTAAATCTGAAAGAAAATGTCATTATAGTAGAGCTTTATCAGACAATGCTGTAACAATTTTTAAAGAATCTGTTCCATTCTTACTTTCCTTAGTGTCTCAGAGTAACACAGTGGATGGCAGCAATTCTATCTCTAACCCTTCAGAAATTGATGGTCTGGTTCACAGCGTTACGTCCTCATTGCGTTTGGCATTAGATAGTCTAGCCCACTTAAAAAAGAAAGTGACTAGCCATAGGAGGCTGACTCCTTGGTTTAACGCAGAGTTGCATACTTTAAAGCAGAATACTAGGAAGTTGGAGAGAAAATGGAGCTCTACACATCTAGAGGATTCCTATTTAACCTGGAATAACAGTCTACTGGTGTATAAAAAGACCCTTCGACAAGCTAGAACAGCATATTTTTCATCATTAATAGAAGCGAATAATAACAATCCTAGGTTTATTTTTAGTACAGTTGCCAAACTTACACAGAGTCATAGCTCTGTTGAGCACACCATTCCGCCAGCTCTTAGCAGTGATGATTTTATGGGATTCTTCATAAATAAAATTAATTCTATTAAAAATAAAATCATTGGCATCCTCTCAAACATCATTAGTTCTTCCTCAGTAAATGAGGCAGAATCGGAAAGAACTGTAGAACCTCATTTGTACTTAGGTTGTTTTGAATCAGTCGAGCTTTCGGAATTATCAAAATTATTAGCCTCATCTAAACCTTCAACTTGTATGTTGGACCCAATCCCAACCAAATTATTTAAGGAAGTGTTCCATTTGGTTCCTGGCCCCATTTTGGATATGATGAATCTGTCCTTAGTAAACGGATACGTACCACAAGAATTTAAAATAGCTGTAATTAAACCTTTACTCAAGAAACCTTCCCTTGATCAAGATGACTTAGTGAATTACAGACCGATATCTAACCTTCCTTTCTTATCTAAAATCCTTGAGAAAATTGTTGCTAATCAAATCTGTGAGCATCTAAACAGTAACGAGCTGTTTAAAGAGTTTCAGTCAGGTTTTAGAGCTCATCATAGCACCGAAACAACACTGGTGAAGGTTACTAATGATATTCTCATGGCCTCAGATAATGGACAGGTGTCTTTTCCGGTTTGCTAGATCTCAGTGCTGCTTTTGACACAGTCGATCATAATATTCTCATAGAAAGGCTTGAACATGTTGCAAGGATCAAACGAACAGCACTAGACTGGTTTAAATAATATTCGACAGATTCCAGTTTGTTCATCTAAATGATCAATATTCTTCACTCTCAAGGGTTACTTGTGGAGTTCCACAGGGTTCTGTGCTTGGACCAATTCTTTTCACCATATATATGCTCCCAATTGGTAGAATCATTAGACAGCATGGGATACATTTCCACAGCTATGCCGATGATACACAACTATATTTATCCATAAATCCTGATGAACCCAGTCAGTTAGGTAGATTACAGGCATGTCTGGAAGACATAAAAACATGGATGAATCTAAACTTTTAGCTTTTAAATTCTGACAAGACAGAAGTTGCTGTCTTTGGACCAGAAGTTCTAAAAAAGAAACTGCTTAGTCAATCACTTCATCTGGATGGCAATAAATTGTTAGGTGCCTTGTGATGAAATCTGTTGTGAATCGTCGCTATGTAAATAAACTGAATTGAATTGAATTACTGGCCCATCCCTAACCGTAGCCTAAACCTAATTCACACCATACCTCTAAACCTAACTAGTAGAGTTTAATAGCTTGTTAAACATTGTGTGGACCAGGCAAAATGTCCTCACAACTAAAAAAATGTCCACACAATGCTAGTGGCCTGTTAAAGGTTGGTCCACACAAGCATAGCTATACATGTACACACCCACACACACAAACATCATTGCCAACAATCACAGCCCAGTCCTAACCCCTATCCTTCCCCTCCAAGACATCCGAACAACCCGGTTCCACCTGTTTCATTACAATAAAACCTTGAAAACTAAGTCCTGTCTCCAAATTTCCGCTGCATGTGGATCAGAGCACTGAATCAGAACATGACACCCATTCAGTCTGACTAAATGCTGTATCTGAAACTCACATGAAATCCTCAACATACCATTTAAATCCAACAACATCTGCACCACCAAATCCCCACCTAAACACTACCACCAACACCACACACTCACCCCACCCCACCCCCCCAAAAAAAAGTTTGGCTTATTTATAAGCATCTCCCACTGTTAGTAGAGAAAGGCATCCAACTGTAACTCTAACTTTCAGAAACTATGTTGCTTTTCAATGAAAATAATGATGATGCTATTTCCATTAAGCACTAAATAATGTATAAAATATCATTAAGTTCTCATTTAAATGACACATCACATTAGACAATACAGCAGTTTGTCATGAGAAGCTAGTTTCATCAGTGTTTGGCAAACAGTGGGAGTTGTTGATTGCAGGTGGTAAAGCTCCAAACCATTGCTGCAGATATTTCATGTTTTGTGCTATTTCCAGCCAAACCAAACAACATAGAGAGAAAATTAACTAAAGGTTTTGATATATACAGCCATGGTAGAAAATGTTTTTGGAACTATTGATACTGTCAAGAGAAAAGCACACATTTGATTGCTCAAATGAGAAAGAGAGAAAGTAGAGGCCAGTCGCTGCCTTTAAACGGAATTGTTTTTTTGAACACTTTGCAAGTATGACCACCTTCATAAAAGCAGTAGTCTTGGACGTGTGCTTGTCAAGGGAGAGAAAATAGCAGGGAGACCAGTTGTTGATGCTCATTAAAGTCGAAAAGCTATAAGGTAGTTTCCAAGTGTGAGTTGAAATTGTTATCAAGTGGAAAACATTCAGTTTAATTACGTTTATTCATATAGTGCCAGTTAACAACAAAAGTAATCTTAAGACAAATGGATAAAATGTTGTTTTTTTGAGGGCCCTGCTGAATTTGAAAACACTAATGATGCAATAAATAGCAATCAGTTTTTGCAAAAGGAAAATAGTCATTATGTTGTTCTGAATGATGAAAGCTAAACTCATCACACAGTTGCTAACAGCCAGCTTCATTGCTAATAATTAGCTTCGACTTCAAGCTTCTACTAGCAGGGACCTGCTCTGCTCTCTCTAGGTTGCAAAATCAGACTTTCCGTGGGCAGTCGCAAGCCAAGGTAGGCAAGACCATGAATACTAATTTTCCCTGTGACTTACAAGGGACTGGCTTTTTCTGACCTGCTCGTTTTGTTGTCTGTTTTCTATTTGTGGCTAATGCAGGCAATGGGAGTTGGAGAAAATGTTCACTTGCGGCTTGCATATGCAAGTCAGAGTGACCGATCATATCTCAGAAAGAACAACTATTACATGGTTTCTCAGTGAAGGAGACCTTTCAAGTAAGTTGGCATGACTTAGTTATTGTACTAAATAATGGTGCACCAAATCTACAAAGTCTGACTCAAGCCTGATGAGCAACTCCCTGAACCGACAGCTGATTAGCCGTCTGTTTAGATGAAGATTACAGTGGAAATGACAGTTGTCACCACATGGGTTATTTTCAGACAATGAGCACACAGATTCTCTTGATACCCGATGCAGTGCATATACCTAAATCACCAGGATCGAAACCAAGACAGCTCATTTCATTACCAAGTAACTGATCAATCATCGCTGGTGCTCCATCCGTAGCAAGGTCGGTTCAATTTTCAAATGGCAGTTCAAAATTGTTGTTAACATGTTTGTTCCAAACGACAGAAGCTCCTCCTTTGTTCCATAGCCTGTTGTACTCTTGAGCACAAATACAGCTAGCTGTGCAGTATTGGTGATATATGACAAGATATGTCTTGTCACAGTCATGCAGTGCCATTCAGGGTTTTTTGATTATTCACCACATCAATTATTCTGTCTGCAACTTTTCTTCTGGACAAATTGATACGTTTAAAAAATGTCAATCTTTCAGGTGTCATAGTTCCCAGAACGAACCAGCCAGTATGGACCCAGCAGAATATGCACACTCAGAGGAGGAGTTGCAGGAACTTATAGACTGGAGCATTAGTCAGGGGTTGTTTTCGGACTCACCCTATAACGGATCCCGATTGGCTTGTTGTCCTCCCGGTGTTGGGGCGAACTGCGCCTCCGCTCCCCATTCCTCGAGCTGCCGCCGTCGTTAGTGTCCTAATGCCTCCAAACGCCAGAATTTCTCCCGCCCTGGAGTCGCTCCTATTATTCTCTAGGAGGACTTGAGGGGCGACATCCTTGCTTCCCAGAAGCCTAGCCTGCACCATTGCCTCCAGACCGCCCAAGCTCCAGTCTCGGTTCCCCATAGCTGCGGGCCGCCGGTTGCAGGCGCTGCCCGCCTGCACTCGCCCTTCCGGGGTCCGCTCCCTGCGCAAAGCCGGCGCGACCAGTCTCCGGTCCCAACTCCCAGCCAGCCTCAAGCCCCTCCTTCCGCTCCTCCTCCAGACTCTCCATCATTGTTAAGCACCATCACTGAGGAGGAGTTTGGGTTGTTTTTTCAACAATTCCAAAATGACTCGGGGATGATGGAAGCCTTGTTGGAGGGATACGGCGCCTCCATTTGGAGGAAACGCCACACGCCTCTAGCTCCTGACTCCACGAGAAGGACGTGTTCCCCAAAGGGCAGGTAAAATCCCATTCAGTGTAATAGCCAATGTCCCAAAATGCACCTCAATGTCCCCGAGGCCGTCCCTTTAGCATACATGAATGGGGACTTTTGAGGAACACTTCGGCCATTTGGGGAATATGGTGTAAGGGTGTTTTTTTCTTGGGGGGGGCAGTGGTTTCATGTAAACCCTTGGGGAACACCTGGGACCTTTGGAAACATTCGACCGGCCGGTTAAATGTAAACCCTTTGGGGAACACCTGGGACGTTTGGGAAACCGTCGACCGGCTGGTTAAATGTAAACCCTTTGGGGAACACCTGGGACATTTGGGAAACCGTCTACCGGCCTGTGGGGGGGGGGGATATTGGTTTCATGTTAAACCCCTTGGGAAACACCTGGGACGTTTGGGAAACTGTCTACCTGACGCTCCGTCCCTTGGTTTTCGGCACGCGTCGACCTGGTGAAACGGGGGTTTGGGGACACGCCCAACCGGTCCCAGGGCCAGGCCTACAGGGGCCCCAGGTAGCTGACGCTGGCCGTTTGGGTATAAGTTTCCTGTGATATTTGGGACGGCCGCTTTTTTTTTCATGGGATCTGGGCCTTTGGTACTTGCTATCGGTTTCCTGGTTCTCTGGGCGCATCCGGGTGTACCCCCCAGAGGTTCGTGGCCGCGCCAAGGGTCAGGGACCGGGTTTCGGACGCCCGTCGAGCTGGGGATCCGCAACTGTGCGGGGAGGAGCCTCCCGATATCCCATGCGACGTGCCGAAATCTTATGTCTCTGTGACACACTTTGGAAAAAAGTTGCTGCTTTGACCCGTATTTCTATCTGAAGCTTCTCAACGGACCCCATTGGTCGTGCCACGCGCCCCCCGTCTCAAAAGCAGACCGTATATTTTTCACGGGACACGTACGGTCAGGAGGTCGACATGTTCTGGCACAGAGCCTCCCCGGCCACGCGCCCTGCGAAGACAACGGTCTCAGGACCCACGGTCGGTCGTAAAATCCCATCGTCATCGAAGCAGAGCCGAAATAAGTCAGTGTGTTCCCAAACGTCCCCCGGACACTCGGGATTACACCTTGACCAAAATAAGTCAGTGTGTACCCAAATGTCCCGCGGACACTCGGGATAACACCCTGACCTTTGACCCTAAAAGTTGTCGGATCGACGTGCGACCGGGGCGTCCCGCCTGTCTGGAGGCTGGGATCCGGCAGTGAAAAATCGCAGGTTTCTACGTCGAGCGGAAGTCGAGATACAAGCCTTAACGAGCTTGACCTTTGTCCCAGTTACAGCAGATGGAGTGGGGGATGGGCTGCATGTTTGAGGTTCAGACTGAACTGGACAATTGGGGAACACAGGGGACATAAGGGGTACACTGCGCCTTACGTGCAGGATGGCCCGACGGTTTCCCAAGGATATTTGGAATACGTTGTTTTTGAATGGGCGTTTATCCCAAATGTCCCACTTTACCCTGACTTTGGGACAAATGGAATACTTGGGCATTTTGAGGAATGTACCCCAAATGTCCCTTGTGAAACCTAGTTTTGGGAAATTCGGAATACATTGCTATTATAGAAATGGTATTCCAAATGTCCCGACCCTTTAGGGTCTACGAGTGCTTTTTTTCAATAAGCGAACGGTTAACGGTGCCGTATTCTTATGACATCCGGATATGCGGCACAGGGGAAAGCGCTGAACATTATTCCGTCACCACCAAGCGTCTACGCGGCCCCTGTGAGAAGTTTGGAATCCGAGACGTTTAGAGACGCGTGCTTCCAAACGGAAGGAGACGAGGTCGCTTCGAAGGCGTCGGTCCAGTTTTCGACATCGCAGGATGGTCGGGTAGTCATTGATCCAGGCGATTGTTGAGGGCTCCACTTGTGTCTTCAGGAGTTTCTGACAAAGTAAATCAGGCTGAATTGTGTTAAATGCACTGGAGAAATCAAAGAACATGATCCTGACAGTGCTGCCTGCTTTGTCCAGATGACAATGGGTTGGTTGAAGCAGGTGGATGATGGCATCTTCAACTCCAACTCCACAGCGATAAGCAAACTGCAGAGGGTCCTGATATGTTTTTGTTTGCTTACTCAGGGGCGCCAACAGGAGTCTCTCCGGGACCTTCATGATGTGGGATGTCAGGGCAACAGGTCTATAGTCATTGATGACTGATGGGTAAGTTCTCTTTGGTACTGGAACAAGGCAGGATGTCTTCCACAACACTGGAACCTTCTCCTGAGTTAGGCTAAGGTTGAAGAGGTACTGCAAGATCCCACAGAGCTGCTCAGCACAGGCCTTCAGGACTCTGGGGCTGACACCATCTGGACCTGCAGCCTTGTTCCGGTTCAGTTTCTCCAGCTGCCTCTTCACCTGACTTTTGGAGACAGACAAGTGGGAGGGGGAGGGAATTGGGGTAGCAGCATTTCCTGACTTGGTTGAAGTCAAACTTGTGGAATCAGAAGAGTCCATGGCTGAGGTGAAGGATAAAACATCCGAGGTGTAACAGAGAAACTGTTGATCAGAGGAGAGTGGAATGTCTGTTTGGCTGGGAACAGGAGAGGAGGATGCTAAGCTAGTTCCTGAACTGAACCTGTTGAAGAATGTGTTCAGTTCATTGGCTCTGTTCAGACTTCCATCTATCCAATCCTTCCTGTCCTTAAACCTGTGATCTTTCTCATTCCTGAGCAGACATCTCTGGTATTGTTCCTCTGTAGTTTGTTCTCCAGCTTCTTCCTGTATGCCTCCTTGCTGTCTCAGATCTTGACCTTAAGTTCCTTCTGTATACGCCGCAATAATTCCCTGTCTCCCTCCCTGAAGGCTCTTTTTTTCTTGTTTAGCAGTTCCTTCAGGTCACTGGTGATCCATGGTTTGTTATTAGGGAAGCATCTCACTGTTCTGGTGGGGATGATGTTGTCCACACAGAAGTTTCTATAGTCAGTCACACACTCAGTCATGGCATTGATGTCCTCTCCATGTGCTTGGCAAAGAGTCATCCAGTCTGTGGTTGCAAAACAACCCTGCAGGGCTTCTTCAGCTTCCTGTGACCATTTTCTCACAGTTTTCTTTGTAACAGGTTGCCTCTGAACAACTGGTTTATATTCTGAGCAGAGAAAAACAAGATTGTGATCTGATTGTCCCAGAGGAGGTCTTGGTTTGGACAGGTATGATTCCTTTACATTTGCATAAAACAAATCCAAGGTCCTGTTTTCCCTTGTAGAGCAGGTGACAAACTGTTGAAATGTTGGAAGTGTAGTAGAGAGCGAGGCATGATTAAAATCACCAGATATTGCCACAAATGCATTGGGGTGCTGTGTCTGTAGCTTAGCAACAGTGGAACTGATGACATCACATGCATTGTCGGCAACGGCTGAAGGTGGAATGTATACAACTGCCAAAATTACACTGGTGAACTCTCTACTACTGGTGAACTCTCTACCTACTGCCAAGAGTTTGACATCTGGGCTGCAGTGACGACACTTCACAGTAACATGCCCTAGGTGACACCATCTGTTGTTGACAAGCACTGCTACTCCACCACCTTTTCTTTTCCTGCTCGTTTTCAGATCTCTGTCTGCTCGTACAGTCAGGAAGCCTGGCAGAGTGAAGTTGGAGTCGGGGATATGATCCAGCAGCCACGTCTCCGTAAAACACATAACACTGCATTGCCGGTACTCTGGCTGAGTCCTTGTAAGGGCTTGGAGTTCATCCATCTTGTTAGCCAGTGATCTTACGTTGCCCATTATGATTGATGGAAGAGATGGCTTGAACTTCATCTTCCTCTGTCTCCTTTTCGCTCCTGCTCTGCATCCACGTCTCCTCCTTATCAACTCATCAGGGATTTGTGGCTTTAGTTGAGGCATTATTAAATTTTTTGCGATGTTAATCAGCTTCTCCCGGCTGTAAACCACATTGTTGCCATGGTTATGCATCATAACAAGTTGTCAAAAAGTGAAAATATTTACAGCAAAAATCCTTCCAGCTTCACAGCACCAAAAACTAGAAAGTATACAGGTCAAAAAAATGCAATCTTCCTCAAGAAAAAAGAGGAACCAATATACAAAAAACAAAAACTTAATATGTAGCCAACGGAGCCACTCCAACATGCAGCCACCCAGAGCAGCGCAATTCTAGAATGGCCCTCCAGGAAATTGATGCCAAATGTCCCTGGCCCAAGGTCCCGTTTCTGGGCTAAAAACCACTCTGGTCCCTCTCTGGATGTTTGGTTCCTGCAGGGGAATTTATGACAACGTTTACCCAGATATGAGGTCCCATTTCTGGGTTTAAAACCACTGTGCTCAACCCTGGATCGCTGGAGGGGTATTTTTGACAACATGTAACCCAGGACAGAAGCTACTGTATTGGGGTAAACCCTCAGACATTTGGCCTAACCTGGAGGTCCCCCAAATGGCCTAGTCAAACACTAGTGTGGTCCCATTCTAGGAAATGTATGCCGATTGTCGCTGGCAAATTAAGGATTTCAGGGAAGTTTGGAATACACTCCCATTCTAGGAAATGTATTCCGATTGTCCCTGGCAAATTAGGGATATCAGGGACATTTGGAATACGCTCCCATTCTAGGAAATGTATTCCGATTGTCCCTGGCAAATTAGGGATTTCAGGGACGTTTGGAATACTCTCCCATTCTAGGAAATGTATTCCGTTTGTCCCTGGCAAATTAGGGATTTAAGGGATGTTTGGAATACGCTCCCATTCTAGGAAATGTAATCTGATTGTCCCTGGCAAATTAGGGATTTCAGGGACGTTTGGAATACGCTCCCATTCAAAGAAACTCATTCCAAATGTCCCTGGCCCCCGGGACATTTGGCATCAATTCTTCTGAATAGATTTTCATTCCAACTGTCACTAAATTCCCTTATTTTGGGAATAAATGTGATTTGTAAGGTCAAAAGGCCATATTCTGCACACAATGGATCATATGTGGTTCAGCACAGCAAAATGTGATCGAGTGAGCACCACATGTGGTTCTAGCCCAGATAAGTCTCCTCCAGCCTGGGTAAATAAAGCCACTAATGATCCTCCATATCCAGGACTTAGCAGTGGTTTCACCCCAGAGTAGAGGCCTCTCGCCTGGGTAAATGAATCCACTAATGACCCTCCAGGAAATTGATGCCAATTGTCCTTGGCCGAAGGTCCTGTTTCTGGGGTAAAATATCACTGTGGTCCCTCTCTGGATCTTTGGTTAAGTGGAGGTGAATTTATGACATTTACCCAGGTATGAGGTCCCATTTCTGGGCTAAAAACCACTGTGCTCCCCCCTGGACCTCTGGTTAAGTGGAGGTGAATTTATGACATTTACACAGGTATGAGGTCCCATTTCTGGGCTAAAAACCACTTTGCTCCCCCTCTGGATGTCTGATTAAGTGGAGGTGAATTTATGACAACATTTACCCAGGTATGAGGTCCCATTCATGGGCTAAAAACCATTGTGCTCCCCCATGGATCTCTGGTTCCCTGGAGGGGCATTTATCACAACATTTAACCAGGTATGAAGTCCCATTCCTGGGCTAAAAAACACTTTGCTCCCCCTCTGGTTAAGTGGAGGTGAATTTTTGATATTTACCCAGGTATGAGGTCCCATTTCTGCGCTGAAAAACACTGTGGACACCACCCTGGAAGTCTGGTACCCTGGGGCATTTTCTGACACCATTTACCCATGCTAAAAGCAACTTTTACGGTTTTATCCATTTGGGGTACTTCCCTTTCCTTTAGGGCGTTCTTCGGGATACGTGGGACACTTCGGATATCAATCCCACCCTTTGGCATACCTTGTAATGGGAAACGGCTATCCAAAGTGTCCCGCGGGCCATTCTGGGACATTCGGGGGACGATTTAGCCTTTTGGGGCGGCCCTTTGGGGTACGCTTCGGACATTTCCCATTACACCGTATGCCAAAGGGCGGGTTTGATAGCCGAAGTGTCCCGTTTTCCCGTTGTGGGACATTTGGGATATGTTTCCGACCCGGTGGCCGTTTTGGTCACATCACCCCTTTGGCATACGTTTGACGGCGACTTCGAAAATTCGCCCCGCGGTCCCCGAGGGCCCGAAAAATCCGAAAACCGGGGAGGGCCGAGATCTGGGGCCCGGCAAATTTCTGGAAGAGACCCGGACTTGTCGGGCCCCGGGGCGATTTTTTGAAAAAAGTGGTCATGCCACCCTAAACGTCCCATTCAATATGTGCCAAGTGTCCCAGACGTCCCTAAGTGCACGAAAGGACACGCCTCTGGCTTCTGACTATGTAGGGGGTGTTCCAGAGAACACACCTCTGGTTCCTAACTCCATAGGGGGTGTTCCGGAAGACACGCCTCTGGCTCTTGACTCTGCAGAGGGTGTTCCGGAGAACATGTCTCTGGCTTCCGTCTCCGCAGGGGGTGTTCCAGAGAACACGCCTCTGGTTCCTGACTCCACAGGGGGTGTTCCGGAAGACACTCCTCTGGCTCTTGACTCTGCAGAGGGTTTTCCGGAGAACATGTCTCTGGCTTCTGACTCCGCAGGGGGTGTTCCAGAAGACACGCCTCTGGCTCCTGACTCCACTGAGGATGTCCAAAAGGACACGCCTCTAGTTCCTGACTCCGCAGAGGGTGTTCTTGGGAACACGCCCCTGGTTCCTGACTTCGCAGAGGGTGTTCTGGAGAACACGCCTCTGGTTCCTGACTCCGCTGGGGGTGTTCCAGAAGACACGCCTCTAGCTTCTGATTACGCAGGGGGTGTTCCGGAGGACACACCTCTAGCTCCTGACTCTGCCAAGGGTCTCCAGAGGGACATAATGCCTTGGGTCTTCAGCGTCACATTGTGGGTCTTCAGCGCCACGTCGTGGGTCTTCTACGCCTCGTCGTGGGTCTTCTACACCTCGTCGTGGGTCCTCTACGCCACGTTGTGGTTCCTCTACCCCTCTCCAAGGGTCTTCTACTCCTCCCCGAGAGTTCTCCACTCCATCCTCTCGAGGGTCTTCCACTCCGTCCTCTCGAGGGTTCCCAGCGTCCTACCAAGGTCCCCTTAGTCGTCGTCATTTCCCAAGACAAAAGGTTCTCTGTAGCCGGTTCCCAAGCCACAAGGATCTCTGCAGCCGGTTCCCAAGCCACAAGGTTCTCTGCAGTCGGTTCCCAAGACACAAGGTTCTCTGCAGTCGGTTCCCAAGACACAAGGTTTTCTGCATCCGGCCACCTAGACACAAGGTTCTCCACCACAGGCCTCCACGCCACAAGGTTCCTCGTCGCAGGCCTCCTCGTCGAAGCGCCTCCTCGTCGCAGGCCTCCTCGTTTCCTGGTTCCTCGTCGCAGGCCTCCTCGTCTCCTGGTTCCTCGTCGCAGGCCTCCTCGTCTCCTGGTTCCTCGTCGCAGGCCTCCTTGTCTCCTGGTTCCTCGTTGCAGGCCTCCCAGGTTCTTGTTCCTTCATCGCTGGCCTCCCAGGTTCCTGCTCCTTCGTCGCCAGCCTCCCAAGTTCCTGCTCCTTCGTCGCAGGCCTCAGGACTTTAGCCTTTGGTTGTTTTGTTTTTGCGCGTGCACATAAAAGAGTGACGACGACACTGAACAACCAATCGCGTTCGATATGGATAAAGCGAGATCTATATACTTTTCAACGGAGGAGCAAGAGATTATTCTCCAGAAATATGAAGAATTTCGAAATATTTTTCAAACACGCAGTAACACTGTATCTGCTGCCAAAGCAAGAGAAAATTGTGGAGGAAGATTGCTGATTGGTTGCGTGGGTTAAACAATTAATGTACATTTATGTAGGCTAAGCATATTAAAAATATATTAAATGCTAAAATGAAAATGTATTCGTGTTGATATATATATATATATATATATATATATATATATATATATATATATATATATATATATATATATATATTGTATGTGTTTGTAGATGTATGTAAAATGTGAATGTATAGGCTATTACATCCTAAGAAAGAATGATATTCATTGATTTTTTTGATGGAACCTCAACTCTAAACGTTCTTGGCAGCAGATCAAGACAAATTATAAAAATATAATTCAAAGTGGTGAGTATTTACCATAACCTTTTATTATTTTCTTTGAACATTTAATCACAAACACTTGTTTGCAGCAAACTGAAAAAAAATTGAAATAAGGAAGACTGGGGGAGGGCCACCTCCTCAAGATTACACTGTGGCAGAGGAGTTGGCTCTGAGCAACAACAAGGGGCGGGCGATTATGGATGGGATTGCATGTGCTGTACATTCTGACCCTGGTGCTGGCTCATCTAAGCAAGTGACACTGGGTATGTGTGTACAATGCATTACTAATGTTTTTTAAAAAGTTAAATATGGCTGACTCTGTGCTGCAGTAGAGGGAAATACAGTGTACCTGTTGAAGCCAGCACACATGCACACAGTCTCCCACACAGAGGTCAGTATGCAGTAGACAGAACACCAAACATAACCTTCTTTATAACAGTTATGCTTTACATTGGCCTTAATTTATTAGGGTGAACCAAACGATGAAGACACTCTGTCTGTGTGTTCTGAGACCGTTGCTGAGATGAATGCACTGAGCTTTTTATTATGGCACACATTTGAATGTCATAATTAAGTGACTGGCCGTTACACATCTCTTTTGTAGGATTTTTCACAACCTGCCCCAGAAACTGAGGCCTCTACCTCAATGGGCTACAGAAGGAATGTGAACAAGGTAATGCTTTAAACCCTTGACATAATTTACAGTCAGTCCTGTGTTTGTAGAAAGTCATGCCACTTTTTGTGATTTGATCAACCTCCAGAAAACGTGTAGTGATTGTTTGTGGTGGAATTGTTTCAGGTGGAAACAGACTCAGTCAGGGCCCTGTACAAAAGGAGCCTCACACTAGACTGCACACTGAAGGAGCTGGACTGTGAGCTGAGGAGGCTCCAAATTAAGAAAATTAAATTGGAGATCAAACAGCTGGAAAAAACAGATCTCAGTATGTGAACTTTTTTTTAACCAAGTAACCCTTTAGTATGAACATTATGAATGTTTATTAATGTAATTTTTCTTGCTCTCTTTCTTTCCCCCTAACCACATGATGACCAATAAAACAGTGTGAGACATATCTGCAGTGTCAGTGTGCTTTTGTTAAGTAAAATATTGTGTTGTGATTGCATCTCTGACAGCTGTGCCAGCTGGGTGGTCAAGTGTGATGGGGTCAATTTCATCAGGGAGAAGCTGGTCTTGAGGTGGTAATCGCTCCTTTCTGATAGTGGCTATATTATGCAGAATGGCACATGCAGCGACTATCGGTAATGCCCGCTCTGGTGACACTCTTAAGTGCCTAAGGCAGTTGAAACGTGCCTTTAGGATGCCAAAGGTCATCTCGATCTTGACCCTGGTTTTACTGAGGGCCACATTGAAGCGGTTTTGTGGCCCTGTCTGAGGGTCAGGATAGGGGGTTAGCAAAAACCTCTGGCATGCATAACCTCAATCTCCTACCAACAGGCCATCAAAAAGCCCTGTCATAGAACAGAAAAGGGGAAATTGTGTAAGTTTTGCTATTAAAAAAAATTTTTTTTAAGTGTACTGTACCAAATTGAACTTGCCTTCCTCAAAGCGCTGACACAAAATAGACTCTTGGAAAATTCGTGAGTCATGCACTGAGCCAGGCCATTTGGCATCCAAACTTGTGATCATGCATTCATGATCACAAGTCATCTGCAGAAGAAATGTACATTAAATTATTGTCCTGTGAGTTACTATTTATTTAAAGATTGATCTCAATGCAAATAAAACTTTACATAGGCTATATAGTAGCACTACCTGAACATTAAGGCTGTGAAAGGACTTTCTGTTCACATAATCTGCCTCATGTTTTCCCAAAGCTGTGGAGATTGCAACATGTGTGCAGTCTATTGCTCCTATGACTCTAGGGAATCCTATCATAGGAATTAACGACATATATTTAAAATCATTCTTAACAGGTAGCTGCTGCAGACTACTGTATAATAGATTTCTTCTTGTGAAATATGCTTTTTTGAAGAAAAAAAAAAAGAGTCTCAAATGTTAAATTTGTTCATGTGATATCACCCTATCAAGATATCTTACCGGCAATTTTATAAAAGCCCTCTTTTATGGACATGGTCGATAAATGTCCAGGGAACACAATGAAGCTATTGATGTACCCCTGCAGAGCGAGAACCACCTTTCGAATGGTTCGGCAGACTGTGTTTTTCCCTAGATTCTCTGCATCCCCGACCGCATACAAGTATGTACCACTTGCAAAAAAACGCAACGCAATACATACCATTTGCGGTACAGTCAGGGCATGGCTTCGACGAGTCACATTTGTTATGTGCGGCTCATGAAGCTCACAGAGATAAGACATTCCTTCCGCGGAAAATCTGTATCTTTCATACAAGTACGCATCAGGAAAGTCTAATGGATTTTGCCTGTCCCTAAAAACTCGTTCTCTACGAAGTGCTCGTCTAACAATTTGCGCGGAGATGTCCACAGGATTTGGGAGAAAAGGTGAAGCCATTGCAACAGAGAACAGACGCTGGGAATTAGTTACGTCACATATATGTTTCTTTGCTCACAGCTGATTGGTCAAACTTCAGTCTGAGATCTTGAATCCAGAACATAACCTGCCCCGGAGCAGGTTAGCCATGCAGTGTAAGATACCATGGCAATGAACACCGATCAAAGCCGAGCTACTTTCATAGTACCTAAAACCCAGGGTCGGCGGAAACTAAGCTGAAACATAGCTGGCTAGCCACCTAATCCGGCTTCATGGTACAGGCCCCAGGTCTGTCTTCCCGCGTTCCCTGGTCTCCATGTTCCCTGGTTTACCTGTGATTTTGTAAGTTTTGTAATTTATTATTTAATTAATTTTTAGTTCATTTAAGTTCTGCATTTGGGTCCTCTTTAAACACGCAACCCTGACATCAGGAGGTAGCAGCTCTGCAGCAGCAATGATGCAATTCTTCACAACCTCTCTTTCTCTGCATGAGGCTTCAGCTTTTTGGTTTTTAATTCACTCATCACAAAATGTATTCTCATAATGTTGTTTCTATTGGTCTGTGGTGTTATAAATGCTAATTGTTGTTATTAGATTATGCTGAATGTAATACTGCCGCAGACTGGGCTCCTACGACTTCCAGTGCCTTTCAACACACTAAATATTTAAGCTTGCTTTTGACTTTGCTGTCAAAATATTCTGAAGGGGCCAAACATAACCCTCTCCTGATATAGCATATGGTATAATATGTAGTCAATTTAATCCAATCATATAGACTTTAAAATAATTACATAAATTCCAATTTACGTAATTTATGTTTTTTACAAATGCAAATACATTGTATTATCCTAGGTATAATACAATGCAGTCAGGTTCAGTATAGACCAATTGGTAAAAAAATATTTTTATGAAAATCCAGCAGATTGGATCAATTAATTTACTTTGCAGCAATGCCTCCTCCTGAACAAGCATTTGGTGAGAATGGAGAGGTTATAACATTGATGTATCTTTGCAGCAATCTCCCACACTGGGTATGTAGCTAAGTGGCTATAGTGGAAAAATAGACTCCCTTTTAACAGCTAGAAACCTCTGACTCAGTGTGATCAGCCATCTGCCACAGCAGATTGTGGCTTGAAAAGATAGAAGAGAAACAAACAACCAAGCAAAAAAAAAACAAAGAATACTTTCAATATTAAAGAAAAACCAAAAAGTTAGTGGCAGCAGTCACGCTTTTAGTGGATTCATCTATAGGTGAGAAACAGTGAAACATATAAGGTTTGAGCCAGTAGTAAAATCTAATACATGAACAAAGGAATAGATATAATTAGTTACAGCAGTAGCTCCTTCAACTGCTTTGACCAGAACATAAACACAGTGATGGTTGAACAAGGCTCTTTCACAAAACATTTGTGATAATTAGTGATGTATGTCTCGAGACCGGAAGGATTTCCTGTAGCAGCCTGTATTGCAGCGAAACTGAAGAGGCCTCCGACTGAAAACGCTCTGTTGTTGTATGACAGTCTCATGAAGAGAATGCTCAGGGATGTCCATAATTTTTTTGATTTGATAAAGAATCCTTCTTTGCATTATCATCTCCAGATGTTCCACAGTTGTCCCAAGAACAGAACCAGCCTTCTTTATCAGGTTGTTTAGCCTTTTTAAATCCCTGGCTCTGATGCTGCTACCCCAACAGGTGATGGCTGAAGAGATTACACTTTCCACAACGGCCTTGTAGAAGATCTACAGGATCTTACTGCAAACCTTGAAGGACCTAAGCTTCCTCAAGAAGTGCAGTCTGCTCTGTCCCTTCTTGTGGACGGCTTCACTGTTCAGTCTCCAGTCCAGTCTATCAATGTGAACTCTGAGGTATTTATACTCCTCAACCACCTCCACTTCTTCTCCCATGATGGAAACAGCGTTTGACTTATCCCTGTTTCTTCTGAAATCTACAATCATTTCCTTTGTTTTGTTCACATTAAAGGTGAGACAATTGTTTCCACACCATGTCACAAAGCGGTCCACCAGCTTTCTGTATTCAGCTTCTTGTCCATCTCTGATACACCCGACAATTCCAGAGTCCTCTGAGTATTTCTGCAGATGACAGGTCTCTGATTTGTACTGGAAGTCTGAGGTGTACAGAGTGAAAAGGAATGGTGAGAGCATGGTCCCCTGTGGTGCTCCTGTGCTGCTGACCACCTGGTTTGACACACAATACTTCAGTCTCAAAAATTGTGGTCTGTTGGTCAGGTAGTCTTTGATCCAGCCTATTGTTGAGGGCTCAACCTGTGTCTTCAGAAGTTTCTGACAAAGCAAATCAGGCTGAATTGTGTTAAATGCACTGGAGAAATCAAAGAACATGATTCTCACACTGCTGCCTGCTTTGTCCAGATGACAGTGGGTTAGTTGAAGCAGGTGGATGATGGCATCTTCAACTCCAACTCCACAGCGATAAGCAAACTGCAGTGGGTCCTGATACGTTCTTGTTTGCTTACTCAGGGGTCCCAACAGGAGTCTCTCAAGGACCTTCTTGATGTGGGATGTCAGGGCAACAGGTCTATAGTTATTGATGACTGATGGGAGAGTTATTTTTTGTACTGGAACAAGGCAGGATGTCTTCCACAACACTGGAACCTTCTCCTGAGTTAGGCTAAGGTTGAAGAGGTGCTAAAGAATCCCACAGAGCTGCTCTGCACAGTACTTCAGGACTCTGGGGCTGACACCATCTGGACCTGCAGCCATGTTCCGGTTCAGTTTCTCCAGCTGCCTCTTCACCTGACTTTTGGAGACAAACAAGTGGCAGGCGGAGGCAAAGAGGGTACCAGCATTTCCTGACTTGGTTGAAGTCAAACTTGTGGAATCAGAAGAGTCCATGGCTGAGGTGAAGGATAAAACATCGAGGTGTAACAGGAAAGCTGTTGATCAGAGGAGAGTGGGATATCTGTTTGGCTGGGAACAGGAGAGAAGGATGCTGAGCTAGTTCCTGAACTGAACCTGTTGAAGAATGTGTTCAGTTCATTGGCTCTGTCCAGACTTCCATCTATCCAATCCTTCCTGTCCTTAAACCCTGTGATCTTTCTCATTTCTGACAAGACATCTCGGATATTGTTCCTCTGTAGTTTGTTCTCCAGCTTCTTCCTGTATGCCTCCTTGCTGTCTCTGATCTTGACCTTAAGTTGATTCTGTATACTCCTCAGTAATTCCCTGTCTCCCTCCCTGAAGGTTTGTTTTTCTTGTTTAGCAGTTCCTTCAGGTCACTGGTGATCCATGGTTTGTTATTAGGGAAGCATCTCACTGTTCTGGTGGGGATGATGTTGTCCACACAGAAGTTTCTATAGTCAGTCACACACTCAGTCATGGCATTTATGTCCTCTCCATGTGCTTGGCAAAGAGTCATCATATCTGTGGTTGCAAAAGAACCTTGCAGGGCTTCTTCAGCTTCCAGTGACCAATTTCTCACTGTTTTCTTTGTAACAGGTTGCCTCTAACAAGTCGTTTATATTCTAAACAGAGAAAAACAAGACTGTGATCTGATTGTCCCAGAAGAGGTCTTGGTTTGGACATGTATGTATTCTTTACATTTGCATAAAACAAATCCAAGGTCCTGTTTTCTCTTGTAGAGCAGCTGACAAACTGTTAAAATGTTGTTAGTGTAGTAGAGAGCGAGGCATGATTAAAATCACCAGATATTGCCACAAATGCATTTGGGTGCTGTGTCTGTAGCTTAGCAACAACGGAACTGATGACATCACATGCATTGTCGCCAACGACTGAAGGTGGAATGTAAACAACTGCCAAAATTACACTGGTGAACTCTCGTGGTAAATAATATGGACGAAAACTTACTGCCAAGAGTTCGAGATCTGGGCTGCAGAGACGACATTTCACAGTAACATGTCCTGGATGACACCATCTGTTGTTGACAAGCACTGCTACTCCACCTCCTTTTCTTTTCCTGCTCGTTTTCAGATCTCTGTCTGCTCGTACAGTCAGGAAGCCTGGCAGACAGACGTTGGAGTCGGGGATATGATCCAACAGCCACGTCTCTGTAAAACACATAACACTGCAGTCCTTGGCTGTGTCCAAATTCAGGGTCTGCATCCTTCAGAGAACTTATTTGACGGATGCCACGTCACAGCGCCGCGACAAAGGCTGTCCAAATTCGAAGGATCCTGCAAATGCGGCGCATAAATCCATCCTTCTTTTCACCAATTTGAAGGATGGGTCCGGTGTATCCTTTAATGCTCTTCGTATCCCAAAATGCATCGCGGGCCAAACGGGAGATTTTTGTTCCAGCAACAATGCCGGTCGGAACAGGAGGCAAAGCAGTACGGGAGTACAGTTTTAAATGTAAGTACGTAAAATTCTGGCGGTACAAAAATAAAAAACTTAAAGCGGTTGTGTTGTTTGGCTTTTGTTGTTTGTATAGACATGTATTTTAATATTATTTTGCAAACCATCGCTCGTAAATAAGCTCGTATGTTGGTCTAATGGTTCTCCCTGTATTGCCCCGCTTATATATAGCTAATTTCGGTTTTTGCAAATAAAGCAAAAAGACGACTCTTTTTAGAAGAAATTATTACGTCTTTATAGGGGCATAATTGGGCCACGGTGGCATGGTGGTAAAAGAATAAATCCAGTTAAACACCTTACGCTTAGAGGAGTCTTATTAAGCCTCAAAACTACAGAACCTGTTATCTCAGTACGTGATCTCTTGTAATTAACACAGTTGCTTTGTTCCTCATCTTTACTTATTTTCTATTTATTTTATGCGGACATTTCTGGTGGATCTGGGGGGGAATGTCTCCCTTTGCCAAAAACAAATGAGATTTTTTAATTTTTATGAAAAAGTACTATATGTGCATGTGCAACAAAGCATCAATAGATAATTTCTTACTGATCGTGTTAATAAATATAGATTTTCTTAAACGTTTTTGTGTTGCTCTTTTTGTAAACAGTTTTTGATTTCTTGTTTTGGACATGAAGCAGCAACAGGAGGCTGAGGACAGGAGAGACCGGATGGATCGACTGTTTTCTGTTTGTCAATTATGTTTTTGTCACATTGGTTATTTAGTTGTTCTATGGTTGTTATAAATAAATTGAATTAAAAAAATAGTAAATATCAAGTCATTTTATTAACAGTTACATTATTATTACAGTTTTTAAAAGATATGAACATAAAGCTTACTTTGAACAATTTAAAATGACTTTTGAAAAAGAAATAGTTAAAATTGACATTAGGATAAATTCTTGTGTAGTTATTTGAAGGTATTCATGCAGGATTAACCTGAATGACCTCTTCCTTTACCGTTCTTTAAGCTTTATTAGAATAAACAGGCAGTTTTCCTGGAGCGGCAGAATAAAGATCAGATGGGGTGCTCTAGCTGAGACCTCTGGCCGGTATTTTTTGGTTGATGAGGGGAAGATCATGCAGGTTGGTGCTGGGACCAGATTCGGATTTAATGGACTGAATTCTTACACCTTCCCACTGAAGGACAGCGACATTCTTGGACGTAATGGACTGAACTGTTACACCTTCCCGCTGAAGGACAGCGGCATTCCTGGACGTAATGAACAATGAACCTGGTTCTAGCTCCAAAGACTGAACAGTGCGCATTCTTTGGAACTAAAAGGGGGATGTTGAGGCTATGGCCTTTTACTGAATGAACTGCATCTCCCAGCATCCTTTCACTGAACGAACTACATCTCCCAGCATCCGTTGCGCTGCCCTCAACCCATTCTCATTGGTCTGTGGCCAGTGATGACATCACAGAGTTGATAAAAGGCAGCGCGAATATTGAAATCTTCGTCTTTTGGTCCCCAAGCGGTGCCGTAAGAAGACGCTTTAATCCACTGCTAGCATTTTCCCTTTTTCCATTCAAACTTACTGGACCAGGAAGAACTTCCCTTTTAAACTTCGAAGTGAATCGGCAGAGCAAACAGACTTTCCTGTACCAGGTAGTCCGATGGCCATCTGAGCTCTATTGAAATCTGCCCTGAGTCCCTCAGCGCCTAAAGTCGGACGTCCGCCTTTCCGACCTCGGTTTTGCGCAAAACCGCTCTCCTTTAAACTGGACACTTTCAAGACGTTTCGTCGTGGACTGTTGAGAGAATCATCACCCAGTAGGAAAACCTGGTTTATTTCTTTTGGTCTGGGTAGAGAATTAGGTCTTGGATATATATATATATATATATATATATATATATATATATATATATATATATATATATATATATATATATATATATATATATATATATAGCGTAACTGTCGATCCATTCAGAGCTGTCATTCCTAAAAATGTCATCATTTGACCAACTGTTTTTGGCTGTGGAGCTTTGCTGACTACTTCCACATGTTCTGGTGAAGTGGAGACAGAACCATGGGAGACCACTCTCCCCAGGTACTCTACCTGTGGATGACAATATTGGAGTTTTGCTTGAGAGGCCTTATGGCCTCCTTTAGCCAATCTGGTAAGTACTTTAATTGAGTCTTGGTGGCAACTTTCAATGGTTTTTGAGCAAATTAGTATGTCATCAACATACTGTATTAAGGTACCCTTCGATGTCAATCCCTTCAAGATCCTGTTTAAGGATTTGATTAAACACGCGAGGGCTGTGTTTAAATCCATGTGGGAGTCTTGTGTATGTGTATTGTTTTCCTCTGTGCCTAAAAGCAAAAAGGTACTGGGAGGCTTCTGCCAAAGGAATACTAAAAAATGCCGAACACAGATCTATGATGGTGAAAAATTTGGCATCAGGAAGTAAATTTGTGAGTAATGTATGCAGATTTGGGTCTTCTGCAAGCCAATCTTCGATTATGGCGTTGATAGTTAAGTCATGCACCAAACGATACTTGGACTCATCTGCTTTTAAGACTGGAAAGATGAGCGTATTACAAACACTATTTGTTTCTTTCAAGACTCCTGCTTTTTGTAGGCCATAAAGTGTTGCACTCACTCCTTGTTCTGCTTCTGGTTTCATTGGGTATTGAGGACGATTAGGTAGTCTGAAATTCTGTTTTAGGTGTATTTCAACTAGACTGGCTGATTGTACCAGACCTACATCTGTGTCTTGTTTTGACCAAAGCTGTTCTGGGACATGGTCTAACGTGTCCTTTTTCAACGTGTCCTGGCGGGTTTTGGATTTTCAAAACTGTTGTTTTTCCTGTTTCTTTGGGATCTACACTATTTGTGGTTTAGCAAGTGTAGCAGTTTTGCAAAGGATTTTAATCATAGCTGAATCTTTAGTCGTAAAGATTAGAGGATTATCTGTTGTTTGCCATGGAGCCTGGTTTGCTGTTAACATCATTGGCCCCAAAGCTTTGGATTCAAAGCCTTCATTAACTGACAGAGTTATGTGTGGTGCAGATTCTGGTACATTGTACCATCTCTCAATGAATGGGTTTGGCTTCACATTTATAGCTGCACCTTGTTTTCCTATCACTATGTACTCTGTGACGGGGTAAGCCGTATTGCATCATTTCCTGTTGTCACTGTTTTGCTCCGTGGAGCTCTTGTTATTTATTATTTTAACACACAAGCACACTAAAACACACGTTTTGTGGTGGTGTACTTTACGTTTTGGGAACTCCTTGTGTTTCACACAGCTTTTCTTGGGGTGGTAAGGTCTCGCTAGCTCAGTTAGTTTAGCTTCATTGCGGCTATGGCTACTTTTCTTTCTCCTGTCTCTAACTCTTCTCTTCTCTCTTGCTCTCTCTGTCAGATAGTGACTTTAGTTACTTCCCTGCCTCCTTTAGTAATAATGGTAACTATAATAAATGTAACATTTTTGTAGCTTTGGAGGCGAGGGTATCAGAATTAGAAGCACGGCTCCGCGCTGTTGAAAAACCAGCAGATAGCCGAAGCCCATTAGCCAGCGCGGAGCCAATAAGGATGGAACCCCCTAGCTGTCCTCCGGTAGAGCCTGCGCAGCCGGGACCCCAGGCCGGCTGGGTGACGGTACGTAGGAAGCATAGTTCTAGCACCCAGCCCACAGGCCACCACCAACCGGTCCGCATTTCTAACAGATTTTCCCCGCTCAGCGACACACCCGCTGAGAAGCCGACGCTGGTAATTGGCAGCTCCATAGTCAGAAACGTGGCATTAGAGACACCATTGACCATAGTCAAATGCTTGCCTGGGGCCAGAAAGGGCGACCTCAAATCCTACCCGAAACTGCTGGCTAAAGATAAGCGTAAATACAGTAAGATTGTTATTCACGCTGGCGGTAATGACACCCGGTTATGCCAATCGGAGGTTACTAAAATTAGTGTTGCTTCGGTGTGTAAGTTTGCTAAAACAATGTCAGACTCTAATCTTTTCTGGTCCCCTGCCTGATCGGACCAGTGAGGACATGTTTAGCCGCATGCTGTCATTCCATCAATGGCTGTCTAGGTGGTGTCCTGCAAACGATGTGGGCTACATATATAGCTGGCAAACTTTTTGGGGAAAACCTGGTCTGATCCGGAGAGACGGCATCCATCCCACTTGGATGGAGCAGCTCTTCTTTCTAGGAATATGGCCGAATTTATGAGTCCTCCAAAACACTGACAACCCAGGGTCCAGACAAAGAAGCAGAGTCGTAGTTTAACCCACCTCTCTGCTGCTTCTGTACTGTTACCCACCCATTATCCTATAGAAACAGTGTCTTGCCCACGGCCAAAATTAAATGGATTAAAAGTTAAGCCAACAAAAGCAAATTATGGAAATCTCATAAAGATAAATACGACTTTGACTGAACAGAAAAATAAATCTATTAAATGTGGTTTATTAAATATAATATCTCTCTCCTCAAAGACTTTGTTAGTAAATGACTTAATATGTGATAATCACATTGATTTGCTTTGTCTTACAGAAACCTGGTTGCAGCAGGAGGATTATGTCAGTATAAATGAGTCATCTCCTTCCAGTCATTTCAATTTTCACATTCCTAGAAATACTGGGCGAGGAGGAGTTGCAACCATTTTTTGTTCTGATTTACTAATTAGTCCCAGACCAATTGATAGCTACAGTTCTTTTGAACATCTAACCCTTAATTTTCCTCATCCAAGTTGCAAAACATTAAGACCATTTTTGTTTGTGGTTTTTTATCGTCCACCAGGCCCTTACTCTCAATTTTTGGATCAGATCTCACATTTTTATCTGATTTAGTATTAAATACTGATAGGGTCATTATAGTGGGGGGACTTCAATCACGTGGATACTGAAAGTGATAGCCTAAATGCAGCCTTTAGTGCTATTTTAGACTCAATTGGCTTTACTCAAAAAGTACAGGGATCGACCCACTCGGGTAAACACACTTTGGACCTTGTACTGACATACGGTATTGAGTGTGAGGAAATAACAGTCCACCCACATAACCCGGTCCTGTCTGACCACTTCTTAATAACTTTTGAATTTACTTTAACTGACCATCTTAAATCTGAAAGAAAATTTCATTATAGTAGAGCTTTATCAGACAATGCTATAACAATTTTTAAAGAATCTGTTCCATTCTTACTTTCCTCAGTGTCTCAGAGTAACACAGTGGATGGCAGCAATTCTATCTCTAACCCTTCAGAAATTGATGGTCTGGTTCACAGCGTTACGTCCTCATTGCGTTTGGCATTAGATAGTGTAGCCCCCTTAAAAAAGAAAGTGGCTAACCATAGGAGGCTGACTTCTTGGTTTAACGCAGAGTTGCATAATTAAAGCAGAATACTAGGAAGTTGGAGAGAATTGGCCGCCACACATCCAACAAATGTCTGTAGGACGAGCACCTCTCTGCTCTCTACTCCATGTTCTGCGGTTGTAGGGTCGCCTTGGCCCACCCTGCTGGTGGCCTGGTTGATTCAGAAACACATTCATCACAGGAGGAGGGGGAGGTTGGGCTGTCACGAACATCTGTGACGTCTGTCCCCCAGCCTCTGAAACAGTTTATGATGTCACGGCAGTGTCTGTTTGCATTGCAGGCGCTTGCGTTTTTGCTTTAGCCTTATCTTGTAACTCCGCAATGTGGAGTTGGGTCAGCTTGCGTTGAGCATTTCTTTCATTTTCTTGAACCTTTAACTGTTCTTTTCTGTGTTTCCCGACAGCATGGACAACATGATCATGGAACTGTGCGTGAGACATTGAGTGTAGTCCCACGACTCCTTCCAGTTGCTCTCTGGCTTTGTCTGGGAGGGCAGTCACCAAGGCTGATCGAAACAAGGTTGTCGTTACAGGATTGGTGTTTGGGTCCATTTCAGTCTCTTCATGCCATCTTTTGAGCTGACGCTCTATGTAGGCGGCTGGATTTTCCCCTTCCAGTATTGGCTCACCTTTTAATGCAGATGGGTCAATGTGGGTGGGGTATTGTTTTCTCAATATTTCCCAGACCTGGTTTCTGTATGGATTAAAGGCCACACCGTTGTTTTCTGGATCCAACATCCAACAGTGTCCACCATTGGTCAGCATTGCGTCCATGGCAGCTGTCCCAATAATTTTTGCCCAAACTGATTTTATGTCACCCAGGGCTAGCATCAGCCCTGTAGTTTCGTTTTCAAATGCTTTTATCCATCGCCCCATCGAGGGCAGCCGTGAGATGAGTCCCTGCAAATCTAAGGTCTGCCAAGGCACGTATTGGATTCGAGTGCCTTTTACCAAACTTGTGTACATAGCCCCTTCATCATACCTTTGAGGGCGTTAGGGTTCCGAGAGCCTGCGGGCGCGCTCAGCCCATTTCCTAGTTTAAATCCACCAACTTTCTGACTTCTAACTTTTATGAACCTATACATGTTTTATATAATTGGAAAGCTAAGAGTCTTGTGATTCCAATTATGCCTGGCGTTTAAGGATACAATCATAACTGAAGACACAGTGAGCGCTTTTGCCAACACAAACGTTCTCCTGATGGAGGTATAAAAATATGGAACTCACCACTTTGTAGTCCAATAAACGTGACAAAACCGATCCATTTCGAACAAAAATGGTCTTTTTAAATCAATAAGGGTCCGATTAAAGTCCTCCGATAAAGTTATTAGACCAGGACAACAGATAAACCAATAAAAAATGTAAAACAAACAGTGGAAATGCGCTCCCGAAATGTCTGTCCATTTTTGTAGTCTTTACGGCTTTGTTTTCGATTCATTCGCTTCCACTTCCGCCTACAAAGGTCACTGAGCATGCCCAGAAGGAAAAAAAAAATTCATCCGGTGTTTTCCTTACGTAGGGTACATTTTCAACCAATGGCGCATGGATGGAAAGTCACGTTATGGTAAGTAACTCGAACCAATTGCGGTCCAGAACTCTGATGATTGACGCATCGAATAGCCAATGTAATGCTGTAAACGCAGATATATAACATGACCGGGCGGACTTGTTCGCAGCCATTGTATATGACGTGCGTAAAATGTCTTATTCATGAAGAGATTACGCACAGTGCGTACCAGTAACATATTGTTTCAGCACCGTGTCCAAACACCCTTTATGATCAAAATACAACATTGAAGGAAGCCGTGGAGCTTTATATGGTAAGATGAAGTTATGATTCTGATGATATTTTTGATTCAGTGAGGACTACGGCACTTACCCAGGAGATGGCGCATATGGCACACTTTTGACCACCTTTGACCTGTAATTATAAAAATGTGTGCAGAATATTCATTTTTTGTTTATTGCTGTCAAATTTGGTGTGGATGAAGGTAATACTTCAGACTTTAGACCCACAGTGTGTTTTAGGTCACCACCTCTTTTTAAAGCCATTTTTACAGCATGTATTTATATCAAATAAATATTCGGACACAAATAAAATTATTTTTTGGGGTATTAAAATTAACATTGCTTGGTAACAATAGCACTCAGAGATATTAACACAGTTCTGGGATAAATTTTAGAGTGTTTGCTTTCCAAATAGACCCCAGCCATGTCTCTACTCAAAATGGTTCAAGAACAGCTTTAAGTTAATTTTGGGTATGTGTTTTAAAAAAATGTAGGGCGGACATTGCAGGAAATTTAAGGGGTTGCCTTCTCTGTCTCGCAAATCATGATGTTTTTGTGTATTAGCCCTTATATTCACCACACCCTCTTCTGTATTTCCATCGGTTTCCCGTGTTAACGATGCACATGCATGTAATCTGTCAGGTGAATGAGAATTTGGTCGGTATTTGAGGTTATAATCTTTTTGTTTTTGTTTGTCATTGTTCTGATGAGATTGTGGATTCTCTATAAAAGTTTTTACATGTTCGTCTATCAGTGATAATGGCTTGTTTCAATTCTCGATTAGGGTTTGCATCTTTGCTTTGCAATGTTTTCCAGAAGGGTTCTTTTTCAACCTCTGATTTTGGGTTTTTTAATCCAGCATAGCAGTCTCTGATTTGGGACTGTTTGATGCTTGGGCTGCAATAAGCAGGTGGCTTTAAATGTTCTGGGGAAGCAACTTCGTTTTCCTTCCCCGCCTGGTTCTGAATGATTAGTCATGCTCAATCTCAAAAGTGGTTCATAGACATTCAGGCTTCGTTCTTTGTCCATCTCAAAATTAGCGTCGATCTGGATCTTACCTTCCAGAACTGGATAAATGCCTTGTTGCATCTCTGCTTTTAAAGGTTGCTGTGTTTTGATTTGCTTAATCTCATCCTTTTCTTCTGCCAAGCTTGAAATCATTGCTTTAAAGTTTTGTCTGAATTAATTCCCTTCCTCTTTAAATAACTTTAGGATCTGTAACTCTTTTTCCCTTTTTTCAGTTTGCTTTTTGTTTTTTTTGATTTGCCTTATAATCAAGAATCCTTTGTTCCATAAGCTCATTTACCAAAAGATCAAAGATCCCACTTTGTGGCCAAAGATGTCCTACGTTTTTTGTTCGTTTGTGCCATTTATGTGAAAGTTTCTCAATCGCTTTTGCCAATTCTGGGTTTTTAATGCTTAAAATTGCTACTGGGGTGGCAGACATTTTAAAGTTTGTTAAAATTGTGTTTCAGTCTCAACTGAATTGAAATTAATCAGAAAAAGCCTATTTTATTGGTGTTTAAATTCACAAACCAGCATTTAAAGGATTATTGCTCCAAGCTTCCTAATCTGTTTGGGAGGGGAACGAGCAGTTGGCAGTAACTGGGCAGTGTCTGGGCGGTAACTGGGGAGGAGATTGGGAGATTTTGTGGGAGGTGAAGAGATAAAAATTCTGTAAATGCTGAGAGTACATTTATTTTGTGTATATGGGGGTTTAATTCTGTAGCGCATGTGGCAACACTTAGAAACAGTGAACAATCAAGAAGAATGTAGTACATCATGCGTTCCATTATGTGAAGAAGCTTTGACCATTATTCTGTGAACAAAAATCTATGTGGGAGGGGTTTCATCCAACTCGTGTTTCAATAAAAACTCTATGCTGACGTAGAGCTGTGCCCAGTTAAGAGAACTGAGCTAGGCGAACGATGTCTCGCTGTTCTCAACTCTCCGGTAAGTTATGAAACAAATTTCAACCAATTTAATCAACGTAACACTCTTACAACTTACCTTTTTTTCGCCTTCCCAACAACCTTCTCGTATTATGCACTCAAAAACACCACATAACTCACACTCACAGATAACATTGGAATTTCAACAGAGAAAGAAAAGTTAACATTTATCCCTGCATTCAAAACAGGATGAGGCCATTTCCTCCTGCACAGTGCTGTCTGTCTTTGCCTGTGCGCGTGTGTGTGTGTGGGGGGGGGGGGGGGGTGTAACTGTTGCGCTTACAGACACATGGCTGTAATCCACTCAAATCTACAGTTTGTTTATCCTAAATTACTCACAACCCCAACTTTTTAACTTTGCCAAAATATTTTATATGCATCTCACTGCTTTATTCTACTTTTCTACAGAACTCAAGCCATTCATAAAGCCGTCGGACCCCACTTTGGCCTCTAAGAGGGAGAAGGGGAAAAAAGGACACTTTTGGAACGCTTCCAATGTGCAGTGAGAAAGAAAAGAGATGAGAAAAGAGTGGATCTGCGGAGCGGTTTCCTCAACACTTCACAATTTTCACAGAAATCAAGCTTTTTACAACTTTACCAGCACAGTGAAACATTAGAGCACTTTAAAATTTTCACAAAAGCTAAGCTTAACAACCCACTCATTCTCACAGCTGAGCATACAGTCACACATGTCAAAAGTCCTATCTTTCAGTCCGTTTTTTTGGAACAGCATTCAACAAGCAGAATCAAATGAAAGTACATGCAGCATTATTATGTTATGTCTTCACAGAGCAAATATTAATCACCACTCATACAGAATTTGTCGGTCTTTCATGTCAAGTCTTTTTCTAGATTCACAATAAATCTTTCACTTGAACTCCTTTTTAGTCTGTTTTTCTTTTGTCAATTATCAATTGTTTTCCAGATTATTTAATACACATATAATTTTAATACTGCAGTTATTTTTCTTTGGCCACTTTTAGATTTTTATAGATTAGTGAGTGCACTCTTCAAGATTCTCAGTGACTTAAAAGTCAGCGCCTCTTCTGGAACATGTTCCCATGTATTCAAAGTTCCTCTAGCTTTCTCTTTAAAGCCAGGTACAGTCATCCAGCGACATTGCTGGGGATACTAAGACATTCTGGCATGCTGCCAGGTTCCGTCTTTGGCAAAAAGCCGGTAACCTCCAGATCTCCGGTTTTTAAGCCGGGGACCTGCTTCTGACAATATCAGGGAACCAAGATTTCAGCTTCTTCAAGCCAAGGAAGTTTTCAACCGGAATCAAAAAACCTACATCCGACAAGTGCCGGTTAATTACAATTTGTTTTTACTCAAACAAATAGGCTACTGTTCCTTTAATTCTCTGTTTTACTTTGTTTTTTGTTTTTAACTTTTTTTCATCAGTATCAAACTTTTTAACAGCTGGTTTTTGTCCAATTAGGTCTTGCTTCTGCTCAGGGCTGAACTTTAAAATTAATTATTGAATAATTGCCAGCTGCTCTTTGCGTGCACGCAAATTTGGCCTTAAAGCATGTATTCCAGACATGAAGCTGACATGAATAAAAACACAGTAAATGTTTGACATCTCACAGGAAGCATCTTCATCACACTCCGATGAGAATATTCAAATTATTTTCATTTACCTTAAACAGTAGATTTGGCCGGCCTTCCGGTCAGAGTTTAAATGTCGATGACAGCCTGGCTTGGCTCGCCACAAATGTTGGTTATTTTGAATGTTGGACCAGGTTAACATGCAAAGATATTGAGTCCAGTTTAACAAACAAACAAAGCCAACACAACTTCAGTTCTGGAATACAGCCTCTGCCGGTTTATTAGTTTACATACCTTCTCTGAGCAGGACAAAGCATTGATGACATACAGTTCTGTCGTCTTCAAATACCCCAGCAAGACTCTCCGGCAAGCCCCAGACTAGACTCCCTCTTCTATTATTAACACACAGATTTTATACCTAGCTCGTGCGTCATATTGGCGCCAGTGCGGCCTAACATAATCCAGATGCTTTCTTTGATAATAACACGCTCTCTGAGAGAACATGTTCTGCTAGCCAAGTTTATAATTTATCGTGTCAGTGACCCAAGCCTTCCTTCTCTGAATAAACACACAAATTCCTTCACGTAGCATTTTTGGTAAGAACATTTTGGACATTCATCATTTTACCACAACAGGAGCGATAAGAAACAACAGAACACAGTTACAGATTTTAACAGCTTAACCCAAAGTCCTGTCAGTGGCACACACTTCCAATGGAGTTTGCGGACATTGTCACACAATTCACCGCAGTGAAAATGTGTTACGTTCATGTGCGGGAAGTGTCAGAGTTCTGCCATTGACAGCCCGACCGAGGCCTGCCATTGACAGGACCGACCGACAAGGGTCTGCCATTGACAGGACCGACCGACCGAGGTCTGCCATTGACAGCCCGACCGAGGCCTGCCATTGACAGGACCGACCGACAAGGGTCTGCCATTGACAGGACCGACCGACCGAGGTCTGCCATTGACAGCCCGACCGAGGCCTGCCATTGACAGGACCGACCGACAAGGGTCTGCCATTGACAGGACCGACCGACCAAGGTCTGCCATTGACAGCCCGACCGAGGCCTGCCATTGACAGGACCGACCGACAAGGGTCTGCCATTGACAGGACCGACCGACCGAGGTCTGCCATTGACAGCCCGACCGAGGCCTGCCATTGACAGGACCGACCGACAAGGGTCTGCCATTGACAGGACCGACCGACCGAGGTCTGCCATTGACAGCCCGACCGAGGCCTGCCATTGACAGGACCGACCGACAAGGGTCTGCCATTGACAGGACCGACCGACCGACCGAGGTCTGCCATTGACAGCCCGAGCGAGGCCTGCCATTGACAGGACCGACCGACAAGGGTCTGCCATTGACAGGACTGACCGACAAACGCCTGCCATTGGCAGGACCGACCGACAAACGCCTGCCATTGGCAGGACCGACCGACAAACGCCTGCCATTGGCAGAATAGCTCCAGGGCTGCTGGACAAAAAGCCTCCACAATCATGACCATATCGATCTTTTCGCTCCTTTTTTAAGACGTTGTGTGAAAAAGAACATCATAAACCTGCGGGAGGTGTTTTTCTCGACTGGGCTCCTGGCGACCACCATGAGAGACCATGTCCAATGGGCAACCCATGCTACGCAGTATAGAACCATACGCTCAGTTCGTGCCTCTGGTAAGGCAGCGGGCCGACACTTAGTCATTTTTCCGCTTCTGGTGCCTCTGGTAAGGCGAGGGGCTGACACTTAGTCATTTTTCCGCATCTGGCGCCTCTGGTAAGGCGAGGGGCTGTGGCTGACTCTTTTTACCCAGGGATGGGGCCTCTTCCTGGGCATGGGAACCCCGAGCCTCCCCCCCAGGCTGGGGCTGACACTTAGTCGTTTTTCCGCATCTGGTGCCTCTGGTAAGGCGAGGGGCTGTGGCTGACTCTTTTTACCCAGGGACGGGGCCTCTTCCTGGGCATGGGAACCCCGAGCCTCCCCCCCAGGCTGGGGCTGACACTTAGTCGTTTTTCCGCATCTGGTGCCTCTGGTAAGGCGAGGGGCTGTGGCTGACTCTTTTTACCCAGGGACGGGGCCTCTTCCTGGGCATGGGAACCCCGAGCCTCCCCCCCAGGCTGGGGCCGACACTTAGTCGTTTTTCCGCATCTGGTGCCTCTGGTAAGGCGAGTGGCTGACACTTAGTCATTTTTCCGCATCCGGTGCCTCTGGTAAGGCGAGGGGCTGAGTCTCGCTCTTTTTACCCAGGAACGGGCTTCTTCCTGGGCATGTAAACCCTGCGGATCCCCACAGCCTGGGGCCAACACTTAGTCATTTTCACGCATCCGGTGAGACTGGAAAGACAAGGGACTTAGGCTGGTTCTTTTTACCCGGGAACCAAGCATCTTCCCGGGCATGGAACCGGCCGGGCTGGGTCCAAAAACACCTTCCTACTATCCTGCGGGAGGTGTTTTTCTCGACTGGGCTTCTGGCGACTACCATGAGAGACCATGTCCAATGGGCAACCCATGCTACGCAGTATAGAACCATACGCTCAGTTCGTGCCTCTGGTAAGGCAGCGGGCCGACACTTAGTAGTTTTTTCGCATCTGGCGCCTCTGGTAAGGCGAGGGGCTGTGGCTGACTCTTTTTACCCAGGGACGGGGCCTCTTCCTGGGCATGGGAACCCCGAGCCTCCCCTCCAGGCTGGGGCTGACACTTAGTCTTTTTTCCGCATCCGGTGCCTCTGGTAAGGCGAGTGGCTGACACTTAGTCATTTTTCCGCATCCGGTGCCTCTGGTAAGGCGAGTGGCTGACACTTAGTCATTTTTCCGCTTCTGGTGCCTCTGGTAAGGCGAGGGGCTGACACTTAGTCATTTTTTCGCTTCTGGTGCCTCTGGTAAGGCGAGTGGCTGACACTTAGTCATTTTTTCGCATCTGGTGCCTCTGGTAAGGCGAGGGGCTGTGGCTGACTCTTTTTACCCAGGGACGGGGCCTCTTCCTGGGCATGGGAACCCCGAGCCTCCCCCCCAGGCTGGGGCTGACACTTAGTCTTTTTTCCGCATCCGGTGCCTCTGGTAAGGCGAGGGGCTGAGTCTCGCTCTTTTTACCCAGGAACGGGCTTCTTCCTGGGCATGTAAACCCTGCGGATCCCCACAGCCTGGGGCCGACACTTAGTCATTTTCACGCATCCGGTGAGACTGGAAAGACAAGGGACTTAGGCTGGTTCTTTTTACCCGGGAACCAAGCATCTTCCCGGGCATGGAACCGGCCGGGCTGGGTCCAAAAACACCTTCCTACTATCCTGCGGGAGGTGTTTTTCTCGACTGGGCTTCTGGCGACTACCATGAGAGACCATGTCCAATGGGCAACCCATGCTACGCAGTATAGAACCATACGCTCAGTTCGTGCCTCTGGTAAGGCAGCGGGCCGACACTTAGTCGTTTTTTCGCATCTGGCGCCTCTGGTAAGGCGAGGGGCTGTGGCTGACTCTTTTTACCCAGGGATGGGGCCTCTTCCTGGGCGTGCGAACCCCGCGCCTCCCCCCCAGGCTGGGGCTGACACTTAGTCTTTTTTCCGCATCCGGTGCCTCTGGTAAGGCGAGGGGCTGAGTCTCGCTCTTTTTGCCCAGGGACGGGGCCTCTTCCTGGGCATGGGAACCCCGGGCCTCCCCCCCAGGCTGGGGCTGACACTTAGTCGTTTTTCCGCATCTGGTGCCTCTGGTAAGGCGAGGGGCTGAGTCTCGCTCTTTTTGCCCAGGGACGGGGCCTCTTCCTGGGCATGGGACCCCCCCGTGCCTCCCCTCCAGGCAGGGTCTGGGTCCCGGCACACGCTCCTACCAACCTGCCGGAGGTGTTTTTCTCGACTGGGCTCCTGGCGACTACCATGAGAGACCATGTCCAATGGGAAACCCATGCTACGCAGTATAGAACCATACGCTCGAAGCGTGCCTCTGGTAAGGCGAGTGGCTGACACTTAGTCATTTTTCCGCATCTGGTGCCTCTGGTAAGGCGAGGGGCTGTGGCTGACTCTTTTTACCCAGGGACGGGGCCTCTTCCTGGGCATGGGAACCCCGAGCCTCCCCCCCAGGCTGGGGCTGACACTTAGTCGTTTTTCCGCATCTGGTGCCTCTGGTAAGGAAAGGGGCTGACACTTAGTCATTTTTCCGCATCTGGTGCCTCTGGTAAGGCGAGTGGCTGACACTTAGTCATTTTTCCGCATCTGGTGCCTCTGGTAAGGCGAGGGGCTGACACTGAGTCATTTTTCCGCATCTGGTGCCTCTGGTAAGGCGAGGGGCTGACACTTAGGATTTTTTTCGCATCTGGTGCCTCTGGTAAGGCGAGTGGCTGACACTTAGTCATTTTTCCGCTTCTGGTGCCTCTGGTAAGGCGAGGGGCTGACACTTAGTCATTTTTTCGCATCTGGTGCCTCTGGTAAGGCGAGGGGCTGTGGCTGACTCTTTTTACCCAGGGACGGGGCCTCTTCCTGGGCATGGGAACCCCGAGCCTCCCCCCCAGGCTGGGGCTGACACTTAGTCGTTTTTCCGCATCTGGTGCCTCTGGTAAGGCGAGGGGCTGTGGCTGACTCTTTTTACCCAGGGACGGGGCCTCTTCCTGGGCATGGGAACCCCGAGCCTCCCCCCCAGGCTGGGGCTGACACTTAGTCTTTTTTCCGCATCCGGTGCCTCTGGTAAGGCGAGGGGCTGTGGCTGACTCTTTTTACCCAGGGACGGGGCCTCTTCCTGGGCATGGGAACCCCGAGCCTCCCCCCCAGGCTGGGGCTGACACTTAGTCTTTTTTCCGCATCCGGTGCCTCTGGTAAGGCGAGGGGCTGAGTCTCGCTCTTTTTGCCCAGGGACGGGGCCTCTTCCTGGGCATGGGACCCCCCAGTGCCTTCCCCTCCAGGCAGGGTCTCGGTCCCGGCACACGCTCCTACCAACCTGCCGGAGGTGTTTTTCTCGACTGGGCTCCTGGCGACTACCATGAGAGACCATGTCCAATGGGCAACCCATGCTACGCAGTATAGAACCATACGCTCGAAGCGTGCCTCTGGTAAGGCGAGTGGCTGACACTTAGTCATTTTTCCGCTTCTGGTGCCTCTGGTAAGGCGAGTGGCTGACACTTAGTCATTTTTCCGCATCTGGTGCCTCTGGTAAGGCGAGGGGCTGTGGCTGACTCTTTTTACCCAGGGACGGGGCCTCTTCCTGGGCATGGGAACCCCGAGCCTCCCCCCCAGGCTGGGGCTGACACTTAGTCGTTTTTCCGCATCTGGTGCCTCTGGTAAGGCGAGGGGCTGTGGCTGACTCTTTTTACCCAGGGACGGGGCCTCTTCCTGGGCATGGGAACCCCGAGCCTCCCCCCCAGGCTGGGGCTGACACTTAGTCGTTTTTCCGCATCTGGTGCCTCTGGTAAGGCGAGGGGCTGTGGCTGACTCTTTTTACCCAGGGACGGGGCCTCTTCCTGGGCATGGGAAACCCGAGCCTCCCCCCCAGGCTGGGGCTGACACTTAGTCGTTTTTCCGCATCTGGTGCCTCTGGTAAGGAAAGGGGCTGACACTTAGTCATTTTTCCGCATCTGGTGCCTCTGGTAAGGCGAGTGGCTGACACTTAGTCGTTTTTCCGCATCTGGTGCCTCTGGTAAGGCGAGGGGCTGACACTTAGTCATTTTTCCGCATCTGGTGCCTCTGGTAAGGCGAGGGGCTGACACTTAGGATTTTTTTCGCATCTGGTGCCTCTGGTAAGGCGAGTGGCTGACACTTAGTCATTTTTCCGCATCTGGTGCCTCTGGTAAGGCGAGTGGCTGACACTTAGTCATTTTTTCGCATCTGGTGCCTCTGGTAAGGCGAGTGGCTGACACTTAGTCATTTTTCCGCTTCTGGTGCCTCTGGTAAGGCGAGGGGCTGACACTTAGTCATTTTTTCGCATCTGGTGCCTCTGGTAAGGCGAGGGGCTGTGGCTGACTCTTTTTACCCAGGGAAGGGGCCTCTGCCTGGGCATGGGAACCCCGAGCCTCCCCCCCAGGCTGGGGCCGACACTTAGTCGTTTTTACGCATCTGGGTTCCTCTGCCTTGCTCCGTGCCTCCAGCCAGCCTGCTCCTTCGTCAGACACGGCCTGCCCTGGCTCCAGGACCCAGAACCCGACCCCAAGACTCACCCAGGGCATGCTGCTCACAGGCCGGAGGGAGAGGAGCTCGAGGCTGGATCCAGGACCCAGGACCCAGGACCCGACCCCGAGACTCACCCAGGGCATGCTGCTCACAGGCCGGAGGGAGAGGAGCTCGAGGCTGGATCCAGGACCCAGGACCCGACCCCGAGACTCACCCAGGGCATGCTGCTCACAGGACGGAGGGAGAGGAGCTCGAGGCTGGATCCAGGACCCAGGACCCGACCCCAAGACTCACCCAGGGCATGCTGCTCACAGGCCGAAGGGAGAGGAGCTCGAGGCTGGATACAGGATCCAGGACCCGACCCCAAGACTCACCCAGGGCATGCTGCTCACAGGCCGGAGGGAGAGGAGCTCGAGGCTGGATACAGGACCCAGGACCCGACCCCAAGACTCACCCAGGGCATGCTGCTCACAGGCCGGAGGGAGAGGAGCTCGAGGCTGGATCCAGGACACAGGACCCGACCCCAAGACTCACCCAGGGCATGCTGCTCACAGGCCGGAGGGAGAGGAGCTCGAGGCTGGATCCAGGACCCAGGACCCAGGACCCGACCCCAAGACTCACCCAGGGCATGCGGCTCACAGGCCGGAGGGAGAGGAGCTCGAGGCTGGATCCAGGACCCAGGAGCCGACCCCAAGACTCACCCAGGGCATGCTGCTCACAGGCCGGAGGGAGAGGACTTGGGGATCCGGCTCCAGGGCAACGGGCCTTACTCCCAAGACTTAGACTTTTTTTCCTTGCCACGCTCCTAAAAGACTCGCTCTTACTATCCTGCGGGAGGTGTTTTTCTCGACTGGGCTCCTGGCGACTACCATGAGAGACCATGTCCAATGGGCAACCCATGCTACGCAGTATAGAACCATACGCTCAGTTCGTGCCTCTGGTAAGGCAGCGGGCCGACACTTAGTCGTTTTTACGCATCTGGTGCCTCTGGTAAGGCAGCGGGCCGACACTTAGTCATTTTTACGCATCTGGTGCCTCTGGTAAGGCAGATAACGACACTTAGAATATTTTTTTCATTACACAAGACACATTTAGTTGGAAGTTTTTGATTTTATTTCAACAAGTCAGTCCATAGTCTACTTTACTACCCCTCCAACACCAAGAGTCGGTCAAAGTGTTGTCTGATTTCCCTTGCTTGATCTACGTCCAGGTGGAAAACATAGAACCGGTCAGCTGTGCCAGGGCTGTGACACATGAATTCAGACATTCGCTCGCGCTGTCTCACAGAGTTATGGTTCTTCACATGGGTTGCCACTGCGCTCCTGATGTCCGTGAAAGTAGGTCTCCCTGGCAAACCCATCTCTCCCCATGCCACCCGTAAGTACTGATCAATGCTGTGGCCGACAGACCTCCAAAGGTGGCAAAGGACCTGGTTTGTTGGGGGACGGAGACCGGCCCGGATCTTCAACCATCGATCCAGCCAGTCGAACTCTTCCGGCTTCAGGAAGATCTGGGCAGTTCCGTATGATCCTTTTGTCTTGTGCTCATGCACGTTAATCAGGTAACCTTGCTCGGGGGACTTGCAGTTCTCCCTGGCCGCCGCAACCTCTTCCACAGTCATGTTTACAAGGACCCCCTTTCTGTGGCCATAAATGCACGAGAGATACGCAGCAAAGTAACCAAAGAAAAGATAAGTTAAGCGGCGCGAGGGCTGTTTGGCGATTTCCTCCAGAAGCTCAGGGATCTTTCTGCTGGCACGCTCCCGACATCTGGTGAGGGTCTGCAGGGAAATTGCCCGCTCTGATTTCTTGGCCTTCAGCTCGATCTGGTAGGTGAGAAGGCCTCCACGGATCTCCTTAAGACAGTTCTGGATGGTACGACGCACTGAAAAGATCTGTCTCTTGGAGAGCCTGCACTGGAACGGCGGTGTGTCAGTCAGGTACCGAAGGAACTTTTGGAGTTGACCCAGATAGTTGTGGACTGTGGACAGCTTCCTTCCATTCCCGAGCAGGTGCGAAGCCCATCTGCAAACATGCATAAAAAGAACCTGACATCCAAGCATTTTCACAGCAGACCTGCACATCAGGCGAGCGAGGATTACCCATGGATCCGGTGAACATCGTCTAGGAAGAGCCAGTCGTGTGTTTGCTGGGCTCCCTCTGCCATGTAGGAGAGGAACTCCTTCACCCTCGAAAGCTGTGAGCATGAGTTTTTCAACTTCATTCGTGACGGGTTGAAACCTTTGATGTAAGCCTGGTAAGCTCCCAAGTACTTTGCTGTGAAAACAACCAGACAAGAAAAGCATGGTCACCTGAAGCACCATACCAAACCATACCATACCGTACGACACATCAAATCTCCAAGTCACCTACTGATGGATTTAGGGAAAACGTTGCCCCTGGTCCCCGGGTCTGTGGGTCTGTCCTCGGACAGGTCCACTCCGGCTGCTGCTGCTGCTGTTGTTCTTGCTGCTCCTGCTGGAACCAACGCATAGGGGTCCAGTCTCTCCAGCACCACCACTGGGGAGAGGCCAACCCCGGCCGCTGCTCGCCCTGCACCCCGCGGTGGTGCCGGAGCTGAAGGGAGGGTCACTCCGACTGCTGCCTCCCCTGAAAGAGACACCGGACATGGAGAGAGGACAACCGCGGGCCCTGGATCCGACAGTGGTGCTAGAGCTGAGGAGAGCTCTTGTTCAAGACAGGGTTCAACCCCAATATCAAGCTGTGAGACAAGGGGAGGATTGGGGTTGCTTTCCCTGAGGCTCCGGAGCAGGGAGATGGTTCTTGATTTTTTCGCAGCAGTGATGTTGCGCTCCCTCTGCTCAATGGAAAGCTCCTGATGGCTGCGTCGCATGTGGTAGTCAAAGCGGGAATTCTTGTACAAACACCCATTCACATTACACGGGTAGTCTCTTACATTGACCCGGCCTGAGGAGAGGTTGAGCAAAAGTCTTCTTTCCTCCAGATTGTTAACAAAGTGTGATCTTTTCAGGTGGCTTGGCAATGAGGCGAAGCTGTTGTTGCAAAGGGGACAGCACCGAGCCTTGCTTCCTGGGTTCATGGTTTCCTTGGAGGAGGGGGAAAAAGACAACATTTGTTCCACTTTACCAACCACCTGTCAACCGGGTGGGCTTTGGCCCAGACCCCCTCTACCCCACCACCAGAACCGAACAGAAAGTCCACCAACCTGCCACGGACAAGGAAAGCCTGCCACCGACAAAAGACGTTCACCGGCAGGCACCGCTCTGCCTCAATTAGGGGAAAGGAACAGGTGGGCTTCGACCCGAACCCCCTCGTTCCGAACCGCAGAACCGAAGACAAAAGAGACCGAGCTGACACCGACAAGTTGCTGCAGCCATCTGACAAGGACAGCCAACGATAAACTCCCTTGATTGAGGCTTGATGTGGAGCAGCTGTGTGCCATTGTCAGCTGCTGCCACTGTCACAGCCGAGAAGACGGGATAATACAGCTTAACCCAAAGTCCTGTCAGTGGCACACACTTCCAATGGAGTTTGCGGACATTGTCACACAATTCACCGCAGTGAAAATGTGTTACGTTCATGTGCGGGAAGTGTCAGAGTTCTGCCATTGACAGCCCGACCGAGGCCTGCCATTGACAGGACCGACCGACAAGGGTCTGCCATTGACAGGACCGACCGACCGAGGTCTGCCATTGACAGCCCGACCGAGGCCTGCCATTGACAGGACCGACCGACAAGGGTCTGCCATTGACAGGACCGACCGACCGAGGTCTGCCATTGACAGCCCGACCGAGGCCTGCCATTGACAGGACCGACCGACAAGGGTCTGCCATTGACAGGACCGACCGACCGAGGTCTGCCATTGACAGCCCGACCGAGGCCTGCCATTGACAGGACCGACCGACAAGGGTCTGCCATTGACAGGACCGACCGACCGAGGTCTGCCATTGACAGCCCGACCGAGGCCTGCCATTGACAGGACCGACCGACAAGGGTCTGCCATTGACAGGACCGACCGACCGAGGTCTGCCATTGACAGCCCGACCGAGGCCTGCCATTGACAGGACCGACCGACAAGGGTCTGCCATTGACAGGACCGACCGACCGACCGACCGAGGTCTGCCATTGACAGCCCGACCGAGGCCTGCCATTGACAGGACTGACCGACAAACGCCTGCCATTGGCAGGACCGACCGACAAACGCCTGCCATTGGCAGAATAGCTCCAGGGCTGCTGGACAAAAAGCCTCCACAATCATGACCATATCGATCTTTTCGCTCCTTTTTTAAGACGTTGTGTGAAAAAGAACATCATAAACCTGCGGGAGGTGTTTTTCTCGACTGGGCTCCTGGCGACCACCATGAGAGACCATGTCCAATGGGCAACCCATGCTACGCAGTATAGAACCATACGCTCAGTTCGTGCCTCTGGTAAGGCAGCGGGCCGACACTTAGTCGTTTTTACGCATCTGGTGCCTCTGGTAAGGCAGCGAGCCGACACTTAGTCATTTTTCCGCTTCTGGTGCCTCTGGTAAGGCGAGGGGCTGACAGTCATTTTTCCGCATCTGGCGCCTCTGGTAAGGCGAGGGGCTGTGGCTGACTCTTTTTACCCAGGGATGGGGCCTCTTCCTGGGCATGGGAACCCCGAGCCTCCCCCCCAGGCTGGGGCTGACACTTAGTCGTTTTTCCGCATCCGGTGCCTCTGGTAAGGCGAGGGGCTGAGTCTCGCTCTTTTTACCCAGGAACGGGCTTCTTCCTGGGCATGTAAACCCTGCGGATCCCCACAGCCTGGGGCCGACACTTAGTCATTTTCACGCATCCGGTGAGACTGGAAAGACAAGGGACTTAGGCTGGTTCTTTTTACCCGGGAACCAAGCATCTTCCCGGGCATGGAACCGGCCGGGCTGGGTCCAAAAACACCTTCCTACTATCCTGCGGGAGGTGTTTTTCTCGACTGGGCTTCTGGCGACTACCATGAGAGACCATGTCCAATGGGCAACCCATGCTACGCAGTATAGAACCATACGCTCAGTTCGTGCCTCTGGTAAGGCAGCGGGCCGACACTTAGTCGTTTTTTCGCATCTGGCGCCTCTGGTAAGGCGAGGGGCTGTGGCTGACTCTTTTTACCCAGGGACGGGGCCTCTTCCTGGGCATGGGAACCCCGAGCCTCCCCTCCAGGCTGGGGCTGACACTTAGTCTTTTTTCCGCATCCGGTGCCTCTGGTAAGGCGAGTGGCTGACACTTAGTCATTTTTCCGCATCCGGTGCCTCTGGTAAGGCGAGGGGCTGACACTTAGTCATTTTTCCGCTTCTGGTGCCTCTGGTAAGGCGAGGGGCTGACACTTAGTCATTTTTCCGCTTCTGGTGCCTCTGGTAAGGCGAGTGGCTGACACTTAGTCATTTTTTCGCATCTGGTGCCTCTGGTAAGGCGAGGGGCTGTGGCTGACTCTTTTTACCCAGGGACGGGGCCTCTTCCTGGGCATGGGAACCCCGAGCCTCCCCCCCAGGCTGGGGCTGACACTTAGTCTTTTTTCCGCATCCGGTGCCTCTGGTAAGGCGAGGGGCTGAGTCTCGCTCTTTTTACCCAGGAACGGGCTTCTTCCTGGGCATGTAAACCCTGCGGATCCCCACAGCCTGGGGCCAACACTTAGTCATTTTCACGCATCCGGTGAGACTGGAAAGACAAGGGACTTAGGCTGGTTCTTTTTACCCGGGAACCAAGCATCTTCCCGGGCATGGAACCGGCCGGGCTGGGTCCAAAAACACCTTCCTACTATCCTGCGGGAGGTGTTTTTCTCGACTGGGCTTCTGGCGACTACCATGAGAGACCATGTCCAATGGGCAACCCATGCTACGCAGTATAGAACCATACGCTCAGTTCGTGCCTCTGGTAAGGCAGCGGGCCGACACTTAGTCGTTTTTTCGCATCTGGCGCCTCTGGTAAGGCGAGGGGCTGTGGCTGACTCTTTTTACCCAGGGACGGGGCCTCTTCCTGGGCATGGGAACCCCGAGCCTCCCCTCCAGGCTGGGGCTGACACTTAGTCTTTTTTCCGCATCCGGTGCCTCTGGTAAGGCGAGTGGCTGACACTTAGTCATTTTTCCGCATCCGGTGCCTCTGGTAAGGCGAGTGGCTGACACTTAGTCATTTTTCCGCTTCTGGTGCCTCTGGTAAGGCGAGTGGCTGACACTTAGTCATTTTTTCGCATCTGGTGCCTCTGGTAAGGCGAGGGGCTGTGGCTGACTCTTTTTACCCAGGGACGGGGCCTCTTCCTGGGCATGGGAACCCCGAGCCTCCCCCCCAGGCTGGGGCTGACACTTAGTCGTTTTTCCGCATCCGGTGCCTCTGGTAAGGCGAGGGGCTGAGTCTCGCTCTTTTTACCCAGGAACGGGCTTCTTCCTGGGCATGTAAACCCTGCGGATCCCCACAGCCTGGGGCCGACACTTAGACATTTTCACGCATCCGGTGAGACTGGAAAGACAAGGGACTTAGGCTGGTTCTTTTTACCCGGGAACCAAGCATCTTCCCGGGCATGGAACCGGCCGGGCTGGGTCCAAAAACACCTTCCTACTATCCTGCGGGAGGTGTTTTTCTCGACTGGGCTTCTGGCGACTACCATGAGAGACCATGTCCAATGGGCAACCCATGCTACGCAGTATAGAACCATACGCTCAGTTCGTGCCTCTGGTAAGGCAGCGGGCCGACACTTAGTCGTTTTTACGCATCTGGTGCCTCTGGTAAGGCAGCGAGCCGACACTTAGTTGTTTTTATGCATCTGGTGCCTCTGATAAGGCAGCGGGCCGACACTTAGTCGTTTTTTCGCATCTGGCGCCTCTGGTAAGGCGAGGGGCTGTGGCTGACTCTTTTTACCCAGGGACGGGGCCTCTTCCTGGGCATGGGAACCCCGAGCCTCCCCTCCAGGCTGGGGCTGACACTTAGTCTTTTTTCCGCTTCTGGTGCAACTGGTAAGGCGAGGGGCTGACACTTAGTCATTTTTCCGCTTCTGGTGCCTCTGGTAAGGCGAGGGGCTGACACTTAGTCATTTTTTCGCATCTGGTGCCTCTGGTAAGGCGAGTGGCTGACACTTAGTCATTTTTCCGCTTCTGGTGCAACTGGTAAGGCGAGGGGCTGACACTTAGTCATTTTTCCGCTTCTGGTGCCTCTGGTAAGGCGAGGGGCTGACACTTAGTCATTTTTTCGCTTCTGGTGCCTCTGGTAAGGCGAGTGGCTGACACTTAGTCATTTTTTCGCATCTGGTGCCTCTGGTAAGGCGAGGGGCTGTGGCTGACTCTTTTTACCCAGGGACGGGGCCTCTTCCTGGGCATGGGAACCCCGAGCCTCCCCCCCAGGCTGGGGCTGACACTTAGTCATTTTTCCGCATCTGGTGCCTCTGGTAAGGCGAAGGGCTGACACTTAGTCATTTTTTCGCATCTGGTGCCTCTGGTAAGGCGAGGGGCTGTGGCTGACTCTTTTTACCCAGGGACGGGGCCTCTTCCTGGGCATGGGAACCCCGAGCCTCCCCTCCAGGCTGGGGCTGACACTTAGTCATTTTTCCGCATCTGGTGCCTCTGGTAAGGCGAGGGGCTGACACTTAGTCATTTTTCCGCTTCTGGTGCCTCTGGTAAGGCGAGGGGCTGACACTTAGTCATTTTTCCGCATCTGGTGCCTCTGGTAAGGCGAGGGGCTGAGGCTAGCTGTCTTTACCCGGGAAGCGGGCCTCTTCCCGGGTATGGGGCCGCCCGTGCCTCCCCTTCAGGCAGGGGGCTGACACTTAGGATATTTTCCGCATCTGGTGCCTCTGGTTAGGCGAGGGGCTGACACTTAGGATATTTTCCGCATCTGGTGCCTCTGGTAAGGCGAGGGGCTGACACTTAGTCATTTTTCCGCATCTGGTGCCTCTGGTAAGAGGAGGGGCTGACACTTAGGATTTTTTTCGCATCTCTTTCCTCGCTCCTGCACCACACACGGTCTGGGCTAGCTCCAGGACCCAGGGCCCGACCCCAGCCCTCACCCAGGGCCTGCTGCTGCTCACAGGCAGAAGGGAGGAGAGCTTGAGGCCAGCTCCAGGACCCAGGGCCCGACCCCAGCCCTCACCCAGGGCCTGCTGCTGCTGCTCACAGGACAGAGGGAGAGGGGCAGGAGATCCGGCTCCAGGACCCAGGGCCCGACCCCAGCCCTCAC